>CM037468.1:6657354-7257354 GCA_021014325.1 Plazaster borealis
AATTGGAATACACACTCTGAGAAACGTTACTGCAGTAACGCTTCTCAGATTAATGTTTTGGGTATAAAAAGTGATATATTTTCCATAACCGCAGTACTTCGATGTGAAAAGTTTCTCAAAATGCATTATACTATCCAAAGCTGCTGTACTTCTTCCCAAGTAAGTTTTTATTGCCATCAATTATCAGAGTCATTACCAAACGTGTACGATGCCTTTAAAGGCACTGAACGCGTTTGGAAATTGTCCAAGACCAGTTTTCTCATACTATCAACAGCTCTCCGTTGCTTGTTACCAAGTAAGTTTTTATGCTTACTTGGTAACAAGCAAGGGAGAGCTGTTGATAGTATAAATCTTTGAAGTAACGTAGTTTTTGAGAAAGAGGTTATTTTTCACTAAAATAATGAAAACTTTTTGCAAGAAGTTTTTATTATTCTATCTGAAAGCACACAAATTTGTACAACAAGGGTGTTTTTTCTTTCATCATTCTCTTGCAACTTCGATGACCAATTGAGCCCAAATTTTCACAGGCTTGTTATTTTATGCATATGTTGGGATACACCAAGTGAGAACACTGGTCTTTGACAATCTTCAAACGTGTACGATGCCTTTAAAGGCGTCATACACGTTTGATAATTGTCAAAGACCAGTGTTCTCACTTGGTGTATCCCAACATATGCATAAAATAACAAGCCTGTGAAAATTTGGGCTCAATTGGTCATCGAAGTTGCAAGAGAATGATGAAAGAAAAAACACCCTTGTTGTACAAATTTGTGTGCTTTTAGATAGGAATAAAAGGCTTCTAGCTAGAAGTCTTTTATTATTTTAGTGAGAAATTACCTCTTTCTCAAAAACTACGTTACTTCAGAGAGAGTCGTTTCTCACAATGTTTTATACTATCAACAGCTCTCTGTTACTTGTTACCAAGTCAGTTTTCATGCTAATATATATTTTGAGTAATTACCAAACGTGTACGATGCCTTTAAAGAGGGGCTCAAATCAATGTCAAATT
Organism: Plazaster borealis; assembly: GCA_021014325.1. Taxonomy (NCBI): domain Eukaryota; kingdom Metazoa; phylum Echinodermata; class Asteroidea; order Forcipulatida; family Labidiasteridae; genus Plazaster; species Plazaster borealis. The sequence goes on from CM037468.1 coordinate 6,658,364, forward strand.
TACTCTCCCTGTGGTAAACACATTTTCCAATAGACACAGTTTTATGACTAATCCTAACATGTTGCGATCTTCACGTTAAAAATGGTGTACAAATAGGATGGGGGTTTTTTCTGCCACTCTTTCAGAGCGAAACTTGAAACATGACGTCATTGGATGCCAACAATTTTATAAATGGGTCTATAATAGTAACCTGTAACCTTTGACATCACATGTTTACAAAAGAGTCACAGAGCCTGGGCCGATTTCACAAAGCACTAAAATTCATCTTAAAATGAGTTGTCAATATTGCCATAGTGATTTTGTATTGTGACATCACACTTCGCTTAATAGCAACAGGGGCGGATCCAGGATTTTCCAAACGGGGGGGGGGCGTGAAAATATACCAAGCAGCAAAATGATAAATGAAGTTTGTTGCGCCTGCGTAACACAAAGCTTCCCCATTTCTCCCTCCCCTTCTCTCTCTCTCCCTCTTTTTTTTCTTTTCTCCCTCTTTTTTTTATATTTTTTTTATATGCATTGGGGGGGGGGGTGCGCCCCCACGCCCCCCCCTGGATCCGCGCCTGAGCAATTAAGATTGATTCGCACCTAAGGCAACCTTATCTCTTTGTGAAACGAGCCAGCTCGAACTCACGGGTCAGCATTGACCCGGATTCCAGGTCCCTGGGGGCATGACCCATGTCGGGGTCAGGCTGACCCAAACCTTTTTTTATATATACAGTGTACCCGAAATACATGTACTTATCTATCTCCACCGTGCAAAGCCTAATAAGAGTTTACACCACACAAAATACAAAATACAAACAATGGATTTTGGGAGTGTAGGCCTATCGTCTGGTCTCCGAAAGAAAAGAAAAAACACAATGAGTATTCATCAATAAAGCCTTGAAGCCTTGAAAGCCTTGAAGCCAAGTCAGAAGTTTGATTAATGATTATAATTTGTATAATCATTAATCAAACTTTTGACTTGGCTTCAAGGCTTTAACGTCAGTTTTTATCTCCGAGAGTGGAAGAAGACAGTGTACTGGAACGAATGGTTGGGTGCCGTTCGCGAGCTGCAGTCGCCTCGCTAAAACGTGGATGGATTCGACGTTCGTGTGAAAACACCGTGACAGTTTTTTTATCAGCAAGTTAGACACTGTATTCAGCCGAAACCTTCACTTATGTCATTTATAGTATCTTTCTTTATAATCTTGTCTATAAATTAGCATTACGTTGACAAAACCCTACCCTATACCTATGCACCCTGTGACCCTGTCTTATCAATTTAGTGATTCTAAACTGGACAGGTTATAAATGAACCAAAAATCCCATTGTTTCCCAATCCTTTCGTACCTTTTCCTCATCACTGGTGGAAAAGAAAACAACATCCCAAGGAGGCACTACGTCATCAATGGTGTCAATCACCATGTCGATGCACATGGCTTCCAGTTCATCCTTGCCGAAGAGACCTGAACCAGCAGACAATAAGAAAAACTCCGGCCTGTGAGTGGACCCTTAAAAAAAGGCTGAAACACTACATGATGTAAGAATGATCATGGAAGTTAAGGAACGTCAAGTGAGCGTCACGTGAGGCGAATTGGGGCACCCTAATGTTGCTGTAATTGCTTATTTCACATTATTGTAGTTTAACAATATTGTTGCCAAGTTTATATGACAAAACTGCTGAAATGATTTCAAGCAATAAACTGCTAGTTTCACCGCTTAATTTTAAGTACACACACTTTTTGTTGTTTTAAATGTTATGTAAATCCGAACCTCAATAAAAGCAAGTATACTGTGCAGGTCATTTAAACGTACATTGTTTGACCTCCTTATCTATAAGGCTCTTTTTGCGTCTTTTGACCTGGTGGTCAGCAAGATCCTCCTGTGCCATACGAAATCGCTGCAGTTTCAGTGTGACTTTGGAGTGTAACTGGTGGTTTATCTATCCAAGCCCAGTTTTTTCAACCTTTCCTGTGTTTCCTTACTTCCAGTATCTTTCTGATCAGAATAATATGTGCGATAAGCAGCCCTCATATTTAACTTGCGGGTACAGCCAAGAGATCAGAGCTGTCAACTCTCCCTGATTCTGCAGGAAAGTTCCCTGAAAATAAACCAATCTTTCCATGTTCTGAGGAACAAAATTTGAAAATCTCACTGATTATGGAAACTGTGTCCCTATTTATGTTGAATAATGAATGTTACAAAAAAGTTCAATTGTGTTAGCAGATGTGACCAAAAGCAACATTTTTACAAACTTTTAATGAAAAACAAATTGAAATACACAATCTGAGAATTTGTTATGCAGAAACGTTTCTCAGATTGAAATGTTTTTGAAATCCCCTCTCTAAAACCACATTTCTTTCAAGGGAATTGTTTCCTAAAATGTTATACATTATCAACAGCTGCATTGCTTCTTACCAAGTAACTTTTTATGGTCATTAATTTTTGGAGTAATTACCAAGGTATACACCTTCCCTTTAGCTTGGAGCTATGATTAGGCATAAGTTACAATGTACAGTGATGTGCAGCGATATGAGTAATTATTACTCTCACCGAACTTTCTTCCCAAGTAGCCGATGATGGACTTGCTCTGGCTGTACTGCTTGCCGTCGATTTCCAGGGCGGGGACTTGCAGGGTCGTAATGCCTGTAAGAAAAAGTATTTGTGACAATTATCGAAACAACAAAATTCTAAGTTTTGTTCTGAATCTACAGATGCCAATATAGATGAATTTGTACAAGACGTCACATCCCATTCTCTGAATGGCTAACGTTCGCCATCTTTGATGAATTTAACATTTACAACTATGTTGTTTTACCTAAGAGATGGAGAACGTAGCCATTTATAGAGAGGGTTGTGGGAAATTTGTGACGTTGTTGCAATCCACCTTACACCACTCCAACAGATAAATATTTTCACCTGAATGACATTTGAAAACCCCAAACAAACCACATTGCTTATTTCGCTTGCCGTAGCCTAATTGGAATAAGCCCATCGAATGCACGTGCACGTGCACAAAATTGTTGACATAGTAAGTTTATTAATTCTCATAACAGTTTTTGTTTTGTTTTCACGAAAAAATTGACTACGGATTTTAATAAAAATATCCATAGGTTGGCAATATGATTGTATTGATGGAAAACAATTAAGAAGGTTGAATTTAAATCTTCAAAAAAATATATACATTTTATACACTTCCCTAAACATTTACAAATAGAACTCACAAAGAATAAAACATTTGTTAAAATACACACACTCAAATTGACTTTTTATACAACTTCATAAAATAAAAGAAAAACTGAAAACACAAATTAACTGCTCTTATGGCAACCGCATGATAATGGCCAATCACACAACGTTAAAAAACACATTTTGTAAAAAACACAATCATTTTAAAAGCCTTTATTTTAAAAAGAAGAAAGTGCATTTTGTTTTCTTCTTTTTTTTCGATAGTAAATTTACACGAAGATATCGGTTAATATTGGTCATCATTGACCGACTGACTGTGCATTTTTTGTTCAAACATTCCAAAGTAGACAAGGGTATATAAAGAATAACTATTATGTTCACTTTTTTACAGCAACAATCATTTACTTTAGTGTATAGATTATTATTTGGGTTTGCGAATTTAATCAGCACAGAATCTCAACAGTCAACAAAGAAGACCGTGCCCTAACACTGTTTGAACACTGAAGCTATCTCAGGTCGTACGTGCCACCATTCAGCTGTAACAATTATTAACAAAATACCGTACAAATTGAATACTTGCAACTACGGAGTTCTAGGTAGGGAGCTCTGGAAATGTTGAGATTCGAAGATAATTTACTGCAGGATAATGACATCATAAACGTCAGATGACGACATCCCGAGATAATTTATCTCGGAATGACGATGTCTTGAAAGTAGAATCTCGTCTTCCAGTTATATTTCATCTTAGGATGTCCGACATCCTGAAAGTAGGCTGTTGTCTTTCCAAGTTAATTTATCTTGTGTCCTCGACATTTTTGGGATGTTATCATCCCATCGTCGACTCAGGACTATAAGGTCATTAGTGCAATTTGTATGGATTTCATAAAATTGCCTGTTTGCATTTTGGAGCTCTCAAATGGAGTTTATTGGTCAAGAGTGGTCTTCAAAGTATTTGTTTGGGAAAGAATCATTCATTTTCTAAGTAAAACATTTATTTGTTGATTATGATTTTGTTTTTCTTCAAATGTACGCTTTTTTCACTTAATGACCTTTTGATCATTACGGATGTGAAATTGCAGTTAATGACCTTATAGCACTGAGCCGACGCGCGCCATGATAAAATATCTCGGGAAGTCGACATACTTTCATGATGTCGCCTTTTCGACTATAGATAAGATACATCGGGAAGGCGAAATCTTACTTTTGAAGTTGTCGTCATCCCGAGATAAATCATCCCAGGACATCAACATATCGAATGACACTTCCAAGAGCTCCCCACTCCTGGACTTAGCATCACTTAACTTCTTCACGTCATGTGCCCGGAAGAAGTGCGTAACGAAAAGTTACCGGAGACCGGGCACAAGCAATTATGTGCAAAATTGTGTTTCAAGAAAACCGCGTGTGAAAGTTTGATCCGTTTTCAGCAATTCATAAGTTATCGTAGGAAGGTTAAATTCCGCATGGGAATGGGAAACATTATCTTTGGGGTAATTCTAGCAACAAAAATATGACATTAGTGCCCGATTTTGTTGTCACATGTGAGCCAATTGCTTACGGCCTTTTGTTACTCGAGGGTGTACAGCCATACGCTCTGAGCCTGTGCACGGTGTCGGATAATAAATTACACCTTCAAATTGTCCGACTCCAAAATAGCAAAAAACAAACACCTGTAGGCTATATATAGCAAAGTTATTCTTCTAAGTCTCAAAGGTAAGATTCAACTTAAAAAACGGAAGTTGTAAAAGCCATTACACGCAATCCTTCCTCTGTAATGGACATGCATTTTAACCTCTTGCTCCAGTGATTGTATACTTCCACCTGGAATGGATGCCACGATCCAACCGCCACTTACACAGTATTTTATTACACTTTCAGCCCACCCCAAGGTCAACGAGTGAAAAAGGCGGCAGTATCGTGAATGTTCGCATTATAAAGTGGAACAAACAATTCGTATTCTAAAGATGTCGGTCGACAGCACCATTGCAAATGGCCTCACATTCTGCGCTTTACACACATGTTTGATCCCAAATGCGAATTCTTGATTTGTCATGCAATAATTATTCTTACTTGGTTTGATCTGCGGCCAGTCGTCCATTTCAAACCGGCAGTCTTCAAACTCAACCCTGCCTAGTTTGAACAACATCCGGATGGTTTCGGCCCTGCCTCTGCCGTTGAAATACTTGAGCTTGTAGTGCGGCATGTTAATTTGTCTGACACTGACAGAGACGAGTATTGGGTAGCGTAACTGGTCTTTTTGTAGCTCTGTCGTTTTTACAGCAATCCTCTCTGCTATATACTGTACACAGTAAGCTTGTGGGGGGTTCGAGGGTTCGCGACACTTCCTGAACCCCGAGGTCGCCCTGAATCTTCTCACTATGCCCCACGGGCACTATAGGGGTTTTTGTGTGTTAATGCAACGAGGCTGAACTTTGCTCATAATTGTCAAAGTTATTGTTAGGGGGCCTATTGGTCTCCTATCTTGTCAGCTGTGACTAACAAAACTGTCTACTCTATCCATAGACGTGCTGTGTTAAAAAAAAGAATCTGCATGTAAAGCCTAAAGGGGGCTTATACGCTGATCGGTCTCAATTTTAATGTAGAATTATGAGTAATATGCAGATTTTTTTAATTGGGGATATAGAACGATTTTACCTGCACCGATGTGTAGGCAGGCTACACTTTTGGTGTTGTCAAAGACCAGTACTTGGTGTATCCCAACATATGCATAAAATAAGAAACCTGTGAAAATTTGGGATCAATTGGACATCGAAGTTGCAAGAAAATAATTAAAGTAAAAGAATTTTATCGTTGCATAGATTTGTGTGCTTTTAGATGCCTGAGAAGCATTTCTCAGATTCAAATACTGGGTGAAAAATTACCTCTTTCTCCAAAACTATGCATAACTTCAAAGGGGGTCGTTTCAAGAAATGTTTTATAATATCAACAGCTCTCCAATGCTCTTTACCAAGTAAGTTTTCATGGTCATTAAGTTGTGGGGTAGCCTAATTACCAAAAGTACAGTCCCTTCCTTGAACTATTCCCACTCGAGTTGCCTCGGATTTCTTTCCCACACAGAACTCGGTCGGTAAAAGTAAATGCTTCAATTCGAGTCGGATATAAATCACCATGAGTTACCGGTACAGCTTCTCACAGATCGGCGTCAGGGCTACAACTAAATTGTTTTAATCTAATGAGGTTTGCAGAAACACCATGTAGGCCCCTACATAAAACTCTCTATGAATTGTGGTGGTTCTGAAACGAACTGGTGGTCAGTGACGTAACTATAAGGGGGGGGCCGTCCCCCTCCCTATATTGATGTCCGTGGCCCCAGTGCCCCCAATTTGAAATTAAAAATTCCCAGAGTAAAGTGTTACATTTTATAAGATTTAAAGGGAAAGTTCGATTGGTTTAATTCTTAAATAAATGTTGATATACAATAAAACTAACCTGTGAAAATTTCATTTCAAAAGGTGGTCGCGTTTTTGAGATATCGCCGAAAATCCGGAGCGGTTATGTCCACGCAGGAATATTGAAATACACAATCTGAGAAACGTTACTGACAGCATGGAGGAAGAAAATAGACAGCAACGTTTCTCAGATTCAAATTTTGGGGATAACAAACTGATATATTTTTCCATAACCTGCTTCGGAGTGAAATGATTCTCAAAATGCTTTATATTATCGAAAGCTGCATGCTGTACATAACCAAGTATGTTTTTATTGCCATTAATTTTGATTACCAACGATACAGACCCTTTAAAGGTACTGTACACGTTTGGTAATTACTCAAAATATATATTAGCATAAAACTGACTTGGTAACGAGCAACAGAGAGCTGTTGATAGTATAAAACATTGTGAGAAACGACTCCCTCTAAAGTAACGTAGTTTTTGAGAAAGAGGTAATTTCTCACTAAAATAATAAAAACTTCTTGCAAGAAGTTTTCATTCTATCTAAAAGCACACAAATTTGTACAAGGGTGTTTTTTCTTTCATCATTTTCTGCAACTTCGATGACCAATTGAGCCCAAATTTTCACAGGCTTGTGCATATATTGGGATACACCAAATGAGAACACTGGTCTTTGACAATTACCAAACGTGTACGATGCCTTTAATTTGATACTTTCAATGTTTATAAAGTATAGTTTTTCATTAACACGCGAGGCAATATTTGTTAATACAGTATACACTCACACCTTTTATAAACAAAAAATAGTACATGTATATAATGGCAAAACAAGAGCGCTGATGTTGAAGAGAAATTCAAAATAGTGCATCCATTGTGCCCCCCTCCTAAATTTTACAAACCCCCCTTTTTTCCTGAGGGGTCCTTGAAGTGTGTTAAAACCTTGAAGAGTGTCCAGCATCATTTTATTTTATAAATTTGGCGGTCTGTATTCTGAAATCTTTTAAAGGTATCGTACACGTTTGGTAATGACTCAAAACAAGCAATGGAGAGTTGTTGATAGTACACAAACATTGTAGGGAACGACTCCCTCTGAATTTAACGTAGTTTTTAAGAAAGAGGTAATTTCTCACTAAAATAATAAAACCTCTTGCAAGAAGTTTTTATTCCTATCTGAAAGCACACAAATTTGTACAACAAGGGTGTTTTTCTTTCATCATTTTCTTGCAACTTCGATGACCAATTGAGCCCAAATTTTCACAGGCTTGTTATTTTATGCATATGTTGGGATACACCAAATGAGAACACTGGTCTTTGACAATTACCAAACGTGTACGATGCCTTTAATGCGATACTTTCAATGTTTATAAAGGAAGTTTTCCATTTACACGCGAGGCAATATTTGTTACACTCACACCTTTTATAAACAAAATAGTACGTGTATAAAATGGCAAAACAAGAGCGCTGATGTTTAAGAGAAATTCAAAATAGTGCATCCATTGTGTCCCCTCCTAAATTTTACAAACCCCCCTTTTTTCCTGAGGGGTCCTTGAAGTGTGTTAAAACCTTGAAGAGTGTCCAGCATCATTTTATTTTATAAATTTGGCGGTCTGTATTCTGAAATCTTTTAAAATGAAACACCCGTTGTCTGTGCTTTTAATTTCATTACCGAGGCTAGGGACAAACATATTACTTTATAACCAAAGAAAAAGACAATCAATGATCAATTCATCAATCAAACAATCTTCCAATCAATTTGTCAATCAATCTACCAATTAATCAGGAATCAAGCTATTTATTCACCAATAAGCTTTCATCGACCCATCAATCATTATATTAATCGCTAGTCAATTAACAATCGATCTCCAAGCAATCAACCATTCGATCAGCATCCCAATCAGTTAATCTAATAAATCATCCGACAAATCAAATTAATAACACTTTTAAAGAAAAATTAATCCCTACAGCCTAAAAAAAGACTAGCTATGTTTGGAAATATGTACAATAATCTTAAACTTACAAAATAACAATTAAAGCGTGTTCTTCCAGGTAAAACATTTTTTTTCTTTCAAATAGTAGATCAATATTAATGGGAGAGAAAATAGCCAGTGCAACACCAAACAATTAAAAATGAAATGATTTTATGTAAAATGTGACCAATGAATTTTATAAAAATAATTACCTAATCTTGTTCAAAAAGAATTCCTTTCGACTTTCTGGAAAAATTAACTAAAAGACAACTTTCATGTTTAGACATTTGAATGTTTAAATTTTTGTAAAGTATTTTTGTTTCAGAATTTAGATACAAGCATTGTTTCAAAGTTATTTTGCAAAATAATAATTGGATTATACGGTAATAGGGATTTGGATTATAGGGTAGGCCTGCTTGATTTCTGGGTTGTTTTTTTTTGACGACCAACAAACTGGTCAGGTTTTACATAAATCGGGCATACGACACCACAATCAGACAGTTTGAGTGGTGATGAGTGAGTATTATTATGTTGGATTTTGTCAGAGTGAGGGGGGATCCTAGTATACCAGCAAGGGAGTTGGGCTTTGAATCAACTTTCTGATCTTACCCACATCATAAAACAAAATGTGAGGCAAAGAAAAGAAATAGAGGCAAATAATGTCTTATATTATTCATGACTTTTACAGTCCTGGAGTTTCATCTTTGAGACTGGGCAAGGCCATTTTCATTTTGCAAAGGGCACTCGTCTCCATTGGAAAACCTCAAAGTCTATTGGGAACTTTTGAGGGGGCACCAAGGCAAAGATCAGAGGCAAGAACTTGGTGTAAGCCCTGCTTTGACATCAACTTGCTTTTCACCTGCTAGTGAAAAAAATGCAAAGAAAACAATAGGCCTACACTATACAGTTAATTACAGATAATAGAACCATGTCTCATTCGGCTTAATATGCACATTATTTATATATTATAAAAACACAACTTTAGTGTACAAAATTGAGTTTTGGGTAGGACTTTTGGGTGCAAAGGCTGGTTGAAGTGACATTACAAGTCATTTAACAACAATTGATTATACACAGTATATCTGAATTCCTTCAAAAACACTGGAAAGTAAGTATTTACAGAAGCAAAATCTAGCTCAACAATGCACTGTATTATACAACCTTTTTATATGGATCTAGGATTTCCAAAATTGGAATCATCAAAATCATGATTGAAATCTTCCTTTTTGTATGATTAAGCTGAGACACTGAGGTAAATAAGAGAGCACAATATCTTGCAGATAAATGTTTGTTTCGAGACTTTATGTCGGTTGGAGCAAGAAACCTTTTAATGGCGTCAGGAAGCCTTAAACAGAAGTCATTTCAGATTTGGAACATTAGAAAGGTGGAAATTTGAAGAAATGTCTTTAAATTCTGTGCAGAAGGTTTTTTTTATTCAGTCATGTCCTCCAGCAACTCGCTGGCCTGAGCCCCGTCCTGTTCAACTGGTTTCCATGATACTGGACGCTTTTTGCTCTTCTTCTCTCTGCGCTTTGCTGCCCAGGCCCGCTTCCGATCTGACCATTCCCCTTTCTTAACGATCTGGCGTTTTTCTGACTCCAAGCTGACAATCTTGTCCTGCAGCTCTCCTATCTGCTTGTCGAGCTGCTCAGCACGTTCGTGCCATTCCGATATCACAAGCTTCGTCTTCTCGCTGGTGATGAGTGCCACCTGTTCCTTCAAAGTGCTCACCGTGATGTCAATTTCTGCCATGCGATTTTCGCGCACCTTCTTTGTTTGATGCCTCTCTCTCTTGAAGCCACCCGGTTGGAACAACTTGCTTCTTGTTTGGTTACAGCGGGTGTACTTGTAGCCGCTGTAGTACAGTCTCTTCTGAGCCTCAGTGTAGAGCTCACCTCTTTTATCTAACAGGTGGGGTTTTTCCAAAGCAACCCTGAAAGCCATCTCGTTCATTTGCATGTGGTAGCTGGTAAGCTGTATGTTCCCATTCCGACCGTATATCCTGGAGACCTTTCTTAGTTCCGCCAAATCAACTCCTGCCTCGTTAAAGTCTTCCAAGGCATTGTCCTCCTGGGTCACACCTTCTTGGGTTGAAGTTGTAGGGGAGTCAAACTCCTGGATCACAGCTTCTTGGATTGGAGATGTACCGGAAGTCAATTCACGTCTCTCATCTTCGATCATGGTGTCCACAAGGGCTTCCAAACTAGCAACCACCTGGGAGGAGTCATCAGTCTGGTCATTTGCCTGTTCGCTGGAACTTTGCTCCGGTGTTTGAGACCCTGGTTGGTCATATTCATGGTGAGTCTCTGACGGACCGGCCTCGTCGATAGTTTGTGCACTGTACGAGTGCTCATTTGAAGCTTTTTCTTTCACCAGGACCACCTCAACTTTTGCAGTGGCTGAATTCGTTGTTCTGGCCAAGCTGTTTCTGGAGTACTTATAACCATTCTGAGTCAGTGCTTCCCGGGACAGCTTCAGCAGCTTTCCCTTGTTTTGAAGAAGTTCTGGATTTTCCAAAGCAATCTTGTGGGCACACTTGTTGATTCCCTTGTGGTATTTTGTGAGATTTTTCTTGAAGATTTGCGATGCAAGTTTCACTTCTTGGTTGGTCATACAAGTCTGCGTGTTGAAGAGCGAAGGGTCAGCTCTCAACCTTCCGATCACTGTTGGAGATATGTCGCTGGCAGATGCTATCTTTGAGTCTACTTTTGGCGTTTTCTTTGGACTTCTGAAATGGAATTCATACTTTTCTTTGGCTACAACCTTGTGGCTTTTGTCCACATCGATGAACTCCTCAAAGTCACTGGAGTAGACCATGAAGCGTTCCAAGGTGGCATCGCCAACAGGGTACAACTTCTTTGCTTGTTCTTGGATTTCTTTGATATTCTTGACCTTAGCTGCCTTTTTCAGCTTGTTTTCGTCATCCAGAAAGATGGAAACAAGAACCAGATGCTTTGCCATCATTTACATGTAATGCCTGTGATAAAAATAATAAAAAATAGTTATTGAAAAATAAATGCTTTTTGTCAAAACTATTTAAAAGACCACAGTGGAGGAAGGCAGACAGTCGACCTTTCACCTTGTAATGTAGTCATCAGTGGCACTAACTGATGTTCGTTACCCCCCCCCCCCAATTGCAGTCTGGACTTTTCAGATTACAAATTACCAGAATAAAATTTTACATTTTTATAAGCTTTTAATATGGATGTGACACCGTTTTTACGAAGTGACGATTTAGCCCTGCAGCAAAAAATACGGGTTTTTAGAAAATCGCATTTGAAGTTGAACTTTTTTTTAAACTATTGTTTAGGACACTACTTAATATTTATCTTTTTCTCGAAAAAGAGCTGAATACTTCAGTCATTGAAATAAACTTTTCACGGGTTAGTTTTATGTTGAAAAAGAGCTGAATACTTCAGTCATTCAGAACTGCAATTGTGAAGCAGTTTAGTACAAAATGTAGATTATAAAAGTATTTTGCATCACATTTATATTGCAATATATTGTCAGAAAAAAATAATAAATTTGCAGACAAAACATTAACAAAACAACACAACAGTGTTTGATTGCTTAAATCTCTTTTGGCTATACACGTTTCACACTGACAGCCCTCTCTGCTGTAGCATGAAAATCAAGACCGGAGTTTCGGTCGAAAAATACAGTACGGTAAATTTCATTTAGTGTTGTGATCAAAAGTTTACCATGAAAATGTGCCCTTTCTGTTTTTAAACATTTTGTTCTAAAGCTATTTGACAAGTTTCTCTTTCTCAAGTTCTCATGCATTCTTCTCCCTTCCGACAACCAAGATCCAGACAAGTTTTTAAAACCAAGTTATTAAAACAATTCCACCTCCATGCTGAGTGTATCATTTAAACAGGCCCAAATTTCGAAGCCTGCCGTACATGATTTTGCTTTATTCTAAACTTTATTCTTTGAGTCAAAAACCCTGATGACTCATATTATCGTCTCGTTTTTAAAAACTTTATTTTGAAACGGAACGAATTACTCAAAAGGCCGTCATCTGACCCACAAAGCACGACGTTTGTTTTCATGGGTTGTGATTGACGCACCTTTGCCCCGTCTTTGCTATAGCATGACCGTCATTGGGTCGTATTTTGCGTCATTTTAGGGACGCCATCTTTCGAAAGAAAACACACAGGTTTTGAGTGAAGTAAACGAGATAGAAAACGAACAGAAATGATCTACACTTCACCACATTAACCTACCTGTAATACACACTCTACACAGAAAAGCGTTTGCGTCAATATGTTACTCAAAAAAACCGTCAAATTGTGAAAAAACGACCACCTTTTCAAACGTCCTTGGGACTCAAAGCCTGGTACCCGACTTCATGTGCGTTGATAATCTATTTCAAGTCAGGGATGTAGACTAGTTTTAATATCTGACAACAGAGGTCGCTATTTATAATTTACCGTAATTTTTGTTGGACAGGTCGCACACGTCTAGTAGCTATCCCATGGCCAAGAGGGGATGTATTGTGTGTTTGTTACAGCAATGAACTTTTCTTTTCTTTCTTTTTTTGGGGGGAGGGGGTAGGGGAGGGGGTAGGGGAGGGGGTGGGGTAGGGGAGGGGAGGGGGGAGGGGATGACACACCTCCCTCTGCCACATATCGGGCGTGGTATGTTGGTAGCAGTTTGCAATTAGCAAAGTCTTTTTTCATGGCTAGAATTTTAAGCTGGGGGGGTGGGGGGGCGGGTATACATGGAAGTTCAAAAGAACTTGGTAGTTCAATATTAGACATGGGTACAGGACAAAATCATTCCAAGAGTATGAAAGCAAGTGAAAACCAATCATGACAAATCTAGTTAATTTATGGCGAGTTTTATAGCTGCTGGTCTCGGGTAACAAAACAAAACAATTAAAATGCCGCTGTTTTATACCCTTTTGTCAAAATCCCCGTCTTCGATGACGTCCCATTTAAAATACGGAAACCAGTCATCTTGCCCCCCAGCAAAGTCGCCCACTACAAAGTCGCCCCCTACAAAGTCGCCCCCCAGCAAAGTCGCCCACGACAAAGTCGCTCCCTCACTTACAAAGTCGCCCCCTGTCAAAGTCGCCCCTCACAGAGTCTCCCCCTGACAGAGTCGCCCCCTGACAGAGTTGCCCCCCAACAAAGTCGCCCCCCCGGCACAGTCGCCCCCTAACAAAGTCGCCCAGTGTATGGTTGAGCGAAAGCCATATCACAAAAGTGAGGGTGCTTTTATATTTTGAAACAATTTATTAGCACAGATTTGTACAGATTTTTGTTGGTTCATTCTAGCCTGAATTTTGATACTATTCAATCAAAACGGCATTAAATTTGACATTTTGGTTTTTTAAATTCCTCTTTAAAATGTACAGACCCATTTGTTGATGTTTCAAACTTCGCTCTGAAAGAGTGTTGAATAAAATGGCATTAGTACACTATTTTAACGCGAGGTTAGAGACTTAGAGAATTTTGTGCCCACTTTCATGAGGATTCCCTCATATTTGGAAAATGAGTGAATCACAAAATTGAATTCATTCTTGACGAATTGAATCTCTGGATGGAAGTTTTTATCACATCGCCTGCCCATGCGAGTCGATAATGAAAAATAAGGACTTTTTAAAATTTCTTTTAAACCGTTTTATGCAATTTGTTCCCCAATTTTATAAGGACTCCAACTATTGGAAAATGAGTGGATCTTAAGACTGAATTTGACCTTGGGACCCCTAAGGATAGTCCATAGTGTATTTGCTTTAACACCTTTCCTTACAAAGTCTAATTTCATAGAGCTGCTTCAGCACAAAAGGTAGCTAAGCACAAAATAATTTTGCTTACCGGTACCAGAATGATGTTACCAGACAAAATACTGTTTGACATGTATTGGCTGTGACTGGTTTCCTGCTAAGTTTTGCTCAGCAGAAAATTATTAACCACAACCTTCTGTTTTTAGCATCTCTATGAAATCGGCCCCTGGTCCTTCCAAAGCAACCCCCCCCCCTCCCAGAGCCCCCACCCCTCCCAGACAAAAGAGAAAAAAAATTAAATTTAAAAATAGACAAGAATCATCACAACGAAACTACCTGAGCTCCTTCAAATCTTTTTTAAGAGTCTTGAACGTCAAACAGGCAAACTCCGATGTGGTTGATGCATTGCTTGACTGTTTTAACTTATGAAAATTTATGCCCCCTAAAATTGACAACGTTTTAAACTATCCAGACTTCCAAGAACATCCATGTTCTTTTTGGAAAATTTCGACCTGAAATTGATGATGGCAGATGAGACAATAATATTTTGTGTATTGTTTTATTTTAAAGTGATCATCATCCCAAGACTTCTATATTTAATCCATTTTTTTTTATTAAATTCAAGAAGACAATCTTAAAAACAACATTAATCATATGACGTCACTGCAGTGGGGCGCCCTCACATAGAGATCAAAAGGATTTCAAAGGATCAAAATCATTAGACCTCATGCATTTGGCATGTTGTGGCGCAGCCGAGCGGTCCAGTTCACCGGACCCAAGCTCTGGTGTTGTCAGCAGCAGAGTGTGGGTTCGATTCCAGGTCAGGATACTTGTGCCTTTGAGCAAGGCACTTAACCATAATTGCTTCATAAAAAGTTGGGAAGGTAGTGTATTCTGGTCTATCAGCCAGGCTCCTAGTGAATGATACCCATGCGTACAGGGTAACCCGGTTTCAGCGCCACGTGCCCCTGGTGGCAGTTGATTTTGGTCGATAGCCCAAATGAGTTAAATGTAGCCCTCACCTTGAAGTGGCCAACTGGCCTTGTGATGTTAGGCGATTTCTCATATTATAAAAAAATAATAAAAACATTTACATCATCATATTGCCACCTAAGAGGTAAAAATATATGATGACAAAATTAAAACGCGAAGTTATGTAAAGCAAGGCACACAGGATGGGTCAATGCGCATCCTCCTTTTAACCTCTATGTGAGGGTTCCCATTGCAGTAATATCGATATTAATTTTCCTCTTGTTTTAATGATTGAACTGAGGTACTGAAGTGACTAAGAGACCTGCATAATTATCTTCCAAACGTCAAACTTTTAAAGAGTTATAATTGTCAGGTGGACAAGAAACTTCATGTCTCACTAATAATGTCAAGTGAAAACTGAAAAGGTGGTTAGGTTTGCAAGTTGCCTGTGTGTGCAGCTAATGTCCTCCTTGAAGCTGGGCGCTT
The DNA here is from genome assembly GCA_021014325.1 of Plazaster borealis. NCBI lineage: Eukaryota > Metazoa > Echinodermata > Asteroidea > Forcipulatida > Labidiasteridae > Plazaster > Plazaster borealis. Next base: position 6,674,101 of record CM037468.1, read on the forward strand.
TCTTTTCTCCGTGAACTCGATTTCCCAAGCCCACTTATGTTTTGTCTTCTTCGTATCCCCTTTCTTGGTGAGATCGCATTTTTCCGACTCCAAGGCGACGATCTTGTCCTGCAGCTCTTTGATCTGCTTGTCGAGCTGCTCCACTTGGTCATGCCACTCCACCTTTGTCCTCTCAGCGGTGACGAGTGCCACCTGTTCCTTCAAAATGCTCACCTTAACATCAATGTCTGCGATGCGATTCACACGCTCCGTCTTTGTCAATGGCTTCTCTTTCTTGATGCCACCCGGTTGGAACAACTTGCTTCTTGTTTGGTTAGATCGGGTGTACTTGTAGCCGCTGTAGTACAGCCTCTTCTGAGCCTCAGTGAAGAGCTTGCCTCTTCTACCCACCAAGTGGGGGTTTTCCAAGGCGACCTTGAATGCCATTTCGTTCATTTTAATTTGGTAGCTGGTATATGGTATATTCTTATCTCGTCCGAATATCATAACGGCCTTTCTTAGTTCTGCCATTTCAGCGCTTTCCACATTCAGTTCTTTCTGGCGATTGCACTCCTTGGTCACATCTTCTTGGATTGAAGACAAGGTAGAAGTCAACTCACATCTCTCATCTTCGATTACAGTGTCCACACGGGCTTCTAAATTAGCAACCACCTGGGAGGAGTCAACAGTCCGTTCACTGGGATTTTCCTCCGGTGTTTGAGTCCCTGGTTGATCGCTTTCATCCTGAGCCTCCGATGGACCTGCCTGATAGACAGTTTGTGCACTGTACGAGTGCTCGCTTAAAGTAACATCTCTTGGAATCAATTCAATTTTTGCAGCTTTTCTTACCCTGCTGTGTCCGGCATACTTATAACCACTGCGAGCAAGTGCCTCCTGGGACAGCTTCAACAACCTTCCCCTGTTCTGCAGCAGCTCTGGATTTTCCAAAGCAATCTTGTGGGAATACTTATTGATCCCCCTGCGGTACTTTGTGAGATTTTTCTTGAAGATTTGTGAGGCCCGCTTAAATTCTTGCTCGGTCATACTCTTCACTGCTTGGGAAGCGTCACTACACGGTGCATCTCTACGTTCAGGCGCTGTTGGAGTTTTCTTCAGACTTTTAAAATGGAGTTGATACTTTTCCTTGGCCTCTACTTTGTGGCTGTTGTCTACATCAATGAACTCTTCAAAGTCCTTACAGTAGACCATGAAGCGCTCCAAGTAGGCTTCTCCTACAGGGTACATCGTCTTGGCTTGTTCTTGGATTTCTCTGACATTCTTGACCTGAGATGCTTTCTTCAGCTTGTTTTCATCATCCAGAAAGATGGAAACAAGAACCAGATGGTTTTCCATCATTTAACACCTGCAGTAAGGAAAGTGAGAAAAAAGAATGATATATCTTAACAGAAACAAAAGTCATTGTCTGTAGCAGCACATATCAGTTGCAGTAAAAGAAAACTAGCATCAATGAGTGTGGGTGGACTTGTGTACAAGGACCAATTTATCCAAAACCAATATTAGTATTTTTATAATTACAATTATTACCAATTAGGCTATTGGTGAACAAAATATAAGCAGTGACATGAAATATGCACATATCTGCTTAATAAAGTTCCTGTGGGCCAATTTCAAAGTCCTGTAAGTTACTAAGAACAAAAACTTGCTGAAGCACAAAACATTTGTAATGTTTTCATTGGCTTCTTTTTTACACTGTGTAAAACGCCATTGAGCGTCTTTTGAGGCGAATGTTGGCAGTATAGACCCCTTGCACAACGTGTCAAAATCATGCACAAACATGCACAAAAGAGTTGACTCCCAAAATTATCAATGGAAATGGTAGATGCGCATTTGCCTTGAGGTGTGTTCCTCGTTGTGTAAGGGGTCTATAGAAATCAATAGACCCCATTGCATAACGCGAAACGCTACAGGTACGCTGATGTCACGCGCACGTTTTCACGCACAAAGAAAAGCTATTGTCCAATGGTTTGCCTCCTTTTGGCCTCAGGGATGGCGCTTTTTGAGAGTGTGACGCCATATGCAAGGGGTCTATATTACAAGTATTTATTATTATTTGTGAAAATATTTGCGAATCAATTGAGTTTGGCCTTTGGCTGAAAACAAATAACATTGAAGAATTTGAGTTTTAGCCACTGCTGAAACAGACTTACCAGGAAAATCCATTGTTCTCGGTAATGTACGCATGCTCACAACTACGTGAACATTGGAAATTTACCTGGTAAGTCTGCTGCCACCTATTGTTCCAAAGTCTCCCATTCAGACATAAGGAAAACAATTCCGTATCATGCCACCACTTTCTAAGGAAATTTTTCGAGGTTTTTAATGGATGTTGAACTTCATTTCCCTTTTTTTAATAATCCTCGTCAGGAATTGGTAGCTAAAATGCTAAATTTTTAGCAGGTTAAAATGAAAATTCAATCGCACATTACATCGCACGGACGTAACTCTCGCACACAGCCAAAGCAAGTAAAATTATTTTTTTGAAATTTTGAAAAGCCGTAAAAAAGTGCTGTGCCCTCTGTATACTCTGTGTCTCTTCTTCGACAGGTAAGGATATAATATTACCTAAATTAAGTAAGATAAATTGGTGGCATGCAGCAGAAAATTTGCCCAAAGTATGTAGCCTACCAATCCGTTGCATATTATTGTAACTTAAATTGAAGTTTTTGCTCCCCAAAAAGATTGAATACCTAAGAACCTAAGAAAGAAGAAGAAAGAAGTATAAAGGTATAGTAGTATAGTTATAGCCAGTCCTCCAGGTTCCTCCCTCCTCCAGCGACGGAGTCCTGGGTATAAAGCTCCCGTACCATTGCAAACATTTTTATAACAAAATATTTTCATATTTATACTTGATGGAAGAAGCTGAAACATCATTCACATATTCCTTGTGTCATGAACTCCACGCCTGCTGGGGTCAGAATTGTAAATTTTATCCTTGGATGACATTATTTTTGAAAATAAAATGGAAATTGACGTATCTAATGAACTTTCTGAACTACACTCGTTCGCACACTTGAAATTACCCGGAAGTCAATGGAGTTACTACGCATTTTGCGCATGTGCACACATGCCCACATGTAAATCGGTACATGATGTTTTAAAAGCAAGCGTGGATCTGCAATTTTTTTCTGAAATTATTTCATCCATGGATATAATATTTGTTATTTTTGGACCAAGCAGGCATGGAGTCTCGGATGGACAAAATGACATGAAGAATATTATGATCGGAATTTCAGCTTCTCAAATCAGGTAAACTAAAAATACGAAAAAATATTAGTTAAAATTTTGTTCGCATTGTAGAGAAGCTTTAATGGCACTAACGTCCTACCAGGGCTACCTGTACTGTAGCGTAACTTGTTGGGCTGTAGTGTTACTGTTGTTAGTTGGGTAGGATTATGGGTCCTACTTCTTGCCGTCAACTCACTGTCAACACGCTTTGTACTGTCAACTCACCGTCAACTCACCCAAAACACGTTCTAACGCAATAGAAGTAGTATGGAACCTTTAATACTGGTCAAAACAACATTTAATGTAACAGCAGGAAATTATAGACGTCTGAAATGTGCCATTTTAAGTTCACGAAAATTGTTTCTACGTACAGCTACGAAAACGGCAGCCATGTTGCCTCAAGGGAAGCGCGGACCATACCATTATGCTAAAGGGGCGATAATATTACACAATACACCAATAGAGGACGTTCGTAAGAAATAAAACAATTTATTCGGGCCGCCGAGCAGCGCGGCCGGCTCCGGGCAGGAAGGCACCCTCTGTTGGCATGATAATTGCATTCCTGCACACCCATACATGAATGGTACAGTCCAAGCTCCGTGAGAAGGCAAGATGGCACCAACGGCTATGCTGCTTATTTAGGGATAAAAAAATTCGCGTGAAAAAACCCCAATTTTCATAAAAGAATTTCAACCTCAAACCAATGTATATTCTCCTTTAGCCCATACTTTACAGTTCTATGCCTCTTTTGTCGATTTAAAATGTATATTCGGTGAGTTGACGGTGAGTTGACGGTACGAAGCGAGTTGACGGTGAGTTGGCATGGTTGACGGTATTTAGTAGGACCATGAAAGAAGACCGAGGATTACAGTCAGTAACTTCAACCATGGAGGTAGAATTCAAATTCAATTCAAGTGTTTAGTCAGTGTTTGTTACTGTTTATTTCATGAAGAGAGCACTGTTTACCCGATCACAGGGGCTTGCAACTACAGAATGCACATATTAATTACCTTTAGAACAAAATCTCCAGGGGAAACCGTTTTCTTCACAATAAAGAAGACGCAAACATCATCCTAACTTTTTCTCAACTTTTGCTGGCTACTACACGGATTAGTATGTACGTAGTATTTTGCTTTGCGCTGTTTGCAATGTCTGAATGTTGTTGCAACGGGAATGAAGTCAGGGGTGTATACAATAGTTTTTATCCAACAACAGAGGTCGCTATTTTTAGCCGCGGTGGGCAACGATGCCCGTTCAATGGCAAGAGTTGACAAGTCGCGTCTAAATTATGACTTGGATTACTGTTTTTTTCGCCCATATAATATGCCCAAAGGCAACCTCAATGCCATCCACTCTATGGCAACATAGACCCCTTGCATGACGTCACAAGCCCAAACAGTTCTATCATTGGCAGAGAGTATACTGATCATGTTTGGACTTAGATGCCTGCTCATAGTCTAAAGCAATTTGATTGGGGCATGGAGGGATTCCTCGATTCTCCTCTATCAGACAACTATCAGAAAAGGATTTTGAAGGATTTGGAAGGGTTACTAACATTAGAACAAGGACAATCAATGTATGCATTACATTATTGGATAAAACACTTATGTGCACTGAAACATGATTACGCTTTCACACTTCAACTATAATTTGTATTAGACTCGTGTGGATCAGACCACACAGTTTGCAGAGAGCATTTTCAGGGCTGGAGATACGACCTCCACATTTTACACCGAAGGCGCAAGATGGGGAACACTGGCTGAAATGTGAAAGTGCGATGGACGCCATTTCAGCAAGCAACTCTGTTGATGCCAGAATAGATCACTGTAGACAATGGCCATATGTTATCCCTTCCAGTACCAAGAGATCAACTTATGCAATGGTGACCAGAGAAATTTCATTCCTACGCACCAAGAGTATTCTCACAGACATAAATACCTATTAGGTATTATAATGTATGTGAGTATTCTGTAAAGTTTTAGGTTTATACAGCGCCCTCACAAGGCAGATTGGGGTAAGCCTATAGTCCTCGTCACAGAAGGCTCGTACAGGCAACCCATGTTCAAAATGAAGTACATGATGAAATGACTGTTTCCTCTGGCACATTATTGCATTTTTTGCCTAGGTTTGGTATTATGACCAATACACACCAAATAATGAGTAGTTTCGATGTGAAACATTAACATTTCGAAAGTTGATATTCATCTGAAATGTTGTTTCTGAATACCTAACAAACCAAAGGTTTTGATTATGCACAATAATGAACTTAAAAATCAATGTAATCAATTTACTGTCTTACCGCTGAGAGAGTTGAACTATAGGGCCCAACCAAGATACCCCCTGTTTTATTTACTCTTCAGGCTAGAGTGACACTCAGACTCAGCATCTTTTCTGAAACTGAATGTTATTTTTATTTTCTTCTTCTTCTTCTTCCAACCAGTTTCAAGCTTTGTTGCTGGAGGCGAATGCTAAACATCAAAATGGCAAGACCATAAAACTAAAATCAGTGTGTTTGAGCGAATGCTGCGGCCGAGATGTGGTTCACCTCGCGAATAAACGTGGATGGATTCGATGTTCTTGTGTCAAAAAGTTGACTCCGCAAAATGGCCGACCGTGTTTGTTCACGATGTAGAAGGAAAACCACGCAATTTCGAGACATTTTTGTGTGGATCATTGTATTCTACTTTTAAAACATCTTTCTAACCATATGCATTTTATAACAAACGGTTACTAATGCTTTTTATAGACCAACTCGTCCGATCCAAGGCAACGTGTCCCTTTAATGACCATTAAAAAATTTACTTGGTAAAGAGCACGGGAGTGATTTAATATAGTTTTAGAGAAAGAGGTAAATTTTTCCCCACAAATTTGAGTCTGAAAAAAAGGCTTCAGGCAACCTTTCTCAGGCATCTGAAAGCACACAATTCTAGGCAACAAGGGTGTTTTTTCTTTCACTATTTTCTTGTAACTTCGATGACCAATTGGGCAAAATTTTTCACAGGTTTGTTATTTTATGCATATGTTGGGATGCACCAAACGAGGATACTGGTCTTTGACAATACCAAAAGTATACCCTGCCTTTAAAACCTGCCTTTTAAAGCCTTTAAAACCTATATGAATTGTTGGTCAATATTGACCAATTATTTCGAAAAGGTCTTTGTGGGGTAGAGTCATAAAAGACAGGCTCCCTGTGTCCTTAAAGGAACGTTACAGAACTGGTAATTAAAATTTTCTTGAAGATCACAGATTTACATAAAACTTACACGGTCTAATGATGATGATAGTAGAAAACATCCCTAGAAATATTTCTGTCTGAAATGCCATATTTGATGAGAAATAAATAAAACTAATTTCCGATTGGAGTTTATCGCTTATGACCGTTTTATTCATGCATTGTATAACACATGCAAATGTGTAATCGGTTTTTCACTATTTTCTCGTGACCCAGATGGCCGATCGATCTCAAACTTCTACAGGTTTGTCAGTTTATGTATATGGTGGATTATATAAAGTGCTTACACTATATTGTTAGCAAAAACCAGTTCTGTAATGTTCCTTTAAGTTGTGGGTATTCCACAAAAGAAATTGACACACGTTCTCAAAATATTACACATTTTTGAGAGTTCTGTATAGTAAAATAAAGTCCTTTGGAGACCATCCGAAGTGGCTACTTCTGTCCCCTTAAGGTAGGTACTAAAGACGTCGTGTGTTCACGCATAGTGGACTTCACCAAGATGTTACGGGGCGAATCTTCCGCCACTCGGCTACGGCCGGGTTTGTTGCGACTCGGTCGAAAAGGGCCTGCAGCTTGGGGAACTTTTCCATGGAATTCGGGAAGTAGATTTCGGCAAACTCAACCATGGAGAAGAAATGTACGTCTGCCGCGGTCAGCTGAAATACAGAGAGATAATACGAAAAGCGATCACTATATTTTGGGGTATATAATACAATCGTCTCCTTGCAAAGATCTGGTGGTAGCATGATAGCAGCTCTTGTAACTGTATGTGTCCAAACGCGAACCTGCTGTTACGGTTTCATAGGCCGTTATTATGGATCCGCAATCCGCTTTTACGGATCACGATCCGTGCGGATTGCGAATCCGTTATTATGGATTCACAAACCGTTATTACAGATTCACAATTGCGAATCCATAATAACTGATTGTGAATCCGTAATAACGGATTGTGAATCAGTAATGCATTGTTTATCCGTAATATCGGATAGGAAATGTATTTGTTATTGGCGATAATGGGCTGTCGTATACATAACTTGAAGACGGTAGAAAATCAAAAATCGTTCTCATGTGAAATGGTTATAGTATTAGACTATAGTGCTGGAGGACTCAAGACCGGTGTCGGATTCAACTCGGTCTCGGCCAACAGGGACTCGACAACAGCACTGGCCAGTGTGGCTGCCAACACCCCTATGTAATGGAGTCTAAAGTATGAGTATAAGGGGCGTGTCCTTTAGATGTGATCAAAATGCCCTGTAGGTGACTGAGGTTTTACCAATGGTTTCAAGAAACCGAAGGATGATATTAAAAGGACCAGGCCTCACCTTATCTCCCACGAAGTAGTCTCCTGCGGATGCGTGGTCAAGCTCCAGAAGTCTGGTCAATCGTTTATACATTAATGGTACCGCCACCTCCTGGAAGTTCTTGGTGTGTTTTGCCTGTCGGATAATAAGTGGATCATATAAACGGATGAAGCTGGGGGAAACTACTCCCGCATTTGAAATAAAGCCAATGCAATCAAACACAAACACACCGAAACCATGTGCCACGGGATAGGTGCTGTCACCTTTGTTTTGGTTGCCTAAAGGACCTGTCACACCTTGACGTTTTAGCCAGCGTATGATGACGTATGAAAAAGTTGGCGAATACGCTGGCGTCGAATAAGTTATGGGTAAGTTTTGTATAAGTCAACAGCACGCTGAAACACGCTGGTATACGTCGTAGTAAGGCGAGGTCGTCGAAAATTTGTGTGCATGCTCAAAAATTGTCGGCGTATGCCAGCGTGTGGCTCATAAGTCCCGCATAAGTTGTAGGTAAGTAATATGATCGTTGACACACGTTCACACACGTTACTTGTAAGTTAATCATAAGTCGACATACGTAGAGATAATGTCTACCGTACCCAAAACTTTATTTCTAACCTATGAGTAACGTGCTTTGAACCTATGTCAAACTTATCTTCAACGCATATAAACGTATGTAGACGTTTTGACGTGTTCCGGACGACCACAGAACTTACTAAACGTTTTTCTAACTAACAGCTACCGTATAATGGCGTATTGGCAGCGTTTAGGGGAATTTGTGTATAAAAATGGGGTTCGCAGGAGGAACCCGTCAGTACTCCTGAGTTTTCTTCGGCATGACGGATGTTGTTGTTGTGATGTCTAGTGCAGTTATGATTTGAATCGTCAAGCGGCAGCCTTTATATAGGGTACGACACGTGATCGTCGGCGATACGCTCCGTGCGCTGTGCATAAGTTAGACTATCGTTGGGCATAAGTTGTGAACGCCGGCAACACGCTAAGCATTCGTTGGTATTCGTTGGTATAAGTTATATAAACGTTATGGAAACGTTCTATGTAAGTTACTACTACGGTATGTATACGTCCAACTCGTTATGAATACGCTTTGTATACGCTCAAAACTGAAAAAACATCGAAAGTTCAGCGTATGCCAGCGTTTTAGAGAATTTTTCACACGTCGGCATACGTTGGCTAAAACGTCAAGGTGTGACAGGGCCTTAAGTAATATCAGGGGCGGATCCAGGATTTTCCAAACGGGGGGGGGGCGTGAAAATATACCAAGCAGCAAAATTTTCCCTTCCCCATTTCTCGCCCCCCCCTTCTCTCTCTCTCCCTCTTTTTTTCTTTTCTCCCTCATTTTTTTTTTTTTATATGAAAAAGGGGGGGCGTGCGCCCCCCACGCCCCCCTGGATCCGCGCCTGAATGATCGTTGACACACGTTCACACACGTTACTTGTAAGTTAATCATAAGTCGACATACGTAGAGATAATGTCTACCGTACCCAAAACTTATTTCTAACCTATGAGTAACGTGCTTTGAACCTATGTCAAACTTATCTCCAACGCATATAAACGTATGTAGACGTTTTGACGTGTTCCGGACGACCACAGAACTTACTAAACGTGTTTCTAACTAACAGCTACCGTATAATGGCGTATTGGCAGCGTTTAGGGGAATTTGTGTATAAAAATGGGGTTCGCAGGAGGAACCCGTCAGTACTCCTCATCAAGAATCCATTGTCAGCAGATGTCCATGTAATCCGAGAGATGGAGGATCCGGCAAGGCTGAGACGAGACTACCCACTAGCTGTCCTCCAACATCAGTTATGATTTGAATCGTCAAGCGGCAGCCTTTATATAGGGTACGACACGTGATCGTCGGCGATACGCTCCGTGCGCTGTGCATAAGTTAGACTATCGTTGGGCATAAGTTGTGAACGCCGGCAACACGCTAAGCATTCGTTGGTATTCGTTGGTATAAGTTATATAAACGTTATGGAAACGTTCTATGTAAGTTACTACTACGGTATGTATACGTCCAACTCGTTATGAATACGTTTTGTATACGCTCAAAACTGAAAAAAAAACATCGAAAGTTCAGCGTATGCCAGCGTTTTAGAGAATTTTTCACACGTCGACACAGGTTGGCTAAAACGTCAAGGTGTGACAGGGCCTTATAGAGAAAGGATTTCTGCCCTTTCTCTATGCTTATACCCAGTGCAGCTCTTACAGGTTAAACCTCGTCTCTTTTCACCCAATACTGCAACCGGGTTGTTTTTACGCCCACGTCCCCGTATGTAGAGCACTAACCCAAGTCATTGCCCTGTGTATCCGCCCTATATCGTGAGCAGGTTCGAGGACCCCTTCCTATGCTGGGTTTGGGTCCTACCACACTCTGTTTATGAACCGTATCCCACCCCCCCCCCCCGGTTTGGTTCACAATAGTCATCACCTTCTCCTCTTCGGATTTGGCCGAGTAGACGAGATCCCAGGGCGACATGATGTCATCGGTCGTCTCGATTACTGTATCGATACAGAAGCCCTCGATGTCGTCCTTCCCATAAAACCCTGCCACACAAAGCGACACTGTTAGTTTTTAAGTTGAAGATAGAACCCGTCACATTGTTCACAAATTGACCTCCAGAGTATTTCATGACAAACAAAAGTACACAATTTTCATGCCTAGTTATACCACAAGCCTTTTTACACACTCAGTTGACGCATCTCTTTAACACAACCAACTATAAAGAACTTTAAATCCTGTTCTCGACAATGTTCACGAAATTGCAAATAATGTGGGCATTATTACATTTGCGAGTTGCGATGTCCTTTCGGGGCCACCGTATAATAAGTATGAAGGCACAACCGTTACTGTTGGAAACCGTCTGACGGTGCTCTTACCAAATGTTTTGGCCAGGTAACGAAGGATAGCTTTGCTCTGACTAAATTTCCTGCCATCAATCTCCAGGACAGGAACTTGAAGAATCGGCATAGCTGGGCGGTAAAAGAACAAACATAATAGTTTTTAGATTTGTCATCACTTCTCACATAGGCCCAATTTTATAGAGCTGCTTATAAGCACAACAAAATTATGCTTAATACCAGAATAAGGTTTGCAGCTAAAACACCATTTTACGTGTACCATCTGTGACTGGTATCATGCTCATTTTCGCTTAGTGGAAAATTGTTACGCCATATTTTCTGCTTAAAGGCATCGTACACATTTGGTGATGACTCTGATAATAATGGCAATACAAACTTACTTGGTAAGAAGTACAGCAGCTTTGGATAGTATAATGCATTTTGAGAAACTTTTCACTTCGAAGTACTGCAGTTATGTAAAAATATATCACTTTCATCCCCAAAAACATTTGATTCTGAGAAGCATTACGCGTAACGCTTCTCAGAGTGTGTATTTCAATTGCAGATTATTCTTCCTGCGTGGACAAAACCGCTCCAGATTTTCGGCAATAATCTCAACAACGCTACCACCTTTTGAAATGAAATTTTCACAGGTTAGTTGTATTGGTATATATCTACAACTTTATAGGTTTGAAACAAACAATAGGCTCCAATTACCAAACGTGCACGATGCCTTTAAGGAGCTCTATGAAATTGGTCCCTGTATGGTATTGTTTCATGTTTAGACGATACGAGGGCCTATACGCTATCCGGGGTGCACTGACATCGCCTTGAATGAAGGCTAACACCAACGTGTGCTTGTAATTTCCAAGGGTGTTCTCTTTGACCTATAGTTTAGGGTAGTGTACAGAAAAAATACATATTGTCATAATTCCCCCAGCCCTTTTGTGTTTCGCACAACACAGAACACTTCATCAAGTTGAGCAAATGTTTAGTGGGCGCCAAGGCCACATTTTGGTTCTCGTTCATTACTTTTACCCGTATGCTAACTCTCGAACTTTGCACTGCAAGTAACAGTCGAACGCCTAATAACAAAAAGCCTCTGATTTCCATAATAAAAAAGGCCCGCACTCTACACCTGATAACGTGCACATACATTTTCTTGCAATCAATTTGTTGGTAGAAAAACAAACTAAAATCGGATCATCTAAGATTTTTAAACAAGTAATGGATTGTGTGTTTATTGAAACATTATAAGGATGAAAGTGGACTTCTTCTGAATCAATAAAAAGAACTTAATCAACATTAATTATTTACGTTTGGGTCCCAACTCCATTATTTGTATACATTTTCAAGTGCAAAAGCAGTGCCGAAAATAGGGTAAAAATATTTGGGGTGTGTGCACAAGGGGTAATAATTTTTTATAGGGGGCACTTTTGGCTAATTAAAACTGTAGCTTCCTTTTTAATTTTTCAGCCCCTTTTTAGCGCTCTTCTTGAAGCTATTTACTATTTTCTTTATGAGATATTCTGACGTGAATGTAAAAGCAAACACATTGTCTGCGTCTAAATGGAAAGTAATGGTTTTAAAAACCTAAACACTATCATATTAAAGGGTCTGAGAGTACAAATAACACATAGAGCCAAATTTTGGCAAGATCTGTTTTCAAAAAAAGAACTGTATGCATGTAAACGTGAAGGGCAAAAAGTTTCGAATAGGATTTTGTACATGTCACTCTATGAGGTTCGTGGAGACGATAGCGGAATGAACCTCATAGTTCTAGGGAGTACCCTGCGTGGACATAGTCGCTCCGGATTTTTGGCAATATCTCCAAAACGTTACCACCTTTTCAAATGAAATTTGCACAGGTTAGTTTTACGGTATATATCTACAACTATATTGAAACAAACAGTGGGTTCCAATTACCAAACGTATGCAATCCTTATAAAATGTAACATTTTACTCTGGTAATTTTGAATCTCAAAAGTCCAGATTTCAAATGGGGGAATCCGGCCCGGATGCACAGACGTGCCCCAGTGCCCCCTCTATAGTTACGCCACTGGTAGAATATGAGGCTAAAAGCTTCGTTATAGTTTAATCATGTAAACAGACGAGCTCTAGAAAACAGCAATCTTTTTTTCATATGCCACACTCTCTTCCGAATAGAACCTCTATAGTTACGCCACTGTTAAAATGCGAGGCTAAATTAAAGCTTCGTTCTAGTTTAATCGTGTTAACAGACGATCGAGCTCTAGAAAACAGCAAAAAAATAATTCATATGCCACACTCTCATCCGAATAGGAAGCAGCGTAAGTTTGTGACCATGTTCAATTAAACTTCACAGATGAGCCCACTTCAGACATAAATACCTCCGATCTATTTCAACATTCCCCCAAAAACTTACATGGTTTAATCGCTGGCCATTCATCATCCTCGAACCGGCAGTCGTCAAACTCCACCCCGGCCAGCCGGAACATGATTCTACTGGACTCGGCAAGTCCCCTGCCGTTAAAGTAATGCAACTTGTACTTCGACATCTTTTTTGTTTCGGTTACAGTGAATTCACGGTCAAGGTATCGTGTACAGACAGCAGCGAGACAACCAGCAACCCGTCAGTGTGAGCCTATGTTTGAAAACGGCGAACCCGCCCAAAACGAGCTACACTGACACGCTATTGTTCCGAGGTCAATTGAATCATATAGTGGCCCTGAAGGGACATTCGCTTATCGCAAATGTATGCGCATACGTATGCAATGTCGTGAATTTATTCGCAAATTATGTTCGCAGACGTGTGTGATGTCGTGAATTTATTCGCAAATAATGTGCGCAGACGTATGCAATGTCGTAAAATTAATCGCAAATAATGTGCGCACATGATGTGCGCTAAAGTGACGCATCTTTTTTGCAACTGAGTATTTCTTTCTTCATTTTCGTCTCTAAAGCTGATAGTTTTTATCTCCTCTATCTTAACGTGTCTTCCAGCCTTCGGCTTGCAGTGCCAGTCGCTTTTGGGATTCCCTGGAATTTCATAACCATACAGATCGACAGACTTTAAAATTTCCCGTCCTCCTGGAGTCACGGTATTACGTCATACCCGGACTTCTTTCAGTTTCGTTTGCAGGATGAGGAAGGAATTTTTCTCTTTTCAAAGTTTTGCGGGCAAGCTCTTTTTTTACAACGATCGGACACATCCCTTGTACAAGGCCGGCCAGGTGTGGCAGGAGATTCTGTGCCCCCCCCCCCACCTACACACACCACAAACTGCGATTTTGTAGAAATAGCGCCCTCTTTTGAATCAACTTCCTTCAGCCCATGATAATACCGTAAAGGGGACACACACACACATGGGGACGAAATTCCCCATTATTACATAAAGGTACTCACCTGCAATGTAATTGGAATTATATCAGACAATGTAGGAGAGACTCATCCTGTAGTTTGTTTCTTGTGTTGAGTCTCTACGGAATTGGCGAAATATAATCCCCTATGAGACCGGCCAACCCCGTGGGCGAGGGAGACCCATTGATTGCAGGGCGCCCCCTTGCGAACCTTCAAAGCCCGCAGGATCAAGAACACTATAGCGTCACACAAACTGAAACATTGAATTACCATCCCAAAAAGTACAATATTATTAAAAAATCAGCTTTTTGTAGATATATTTATTTATTGGCTCTTGATTTAATTCCAGGCAATATTAAAAAAACTATCAACCCTCATTCCAACATAAATCACACTTACATTTAAAACCTATAATAATCTATTCAAAGATCATTGTTGTTCAATAATTATCAATTTCTTTCGAAAGAGTTCTTTGTATGGTAGAGTCAGAAAAGAAAGGCTCCCTGCCTCCCTACGTTGTGGGTATTCCACAAAAGAAATTGACACGCGTTCTCAAAATAGTATATTATTCTGTTGAGAGTTGTGTAGTATAATATAGTCATTTAAAGACCATCAGAAGTGGCTACTTCTGTCCCCTTAAGGTGGGTAGTATAAGAATGTCGTGTGTTCATGCAGTGCTCTTCACCAAGATGTTACGGGGCGAATCTTCCGCCACTCGGCTACGGCCGGGTTTGTTGCGACTCGGTCAAAAAGGGCCTGCAGCTTGGGGAACTTTTCCATGGAGTTCGGGAAGTAGACTTCGGTAAACTCAGCCATGGAGAAGAAATGTACATCTGCCGCGGTCAGCTGGAATACAGAGAGATATTAATGTGAAAAGCGATCACTTCACTTATGGGTAGGCCCCTACATAAAATCGTCTCTTTGCAGTATAACCTATTAGCGTTTGTAACTTTGTGTCTCCAACTAAGGACGTATAAATGCTTCAAATTTGAGGATGGTAGAAAAGATCTGAAATCGTTCTCATGGAAATTGGGCATAATAATGAGTACTGGGCCGATGCTGGAGGACTTGAGGCCCGTGTCGGACTCGGACAACAGGGACACGACTACAACACTGACAAGTAGGCCTATGGCTGTCTATGAGAAGGTGTGTGTCCTTTTAGATGTGATCAAAGGGCTCCGTAGGTGACTGGGGTTTTACCAATGATTTCAAGAAGCCCAATGATGATATTAGGACCGGGCCTCACCTTATCTCCCACGAAGTAGTCTCCTGCGTGGTCCAGCTCCAGCAGTCGCGTCAGTCGATCATAGATTACGGGCACCACCGCTTCCTGGAAGCTCTTGGTGTGTTTTGCCTGTCGGATAAGTGGATCATAAAAACGGATGAAGTGGGGGAAAGTGCTCCCGCCATTGAAATGACGCCATGCAAAAACACAAACACACACAAGTGTAACACAACTGCAATCGGGGACCTCCTGTTGTCCCTCTTTTGCTTGAACTTTTTTGGCAACAGCTCCCATTGGTTTGGTACACACTTTCCAACTAGGGACCTATAGCTTTCCACAACCGGGAATCCTATTATCCTCTTTTGTTATAGGTCCCTGGTTTGAATGACCCATACCCACCCCAACCTCGTGCCATGTGCTTACAACCTTTGTTTTGGGGACTAAACCCCATCTCTTCATCATAATGTTCAACAGGTTGTTTTGCGCTCATGTACCCGCCCCCATGTGGAGCTAGCACTAACCCCGGCCAATGTACCATGTACCCCACCGCTATTGTGAGTAGGTTCCAGAACCTGTGCTGGGTTTGGGGCCTACTGCACTCTGTTTTTAAACCCCAACCCCGATTGGATTATAACAGTCATCACCTTCTCCTCTTCGGATGTGGCGAAGAAGATGAGATCCCAGGGTAGTACAATGTCATCAGCCGTGTCGATTACCGTATCGATACAGAAGCCCTCGATGTCGTCCTTCCCAAAAAAACCTGCCACACAAAGCGACAGTGTTAGTTTTTAGTGGAAGATAAATACAGACCCTTTAACCTTGTTTACAAATTGACCTTGTACATTCCAGGGTATTTCCTGACAGACAAAAGTGCACAATTTGTATGCCTAAATGTATCACAAAGGGTGTTTTCTTCCATGGTCTTAGGAAATGTTTTAAATTTTAATCGCAGTTTAAAATTTAGAATTATTGTTAAAATAACAGCTGAACAAGTTTTTGAGATGAGACCCATCATATCAAAAGTAGATAAACTTTGTATGGTTCAATTCCTCAATGTAAGATTTTATATTAATTTGTTCCACTGAGCTACAAACTGTACCACAGTTAAGAAGTCCAGGTGCCCTGTAACTCTTTTGTAAACATGTGTGGTTTCATCACTGGTTACACTATTGGCCGTCCTTGTTCTGTGGCCTAATTTACCTGACGTCATCACACGACAAACCAATTAGCCCTTCCCATGAAGTACACTCACGCATGCGTACAGACAATAAGTGGAAGGCAAATGCCACAGAGTTGTGCACTATACGAAGACGCACCAACGCGTATGCGACACGCCACCATCAGGCCCGTACAAAAAGGCGCGATCAACCTCGTTCCCATGGTGTGCGATCTCGCCGCGCCATTTTGTTCTCGCCGCGCCAGACAGTAGCCGCGTGTGACGTCAGTGCAAGGGGTCAATACTTGACGGCTAAATGGTTCTGTATTTTATAACGAGCAAATTCTGAAGTCCTGCATCTCATTTCTCCTTTTGTGTTTCTTTGTTTTGCTGTGCTCTTATAACAACGTTCCTGTTACAAAGAGGCTGACCACCAGTCCCAGCAATCTTGTTATATCAAGAGTCGACTGTAAAAGTGTTGTATATTCACACATTAAGGTATAGCAATCGGACACTAGTTTGCAATAATGACACCGTATAACTGGGACGTGGTAAAATAACGCGGTAGGTGAACCAGGAACTGGGTATAACATTTACATGGAAATGAAAGCAAAAGTTGTATTAAAGCCATGTCGAGTGACCGGTGGAAGTAGAAGGGCGTAAACAAAAGTGTATGGTGGCACTGAAGGGGATATCGCAACTCGCAAATTTAATGTGAACATTGCGATGCTGTGAGTTTTGTTATGAGTATCTACGCAAAATTTTGCGAGGTCTTATAATGTTGACGATATTCTCGACAATGTTCACGACATTGCAAAATAATGTGCGCGAACATTTGCAAGTTGTGATGTCCTGTCGGGGCCACCGTATAAGTGTGAAAGCACAACCGTTATTACTTTAGGAGGAGCGAGAAACCGTCTAGGTGCTCTTACCAAACGTTTTGGCCAGGTAACGAAGGATAGCTTTGCTCTGACCAAATTTCCTGCCATCAATCTCCAGGACAGGAACTTGAAGAATCGGCATAGCTGGGCGGTAAAAAGAATAAACATAATAGTTTTTAGATTCGTCATCACTTCTCACATAGGCCCAATTTTATAGAGCTGCTTATAAGCACAACAAAATTATGCTTAATACCAGAATAAGGTTTGCAGCTAAAACACCATTTCACGTGTACCATCTGTGACTGGTGTCCTGCTCATTTTTGTTTAGTGGAAAAATGTTAAGCAATATGTTCTGCTTAAAGGCACCGTACACGTTTGGTAATGACTCTGAACAATGTCAATACAAACTTACTCGGTATGGAGTACAGCAGCTTTGGATAGTATAATGCATTTTGAGAAACTTTTCACTTCGAAGTACTGCGGTTATGGAAAAATACTTCACTTTTTATTCCCCAAAACATTTTATTCTGAGACAGAGTGTGTATTCCAATGCAGATCATATTTCAACGCAAGATGACGCAGTGCCGAAAATAGGGTAAAACTATTTGGGGTGTGTGCACAAGGGGTAATAATTTTTTATAGGGGGCACTTTTGGCTAAATAAAACTGTAGTTTCCTTTTGCATTTTTCAGCCCCTTTTCAGCGCTCTTGAAGCCATTTACTATTTTCTTTATAAGATATTCTGACGTGAATGTAAAAACAAACACATTGTCTGCGTGTAAATGGAAAAATAGTTCTAAAAACCTCGACATTATCATAATGAGAATCTGTATACGTTTGGTAATTACACATAAAATTAGTGGCAATAAAAACTTGCTGGTAGAAATTACAGCAGCTTCTGATAGTATAAAGCATTTTGAGAAACATTTCGCTTTTAAGTAATGTGGTTATGGAAAAAGATGTCAGTGTTTATCCAAAATTAATTGAATCTGAGAAGCGTTTTTGTCATAAACGTTTCTGAGATTGCCAATTGCAGATTATTCTCCCTGCGTGTAGGCCTACTCCTAGAACTTTAAGAGCTTCGTTCCGCTATCGTCTCCACGAACCTCGTGAGTCATGGAGTGACATGTACAAAATCCTGTTCGAAACTTTTTGCCCTTCACTGTATGCATGTAAACGTAAAGGGCAAAAAGTTTCGAATAGGATTTTGTACATGTCATAGTTCTAGGAGTACCCTGCGTGGACATAGCCGCTCCAGATTTTCGGCAATACCTCCAAAACGCTACCACCTTTTGAAATGAAATTTTCACAGGTTAGTTTTATGGTATACAAGGATTGAAACAAACAGTGGGTTCCAATTACCAATACAATCCCTTTAAAGGCACTGAACACGTTTGGTAATTGTCAAAGACCAGTATTCTCATTTGGTGTATCCCAACATATGCATAAAATAACAAGCCTGTGAAAATTTGGGCTCAATTGGTCATTGAAGTTCAACAAGAAAATGATGAAAGAAAAAACACCCTTGTTGTACAAATTCGTGTGCTTTCAAATAGGAATAAAAGGCTTGTTGCTTGCAAAAAGTCTTTTGTTATTTTAGTGAGAAATTACCTCTTTCTCAAGAACTACGTTACTTCAGAGGGAGTCGTTTCTCACAATGTTTTTATGCTAATTGCTAATATATATTTTGAGTAACCAAACGTGTACAGTGCCTTTAAAGCTACGGTAAAATGTAACATTTTACTCTGGTATTTTTGAATCTCAAAAGTCCAGATTTCAAATGGGGGCATCCGGATGCACGGACATCAATTGGGAGTGGGGGCATGTGCACCAATGCCCCCTCTATAGTTACGCCACTGGTAAAATGCGAGCCTAAAAGCTTCGTTCTAGTTTAATCTTGTAAACAGACGATTGAGCTCTGGAAAACAGCAATCTTGGTTTCATATGCCACACTCTCTTCCGAATAGGAAGCAGCTTTTGTGACCATGTTCAATTAAACTTCACAGAAAGCCCACTTCAGACATTAATACCTCCGATCTATTTCAACATTCCCCCTAATAACTTACATGGTTTAATCGCTGGCCATTCATCATCCTCGAACCGGCAGTCGTTAAACTCCACCCCGGCCAGCCGGAACATGATTCTACTGGACTCCGCAAGTCCCCTGCCGTTAAAGTTATACAACTTGTACTTCGACATCTTTTTTGTTTCGGTTACAGTGAATTCACGGTCAAGGTATCGTGTCCTGTGTACAGACAGCAGCGAGACAACCAGCAGCCTATGTTTCCGGCCAAAACGAGCTACACTGACACGCTATTTTTCGAGGTCAATTGAATCCTATGGTGGCCCTGAAGGGACATCGCATATCGCAAATATATGCGCATACGTATGCAATGTCGTAACACTAATCGCAAATATGTGCGATGTCGTGAATTTATTCGCAAATATGTGCGCAGACGTATGCAATGTCGTAAAATCAATCGCAAATAATGTGCACATTAGTTTTTCTGCAACTGAGTATTTTTGTCATGTTCGTCTCTAAAACTGATAGTTTTTATCTTCTCTATCTTAATGTGTCTTCCAGCCTTCGGCTTGCAGTCCAGTCGCTTTTGGGATTCCTTTGGATTTCACAACCTTGTAGATCGACAGCCTTTAAAATTTCTCGTTTCGTTTGCAAGATGAGGAGGGAATTTACCTGTTTTCAAAATTTTGAGGGCAAGCTCTTTTTATAACGATCGGACACATCCCTTGTACAAGGCCGCCCAGGTCTCGCAGGAGATTCCCCCCCCCACACACACACACGCACACATGTTTGTAAATCCCGCTCACCGAGGACTTCTCTTTGTTCTCCCATTGTTTGGACATAGTTTTTTTTAGCGACGTCCCCATTGGGTTTGTACACGAAAACGAAGCGAGGACGTCCTCGCTCTGTCAAACACCCGGATCCCTTTTGTTAAAGTCCTCGGTTTGAATGGATAGACACGCTCACACACACTGCGATTTTGTGTAGAAATTTCGTCTGATAGCGCCCTCTTTTGAATCAACTTCCTTCAGCCCATAATAATTTACCCTAAGGGGGACACACACACACACAGGGCGACGAACTTCCCCAGTATTACATAAAGGTACTCACCTGCAATGTAATTGGAATTATATAAGACAGTGTAGGAGAGACTCACCCTGTAGACTGTTTCTTGTGTTGAGTCTCTACGGAATTGGCGAAATATAATCCCCTATGAGACCGGCCTATCCCGTGGGCGAGGGAGACCCATTGATTGCAGGGCGCCCCCTTGAGAACCTTCAAAGCCCGCAGGATCAAGAACAATTAGCGTCATACAAACAGAATCTTTGAATTACCATCCCCAAAATTAAAATTATTAAAAACAAAAACAAAATTTATATATCTATTTATTGCTCTTGATTTAATTTCAGGCAACATATATTTTTTTTGTATTAAAACTATCAACCCTCGTCCCAACATAAATCACACTTACATTTAAAACCTACAATAATCTATTCAAAGATCATGAGCATTGTTGTTCAATAATTATCAATTTCTTTCGAAAGAGTTCTTTGTATGGTAGAGTCAGAAAGGAAAGGCTCCCTGCCTCCCTAAGTTGTGGGTATTCCACAAAAGAAATTGACACGCGTTCTCAAAATAGTATATTATTCTGTTGACAGTTGTGTAGTATAATATAGTCATTTAAAGACCATCAGAAGTGGCTACTTCTGTCCCCTTAAGGTGGGTACTATAAAGATGTCGTGTGTTCACGCAGTGCTCTTCACCAAGATGTTACGGGGCGAACCTTCCGCCACTCGGCTACGGCTGGGTTTGTTAAAACTCGGTCGAAAAGGGCCTGCAGCTTGGGGAACTTTTCCATGGAGTTCGGGAAGTAGATTTCGGTAAACTCAGCCATGGAGAAGAAATGTACATCTGCCGCGGTCAGCTGTAATGCAGAGAGATATTAATGTGAAAAGCGATCACTTCACTTATGGGTAGGCCCCTACATAAAATCGTCTCTTTGCAGTATAACCTATTAGCGTTTGTAACTTTGTGTCTCCAACTAAGGACGTGTAAATGCATAACATTTGAGGACGGTAGAAATGTTCTGAAATCGTTCTCATGCAAATTGGGCATAATAATGAGTACTGGGCCGATGCTGGAGGACTCGAGTCCCGTGCCGGACTCGGACAACAGTGACACGACTACAACACTGACCAGTAGACCTATGGCTGTCTATGAGAAGGGGCGTGTCCTTAAGATGTGGTCAAAAGGCCCCGTATAGGTGACTGGGGTTTTACCAATGATTTCAAGAAGCCCAATGATGATATTAGGACCGGGCCTCACCTTATCTCCAACGAAGTAGTCTCCTGCGTGGTCCAGCTCCAGCAGTCGCGTCAGTCGATCATAGATTACGGGCACCGCCGCTTCCTGGAAGTTCTTGGTGTGTTTTGCCTGTCGGATAAGTGGATCATAAAAAACGGATGAAGTGGAGGAAAGTGCTCCCGCCATGCAAAAACACAAACACACACGAGTGTTAAACACCTGCAATCGGGGACCTCCTGGTGTCCCTCTTTTGCTTGAACTTTTTGGCAACAGCTCCCATTGGTTTGGTACACACTTTCCAACTATAGGGACCTATAGCTTTCCACAACCGGGAATCCTATTATCCTCTTTTGTTATAGGTCCCTGGTTTGAATGACCTATACCCACCCCAACCTCGTGCCATAATGTTCTACAACCTTTGTTTTGGGGACTTATATAGCATTCACGGGATAAACCTCATCTCTTCATCTATACTGTTCAACCGGGTGTTTTGCGCCCATGTCCCCATCCCCATGTAGAGCAGCGCTAACCCCGGCCAGTGTACCCCGCCCCTATTGTTAGTAGGTTCGAGAACCCCTTCCTCTGCTGGGTTTGGGGCCTACCGCACTCTGTGTTTAAACCCACCCCGATTGGGTTCATAACAGTCATCACCTTCTCCTCTTCGGATGTGGCGAAGAAGATGAGATCCCAGGGTGGTACGATATCATCAGCCGTCTCGATTACCGTATCGATACAGAAGCCCTCGATGTCGTCCTTCCCAAAAAAACCTGCCACACAAAGCGATAGTGTATAGTTTTTAGTGTTAGATGAATATAGACCCTGTAACCTTGTTTACAAATTGACCTTGTACATTCCAGGGTATTTCCTGACAGACAAAAGTGCATTGTATGCCTAGATATATCAGAAAGGGTTTCTTTATCCATAGTATTAGGAAATGTTTTAAATTTTAATCGCAATTTAAAATTTAGAATTGTAAAAATAAACAAGTTTTTGAGATGAGACCCATCATATCAAAAGTAGATAAACTTTGTATGGTTCAATTCCTCAATGTAAGATTTTATTTTAATTTGTTCGACTGAGCTGTTTACAAACTGTACCCACAGTTAAGAAGTCCATGTGCTCTGTGACTCTTTTGTAAACATGGTTTCATCACTGGTTACACTATTGGCCACCCTTGTTCTGTGGCCTAATTTACCTGACGTCATCACACGACAAACCAATTAGCCCTTCCCATGAAATAATACTCACGCATGCGTACAGACAATAATTGAAAGGCAAATGCCATAGAGTTGTGCACTACAACGCGTATGCAACACGCCACCATCAGGCCCATGCAAAAAGAGATGTTCCCTCATTTTGCAAACCAGTAGCGTTAATGCGCATGCGCAATGTGCAATTTAAATATTACGCGGGAAGGGTCTATGCTTGTGCCATTTTGGGAGCCAGAGTCCACGTATGTTTACTGCGCACCATTTATTACATGCATTTTGATTCTCAAAATGGCGGACCATGGGCAGACAGTAGCCGCGTGTGACGTCAGAGTTCAAGGGGTCAATATTGACGGCTAAATACTTTGTTCAGCCGCAACATTATACTCTCCTTAAAAAGAGCACTGTTATTTAGAGGTTCTGTATATAACGAGCAAATTCTGAAGTCCTTCATTTCATTTCTACTTTTTGTGTTTCTTTGTGTTGCTGTCCTCTTATAACAACGTTCCTGTTACAAAGAGGCTGACCACCAGTCCCAGCAATCTTGTTAAATCAAGAGTCGACTGTAAAAGTGTTGTATATTCACACATAAGGTATAGCAATCGGAAACTAGTTTGCAATAATGACACCGTATAGCTGGGTCGTGGTAAAATAACGCGGCAGGTGAACCAGGAACTGGGTATAACATTTACATGGAAATGAAAGCAAAAGTTGAATTAAAGCCATGTCGAGTGACCGGTGGAAGTAGAAGGGCGTAAACAAAAGTGTATGGTGGCACTGAAGGGGATATTGCAACTCGCAAATTTAATGTGAACATTGCGATGATGTGAGTTTTGTCATGAGTATCTACGCAAATTTTTGCCGTTGTCGATATTCTCGACAATGTTCACGACATTGCAAAATAATGTGCGCGAACATTTGCAAGTTGTGATGTCCTGTCGGGGCCACCGTATAAGTGTGAAAGCACAACCGTTTACATTAGGAGCAAGAAACCGTCTAGGTGCTCTTACCAAATATTTTGGCCAGGTAACGAATGATAGCTTTGCTCTGACCAAATTTCCTGCCATCAATCTCCAGCATGGGAACTTGAAGAATCGGAATAGCTGGGCGTTTAAAGAAAAAACAGTTTATAGATTAGTCACCACTTCTCACACTGGGCCCAATTCCATATAGCTGCTATAAGCACAACAAAATTATGCTTACCAGCCAAACTGTTTCACGTGTACCATCTGTGACTGGTATCCTACTCATTATTTGCTTAGTGGAATATAGCTAAGCAATATTTTCACCTCTATGAAATTGGGCCCCGGTCTCGTTTCATGTTTTAACGTAGGGCCTACGTTGGGTGCAACACCGCCTTGAACGAAGGCTAACACCAACGTGTCCTTGTAACTTCAGTTGCACAACAAGCTTGGGTGTTTTCTTTGACCTAGTTTAGGGGTCAATGTGAACAGGAAAATGACATAATGAACAGGGAAAGTAAAATAGTTAAAAGAAACGTTCGTTTGGCAGACATAACAAATGGCTCTATCTATAAAAACAAGTTCAGATGAGACAAATATGTGGGAAATTTTATATTTATGTTGTAATATATTTGTTAATTTTATATTACACATCGAACAGCGCATGCGCCAACACTATAGGATGGATAGCAGACGGTGGCGAAAAATGTTCAGTTTTAGATCTGGGAGGAAAACACCAAATGAGGAAAACCCACGCAAACAGGGACTGAAAATACATGCAAGGCTCCTGTCTGAGGAGCCGCGGTCCACTGCAACGGTGAAAGAATGGCATGAAAAGCAACCTCTAATTGAGCCAAGCTGATCCTAACAATTTTCAAAACAAATTCACCCCAGCAACCACAAAAGTGCACGACAAACACTTCACCCACAATTTCAGGTTTTTCTCCACAGCCCTTTAGTGTGTTTCACACAATAAAGAACACTCCATCCAGTTGAACAAATAATATCCAGTGAACGTTAGGCCAAATTGTGTTTCTCGTTACCCGCGTCGGGTCAAGGTAAATAACGAATTTGCAAGTAACGGTCGAACGCATAATAAAAGAAAAGAAAAAAAACTCTGGTTGCCATATTCGAAAAGGCCCACACTATACCTGAGAACGTGCACATAAATTTCAATAAAGCTTATCACATGTATGATTTCACTCTTGTAATTTTTACTGTGAAAAGAATTCGGATTTCTAATGGGGAGCACCCCCCCCCCCCGTCCCAGTAACAGTTATGCCAATGGTAGAAAGTTAGGCTAATTCTAAGATCTTCATTATAGTTTAATTGCATAGTTGTAAAAAGACGAAGAATTTGGAGAGAGAACAAACAACCACGCTTTTTTCAGTGCCATGCACCGTCTCTTTCCTAAAGGACCCGTAGTTTCCAGTAGATTTTGTGACCATGTTCATTTTAACTTTACAGAAAGCCAACTTCAGACATATACCTCTGATCTATTTCAACATTCCCCTAAAAACTTACATGGTTTAATCGCCGGCCATTCAGCCTCTTCAAATCGGCAGTCGTCGAACTCCACCCCGGCCAGCCGGAACATGATTCTAATGGACTCGGCACGTCCCTTGCCGTTAAAATAATGCAACTTGTACTTCGACATCTTTATTTTTTTGCTCTCACTGTGAATTCACAGCCAGTAATGTCCTCTATGATTGTAGTGAGACAAGCTGCGACTCGTCGTGAGCTTTTCTTTTTTCACAATGGCGCGCCCACGCCGAGCTACACCGACACGCAGATTGTTCGTGGTCAAAATGAATCCTGTCTTGTTTTCCCGGTGGAATGACCTTCCTTTCACCTTTTATTTTGGTAGCGGGGCAGTTCAACAAAGCCTTATTTAGTTTAGCGCCCTCAGAAAAATGTGTTTCATGGGAAGGGCTTTAAATGTATCACGTTCACTTCAAAGAATTTAAAGGCACTGAACACGTTTGGTATGTGTCAAAGACCAGTGTTCTCACTTGGTGTATCCCAACAAATGCATAAAACAACAAGTCTGTGAACATTTGGGCTCAATTATTGGTCATCGAAGTTGCAAGACAATGATGAAAGAAAAAACACCCTTGTTGTACAAATTTGTGTGCTTTCAGATAGGAATAAAAGGCTTCTTGCAAGAAGTCTTTTATTATTTTAGTGAGAAATTACCTCTTTCTCAAAAACTACGTTACTTCAGAGGGAGTCGCTTCTCTCGTTACCAAGTCAGTTTTTATGCTAATATATAATATGTTGAGTAATTACCAAACGTGTACAGTGCCTTTAAAGACAGGGTACAGGGCTGTTTTTATCGAAACTAAAAAAGCTCATTTTGTAAGATTTCAAAGTTAATGCATGGAGGGGCCTAGACCTACCAATCCCCCAGAAAAAAATTATTTGAATTCTGTCAAAGTCGAGAGAGAAAAAGAAGTCATTCATAAACATTACAGATCACCGTTACTGATTTCAATAGACTGTGCAAGTCTCACGCATATCGAAAACGAGAAACAAACAACTCGGACGAAGACTATATTTTTCTACGAAATCAAATCTTCTTTTTAAATTATATGTATATACAAAATTCTTGAAAATAAAAATACTCATAGCAAGTTGATATAAAAACATTTTCAATTTGTGTATTATACAAATAATTTGTCCAAATAAACATTGAAACAAAATTAAAACTTGGGACGAGGATGCTTATTGTTAGAAACCCCATTTGCCAATCACGCCCGAATGTGTGCGTCTATTACATAGGTTTCATTAAAAAATGATCGTCAGTTGGGCAAAATTCTTAATTTTTTACGAAACGGAGGTCAAGTCTTATACTCAGGTTTTCTTTGTTATTTTGTTGAATTGATTTTACTTTCACATTGTTAATTACTCAGTATTACATTCCAAACAACATTATAATTGTCATGGCCATAAACTAAGTTAAACTAAAATAATTGACAAAACAAAATTCCGCCCACGTAAAACTCCATAATGTGGTCCCGAAAGTTATGCGCGAGACTTGCACTGAGTCTATAGATAGACTGTACAAGTCTCGCGAGTACTTGAACTCCTGGGACCAAGTTGGTCCCAACCATATTGAGTATTACGTGTGCGTGATTTTGTGTATTCAATTATCTTAGTTTAACGTAGTTTAAACATTTTGTTGTAATTAATCAAACGGATTTTTAGAATTACGTGAACAGTCTTTTGTGAGTCTTACAAACAGCGCCCTCATCTGTCCAACATAGGCGATATAAATTAAACCAAAGGACTTTAACCTCGTATTAAATGAACTAATCGTACTTATTCCCAAAATTAACATTTCCGTCCGAATTGTAATCGAAACAAGCCGTTGATCAGATGCACAAAAACATCAAGCCAGCTTGCCGTCTGTTCCCGAAACAGTGACCAGCATCTGAGTTGCTGAAATTTTGCAAAGTTGTTTTGCGATGTGTGTTAAAAAAATGCTGTACCAGACTTTTCACTCGAATCATTACTCATGCTGTTGAGCAAATTCACCTGACTTTACCACCACAATAACTCTTGGTTGCGCCATTTTGGGGGTCTCATTCCCAGTTGTTGCTGATTGGTGCGCATTTTAGGAGATGAGCGCGCGTTTACACCTCGCATTCCGCAGGTTGACTCCCGAAATGGCAGACCACGTGGGCAGACAGTAGCCGCGTGTGACGTCAGCGCTAGGAGTTTATACCCATTTAAATATAATTTCACACATCCCTAAACCACTTAAGATTAATTTCCTCGGAACACATTAATTTTTCAGGAAGATTGAAATGGGTGGTCTGAAACTTTCTGGCGTCTTTCCAAAAAATGGATGAATAGTTCTCTTTTTAACGGAACGACCGAGATCACATTTATAGCTTTAAAAAAATACAGCTCCAAGATTGAGGACTGCGACAAATATTTGCAAGGGGTCTAATAATTCCTTTAAGTGTCGATTTTGATTAATGGGGCGCCTTCAAAATTTGGGTTAAGGCTCCGGGCGTTTCTTCCTGTGGGAGGCAACGAGCACGGTAGACTTGCCAAGTCTCTCTTTATCTTCGATCGCCCTATATTAAGAATTGTTACCTCATTTAAAATTTGCTTATTCTGACACTAAATTTCTGCTTTGCTTCCCACCGGTCATACCAGCACTTCGTAAATCGTTAACTGTCGAAGTGCAAGGCTTTGTCCACTGTGTACATTTTGACCAAGAACGCTGTTAGTGCGATATTGGTAAGCTGGGAAGGGGGCAGATAATGTCGCAGGCAACTTGAGACGGGGGCTTTCAGTTTTTCATTTTTTCGTGTTTAATTAGTTAGCTCTTAAGAAAAATAAATTAAATTGCCTTGAAAATGTTTAAATCCCCCCCCCCCTTCTTTGTCGACTTGGTAAATCGATCGCTTCTTTTGGATGGTACAATTTAGGAGTGCACATGACAATTTGGGTGTGCACGGACAAATTTACAAATACCATTAGTGCACTGGTAATGTGCACGTCCACTATACAAAACGGCTTTTTGGTTTATACGAAAGCGAAGCGAGGACGTCCTCGCTCACTGTCAAAAAACCAGGACCCCTTTTTGTTAAATTCCCCCGCCATGTCGACTCCAAGCTTTTCTAGTCAAACATTTATCACTAACTTTAAAGAATAAATAACCACATCCGCAAATCAAACACAAATATCAGCCTCCTCAAGTTTGCTCAACGGATCCGCCCTCCTGTCACAGACACTGAACAGTTGTAGGCTTTAGACTCGAACTCAAGCCGTTGTTTGCAAAAAATCGAGCAAATATTTCCTTCTACTACCAGCCGCGTCCGCTGGTGTTCATAAAGCTCTTACACAAACTCCACAATGGTCAGTCATCTTGTTTTTCTCAAATTCAAATCAGTGTAACGGAACCGAGGCTTGAAAGGCAAATAAGTCTGGCTTCTTTTGGTACGATGACAACCAGGCAAGATCACAACACAAGGAGCACGGCATGGGCAGCATGAATCTATGGGATGTGTGAATGACCACACCAAATAAAGATCCCCTATCAACCAATGCTAAATACTAATACTCGAAACATTATTTTAAAGTCTCCCAGCCTCTTGAAATCAAATCAATTATTTGCTGACAACTCTTATTGTTTTTTCTTCTTTTTCAATTTTTGGCAGGTTGGGAAGTCATTCTAGGGCATGTAGAGAGGCAGTTGGTAACGCAGTACGACTTGTTTTTAACTCTACATTCGTTTCTGACAACATTACAACAATACTGGGGGGGGGGGGTCAGTGTGTTTTTACCAGGGGTGTAACTCGTGCAGTGGCTGCCATTCGGCCCGTTTCCTCATCCCCTAATCGCTTACAAACCTTGAGTGACGCTGGGGAACAAGTCGGACATTGGGCCCCCGCTCAGAAACCGCTCATACATGACTTGACATAATTTGGTGTCATTCTGAAAATTAAAGAAACAAAATGTACATCGAGATTCTACATTATTTTGAAGCATTACGGGTTGTACATGAAGCATCGGAATTACGAGTTTATTGCAAACCTCGTTTCTGTTCGTGAACGTAAACGAATTTAGCGCTCGAAGTCAAGGTAGTTAAATGAGACCAGGGTCAATTTCAAGCTGCTTAACTATAACACGGTCCGCCATTTTGTAGAGTCACACATTGGAGGGCCGTATTAGTTCACGAAGTAAAAGGAAAACCACACGATTTCGAGGCATATTAATTTGTGTAGATCATTATATTCTACTTTTAAAACATCTATCCAACCATATTCATTTTAGAACGAACGCTTTCGAACGCTTTTTAAAGCCCGAAGCGTCCAATCCGAAGGCAACGTGCCCCTTTAATTGATTCACTCTTTCTCTGGTAACTTTCCGTTACGTCCATATTGTCGGCACACGACAATTGCGCCATCATAATGTTTGAAAATGAACATGCCTCAAAAACAGCAAACTTGTTCTTTCAAGAAAAATTCACCCACACCCATTTTATTTTATACAAAGATAAAGTCGAAACTATTTGAAAGAGGCGTTCGTGGGTAAGTGGGATATGGGTTATTGATTATTGGATTTCTAGCCGTTTCTCTATAGGCTGTATCCGAATTGGCGGCTACAGTTACGGCTACGACTGTTGCTAAGGGTGCTGCTAAGGACGTACCATATTTCAACGCAAGATGACGCCGAAATCTAGCCGTAGCCGGCCGTAGTAGGTGGTAGCCGCCAATTCGAACCTTAAAATTGGGAGAATGGATCCTCCAACCGCGTTCCATGGTAGGAAAATAATTCGAAACTTGGGTGTGCGGTGACAGAGAACCGGTGATTGAACGACTCGACGTTTCGATCAGCACGCTTTGACTGTCTTCAGGAGAAAAGCTGGACTCTAGTGGTGCTGCTTGCTTTTTCTCCCATGTGGTGTATTTTTTTACCGCAGGTGTGTATAATTTTGAATTGCGGAATACAGTTATAAAACAATGGGCAATAACGGTGGACCGACTTTGTATTTGACATTGCCGCTGCTTATGTCCACTCTTGCAGTAGAGAGATAAGCCTACATGTGTTTGCCTTGCGTGGGCTCTGATTTTAAGGCTAAACAAGATCAACCGAAAAAGCATTCAACCAAGAGACTGTGCCAGTCTAATATTTCACCAAACCGGCATCCTTCAGACCTGTCAAAAACGAGGAAATGCTCATAAACGGTATCACCCGATAGGGAAGCGTTGCGTTAGCCTCTTCCCACAAGTCAAACCATCACGTATATATACACTTATTTAAAAAAAAAAGCAGTAATTTTTCAACAGCAAGGAACGACTGTATAGCAAAAGAGAAACACTGTGGTTGGTTGGCCACAGGCCCATGCGTTTGGAAGTTGAGTTTTTTCTCCCTCCCCCAATCAAGTTGTTACATACACCTTTATTAAGCAATGTGATGGCACGCGCGATCGGCTGTACCTTGTTTTTGTTGGCGCTTCTTCTACACGTGATAGTAAGCTTGTCGGCAGGTTCTTTGGCGCGGGAAGAACATGATCTTCGATTTCTACTTGGGAATGAAAACCAAGCCAGTAGTAAGGTGAGTAAAGTTGGTATTACCGTGACGTGTGGAATTCGGGGCTCAAAATTTACACTGTACCACAGGCCCCGAGGCCAGTGGTTTTAGCGTCGGGCCAGTAAACTCACGACTATAGTCTGGTCTTGAGTTTTTCAAATAAATAAATATCTTTAAAAACAAAAATGATGCTCAAAATGTTCAAAACTTCAAATGTTGATTTTGAGTCTGATAAATCTTTCAATTCTGTATGGAAGTATACTTTCAATAGCCATAAGAATGTGATAAATTATTTCTTAGTAATTGTAGAAATACAAATAGTATAATTACGTTAAACTGTTCAGGTATTTGTTTTCTCATTTCGATTCTATATACTGGTCTTGTAAAAACATTTCTGGTCCAGTGAAAATGTTGAGGTACAAGCCCTGCGGCCTTGTGGATTTTCCTCCTAATTTTGAGACTTTGGAATAAGCCGAAAGTTTCTGTATGGTGTTATAGGCCCACAACAATCTTAAATTTCCAGGGGGTGGGCAGGGGTGTCCAAAATGTATTATTGTTTGATGCTTTCTGTTCACGTTGTTTTGAAGGAGAACAAAAGGGTTACACTTTGGAGGCTTGTCCAGCAATCGAGACCAACATTTTAAGCTGTGTTACAGCCTCCCAATTTGCTACACTTTTCCCTGCCTGGGATGTCACCAACGAACATGGCTACGTCATCGTGAATTTGTTTTTAAATTGTTTAGCCTTTTTTTTTTTCTTTTTTTTTGCTTAGCAGAAAGTTTTGTTAAGCATGGCTGCTAAGGTAGCTTCATGAAATTTGGCCCACAGGTCAGTTTACACCGCACCGGGACTTAAAGGCACTGGACACTATTGGTAATTACTCAAAATAATTGTTAGCTTAAAAAATTACTTGAGTAACGATCAATGGAGAGCTGTTAATAGTATAAAACATTGTGAGAAACGGCTCCCTCTGAAGTAACGTCGTTCCTTGAGAAAAAAAGTAATTTCTCAGTAAAATATTTGAATTCATTTCGAGACCTCACATCTGAAAGCACACATTTTCGTGTGACAAGGGTGTTTTTTCTTCCATTATTATCTCGCAACTTCGATGACCAATTGAGTTCAAATTTTCACAGGTTTGTTATTTTGTGCATATGTTGAGATACACCAAGTGAGAAGACTGGTCTTTGACAATTACCAAAAGTGTCCAGTGTCTTTAAACAAAATGTGTACAAAACACCCTAAGGACATGTGGAAATGTCGGCAATGATATACCCATTGCTAGGACCAACTAGGACCTCATGGACCAACTAGTGAAACTATATTTCCTGTTTTCGAACGGGATTTTTTTCCTTCTTTTCTTTTTGCGGTTGAATGAGTAGCTGTCATCTTTTTAAATGAAGTTATTATCGGTTCGAACAAGACGGTGTCTCAGCTCCATCAACACCGGAGCCACAGGCGCAGCCATGATGTTGTCTAACATAAATCTGTTAGCGTAGGCCTATTTACTGTTTACTATTGGTAGGGTGCATCCCCTTCACTCTATAAAAAAAACCTCCCTGCTTAGAAGTGACCCGGACTCCGGGTCACAGGGGCCTGACCCATTTCTGAGTCAGGCTGACCAGGAAACTGGTGACAAATAGGGTTTTAGCTCGGATTCTGCGTCAACTTGTCCCATTTCTGGGTCATTTTGACACAGATTCTGTGTCACATTTTGAACCAGAAATGGGTCAGTCCCCTTGGAACCCGGAACCGGGTCAACTGGTCGGTCCTTCGTAGTATACATCCTCCCTTTATTGTCGTCTGTATATTCCCTGGGTTTCATGTTGATTTGTTGGGAAGAAGAATACTTGTCCAATGAGAGACACTATAGGTGCTTCAGGTAAATTACACAGGTCGGTCATCAAAGACAGCCGTCGATTTCACCAAACTCTTCCTAACTTAGGATTAATCTTATAGGGCTTAGGACGAGTCCCAGCCTTGCACTGTAACATGTAAACCTTAAGATTAATCCTAAGTTAGGACGAGTTACTCGTCCTAACTCGAGATAGGATTAATCCTAGCGTTTCGTGAAATCGGCTGCAGGGCATTTTGATACAAGGTCACGCGGTACCACTGTTATACACAATAAGCGTAGATTTTCTGGAGAGTCAATACTTATTGTTTATTTATTATCAATTTTTATTTAATATTTTGTATTATGGCTGGAACGCCGAAAAGTCCTATCCTTCAACGTTGTCGTTGCAGCCAACGCCCATAGCCGGCCGGAGCCGAAGTCGCCTATAATTCGGACACGTCCATACCATTGTTTACGTGCAATTTGACCCAAAACCTAAAGAGCGTGGCAGACATCGACAGCAGCCGCGTGTGAGCAATTCCGTGGTGGTCAATAACTATAGGAATGAGACGGTTTCTTATACGTCGTGCCACCTTTAAGCTATGTGGACGGAACCTAAGAGGAGTTTTTTAGTGTCATTATATCGGCTCATTAGCAGGTTTAGTTTGCAACCAATCTTGACAAAAAGAAGACATGGAAAACATTAACTTTAGGAGGGAAGATATCAAATGAGTTGCCTTGGGTTGCGGTTTTGTTGAGACACAGAAATTATGTGTAGAGTACCGCCCAATCCGCACGAGCCCCTTTCCGCAGCCGTCGGATGGAATGATTGATCTTTCTTAAACGTTTCAACTTTCATGTTGCAGCGGATCAAGTTTATCAATGAATGTATCACATTAAACATGTACTTTCACCGAGAGCGAAAGGTAAGATGAAAGACAGTCGGAGGGCAGCTGTTATTTATTTGACGGTATTTTTGACCGCATAAGGGCGCTTTCAACGGCGAATTAGCTTGCATCACAGTTTTGCATCGGGTAAATTGGGTTTACACACGCCCTCACAGGTTTTAAAAATATTGCAAATGACCCTTTTTATCGCGTGTCTTTTTTGTTAGGTACCTCGTCTTGACAATAATAGCTCTAATGGGGGACTTTTGAGACGCTAGGTGGCAGCAGACTTACCAGGTAAATCCATTGTTCTTGGTAAAGGGCGCATCCGCATGCTTAGAACTATACGTAAACTATGGACATTTACCTGGTAAGTCTGCTGCCACCTAGCGTTGCAAAGTCTCCCTAAGCCATTTCATATGTACCACGCCACATTTTGTCCTTCCAGCCTCTCTTTGGTTACACTGGGTTGAATGACAGAAAGATTGCCGCTCCATGTTACAATAGCATTAAAAGATGTTGATATTATTTTGACGTACATTACTATTTCACATGTCATCAGCATTCTTTGTACATAGGTATACAACCCACTACATACATGGCACTTATTTTTTGTTTCTTGATATATTGACACTAACCTCCTGTTGTACTTTCGTGTGCCCCCCCCCCCCATTTCTATTTCTCTCTTAATGACCGTCGATGGCCAAGCCACACTAGATTATGGCGAAGGAAAAGTAAGCTCAACCCCAACGCCCTCTCAAGGTCACTACCGAGAGTACTGATTTGTAATGCCGGAACGAGAGAAAACAACTTTCAAAAAAGGTGGGGTGGGTTCACGGGGGCATCAATCTAGTGTTCTTACACACAATAAATAAACAAAGTTTAACAAATACCCCGAAAAAAATACCCCACACCCACAACAAACAAAGACAGAATTAAGAACACAAAGTAACGTATATTAAAAGGAACCTGTTCACACATCATTCAAGACTGGAACGAGTGATGAGTTTTGAGGGGTGTTTCGAATTTAAAACTGCATACATGTGTTTTGCCCCTTTCCTATTCCTAACCCCCCCCCCCCTAGCTCTCTGACATACATTGAGTGGATGTGTAATTCAGATGCATGTCACTCACTTGGGTCTCGGAAGGCGTTCATTAGAGACGAGGAAACGACGACGGGATGCTGATAATCAAGACCCTGGTACACACTGAGCCTGAGCAGCTCCTCGGAATTCTTCACTCATAATGGCGTAATAAAAAAACATGAAAACAATTTTTTTTTTGAGGGGGCCGAGAAAACAAAATCCAACCGGATCTAAATTTCCCTTTTGGGGTGTTCTTGTTTTAGATTATTATATCAATTAGAACTGGGTACGCTGGGTAGAATAAATTGAAGGGTTTTCTTGGTTCTGTTTTGGCTCGACAGATAAGCCAACGCTTTTTTTCAAATTTAAGGTGTACGTGTTTTTCAGTTTTTGGTCTTGGGTCAAGACGTTCTATTGTTATTGCTTGAAATATTAGTTTTATAACTGTAATAACGTTCAGCACTAAATCCCGCCAGTCGGTATAAGCATGCACACATTATGGAGCCTTGTATCGAGGCTAATCATTTTCATAATTTCTCTGTGGATTTGCTGTCCCCAGTTGACGAAGTAAAAGGTCACTCTGATATATAAATCAACAACATCAACCGAAGGGTGAAATTTACCCTTCCACGGTCCGTTTAGTGACACCCTAAACCATAAACTGGGGGAAGTGTTTAATTTTGTTGGAGGATATTCAACTTTCAGGGAGATTGACCTTCATTCAGTAGAGAAGCTGTCATTGCTTCTTAAACCATGGCCCCCGAGTTGACACATGGGGGGAAGTCTTCGCTATGAAGACGCCATTTCATTTACTTATTTGGTTATAATGAATATCAATATGGTGCTGCTGTTATTGTTGTTGTGGTTGCTGTTGTTGTTGTGGTTGAAGTTATGGTTTATGGTTATGGTTATGGTTGGTTGTGGATATGGTTATGGGTATGGTTATGGTTATGGTTATGGTTCTGGGTCTGGGTATGGGTATGGGTATGGGTATGGGTATGGGTATGGTTATGGGTATGGGTATGGGTATGGGTATAGGTATGGGTATGGTTATGGTTATGGGTATGGTGTGGGTATGGTTATGGGTATGGGTATGGTTATGGGTATGGGTATGGGTATGGGTATGGGTATGGGTATGGCCCGTATGGGTATGGGTATGGGTATGGGTATGGCCCGTATGGGTATGGGTATGGGTATGGGTATGGGTATGGGTATGGGTATGGGTATGGGTATGGTTATGGTTGTGGTGATTGATCAGATATTACGATTATGAGGTCCTGTGTATTGTTATATGATTATATGGTTACAGCTAAAAACATGGATACGGTTCATTGGTCAAGGTTTTCATGGTTTATCGCGAAATGTCTGATTCATTTCTTGATAAAGACACATTGAGCACAAGTTAAAACGTCAATGTTCCTCATATCAATCTTTTTTACTCTAATGTTTTACACCTTGTTCAGGAACGTCTCGGAACTTCAGTTGGTCACGGACGGCCTGTTTCACGGCAGACGATATCAGGCAGATTAACGTTATCACCAGGTTAGTAAACGTGTCATTGTCAAAGAGGGAAGGCGGGTCCATAGAGTCGTTTGCCGGTGTGGAGGGTGTAGCAGTCAAGCGGCCGTTGACTGTATGATTTGCCTTGGGGCGCACGCGTCTACGCACCACTGGGTCTGCAACTGAATGCCCCTGGTATATTTTCAACCCATCATTAAATACAACCGCTAACAATCTCACCATTCGCTTCCTTTTTGGGAAAACATAACACCTAAATCCACCAATTTCGAATTTGTTATACAAATTAGCTGTCATACACGGTTAACTCAATGGGGGGCTATGGAACGATAGGTGGCAGCAGACTTAGGCCTACTGGGTAATGTTTGCCATTAGTTTACATCATTATGAGCATGCGCACATTATCTGAGAACAATATTGATTTGCCTGTTAGTAAGGCTGCGTCTGAATCAGACGACTTCAGCTACGGTTATGGCCGATGGTTACAACGACAACGTTGGAGAATGGGACTTTTTGGAGTTCCGGCCATAGCCTCTGTCGAAGCCATTAACTCGGATACATCCTTAGTCTGCTGCCACCATTTGATTATAACAGTCCCTTAAACCCGTAATAACCGAAACATGCGCCAATAAAGTATCTAAACACTTACAAATGGTCAGATTTATCGGAACCTGAAATAGTATGCAAAAATATATTTAAATAATTCGATTTACAGTTATCTTCTGCGGATTTTGACACCTCTTTTGTTGCGCTGCGATGTTGTTTGGTGGATTTATGAGCACTTGAGTGGCTTAAGGTCGAATTTCAAAAGTTGCAAAAGCCCCTATTCAAGCAAGAGCGTTGTACTGTGACTAATAAGATCGGCATTATTTTTGCCCGCCTTTTATTCCCTTCTGCAACTTTTGAAATTCGACCTTAAGCCACTCAAGTACCCATAAATCCGCCAAACAACATCGTAGCGCAACAAAAGAGATATCAAAATGCGCAGAAGATAACTGTGCATCGGATTAATTAATTAATGTTTTGCACACTATTTCAGGTTCCGATATATCTGACCATTTGTAAGTGTTTAGATACTTTATTGGCGCAGTTTAGATTGCTCTCAGGAAAGGTGGTCCAAACATGGAGGAAGAAACGGAAAATTAGACTGTGCCTAATGGCTGCAGCCATTGTGTGCGACAGAGTAATGGTAGCGAGGCCGTATCCGAATTGGCGGCTACGGCTACTGCTCCGACTGTTGCTAAGGGTTGCACTTCAACGCATGATGACGCGGCAATCCAGCCGTAGCCGTAGCCGTAGGCTGTGGCGGCCAATTTGGACACGGCCTAAGTCGTAGAAGATTTGCCACTTTCATTGATAACCGTAGCAAAATGTCGAAGCCGTCAATTGGGGCACTCTAGCCTTGATTGGCGACGCTGTTTTTTGTATAAGTCACCGGTAGAGGGCGCAACATCAACTTTTTAGGAGGCTGACTTGGAGGGACTGGGCAAGTCTATGAATCTGGATCGTTTGTTTAGATAGTTTTGAGCCAGATGTTTGTGTGATACAGATATCTCTTCTCCAGTAATTCGTTTTGCGATATCGGTGCCACGTAAACAAAACGAACGTCGCCAATCAAGACTACATTCACTCTTGTTCTAATGGATAATCCGTCAGGGGACGTAGTCCGGCGTCAATAGACTACTTCGCAAATACTCCGTGCGCATGTGTTAGCCGTGGAATGAGGTGCATGCTGGTCTAGTTAGCGATCTCCCCCTCTCACTTTGGCTAACGTTTCCACATTATACAAACACATTGATTTAAAGGCATCGTAAACGTTTGGTAATGACTCTGATAATTAATGGCAATACAAACTTACTTGGTTAGAAGTACAGCAGCTCTGGATAGTATATAATGCATTTTGAGAAACTTTTCACTTCGAAGTCATACTGCTGTTATGGAAAAATATATCACTTTTTATCCCCAAAACACTTGAATCTGAGAAGCGTTACGCAGAGTGTGTATTCCAATGCAGAAACATTGAAACAAACAGTAGGCTCCAATTACCAAACGTGTACGATGCCTTTAACTGATTATGTATTACACACATTAATTAAGTGTGATGGATTATACAGTCAACACAATCTATAGCCAACGTAAAGAAAACTGACAGTAAGTTTTGAAACCAACGACCCCGTGAACGCAAGTCATGCAGTCCCTTGCCTGCGGGTTGGCACAAACATTTCCTAGTCTGCCTGCAAAGTTTCTCTCGGTTACTATGGTTGATTTTAACGTCTAAACTCGAGAATTAAATGGTGTTAATTACTACTGATACGTCTTTACTTAACGGTAATTGTCAAAGACCAGTATTCTCACGTGGTGTATCCCAACATTATGCATAAAATAACAAGCCTGTGAAAATTTGGCCTCATTATTGGTCATCGAAGTTGCAAAAAAAAATGATGAAAGAAAAAACACCCTTAGTTTGTGTGCTTTCAGATATGAATAAAAGGCTTCAGGCCTGAAGTCTTTTATTATTTTAGTGAGAAATTACCTCTTTCTCATAAACTACGTTACTTCAAATGGAATCGTTTCTCACAATGTGTTATACTATCAACAGCTCCCCGTTGCTCGTTACCAAATAAGATTTTATGCTAATATATATCTTGAGTAATTACCAAACGTGTACAGTGCCTTTAAACAACACTTGATTAATTACTAAACACGAATTAATTTTAAACAGGAGGGTCTCTCCGTCACATTGAGAAGACTTCTAAGTTGCCACAGCAAGCCTCCAAATTGCCACTCTCCCACGACACCCAGCCCAGTCTCCAGCGGAAAAACTGCGACGACCAGCGTCGAAACCCCACCGTGGTGGCTGGCATCGTAGGGGGCGCACTTGCATTCTTCGTGGTCGTGGTCCTGACCATTATTTACTGCTCCTACAAGAACCACCCCCCGTCGGACATAAGGAAAAGGGTAGCCGAACTGTACACCTATATTGGGGAAGTAGAAGATGTTATTTGGATGCCAGGGGTCACCCCTGCTGCAGTGGACATTGGAACGTGTGGACATGTTAAATTTGATGGAATCCCGACGCTTGACAAGTACCACCAACAGGCCTAACTTACATTGACTTTTGCAACAGATAATTGACTTTTCATCGTTGGCGTTTTTTATCCCAAAACATGTTTTTTCCCCCACGTCTTCGAGGTTAGTGGCAGTGCTGAATTGGCCAGGG
This sequence comes from Plazaster borealis, assembly GCA_021014325.1. Taxonomy (NCBI): domain Eukaryota; kingdom Metazoa; phylum Echinodermata; class Asteroidea; order Forcipulatida; family Labidiasteridae; genus Plazaster; species Plazaster borealis. The sequence goes on from CM037468.1 coordinate 6,713,418, forward strand.
TACGCGTATTCACAGACGTCATTATATTCACATGTAAATCTTGCTATTTTAACGTATTACCGTTGTAAATCATACGGAGATCCAGAAGGGTCATACCACTTAGACAACAAAATAAATCTCGCCTATCATTATTTAAAGGGTCTGTATACGTTTGGTAATTACTCTGAAAATTAATGCCATTAAAAACTTACTTGGTAAGAAGTACAGCAGCTTTGGATATAGTATGAGAAATAGTATTTTGAGAAACTTTTCACTTCGAAGTACTGCGGTTATGGAAAAAGATATCACTTTTTATCCCCAAAAATTTGAATCTGGGAAGCGTTACTGCAGTTATGCGCTTCTTAGATTGTGTATATCAATTGCAGAATATTCTTCCTGCGTGGAAATAACCGCTCCAGATTTTTGGCAATATCTCAAAAACGCTACCACCTTTTGAAATGAAATTGTCATAGGTTAGTTTTATGGTATATATCTACAACTATATAGGATTGAAACAAGCGTATTAAATCCTTTTAACGGAACAATATGAATTGTTGTGATAGTTTATCTCGAAAGACTTACTGGAACTAAGTCGACTTACACCTTATCTTTGCGAGAGTAAATTATCACGGTAAGTCGACATTTTAGTGCCCGTAAGTCAAGTTGGTGAGAAAACTTACCAAGCTGTTCTGGGCTCTCCCGAATCTCCTTACAACTACCCCCTATATACTGCCATTTTGTGCGAGGTTACTGGGCACATCGGGGGAGCATAGGGCCTATAGTCATCAGGGAGGATCGATAGAGTATATTTTTTTAGCAGAGGGGTGGGGAAAGGGAGCATTGCTGAGCTGCCAAGTACCATACAATAAACAGTTGCTGGTTTAAAGGCACCGAACACGTTTGGAAATTGTCAAAGACCGGTGTTCTCATCTTGGTGTATCCCAACATATGCATAGAATAACAAGCCTGTGAAAATTTGGGCTCAAGTGGTCATCGAAGTTGCAAGAAAATAATATGAAAGAAAAAACACCCTTGTTGTACAAAAAATTCGTGTGCTTTCAGATAGGAATAACAAATTCTTGCAAGAAGTTTTTATTATTTTAGTGAGAAACTACCTCTTTCTCAAAAACTACAGGGAGTCGTTTCCTACAATGTTTTATACTATCAACAGCTCTCCGTTGCTTGTTTTACCAATTAAGTTTTTATGCTAATAAAATTATTTGTTTTGAGTCATTACCAATACGATACCTTTAATAAAACATGATTGTATTTTATTTGACATGAATAAGTATCAAATTTGAACCGCTCAGTATATTGATCATTAAATTTGTAATTTGTAATTTCAGAATGTGGTTCCCTGTCTTTTTTCCCCCAAAATGGGAGTGAATGTTAGTATTAGGTTCTTGTGTAAACATAGAGTAAGGGAGGACCACACGGATTAGGGTGCACCACACTAAATAAACACTATAGCAACCAATGCTAAATGTTAAACATTCAAAAGCACTCAAAAAATACTTTAAAGTCTCTCAGCCTCTTGAAAACCAATCAAATATATTTTCAGACAACTAAACTTCAGATTTCTTTTCAATTGTTGGCAGGTCAGACGTTTTGAATTTTAGCTAATTACCCCAGAAATTAATGCCCCGGAAAATGTGCTTTTTCCCACACCGACTTGCTGCCTGTTATCATTATAGAGAATGTGGTCCTTAGCTTTCTTTGTTTTCATGAAGCATCCTCCACTTCCCACACCACAATAGGACCAACTTTAATCGAAGTCTCTTCACAAGTTGAAGCAAAGAACCCCCAGGTTGTGATAACTTTTCATAATAATTACACAATCTGTTAATCGCAATAAAAGATACAAAGAATTAAGGCAACATTGTTTTAATTCGCGTTGCATTTAATTTTGGCGGCCTTCGGAGGAGCAACCTCAAGGGGGCCGGCGGCGCTCCGTTCCCCACCAACTGGCCGGACAGACTCGGTCAGTGATCCAAGCAGGATAGCTGAGAGAGCACACCGGGCGGAGTTCTTCCCGGGTCGCGGTCTTCTCGCCTGGGTGATACGGGAGTCCTCCAGGAAGACAGCAAAGTACGGAGTTGGAGGCCTTCGGAGGAGAAACCTCGAATTATTTAGTTTAATTATTATTAATAAAAAAATATAAAAATTATACATTTTTGGGGGTGGGGTGGGTCCAACTTTTAAAATGATTGTATTTATTTATTTATTTATTTATTCATCTATTTTTTATTTTTTTATTTATCTATTTAGTTATTTATTTATTTATTGACTGTCTGATTGATTGATTGATTGATTTTTGTGGAGAGAGGGAAGGCTTCACTTTTTCCCCGTTGAATTTTCCCCCGAATCGTATTATATTTTCCAGTCTCTTTTTTTTTTGCGTCGCAATTTTTCCCGTGACTTTTATTTTTTTGGGGAGTTGCATTTGGTTGTCTATAAATCATGGTAAAGAATGATTACACACAATGAACATAGCATAGTAAGATCGAGACTTGCGGGGTGAGGGGGGTGGGGGTTGCGGCAATGACATGTGGTGTCGCAAGGCCCGTCGGATTATCCAAATAGAAATACCCCTATACACCAATGACAATTTTCAAACGGGCCGAACATCATTCTTGCAAATAAATGTCCCTAAACCTTCCGGCAAATACAATCATTTTTCAGGGCCAAGCTAGGTCATCTAAAATACCTCAAGTTCAGTGGCGTCACCAGAAAAGTGTATTCTTATAATATATAAATCGTTTAAGGCTGCATAAAATGCTGCCGTAAAAAGTAAAACTTTTATTCATATCACAGTATGTGGACTATAACGCAGTCACGCCGACAAATGCATGGAAACGTGCGCGCGATCGTATTGGTGGTAAAAGTATGTTGTGGTTTTGCGGTTACGAGAGTGCAGGAAGTCACAAAGTTCAGTTTAATACGTGGTGGTCTGGGCCCAATTTCATGGCACTGCTTACCAAATAATTCTGCGCTGACGCGCATTGTAACGTGTGTATTTCTATGGGACGCAGCTGGGCGTCTGAACGCAGAACAATAGCTCCGTAAACACATCGTACTCAGATGCACAACAGGGAGATTTAAACAGAAAAGGTAGCTTAGACCATTTTCTTCTCCATATCTAAGCGCCCGTCTTTGCCTCGTGCTCCAACACCTAAGAGGTAGAGACGGGAAAATACAGAAGATTCTGATTCTTATGTGGTACCATCAGACTCTGCATCCGAGAATTCCGCCGAGGAGAATTTCGAAGAAGATGTATCTGTTAGTAATACTGGGCCTGACAAGCACACCCACAATTTCAATCCTGTATTTTGATTTTGATTTTTTTTAATGGCTTACACTTGTCACAATTATTATGTTTTGGGTATTTACACTGAAATAAAGCATACCAGTAACAATAATTTAATTAGTACTCACAGAGCCTAATTTGAGAATACCGTGTACAACTCTAAATTGATACTTGGTAATCACTGTTGGTAATTTAATCCCTGTATACAGTCGAAAAGTGTTATCTTATAAAAATGACAAGTTCTCTAAGATTTGGTAGTTTTTGCAATCTTTTGTTACCTGCAAACTATGTAGACTGTTTTAGAACTGCATTGGTGTGTATCAGCTGGTGTGTATCAACTATCAGTTAACATATTTTATGATAATCTTGCACAATGTCTAGTTACGCCACTGCTCAAGTTTGAAGTCAACAGGGCCTAGGTCATCTAATACCTCAAGTTTGAAGTCAACAGGGCCTAGTTAATCTAAACTACCTCAAGTTTGAAGTCAACAACCCCAAGGTCACAATATTGGGCAATTTGTTTACACTCATTGTACCCCCTTTTTCGTATACTGAAGCACTTATCCACTGCAGCATGCACTTCCCAAGCCAAATAGCACCAACTTTAAAGCCTAAATGTATCAAGTTTCCTCAAAAGTTGAAGCACAGAACCCCCAGGTTCGGAGAGATTGTTATATTTACACAATCTATTAATTGCATGACCCCGAAAACGTTATTATTCAAAAGTAACTGTGGGTTTACAAACAAATGATAATTAGCTTGGTGCATGAATTTTTGCCTATTGTGTGGTGCATTGCGCCCTCAAGTGTTAACAAGTTGACAGCAGTATAGTCGAGGGGCGTACGGGACGTGGCGCGGTGGTTGACTCGGTGTGACCATTCTACATGTCTACCAGTACCATGGATCCGAAAATAACAGTAACACGTACAGCTTAATTTGACGCAATACAGTTTATTTTTTGGACCACCGAATGGAGGGGTCTTTATTTAACTCATGCCTCGCACTTGCAGTCGATCGAAATGACGGCCCCCTCCTACAACCAAAAACAGCAACACGAATCGCAGCCGGTGGCCGGTCTCGCCGCTGCCGTGTTTTACGGCGTCTGCTCGGGTTCGATGTCGTTTATGAACAAGGCCGTTCTCACCACTTACGACTTTGATTTCCCGTGTTTTATCATGTTTTCCCAGATGGTGAGTCTAAATTGGAATGCTGTTTGACTGTTGTTATGCTATGGTTATGCTGTGTGTGGGGGGGGGGGGGGGAGAGGAATCCAAGTGTCCCGAATACACACACAGCGAGATTCGAGAACGTCCTCGCTTCACCGTCTTATCCAAAACCAATGCTAAAAAACTAAGTTCGAACATTTCATTGGGATAACAAAGAGAAGTCCTCGATTTACGGGGTCGACAAAAATAAAATACTCAACTAGAATTTAGTGTTTGTCAAAAACAAACACTAGGTGTTCGGTATCAGTGGGGTCAGTGTCGTGTTAATGTGTGAACCATTTAATTGAATCACTAAAAAGATTGTTGATAGCTTTTTAAATTTCAAAGAAAGAATTTTTTAAAATCTATTACGTTGATACCTTTAGTTTACATGGGAAATAATTGCTAACGTCACTACTTAAGACTGCATTGAGCTTTAGAACGTGTATTAATTGAACATCTAGGCTTATAATGATAATTTTCATGTAAAAAGTCATAAACTGAACTGATTAGTATACAAGACTGTTACTTACAATTGAAAAAAGAGCTTCTTTTAATACAGCATTCTTTAACTTCCGGTTGGACAGGAAGCCAGGTCAAATCATGTCACTAACAGTTATAGAACTTTCATACATCAAACATTCACAAAAAATGCAAAGCTTAAAATCATAGATGCGTTTCTCAAAATATGAATTTTCGAAATATTAAAGGTAAACTTTGGTTAAGCCAGATTTGAAAACCGATGACGTTATTATGACGTCATATAGCTAAGTTCTTATTGAGACACTTGTATTTAAGTATGTACCAAGCAACAAAAAAAGACTTGAACTTGCAAAATGTTTTCAGCAAGAGAGTACATTATTTAACTTGTCATGGGAGGGCGCTGTTGACGTCATTATCTTGAACTTTGAAGGACTAGGGGTAAAATTTTATTTCATACGGAGAGAACATGTCGAAAATCCAGTTGATATTGTTTGCAGACCTCAAAGCGAGGCGCGGGAATTTTTTCTTCACTCCAACTTCCGGTTTCGACAGGAAGACAAGAATAGGTCACACCCTGTGTAGCGTTTGCTCATTTTTGGAAGCCCTCTCTATCTGATGATGTATATAGATTGTTAAAATGATTGTGCTAATGCGTGAAAAGATGAGAAGATTGTTGATGGCTTTTAAAATTTCAAAAAAGTATTGATTACATCTAATGCATATTTATCTTTAGTTTACACGGGGAAATAAATGCTATTGTTTCTACTTAATTAAGACCGCATTAAGGCTCTAGAAAGTGTACTAGATGAACATCTATGATATTTTTGCACTGAGCTAACATTGGACTACCATCGAACGACGTAGATTTCCGAGCCGGTATTTGTCAAAGAGCGAGCCAACAATTATCACAGGGCAATGGACTTTGAACCTTATGATCATTGGAGCGGAACAGCAAGCAACAGTAATTTTGCAGTATACACACGCAGCTTAAAATGCGCGTCATTACATTCGCTACGTGGTTAAGGTTAAGGTCAAGTTGGAATCATCTCTGTGCAAAAGTTTGAGCAGGCTTACAGTTCTTGAAATTTGCAACTTCCGGTTTGAACCGGAAGTCAAGTTCAAATGGGGTCACGGTCTGTGTAGCGGAGAAGAATAAGCAAATCTAAGAAAAACATAGAGATTCGGTTTTCAGAGATTCAGAGATTCAGTGTTCGTGAGTGATGTCATCAAATTATGAGTGAATGTCTTCGTGTCAACATTTTACCATTTCAATCCAATGTCTGGTTCAGGAGTTAGATTTTTTCCAATATTAAACTTCAACTTCCGGTTTAAATTGGAAGTCAAGGTCAAATGGGGTCACACTCTGTGTAGCGTTTGTTGCCTTTTGAAGACCTTAACAATGATGTATAAACTGTAAACAAACGATGTTTGGTTAAGGAGTTATGATTTTTTCAAATATTAAAATTCAACTTCCGATTTGACCCAGAAGTCAAGGTTAAATGGGGTCACATTTTGCGTGTAGCGCTTGTTGACATTTTATAGACCTTTCCAATAACGTAAACATTGTAAAAATCCATTGTGTTGTACAGGAGTTATGATTTTTTCAAATATTAAACAATGGACTTCAGTGCAAATTTCTTAAACTGTAATTTCTTCATCATCTTCTCTTGTTTGTCATATGCCTACAAGTAACAGTGCAAGACACCTTTGTGGGTTCCCTCCACAGATTCACATACCATCAACTCGTCTTTTTTCACGCGCAATCCACATGTCCTTCATAAATTACTGATGTAGAAGCCGGAGGAGATTTTAAACATTTATTTTGATTTTCATTATGCTTATTATCGGCCGCAACATCTGGTATAGCCACCACGTCTGTACTGTCCGTTTGTTACTTTTGCGGGCTTTGTGTAACGCATGTAATTATTGTTAATTGCTTATATAATTGTATGTGGCAATCGCGAGATTATAAGTGGCGGCCGACAGATAATTATGGGGCGTGTGGTGGCTCACATATATTAATGTGGCGGTCCCCAGATAAAAGTTATCAACAAATACTCACAGAGCTTGTCAAAAAAAAAAATTTACCTCCTATCCTTGGCACTAATCGACTTCCATTATAACAATGCGCAATATTAGTTCATGTATACTTTTTGAACGCTTACTGTTTCTATTGTAACTTTCACTCTGAAATTTACATATTAAATTTTAACCAAAATTAAAATTGTTCCAACTAGAATAAGGTTACCAGCCAAAGTACTATTTGTAATTGGTATCCTGCCATTTTCGCTCAGCAGAAAATTGTTAAGCAATATGTTCAACTTAAAGCAGCTCTAGTAATGTGAATAAACTCATCAAAAAAAATAAAATAAAATAGGTACACAAACCTTAAAATTACAATCGGTATACTCTTCTACCCAACTGTCTCTTTCCACAAAATACCACAAGAGACTGTGGAGAACAAGTCCACAGTACAAAAGCCACGGGGTTTCCACATAATACCAGCCATACAAAAAGAAGAAACTCATGTACCCAATGCTAGCCTAGAAGGTAGGGTACTTTGTGGCAGTCTGTGGTACCTGTGTGTAGGGAGTGTTATTTGCCCAAATATTTCACTTGTACCTTTTAAGTCTTATTTTCCACACCTTTTATTGCCATCATTAGCTTAATCATCATTAATTGTTTTCCTTTTTTCAGATCTTCACAGTGACTCTTCTGACCTTTCTAGGAAAGATCGGTAAAGTTTCACTACCAGCCGCCTCCTTTGACAACCTCAAGATCTGTTGTCTTCCGTCAATATTCTGGCTGCTCCATGCCGTGCTTGCCCTACATGCCTTGAGCGGGATGAACATAGCCATGTACACCGTGCTCAAAAGATGTGTGCCCCTGATGAGCCTTTTGTTTACACCCTTGCTGATGAAGAAGGGAGCCCCAAGGCTGGCAGTGGTTGGTTCTGTTTTGACAATGACTGCTGGGTGCTTTATTACAGGTAAGGGCTGGATACTTCACTGGCAACAAAGGCAATTGCCTCCATGCCCCTAGTCATCGCCTTGGTGCCCCTTGAAATGTTCCAGTGCTACCCCTTAAGTGCGTTTAATCCCCTGGGTATACGCAAATGTTGGAAAGGTGGTACATGTAGTGACTGTTCCACACAATCCAACATACATTAACATGTTTTCTGTGCATTTACAATGACACAGCTTGACTTGGGGGGGGGGGGGACTGGTTGCAAACCAGACACATAGCCACAGCTGTCGGCAAGACGTCAGACACTTGCTACACACAAAGAACAGACGGCTCAACTTATGAAAGGGTTAGATCTTGGGAGGTCTGTATTTGACATGGGCTATTTATGTGCTAAGTACATGAGTGTATGGTGAGTGCAAATAGTTGTCTGCCCCTCAAACAAAAATCTGGGACCTGACACCTCCCCCCCTTAGATATGTGGAATGGTCTTGTCTGGGATGTCAGGGAATTTGAGTCCCACAGGTCACTACACTTTGGAGTTTATGCTAATTTAATCAATGTGTGGAGCACATCTGTCCATCCTCCCCTCACTAAAGGGGTAGAAATTTACATTTCTGTCATAAAGAAAACAGTTTCCCTTCATTGAGGAAAAAATGCCTATACAGTAGTTGTTGCTTTGATGTCTGCTTGTTTCATTGTGTCTCGATATATGACTTGCTTGATACACGAGGTACTTATCTAGCCTATAGGCTACTGATTCAGGGCACAATCATTGCATGGGGTGGTCTTTATAAATTCATTTTTTCCCTTATTAATTTATTCAACTATTTATTTAAACTGATTCATTTTCAGTGTTATAATGCCTGTTTCTCTTAGGTTTTATCAAATTATTTTCATATTTTTAGTTTGAAGTGCCTTGTGCTTTTTAATTTCAAATCAATTATGTTCATCAGTTTTCTTTTTGCCCTCCCCCCTCCTATTCCACTCTTAAAAACTGGTTTTATTCATATTTCCTGCTTTTAATTTCATATAAAATTTTTTAAAGGCATTGTACACGTTTGGTAATTGGAGCCTATTGTTTGTTTCAAACCCATAGTTGTAGATATCGTCGCAGGTTTCACGAAGTGGCGTTTTACTCAAAAGTCATAATTTTTGTGAAAATTTGTTTAGTCACTATTTGGACTGCAAATACATTTATCTTTCATTATACCAAATCTTAATCTTCAAATATGTTTAGTTTTGCAAATAAAGTAAACAACTTTTAATAAAATCTAAATAAACTAAAGTTTTTCGTTTTCACGAAGTGACACTTTGCATACGGGCAATCCGGCATATGGGTATGAGTGCTTACGCGCGTACAAGGCAAGACGACCTTCTGACACTTTTAGTTTTCACGAAGTGACAGTTTGCATACGGGCAACTTCCACAATGCGCGCTGTGTGTTTTTTCGTTTTCACGAAGTGACACTTTGCATACGGGCAATCTGGCATATGGGTATGAGTGCTTACGTGCGTACAAGGCAAGACGACCCTCTGACACTTTCAGTTTTCACGAAGTGACAGTTTGCATACAGACAACTTGCACAATGCGCGCTGTGTGTTTTTTCGTTTTCACAAAGTGTCCTTTCTGTTTTTTGAACTATTACTCATTAAATATGAGTTCATTTTTAAAAAGTAAGTAATTGGCTAGAACATTAAAGGTATCAACTTTCATACACTAATTTTTGGGGAAATTCCCCGTTATACAAATCCGTCCAAGAACTATATTTAAAGATCACCAACTTCAAATGCGATTATTTCTAAACCAAGTTTTACCTCTGTGGGGTCGGTCGCGTCAGTTCGTGAAACCTGCTATGATATATACCATAAAACTAACCTGTGAAAATTTCATTTCAAAAGGTGGAAGCGTTTTTGAGATATTGCCAAAAATCTGGAGCGGTTATGTCCATGCAGGAAGAATAATCTGCATTGGAATACACACTCTGGATTCAAATGTTTTGGGGGATAAAAAATGATTTATTTTTCATAACCGCAGTACTTCGAAGTGAAAAGTTTCTCAAATTGCATTATACTATCCAAAGCTGCTGTACTTCTTACCATAAATTATCAGAGTCATTACCAAACGTGTATGATACCTTTAACCGTTGATGTCGTGTTTTTATTTTTAGTTTATTTTTACATACATGTACATTGTTATATATTTTTTATATGCTCTGTTTGTTTCACAACCAGATGTGGGGCAGCGGGGCCCAATTACATAGAGCTGCTTAAGCACAAAAAGAAGCTATAAGCACAAAACATTTCTGCTTAGCAGAATAGGGTTACCAGCCTAAATTCCATCACGCATACACAATAATATGTGACTGGTATTCCGCTTATTTTTACTTCGCATAAATCTGTTTAGCAATATTTTCTGCTTTTAAAAGCAGCTCTATGAAATTGGGCCCTGGTCTACAGATCACAGTAATTGTTTTGCTTTTGTTTCTCCAAACCCATCTAGAAGTATTGTTGTATTGTTTTGTATTGGGGTCATTCCGTGTCAAATCATCACGCCATCCGGGGTCAATCTCATGGATTTTCTTTAAATTTGCTGAATTAGTTTGGTCCTATGAGAAAACTCTGAAACCCGAATTTGAGCGTTTTGGGTCATGTGGTTTTTGAGTTACAGGTCGTTGACCTTTTGACCTTGCGTTTTTTCAACATAACAACAAATGATTGTACCTCCAGTTATGAATATCGGACAAAGATGATTTTTAGCTTAAATTAAAGCCCTTGATATAAGAAATTAACTTATTGTGAAATATAAAAAAAGATATATAATAATCAGTTAGAGGTTGCGAAAAATAAACTTTGACCTTTGACCCCTCGAGGGCCGCCATTTTAATTTTTTTCAAACTTTGCCAAAAGAAGGCTTCGGGTGTTGCCATTTACCACACCAAATATAAAAATGGGATCTCTATAGGTTTAGACGGGACATTGGTTTCTATGTGGGTAGTATATTAAAAATACATTAAAACGTGCACATTTCAATGGCATACATGGCTGTATACATGTGTGAATACACATGTACACAATGCATGGTTTGATGCTGCGTATGTATAACTAATTAATTAAATAATTAAATAAATAATACTGTGAAATCACTTGGCCATGCACTTAGTGGGGGCTGGGGGTGGGTTGGACGGGGGAAGAACATTGGTGTCAAGTTAACTCCTTTATCTTGCAAGTTTCTGATAGGTACAATCCGTACACCCCCTGAGTACTTTGTAGTGCCCAACATTATATTGGTAGTCAAGTCTACAAAGACATTTTGACAAACAAATAATGACACCTCGGCAACTGTATGATTTTGCCTGCAAGGAGATTTCTGGAATGAAGTTCTGTTTCACTACAACAGCCCAGCACAGTGAAGAAGCAACTTTACTGCAAGATCGCTTTCAAAATGCACGCACTATCCCTGGAACCCAGAAACTGCATTCTTTCAAGCCAATATCAAGGAATTGTATTGAAGTGCGAGAATTTTCATCTAGCCCTGCAGCACGACAAGAGCGTACAACACAGAGTGTTTTGCCCATTCAGAAAATAGATCTAATCAGTGGCTACATACAGAATATGATGGGTTCTGGTGGCTTGGATGTGTTGTAGAATTGAGGCAAGAAAGTTGACTTGTGAAGGTCAATTTCTTACATCCACATGGCCCTGCTCGATCATTCTTTTTTTCCAGAAAGGGAAGACATCTTTGAAATTGATGTTGCTGATGTCTTGACGTCTGCTGCCCCACTGACCGCCACAGGGAGAACATACATCCTTCCAAAAAAAGATTCACTTGCAGCCAACACAAGACTTAGAGAACGACTTTAAGCAGCAAAAGGCTCACAGAAAACCATGTAATATGCTGAACTTAAAGATTCTTTTTGAAACATGTACCAGGCTGAGTACAGTTTTACAGTACCAATACCAGTACACGTGTTGGCTTAGACTTGATTCAAGTCCCATTCTCGTGCGAGAGGTCCCCAAGCATATCGCGCCAACTAGCAAACAAGCCGTACAGTGCGCGCTCGCCGTCAAAATGTGGTCCTGAGAATGGGACTTGACGAGGTCGTTTCTTACACTGCACGTTGTTATTGGAAAATTTCCCCAAATGGGGAGATGAACAAACCAATGGGAGCGTGGAAGCGCTGCCCCGCCGGTAAAGTATTCATTACACTCTGTGACATCACAGAGCAAGGCATTGTAAGTGCACGTGTCTAAACGCGGTGACACGTGGGGGGCAGGCAAACTCATCAGCAGGCAAGTGGGTGTCGGTACCAAAGTCGTTGAATTGCACTTCCCAAAGTTCAAATTTTGCAAACAAAACCGACCCAAATGTTTGTTACAACGTATTAACTTAAATTTTAATAAACATTCAGTGCTTTCTTTTTATAATTAATTGGTTATTCAAAAATGTATTTCAATCCTCATCTAAGAACTTAACCCCCACAAATAACAAATGAACGAGTCTTCTTTTTGAATGGGTTTGATCGGACAACACGTATAACGCAGCAAGTTTACATATTCATAAGTGAATACATTTACATATCAGGCGACTGCGGCATCGTCAAGTCCCTGTCCCGCGTGCGGAACAGGTTGGGGAATGCAGACCATCACAAAACAATAGTTTTCTGGCGATGGCACGGGATTGGGACTTGAGTCAAGTCTAGTATTGGCTTAGCCCCCTACCCGATCCCCCTACTCAGTCCTCTTACCCCACCCCTACCCCACCCAACTAACCCATACGCCGCCCATGACAATGTATTTAAGTACAATTTTTGATACAACTTGAGTCCCCTGTGCAACAATGTACATGTATGTACAGTACATACATTGCAATGTGCACGTTTTAATGTATTTTTAATATACTACCCACATAGAAACCAATGTCCCGTCTAAACCTACAGAGATCCCATTTTTATATTTGGTGTGGTAAATAGCAACACCCGAAGCCTTCTTTTGGCAAAGTTTGAAAAAAATTAAAATGGCGGCCCTCGAGGGGTCAAAGGTCAAAGTCTATTTTTTGGAACCTCCAACTGATTATTTTTATATATTTTTTATATTTCACAATAAGTTAATTTCTTATATCAAGGGCTTTAATTTAAGCTGAAAATCATCTTTGTCCGATATTCATAACTGGAGGTACAATCATTTGTTGTTATGTTGAAAAAACGCAAGGTCAAAAGGTCAACGACCTGTAACTCAAAAACCACATGACCCAGAACGCTCAAATTCGGGTTTCAGAGTTTTCTCATAAGACCAAACTAATTCACAAAATTTAAAGAAAATCCGTGAGATTGACCAAGGCCTATGCATTATTCATTAATTAGGTTGAATTTTGATGAGGTACATGTTATGGGTAGTTCTATCAGTGTGTAGTGTAAGGATACTACAGAAGTATCAGTTTTGATACTGTTCCAATGTCATTTTGTTTGATCTTCACTTTGATCGAGTCTTATTCTCTCACACCCGTTGTCTAGGAATGGGAGATTTAACCTTTGACCTCAAAGCCTACACCTACGGAATGTTGAGCGTAATCTCCCAGTCACTTTACCTGACACTGGTGCAGAGCATCGGGATGCAAAAAGACGCCTTTTCCCCGCTGGGCATCATGTATCTCAACTGCCTCAACTGCCTTCTACCGCTTGTTGCTGTCACAGTCATGTCCTCGGAGATCTCGCAGGTCCTGGACTTCGAGGAACTGTCCTCCCCGAGGTTCCTCATGATCTTCACCCTCGTCATCTCAATGGGGTGTGTGCTGAACTATGCCATCTTCCTATGCACCATCTTGACCTCTGCCCTCACCACGAGCGTCGTGGGTGTCATCAAAAGCGCCATTGTGGTGGCAGCTGGAATGTTCACATTCGGAGGGATGCCCCCGACTTTGCTTAGCGTGATCGGGATCTGTGTGAATACACTGGGTAGCGGCTGGTACACATATGACAAGTACCAGGCAAGGAATGTAAACAAAGGAGAAGTGGACAGTGAACCTACAAATGATGTTTCTCCAGCTCCATCACCAGAAACGGGGAATGAAATTGTGTAATTAGACAAAACACAGACACTTTTAATTTAATTTCAACAATTAATTTTGTCGAAAAAATATTAAAATGTTTAAAAATGTGTCTATTTTTTTCTGCCAAACTATTCATTTATGGGGGATGGTAGGAGGGTGTGGTCACAGGTAGTGATTGGAAGTGATAGGAAGGGCTGCGTGGATGAAACACAACCTCTGACCTCTGCCCTATGACATGGTTTGTCAGTTTTACAACTCACTTTCATTTAGTAGGTCTTTCACACAAGGCTTGCTGCATCTTTTGCTATTAAAAAATGATTCACAAGTTTTGTATTCTAACAAAGTTAACTTTGCATTCATTTGACACTAAAATATACATGTACAAGACGGGGTTTTTTTACAACCAGACAATTGAGTTACACTGTCTCATTAACTCATCTCATTAACTCAAATCTCATTAACTCAAAGTTTACGACTGCTTTGGTTTGTATACTAATGACTTTATTTTTATATTAAAAACCCAATTTTCAATTTAATATTAAAAGTATACAACATTTATTTTAATTTTTGGAAAGATACACAAAATCTGTATTGGTTTATTTTTATCATGGGTATGAAAGTAGACCAAGTAACTGGGGCGCTGCACTCCTTTAGAAAATTTGTTTGACATCTTCGGTCACACTAGTTAGTACGACCGTAGATGTAGACAATTTTAAAAAGAAGTACAGCGCCCCAGTTACTGGGTCTAGTATAAAAGCATTATATTTAAAACATAAAATATTCCTAGGGTATTGTTTTAACATTGACTTCATGTTATTGTAAGATTAGTTTTTAAGAAAATCTTCTGTGCTTGAAAATTATTATATCAAGTTTGCTTAGAGGGGCTCCAAGGTCAAATTCAATTTTGTAATGCATTCATTTTCAACGTGTTGAACACCGGGCTGCCAAACATATACACAATACCCCACTCCTCCATCAACTCCACTGGCTCCCAGTCCATCAGCGAATTGTTTTCAAGATCCTCACCATTGTAGTCTCCACAATACTGCTCCTGCATACCTCACCAGTCTCATCAAGTTTTACCATCCCGGATGACCTCGCCTTCGCTCTGGTTCAGACAAGTACACCCCTGGCGGTTCCGAAGGTGCATTCTGCTGCTGGGGATCGTGCATTTTACCACATGCCCCGCGCCTTTGGAACTGTCTCCCTCATCAAATTCATTCCGCCGAGTCACTTGAAGTTTGCAAGAAACATCTTAAAACCTTCCTGTGCAATGGTTCATTGCCATCGACCAACTATATAATCTTAATGTATAGTTTTCTTGTAAAGCGCTGTGGTACCCACTGCAAGAGCGCTCTATAAATGCCCGCTATTATTATTAATATTATTATTATTATAGATAGAGTCCTTATGGAGAGAATTTTTAACCTCGTGTAAAAATGGTGTAAATTATCGTTTTATTTGATATTCATTTCAGCGCAAAATTTGTAACATGAAGTCATTGAAAGTCAACATTAAATGGGTCTGTACATACCACGCATTGCCAGTTCATGATAGTCAAAACAGTAAAATTCAATTCCGTTTTGATTGAACATCATTGAAATTCAGGAATGAACTAAAAATTCCCTACACACAAATGTACAAACCCGTTTTTGAAATGTGACATCATCGGATGTTTTTGGATGTTAACTATTTTTGTGCTGGAAGTGTATCACGTACAACATTGACATTTGATACCATTTTAACGTGAGGTAAGACACTTGTAAATAATTTTTCCCTAATTTTACAAGGAATCTATCTTTTGAAAAATGAGTGCATCACAAAACTGAATTTGGAACCCCTCTTTTAAAATTTTACTAATTAATGTTAAATTTTGTCGTTTGTTCTCTTTAAACATGTTTAAAAAGGGGGTGTTTTGTTTTTATTGACCATTAATGAGAATTATAATTTATTAATAACATTGAATAGTACTTGTTGTTTGTAAGGCACCTTCTCAAAAACTATTCCAGGAGAAGTTGGGAAAGTTTATCCACAAAGGGTAAATCATTCAGGATAAAGATGTGGGTGGACACATGATCATTGCTCGGATTCATTTGTTGTTTTCAGTCTTTCTTAACTTCATGACATTTACCTTGATAATTTTCTTGAGAGCATTTTAATATATTTTTCTATCGTTAACAGAATGCATTTTACAATTTTGCAATAAAAAGGACCAGCAGGAGATGTTTTCTTATCACATAACTTATGTGCGGCTCTTTGATCTGCTTTTTTGTCTTCCCATTTGTTTTTTTCATTTCATTGCTTTAAAGAAATATCAGTTGAAGCCACGCCCACTTCACAAAAACCAACTCCAGACAAATTATCCGAAGCCCACAGAGAATGTTTTGACCAAGATTTTCTTTTAGGACCTTTGTAATAAGAAGGTACTAAAGTAGGGGCGTCTTGTATAGCAGTGATGCTCATGGCGCTCGAACATTAATACCATTGCCAATGGGCCATTTAGTTCGTTCCTCAATTAAAACACTGCAGCGAGGGACCTGGGCCTAATTTCATAGAGCTGCTTAAGCACAAAAAGTAGCTAAGCACAACACAATTATGCTTACCAGAATAGGTATACCTGCCAAAATACCATCTCACATGTACTATCTGTGGCTGGTATTCTGCCTATTCTTGCACAGCAGAAATTGGCACTGTTTGGTTGCAACGTCCCTGTGGTACGTTGTCAGCACATGCTGCAAAGTTTTTTCCAGAGGTTAAGGGGTTTGTTTTTCAAAGATTTTTTGTTATCCAAGTGTGTTGTTATGTCCAAGTATTGCCTTGGTTAATTTAAGCTTAATTGTTTGCCTTATAAATTAAGTTTTATAATTTGGTTTCATCTACCATTGACATTATTAACATACCGATTTTGTACACATAGGATGCTGGCAGAGTTTCGTCATGCCCCCTTCCAACCAAATCACTGTCCATGTTGATTGATGCCCCCCTCTAGCATGGGTGGCATGGTGTAGCTTTAGGATACCATGGGATATGAGCTGACCATTGTGTACAATGTGGTTAAGACAATGTCAACATGTGCTGATAATGTGCCTCTTTGCAGGGTTTTAGGTCATCTCAGCTCCCTCGGGAGTATACAGCCTTTGCTGCAAATTATAGCGCACCAAGCTCAAACCATCACATGCACCATCTTTGCCCTCACAGGTACCCATTTTACCCCTGGGTGAAGAGAAGCAATTACAGTTGGGTGTCTTGCTCAAGGACACAAGTGTCATGACATTTAGGTTCAACTGTATTCAAGAAACTGAAAGTGCTCGTGTAAAAGGTTTAAATTAAAAGCAAACTGTTGGGCAATTTCATCTAAACAAAATCAACTTCTTAGAATTAAAAACAAAACGAATACATTTAGTTCAAGAAATGTATGTTATTATTTATTGAGTATATCCGTGCATTAGTCACATTGTGCAAGTTAAACACTTGAAATTAAAGGGTCTCTATACTTCTGGTAAAACACAAAACAGAAAAGCTCACAGATTTACATTAAACTTACATGGTTTAAAGATAGTGATGATAGAAAGCTTCCCTTGAAATATTACTGGCTGAGGTGCTGTAGTTTTTGAGAAATGAGTAAAACAATTAGTTTTGATCTCATGAGTTGAAAACTCGATGTTTGAAAACAGTAAAAACACTTAAGGTTTTTCCCCACTTTTTTCTGGTGATTGCAATGACTGATTGAGCTTAAACTTTCACAGTTTTGTTGTTTCATGTTTATGTTGGGATACACCAAGTGAGGATGATGGTCTTTGAAATTTACCAAAAGTATAAACTCCCTTTAAGCCCCGAAACCCACTTCTACAACAATATTATTGAAAAACTATCAAGCATCATGAAATTAAAATTAACACCATACTGATACACGTAGTACAAAATATATATAAAGAAACACAAAGAGAGTTAACTCTTTTTAAAATAATTTTCTTGGAGACCCAATAAAACAAATATATTTCCGACAGGCTCCTTGGATAAACAAGGCAACATTTCTTAAAGTTTTTAAGCATATATATAGACTTGATTAACTTTCAGAGACAACTCATTTCTGTCAATAATTATCATCGTACACCCAGACATGGCTAATATTAAACCAATTTCGACTCGATCTTATTAGTGAAAAAGTTTGGAAGAATAAAACAACACAGTTATTTGCAATGGCTGCGGCTGTTGCTAAGTGCCAGGGCTCAAATTTGGGGGGAAAATCCACAAGACCACAGGGCTTGTTGCTTGAAATTTTTACGGGATCAGAATTTTTTTCACAAGACCAGAAAAATGAGAAAAGACATGAAAGACCAGAATCAAAATAACAACACAGTTTTAACTATAAACTGTTTTGATGTTGTTGTTGTTGTGTTTGTTGGTTTTTGTTCATCTTTTTTTCTTCTCCTTTTTGAGACTAGAAGATTGATCTCATTTGTCTTATGGGTAAGAAGACTTTGATACTCAACATAATTGAAAGATATTTATCACAATCAGTCAACATTTGAGCATCATTTTTTTTAATGAAGATATTGAACTGAAAAACACAAGACTGACGGACTTGTCCAGTCGTGAGTTTACTGGCCCGACACTAAAATCACTGGCCTCGGGCCTGTGGTCCAGTGTAAAATTCGAGCCCAAAGGGTGTTGCTATGGGGCTCCTATACTTCCACACATGATCAAGCTATAGCCAGTACAATTCAGACATGGCATATTTTAACATGAAAGACATTAAACAACCCAACGTTTCCCGGTTTCATCCAAAAAGCTTCAAACTAAAATGCAAACGTTGAAATTTCACAAAATGTAATTTTTAGTTATTCAAATCATTGGATACCTTTGAATGTATTAATATTTTACAAAAAAAAGAACAATCAAACTGTGAAAACATTAGCTATTACAACAGTCACTGAATCATTCTGGGACGGCATGAAAATGCCCTCCGAGTTTGCTTTAAAAATTAACTTGAACTGCAGGCACGCTCTAATATAGTGGAGTTTTTAGTTTTTATCTCTAAAATGTATAATATAAAGTAAGCAATTTCAGAAAAAGTAAGCTCAAAACAAAAATCCACGGATAATTTTTTTTTTCATGCCGATTGTCATGACCCCTTTACCTCTATGTATTTTTAAGTGTTTATTTTTATCATGCAAAAAAGGGACCAGACTGTTATTTTGCCTCCGGCCTCATTTTGGTTACATCAGACTCAAAATTAGCAAACGGCAGAATGACTGCACTACATGAACAATCTATGGACTCGGGTATTGACGCAATTCACCTGTCGTCATCACTTGATAAAAAACCTTGCTAGCGCCATTTTGGGAGTCATTTTCCCTTGTGTTTTACTATGCAGTGCGCATTTGAGTTGATGTGCGCGCAGATACATGCACACCGTATGGCAGATCATGGGCAGGCAGTAGCTGCGTGTGACGTCAGTGCAAGTGGTCAATATGCCTCTCCAGTTAGAATTGCACGAGTCAAGCCAAATTGTCGGTTGAAGACGAGCTTGAGGGAGCCATTTGATCTTGTGGAGCATTAATACAAATGGTCTGTTTTCTAATTTACATATGTGACACCCCGATGCCAAAATCAGGCACATCTCAGAAACAGTGAAACGGCATTAAAAGTGAAGACAAATGAAGCCATAATAGCAATGTGATATATGAGAAATACTTACGCAGCACGCCCTAACTAGGTGTGGTTTGAAATCTCTTTTTCTCAGCAAATAACCCTGTTTTGAATGTTTAAGGGGGAAGTGCATGGTTTTGGCATGGATGAAAAAATATCACATTATACTTAACACACTTTTGAAATAAACATACAAGAACGTGGAAACTTCTTGCCAGCAATGTAATTTCTTTTTAGAATGCCTTCCCTGCTCTTCCGTGTTTACGACAGACCTTTGCCAGTCAATAAGTACAACTTGATTATTAAGTACAAGTCCAACATTCACTTTTGTTTTTACAAAAAAAAACTTAACCCCAACACACCGCCAATTTCGTTGCTATCTTCAAGTGGTAATTAAAGCATCGCTTAGCTTCATTTCTGAAAATACAAGAACAGTTTTGAATTAAATGTATGTTCTGCCTGTAATAAGCTCAGAAATTAACATTTTCACCAATTAAACAGAGAGCTGCCTTTTGAGAACAAAAAGTAGCTCAGCACTAAACAATTTTGCTTACCAGAGTAAAGGTTACCGGCCAAAATACAATGTCAATTGTACCATTTGTGACTGGTTTCCTGCTTAATTTTGCTAAGCAGAAAAAAACTTGTTCAGCAGCTCTTTGAAATTGTCCACCTTGCTTCCTCTAAAAGAGTATCTGCTTTTGTTTATGATTTATTTTCGTTTTTATGTGAAAACAAAGACGATACCTCATTGGAAATTTTAGAATTTGTACTCCTTGCTCTTTTGGAGTGACGGCATCACGTCACTCAGGTTCTGGTCGAGTTTCTGGTACCCGTCGTTGTTTCGTCTCCGACGTTCGTTGGCATGTCTTCCCTCGATGATGACGGCAATGATCTGGAAGCAAAAATAAATCATGAACAATGCATCAGTTTCTAATGAATAATTCATGCTGGTGAAATATGAGTTACCATGGCAGGCAAATCGGTGTTAAACAGTTACTTGAGCGAATTTGTTAATGTTATTTAAACTTGTTTATAATGTGTTTGTTTATCATTTAAACTTAATTTTGATATTTGTACACTTCTAAATTTTTCGTAATTATCGATCAAAACATCAGGACCCAACCTCAAGGTTCTGAAAAACTAGAAACACTTCTGCCTTTGACAGCGTGCGTCAAAATGATAATACTTTGACGCCATATGTTGGATGTTGCTTTGTTATACCTCCATGCTGCAACAAAGCGGCTATACAAAACGAAACTCCAACAAACAATGTAACATGAGTGATGACGTAACAGGGCTTTCTCGCGAATCTTTCTGAAAAGCACCGGAGAAGGTTTCAAAAAAAATTGTTTTTTACAAAATTAAAATCTGTTTAATCTCATGTGAACTCAATTTCCTTATTGATGGAAAACATCTTAACTGAATTTAAGCAAAGATCACTTTTTGCCACTTTTGTTCAAGTAGGTCGTTAAAGGCATCGTACACGTTTGGTAATTACTCAAAATATATATTAGCATAAAAACTGACTTGGTAACATCAACAGAGAGCTGTTGATAGTATAAAACATTGTGAGAAACGACTCCCTCTGAAGTAACGTAGTTTTTGAGAAAGAGGTAATTTCTCACTAAAATAATAAAAACTTCTTGCAAGAAGTTTTTATTCCTATCTGAAAGCACACAAATTTGTACAACAAGGGTGTTTTTTCTTTCATCATTTTCTTGCAACTTCGATGACCAATTGAGCCCAAATTTTCACAGGCTTGTTATTTTATGCATATGTTGGGATACACCAAATGAGAACACTGGTCTTTGACAATTACCAAACGTGTACGATGCCTTTAAAGAGAAGAAAATCTGGAGGCAAAACAAAAAGCGAATAGTGAAGTTGAACCAACCCTCTGTTTGTTGTGATACATGATGTATGTGGCCATGATGATGATGATCGCAATCAAGGAGTACGCCATGAAATGACTGCTCGCTTCTTCTTCCTCACGCTCAACAGGCACCTCAAATAAAGTTTTGTCATTCTCCAGGTAAATATCACCTTTCCCACTTTCCAATCCTTCCTTTCTTTCATCAGTCTGCTCGTTTGTGTCAACAATCTGGGAAAAAAGATAATTATTTGAAAAAGAACACAACAATCAGTCTGATAAATGTTTCAGTTTTGAGCTTCCATTATTTGTTTTGTTTAGAATCTTGAAAAACAGTCAACAAACTCTGCAAGAGAGCCACATGTTAATCTTTTTGGTTAAAACAGAAATAGAGTTGGGACGTTCAACCGGAGAACCTTTAAAAAAAAAAAAAACCCAAAACCATTGACATCCGTTTCCAAATTTCATTAATCTGTGATTAGTGTAACGTGAGTAACCATTAGAAAGCTGTTATTGTGATCACTGTAACGTAAGTAACCATTTTAAAACCTTCAAACGAGACACCTAATTGGGACAAGTTTTTCCATAGGTTAAAAAAAGAAGAAGAATAATTTGGTTCATCTACCATTGAAAATTGACAGACAATTGACGGACCGATTTTGTACGCACAAGATGCCGGCAGAGTTTTGTTCTGCCCTTTCTAACCAAACCACTGTCCCAAGTTGATTGACACCCCCTCTAGGACGTGTGGCATGGTCCAGCTTACAATCTTATGGCATATGAGCCGACTGGTCAGTGTGTACGATGTGGTTAAGACAATGGAAATATTAAAATATTTCAGCATGTGCTGACAATGTACCTTGTTTGAGGGTTTTAATAGCCCTTACTTCGATCAATGTAACGTGAGTTACCAAACAATTGTTCTTACTGTGATCAGTATAACATAACTATTGAACTGCCCTTACTGCGGTCAATGTAATGTGAGTACCCATTATTAACAAGCCCTTACTGCAATCAATGTAACATGAGTAACCATTGACTGTCCTTACTGTGGTCAGTATAACATAACTATTGAACTGCCCTTACTGCGGTCAATGTAATGCGAGTACCCATTATTAACAAGCCCTTACTGCAATCAATGTAACAAGAGTAACCATTGAACTGTCCTTACTGTGGTCAGTATAACATAACTATTGAACTGCCCTTACTGCGGTCAATGTAATGTGAGTACCCATTAACAAGCCCTTACTGCAATCAATGTAACATGAGTAACCATTGAACTGTCCTTACTGTGGTCAGTATAACATAACTATTGAACTGCCCTTACTGCGGTCAATGTAATGTGAGTACCCATTATTAACAAGCCCTTACTGCAATCAATGCAACATGAGTAACTATTGAATTGTCCTTACTGTGGTCAGTATAACATAACTATTGAACTGCTATTACTGAGGTCAATGTAATGTGAGTACCCATTAACAAGCCTGCAATCAATGTAACATGAGTAACTATTGAATTGTCCTTACTGTGATTAACATGACGTGAGTAAACTATTGAATAACCCTTACTGTGATCAACATGACGTGAGTAAACTATTGAATTGTTCTTACTGTGATCAATATAATGTAACTATTGAATTGTCCTTACTGTGATCAACATGACGTGAGCAAACTATTGAATTGTCCTTACTGTGATCAACATGACGTGAGTAAACTATTGAATTGTCCTTACTGTGATCAACATGACGTGAGTAAACTATTGAATTGTTCTTACTGTGATCAACATGACGTGAGTAAACTATTGAATTGTCCTTACTGTGATCAACATGACGTGAGTAAACTATTGAATTGTTCTTACTGTGATCAACATGACGTGAGTAAACTATTGAATTGTTCTTACTGTGATCAACATGACGTGAGTAACTATTGAATTGTCCTTACTGTGATCAACATGACGTGAGTAAACTATTGAATTGTCCTTACTGTGATCAACATGACGTGAGTAAACTATTGAATTGTCCTTACTGTGATCAACATGACATGAAAAAACTATTGAATTGTTCTTACTGTGATCAACATGACGTGAGCAAACTATCGACATGACGTGAGTAAACTATTTAATAACCCTTACTGTGATCAATATAATGTAACTATTGAATAACCCTTACTGTGATCAATGTAATATGAGTACATCTGTAACTACAGAATCGTCCTCCAAGTCTAACCTGTTTGTAAGTGTCTTGCTCATCACGTTCAGCATCAGCCTCACTACTGTAGCTAGAATCATACTGGGACTTCCCTTGTCCTTTCTCGCGGGATTCCTCAGATCCCGTCTGGCTGCTTATTTCATCAAGGGTTACAGTTGCTGTGTCAACAACTGATGGGGAACTTTGTTGGGGGTCTGGGTTTAGACCAGTACCAGTCAGAGTACCTGCTTTGTTTGCAGAATCAACCGATAGGGAACCGGAAATGCCTTGTTGGGAGTCTGGGTTGAGATCAGTACCAGTCAGAGTACCAGTCAGAGTACCTGGTGCATTGTTTGCAGAATCAACCGATAGGGAACCGGAAATGCCTTGTTGGGAGTCTGGGTTGAGATCAGTACCAGTCAGAGTACCAGTCAGAGTACCTGGTGCTTTGTTTGCAGAATCAACCGATAGGGAACCGGAAATGCCTTGTTGGGGGTCTGGGTTTAGACCAGTACCAGTCAGAGTACCTGCTTTGTTTGCAGAATCAACCGATAGGGAACCGGAAATGCCTTGTTGGGAGTCTGGGTTGAGATCAGTACCAGTCAGAGTACCAGTCAGAGTACCTGGTGCTTTGTTTGCAGAATCAACCGATAGGGAACCGGAAATGCCTTGTTGGGAGTCTGGGTTTAGACCAGTACCAGTCGGAGTACCTGCATTGTTTGCAGAATCAACCGATAGGGAACCGGAAATGCCTTGTTGGGAGTCTGGGTTGAGATCAGTACCAGTCAGAGTACCAGTCAGAGTACCTGGTGCATTGTTTGCAGAATCAACCGATAGGGAACCGGAAATGCCTTGTTGGGAGTCTGGGTTGAGACCAGTACCAGTCGGAGTACCTGCATTGTTTGCAGAATCAACCGATAGGGAACCGGAAATGCCTTGTTGGGGGTCTGGGTTTAGACCAGTACCAGTCAGAGTACCTGCTTTGTTTGCAGAATCAACCGACAGGGAACCGGAAATGCCTTGTTGGGAGTCTGGGTTGAGACCAGGACCAGTCAGAGTACCTGCTTTGTTTGCAGAATCAACCGATAGGGAACCGGAAATGCCTTGTTGGGAGTCTGGGTTGAGACCAGTACCAGTCAGAGTACCTGCATTGTTTGCAGAATCAACCGATAGGGAACCGGAAATGCCTTGTTTGGAGTCTGGGTTGAGACCAGTACCAGTCAGATTACCAGTCAGAGTACCTGGTGCATTGTTTGCAGAATCAACCGATAGGGAACCGGAAATGCCTTGTTGGGAGTCTGGGTTGAGACCAGTACCAGTCAGAGTACCAGTCAGAGTACCTGGTGCTTTGTTTGCAGAATCAACCGATAGGGAACCGGAAATGCCTTGTTGGGAGTCTGGGTTTAGACCAGTACCAGTCGGAGTACCTGCATTGTTTGCAGAATCAACCGATAGGGAACCGGAAATGCCTTGTTGGGAGTCTGGGTTGAGACCAGTACCAGTCAGAGTACCAGTCAGAGTACCTGGTGCATTGTTTGCAGAATCAACCGATAGGGAACCGGAAGTGCCTTGTTGGGAGTCTGGGTTGAGATCAGTACCAGTCAGAGTACCTGCTTTGTTTGCAGAATCAACCGATAGGGAACCGGAAATGCCTTGTTTGGAGTCTGGGTTGAGACCAGTACCAGTCAGAGTACCAGTCAGAGTACCTGGTGCATTGTTTGCAGAATCAACCGATAGGGAACCGGAAATGCCTTGTTTGGAGTCTGGGTTTAGACCAGTACCAGTCAGAGTGCCTTGTTTGGAATCTTGGTTGTCTGGTGAAGTCCCTTCCTTACTTCCAGAATCATTTGGTTCGGAGCCTGGTTCTTGGTTAGACCCGGTAATATTGGTTTCACCTCTTTCTGGTGCATCTATAATATAAAAAAAGTAACAAATGTAACAAAGCCAACGTACAGAAAATGTTGACCAAATCGAGTACTAACTAACACAATCCATCTTTTTGTAGAACTAACATTTTTGACTCCACAAAATGGTGGACCATGTTACTTCACAAAGTAAAAGGAAAACCACACAATTTCGAGGCATATTTGTTTGAATCATTTTATTCTACTTTAAAATCATCTTAGTTCCAACCATTTCATAACAAACGCTTTTTAAAGCCCAAAGCGCCCAATCTACGGCAACGTGTCACTTTAAGATCATACATGTGCTCCTCAGCAGCTCAGTGAGCTTTTATCTTCCTCAACAGTCCGAGTCGATCCTGTGATCTTCAGGTTCAGATTTGTTGGTGGAACCAAGAACTAGGACTTACTGTTCGCCATGGTCAGCGCGCCTTTTAAGCGCACCTCACCCACTTTTTAATTGCTTTGTTTTTAATCGCTCTGGTATTAGACTCCGCCCACCACAAATAAACTCACTTCGTTTTCTCAAACCTTTTGTTCCCAACTCAATCCATCCTGTTTATTTCTGTAATCAGGCGGAAGGCCAAAAAAGCATTTTTCTCGCAATTTTTAGCAATAATTTAGTTCGCAATTTTAAAACTTTAAAATTTTAGTAAAATGTTGAACTTTTAAGTTCACAAATGTATGTAATTGTAAGTTGTAATTTTCTGTATGTTTGGTAATACTTGTTATTGTTATGTAACTGTAGTTGATGTTTTCAGTATATGTTTTGTGATATTATCTTTCCAATTGCCAATGGAAATCAATTATCTGTATTTTTAATGTGGACACAAGAACAAATTATATATTCATATATTCAAATATTCTTTCATATTTATTTGTCAAGGCCACTGCTATTTGGAATAAACTCCCAGCCTCACTCCTTTAATCCACATCTTTGGACATCTTCAAGACCGAACTGAAATCTCATTGATTTTGCTTGGCTAATTATTACTTTTTAACACTTGAGCATGAATTGTTGTTTGTCACACTGCTTGTTTTGTGTAGGCGCCTTGATCAGGTTTCCAGATGAGTGCACCATATACCCTATAGGGAGGGTATACACCTGTACTTTTGGTAAGTACTCCAAAGATAAATGACCATAAAATCTTACTTGGTAAGAAGCACTGCAGCCGTTCATAATGTATTAACATTTTGAGAAATGATTCCCTTCTAAGGAATGTGGTTTTAGAGAAACGGATTCAAAAAATGTTCAAGCTGAGAAACATTTCTCAGATACTTCCTGTGTGGACGTACATGTAACCACTCCAGATTTTTGTTGATATCTGAAAAACGCTACTAACTTTTGAAATAAAATGTTTACAGAATAGTTTTATTGTATGATCTACATTAATATAGGATTTAAAAACAATTGAATGGTTCCAAAAACCAAAGGTATACTGGTAGTGGTACAAATATAGAATGCAGGTACACTTCGAAGCTGTGTTTACCTGCGCCTCCACGGAGTCGGAGTAGTGACGTTCGTAAACAGTACGCCGGGGAGTCGGAATTTACCTGTATTCTATAATTACTCCGGTATACTTTGCCTTTAAGTCTAGATAATATCAAGGGTGATGTTTCGGTTTTCGGTTATCTTCACTTTTTACTTTTTTCAAAGAATTGAATGATTTTGGTGTGAGGCGTCACAATGAATAGAAAACTGGGGAGGGGGGGTGTCAGATTATCATCATCTTTTCTTAACTAACCCTTGGGCTGGTACATATTTGTGTACGTCATCAGTAGGAAATCAAGTCCCTTGCACATCACACGATGGCTTTCATCCAGGTCACATAACAATCTGCAAACGGACGTTTCTGAGTTTCCGGCTAGGAAATACAGAGTGGTAATCGTGCTTTCTTTGCCTAACAGTTCATAACCTGGGAGTGCAGAGTTGGACTTCGCTGACAGGGAAATGTTGCTGAAATCGGCACAAACTTGTTCCATGGTTGATCGTTCCTGGGCGAATGCATCATAATACTTGGCAGACACTGATTGCGGAATTCCGTGTTTGCTGCAGGCGCTTAACGCCAACAACTTGAACAAATTGCACATTGATGCCTCGATAACCATATCAGTATTTGCTCTACAAACACTGTCAACTGGAGATTTGCCTGTGAGGCTTGAGCTCGAGGGTTGGTAAAACAGCGGTGCAGGAATTCCACATTCCTCAAGTTCAAATGCAGTCTTACTATCAATAGGCATGATAGGGGGCCCATCAACAGGTTTGCCTTCGGCGACGTCAAACTGCAGCGTACTCAACAGCAAGAATGATGTGCCAATTATTATGTGGCAAATGTTCATAACACTTTTTGATCCTTTGCTGATCATCATGATGATGCTGGACTGATTTGTCCGATTTCAGTCGGTCTGGAAACGTAATCACAAATCCTTTTCTAGACTTCTTATTTATAATTTTGTTCTTCTTGGCAGTTACTGCTTGGAGTATGTGTGTAACAACTCTATGATATAAGGTTTCTGCAACGTACTGATACAGATACAGAATGTAGCTCCTCTTCTATAGAACTTTAGAAGGGAAGGGGGGGAGCATACACAACAACAAAATCACACCCCAACTACATCCAACCAAAGTATGTTCAAGGACAAATCAGTTTGAAATGCCACACAGACTACACAGTCTCCTCTGACTCTGTTCTGAGTCGGTGTCACAACAACAACTCACAATCGACTCTCTCAACAGAAATCCCCTTGAACTGTTTCTTGATCTTTGCTGTTCCAAATACTACGATAAGACTCGTTCCATGCCATCAAAACTGCCTCAATTTTGAAGAACTGTCTTGCTGACGTGGAATATGATGTATTTTAATACATCATTGATTATCTCCCCACAAATCCGTGTATAATGTATGTTGATACACCAAAGATCGTATAGCGCGTACACACAACGTAGCCAGCCGGCCCAAGAGAATATTGTGGTCTTGGGTCAAGACACTAAGTGTATCACACGGGTAGAGCCGTGTATCTCGTCCGAACAGTGTCGAAACAAATACTCCTTGAATATAGGCTACAAAGGCAAACGCACTTTCGTTAAAGTTGTGGCAGCCTATGGAGCGCTGCCGGCCAGCCGAACAGCCGAAAAAGTCACATGAACAGTCACATGTCATTGTTGGGCGCAATCTTTGAAGATGGCCTTTTTTAAAATTTGCGCAAGCCAATTTTAAAATTTGCGCGCGCGCGATTTCTGAACTGAAGTTTGCCCACACAAATAAAAATTGCGCGGCTGGGACACAAAATTGACGCGAACTACACGGTTTGCATAAACAATTTCCTACAGGACAAGTGCCCTGACGCAGTTTTTCATCACATCGCGTCCGTCGTCCTGTCGTCAGACACAGTACCCCGGCGTCAGACAAGCGGCTACTGCAAATAATTATTGAGGAAGTCTTTGATGAGTTTTGCAAGGGAATTTACCGATCAGGTTCGACAACAAGTTTGACCATAAGACAACAAAAAGGGGAGAGGATTTAAATGGGGAGAAAACAGAGCGTCGGACTCATTAATATTTTGTAGGCCCTCAAAATATTCTATAATAAAAAAATAAGACAGGAGTCCAATTAAAAGGGGGAAAGTGTAAAATAATTTCCCAATTGTGACCTGGGGTTGTTGACTTCCAACTTGAGGTATTTTGGATGGCAACTGAAATAAAGGATATTTAGCATTTTGCACTGTACGCTGTGGGAGTTTATTTAGTGGGGTGCGGGTGCAGCATGCACGTACAGTTGTACACACGGAATATACCATCGCCATCTTGTAATGTATGTTCCGCCCCTTTTGTCAAAAGGATTTATGAACTTACAGTTCGTGGGCAACCCTGTTTTTTCAACATTCTCCATGTTTTTGAACAAAAAAATTACTTCAGCCATAAGAAAGATCCAGCATAATGCTACTATGAACCTACCCTTTTAAACTATTGAGGTACATTTTCTTCATACAGCTTATAATTTCACGACAAGTGGTGACGATACGGTTGAACGACAAAGATCGCGCGGTGTTCAAATTGCGCCAGAGCTACCCTGCGCAAATTTTAAAATCATGCAAGGAAACAAAGTTCGCGCAGTAAAAAAATGACACACCGCGCGAATTTAAAAAAAGGCCATCTTCAAAGATTGCGCCCAACATCATCAAACTACGGACATTTTCAGAGCCTGGCTTATTTCTGACGCTAGATTAGTGACAATATCATCATTCATAATGTTTCCGATGCTTCACTTCATCAATTTGTCTTTCATTGCAGTTTTATCTGTAGATTTTGCCGTAGCAACATGTGGTTACAAGGTAAAAAATACTGCTACAGTACTAAGGGCTAGAGGTCCTAGCTAGAGTCTTTTGATTGAGTAAAATGTGACCACTCCGCTCGTCGTCAGCTCGTGGTCTGAACTGACCATGGAGGTAGGAATTCATGGTCTGACCACAGAGCAAGCTGTTCCTTGCTCTATGGTGAGTGACTGAGGTTTGTTCCGCTATCGTCTCACGTGGTAACGGAACGGGCAAACCTCATTCAGAAACATCCATAGTAAGTTGGGGAGGAGTAGGTAAACAATAGCCGGAATCAGAGCTGAGACAAGCGGTTTTAGTACCAACTACCGTACAGTGCCATGGTTGGTGCATGGAGGAATAAGATTAAGAATACATGGTGGTGGACATTCCAAAATGAACCAGCAAACACTATACATGTATATCATGTATCGTGAGATTGTAGGACTAGGAGCTCCTGAGTCCTCCTAGTATATACAAATAATCAATTAGGCCCAGACACTACGGTACACGGTACGATACAGACTCCATTCAAAGTCAAATTGCAAACAAAAAGAAGCATGGACATGATGGAGGAAAGGTAAACAGTAACAGCAAAAAACATGAACAGTGCCCAATTTCATAGAGCTGCTAAGCACAACAATTTGCTTAGCATGAAATTTCTTCCTTGATAAAAACAGGATTACCATTCCAACCAAATTTCCATGTGTTGCATATTGCTTGTTACTGGTATTCAGCTGTTGTTTGCTTATCCTGAAAGTTACGTGGAAATTTGGTTGGTAATCCTGTTTTTATCAAGGAAGAAATTTCATGCTAAGCAAATTGTTGTGCTTAGCAGCTCTATGAAATTGGGCCCAGGTGTGCAGACTGCTGACCTGTAGTGTAGTGTCTTCAGCTGCGCCGCGCATCTGGAACTCTCTACCGCTTAATCTTAGATCTTGTCTTTGTACCACAAAATTCAAATCTCTTCTCAAAACTTATCTTATGTCACAGGTTTTCAAGGACTAATTTTGTTGTGTCTGTTTTGTCTTTGTTTTGTTTTGTTTTGTTTTTTGGTTTTTTACTGCGCCTTGAACACCCAGCAGGGTGGATATGTGCGCATTACAAGTCCTATTATTATTATTATTAACAGAGAGCTGTTGATAGTATAAAACATTGTGAGAAACGACTCCCTCTGAAGTAACATAGTTTTTGAGAAAGAGGTAATTTCTCACTAAAATAATAAAAGACTTCTAGCTAGAAGCCTAGCTAGAAAGCACACAAATTTGTACAACAAGGGTGTTTTTTCTTTCATCATTTTCTTGCAACTTCGATGACCAATTGAGCCCAAATTTTCACAGGCTTGTTGTTTTATGCATATGTTGGGATACACCAAATGAGAACACTGGTCTTTGACAATTACCAAACGTGTACGATGCCTTTAAGCAGAAAATATTGCTTAACAATTTCCTGCTAAGCAAAAAGGTGCAGGATACCAGTCATAAATTGTACATGTGACATGGTATTTTTGCTGGTAACCTTATTCTGGTAAGCATGATTATTTTGTGTTGAGCTACTTTTTGTGCTTAAGCAGCTCTATGAAATTGAGCCCAGATGGTTACTGCAAACCACATGTAGGCCTATGCGTTTGGAAACAAATTTCAGATTGTTTTTCTACACTTTAAATTTACACAATTGTTCTGTCATTATCACAAATGTGGTCTTCATTATGTAGTGGCAATTTAAATCTTATTTACAGGGTCTGTATACGTTTGGTAATGACTCTGAAAATTAGTGGCAATAAAAACCTACTTGGTAAGAAGTACAGCAGCTTTAGATAGTATAATGCATTTTGAGAAACTTTTCACTTCAAATTTGATTATGGAAAAAGATATTACTTTTTATCCCCCAAAATTTGAATCTGAGAAGCGTTACTGCAGGAACGTTTCTCAGATTGTGTATTCCAATTGCAGATTATTCTTCCTGCGTGGACATAAACGCTCCAGATTTTCAGCAATATCTCAAAAACCCTACCACCTTTTGAAATAAACTTTTCACGGGTTAGTTTTATGTTATATATCTACAACTTTATAGGATTGAAACAACAGTGGGTTCCAATTACCAAACCTATACACGTAAAGTAAAATGTAACAAAAAGAGAAAACAAAATCCTACTTTTTTTCCAAGGGCCAAATATCATGCCTGTAAATACCCGTGTAGAGGTACAGGTATTTTGCAAGTGAGGAGGAAAAAAAGAAGAACTTAGCCCCCGCTCTCGCCCCCTTCCCCTTCCATGAGAAACGCAGAGAGTAATTGGTTGTGTGTGGCTGTGTGGCTAAAGTTAGGACTGAGAAAGGCAAAAGATGCATTTGTTACGAAGTTTCCTTGTTGTGGAACGGTTTGCCTGAGAGATTGTGTAATGAGCCTACCTTGGCTTCTTTCACTTCCATGTACTGGCGATTACGGAGTCATTGATTAGTTTTTTGTTTCTCTCTTGCTTTTTGGCTTTGTCTTCTTTGCTTTTATTCCTAGTGGTTTAGCTTGCTGTTGTTACTTTATGGGGGTTTGTTTTCTAACATGTTTTTTTCCCTTGTTTCATTGGGTTTGTTTTTTTTACAGGGCCCCTTGGGAGAACAGTGTTTTTTACACTGATGGGGCTACCCTGTATAAATAATACTTAATAATTCCCATTCCCATTTGCAGCGTGATAACATTGTTCATAGTTTTTAATTGTAATTCTTATTCTAGAGCTGTCCAGCTACTGTGTCCGGCATGCTGAACGTTCATCTAGTTCCTCACACCCATGATGATGTCGGATGGCTCAAGACCGTTGATCAGTATTATTATGGGGGTATGTAGGAAATGTCTCCCTTAAAGGCATCGTACATGTTTGGTGATGACTCAAAACAAATATTAGCATAAAAACTTACTTGGTAACAAGCAACGGAGAGCTGTTGATAGTATAAAACATTGTAGGAAACGACTCCCTCTGAAGTAATGTAGTTTTTGAGAAAGAGGTAATTTCTCACTAAAATAATAAAAACTTCTTGCAAGAAGTTTTTATTCCTATCTGAAAGCACACAAATTGACAACAAGGGTGTTTTTTCTTTCATCATTTTCTTGCAACTTCGATGACCAATTGAGCCCAAATTTTCACAGGCTTGTTTTTTTATGCATATGTTGGGATACACCAAGTGAGAACACTGGTCTTTGACAATTTCCAAATGTGTTCAGTGCCTTTAAATCACATGGCTGAAGAACTGTTTTGTTGTCTTCCATGAAATTGCTGGTCGGCATTTATTTCATTCAAACTTGAACCATCTCGGCTCCCTGGGGAATGTTCAGCCTGTGCTGCCAAATATGTAGTGCATCAAGCTAAATCCATTACCAGAACCACCTCTGCCCTCACCAGAACCCATTCACTCCCGGGTGAAGGGAAGCAATTATAGTTACGTGTCTTGCTCAAAGACACAAGTGTCTTGACCGGGATTCGAACCAGCCACCAGAACTTGAGTCTGGTTCACTTGAACGCCTGGCCATGACACGCCTGTAATTTGCTTGTTGTACTTGAAGCCAAATTTTTGGGAGTACCTATTTATTTATTTTGTTTTTTTATTTACAGACCGGAATGACATCCAACATGCAGGAGTTCAATACATTCTTGACACAGTCATGCCAGAGTTGGTGAAGGACCCCACGAAACGCTTCATCTATGTTGAAATTGCTTTCTTCGAGCGATGGTGGAACGAGCAAACGGACAATATGAAGGGCCTTGTCAAACAGCTTGTCAATGAAGGTAGTAAAAACAAACTTTTTATTTTATCAGAGGATTCTAAAATGCACTCTATTGAAATCTGCCTTCCAGTGTGCACACGCATCGTGTTTTGCATAAATTGAGGTATGACGCCATAGGGTCAGATTGCCTTTGAATTATTTGACCTTAAGCGTCATTCTTTGAACATGTTTATACAAAACACAATATATGCGCACACCGGCAGGCAGATTTCATTAGAGGGCGGTTTAGATGTCAACAGTTCAAATAGTCTGTAGGCCTATGAAAGCGCCCCAGCAGAGCAACTTTGGGCTGAAGAGAAGGGAGGCAGGGCTTAATTTTTGAAATGGGTCCTATAAAAAACAGGATTTATTGTACCCATTGAGGAAATACATAATTTAAAAGTGTCGGGGGAAATTTGAGTCATTCACTGACAACCAAGGGTGGCATGGTTGGCTTGTGCTTAAAGTGCTCGCCTCTCACCACTGAGGCCCTGGTTCGATTCCCGGCTAAGGCCATATGTGAGTTAAGTTGTGCTTTGGTTCTCTCCTATGCCTCAAGGTTTTTTCTCCGTGCCCTTAGGTTTTCCTCCCTCCAGAAATATCAAACACTTTCCATCGCAGGCTGTGCTACATGTATGGGTCGATGTGGCTGGCTGCCAAAGGTGCCTTTGCATGCCTGCGGGTCAAACACGCTGTAGCCGCGTCCTTCGCAATTCAGCTTCTCAGCTGCGAGTAAGGATGATTAGCCTCCCAAATTATTATTATTATTATTATTATAACCAAACCTCTACAGAATGACTCAAAGAGCGATAGTTGGTTGTCAATGCCAATGAAACATTCCATCATCTCCGTAATTTTCAGGGAGATTAGAGTTTGTCAACGGGGGATGGTGCATGAATGACGAAGCTTCAACCCACTACAACGCCATCATTGATCAGATGACCGTTGGCTTACGGTTCCTCAAGGAGACGTTCGGAGACTGCGCAAAACCACGGACAGCGTGGCAGATTGACCCCTTTGGACATTCAAGGGAGTATGCCTCTCTCGTGGCCCAGGTGAAACAGAACTTTGAACTTTGAACAATTCCCTTCAATTAAATTCAATTCCATAGTTAAACAATATTAAGTAGTTCATGGCGCTTTGTCATACCCAATGGGCGTCTCAAAGCGCTCATTATTTTTAAGACAGCTAGGCAGAACTTTGTTCGAAACCCATTTAGCACCTTGCAATCTGCAGCAAACCACACCAGAAACACCATGGCAAACCCCTTCTCTTAACGATAAGTGTACCTTGTGGTTTTTTTTTGTCAAAACCGACAGACACAGCACTCTTGATTAACCAGTTTGCCTCTAGACTTGGTTCAAGTCGGGTCTCGTGCTAATCGAGTCAGTAATCTATGAGTTATGAGTGTTATAACGCACGCCCTCCAGTGTCATTTATTTGCCAATCCAGTGAATTTTGGATCGCGACACCCGACTTGGTGAATCCGCCAGAAGTTTGTACACAGCCAATGGAGCTCATCTACCGATTTGGGTAGCAGCCAATGAGATTGCAGCATTCAGAATACATTACTGTTAAGTACACTTTGACCTGAAAAATTGATGAATATTCAAGACTTCCTTGAAAACTCTGCCATACAACTTTGTTTTGAAAAATGGCGACTATTGGTGGTGAAGGTACGATGTGCATTTAATGGTTGTTTAGAGTGGTCATGATTGGATGGTGGATGCTTTGATTCTCAAACGATAGGGGCTCATCGTGTATTGAACAAGGTCTTTAGATTCTGTCTTTCCGCCAGTATATCAATATTTAAGTGGGGTATTGTTGTTAAAATCATAAGATATGACGACCGTTTGGGGCTCAACAATTCGGTTTTGCATTGACGCCGTGTGAATCTCGTGGGGCTCTGCGGACAGCTCTGCGGAGCTCCAGCCCCCACGAACTGGCAGCGGGACAGGAAGGAGTCCGAGGGGATTTGAGAAGCATGCAGACCGGGGCAACGTCGTAGTTAATACG
Source organism: Plazaster borealis (assembly GCA_021014325.1). NCBI lineage: Eukaryota > Metazoa > Echinodermata > Asteroidea > Forcipulatida > Labidiasteridae > Plazaster > Plazaster borealis. Next base: position 6,749,092 of record CM037468.1, read on the forward strand.
TACTATCCATTGTCACACCCTCACATGTCTTAAAAATATCAAAATATAAACGGAAATTCTTCAAAACTTGGGAATGTATTTATCAAGAGTTTAGCTTGTTGAAGAATACATTTTCATAATTTTTCTTCCCATAATTGGCAACTTATTCAAAGTTTAAAATCACGTAATGTTTGTGGTTTAACGGTTCGTTGTGCAGTAAGAACAGTCCATTGTTACACCTGCACAGAACCCCTCTTAAAAAATATACAGGCCTAAACATAAAACGGAAATTCGTCAACAAAGGGAAATCTAGCTAAAAGAGTCGACTGGCTTATATTCATATATTCTATCAATATCGATTCTTCACATCACAGACATATTAACCTGAATGTAACGCCGTGGAGTTATTGTGAACACCTACTTGAGCGAGTCCTCATAAATTGTACTGATTTCATTGGTCAGCAGCGGACGCGTGTGTTGCTTATTTAAACTATTGCATATGCATAATGAATAACTACATATCACGTAGGGGGGTGCCTCCTGGCAGATTCATCAAGTCGGACTTTCGAATCCAGTTGATTGGCACTTTCCTGGCGAGTGAGGGCGCACAACAAAGTGGTGAAAGAAAGCTGCGATTCTGAGTTAAAGTGCATGCAGTGGATTAATCAGACGACGAAGGACTCGACGAAAGTTCGACTTGGGTCAAGTCTAGTTTGCCTCGGGATTGAAAATCCTTTTCCTGTCACCTGTACAGGATTATTTTCAGTAAAATAGCAATTTTTTTATCATAGCAATTATTACTTATTTTGTCAGTGAAACTCCGTTTGGACACCCATTTATATAAAGAGTTTTCTCATTGACATTTCATTTGCAGATTTTTTTTAAGCAACAGCAGGGGTCTGCAAATGCCATTTACTTGATTTCAAAAGTATTTCCAATGGAGATATTTCTGGATAAAAAATGTTGCTCTTGCAACCTGCTCACAAACCAAAACAACCTGGAGGGATAATTCTCTGGAGGATTGGTACTTGTATAAAGTTTTAAGGCCGTGAGCTTTAGAACGAACTCTTTATCCCCCCCTTCCAGATAGTTATTAATCGTTAAGTTTGTCCTATCAAATCTAGCTTGTATTTATGTGATTTTCTTGACCACACAGATGGGATTTGACAGTCTGTACTTTGCTCGGCTGGACTACGTCGATAAGGAGACGAGAATTAAAAACAACAGGATGGAGCAAGTGTGGCATACGTCGCAGAGTCTTGGCAGTACCTCAGACCTGTTCTTCGGGGCATTGTTTTCCCACTACGGCCCACCAAAAGGGTTTTGCTTCGATGCTTTCTGCGCTGACCCTCCCATCATGGTATGTCAATGAAAAACTATCCAAACAAATTGACAAAGCACCAATTTTGTAGATCTGATAGCCTAGAGAATGCAGGGGTCATGGGTTTGAATTCTACTTGAGTGTCGGTTTGATTTTGCTCATAATAATAATACTGACGATGACTAGAGCAGGCTAGTCGAAACGTTGAGACCAATTGAGAACTCGCCCCGCGGCAGTGAAGTTAATAACGAGAAGTCCCTCGATCTACTAAAAAGAACACGCTCCGCAGCAGTGAAGTTAATAGCAAGAGTTCCCCTCGATCCACTAAAAAGAACTCACTCCGAGGCGACGAAGTTAATAACGAGAACTCCCCTTGATCCACTAGGCAAAAAGTAGTAGTTCCGGCCGATGTCCTACCTTCCGTCTAGGTAGTACATGTAGTTAGTAAGCAGGACAGTTATTTTCAGAACTAAGTAGTCTCCCGAATTCTGAAATCTGCTCTGCGGCAGTAGAATAAATAGAAAGACAAGTTCTCAAAGAACAAAATAGTAGATATACACATGGTGTTACCTGCAATGCCTCAAAATCTACAATAATAGTAACAGAGCATTTATAAGGAGCACAGTATTATCAAGGAAAATCACTAAGCTTGTTGATTAGATGAGAGACGGAAGAGACAAGTCTTAAAGGGAAAGTTTACCTTTGGTTTTTGGAACCGTTCGATTGTTTTAATCCTATATAAATGTAGATATATACAATAAAACTAACCTGTGAAAATTTCATTTCAAAAGGTGTGTCGTGTTTTTGAGATATCGCCCACGCGGATATGTCCACGCGGATATGTCCACGCAGAAGGAATAATCCATAATTGGAAAACACAATCTGAGAAATGTTTCATGCAGAAACGTTTCTCAGTTTGACAATCTTATGAATCCCTTACTCTTAAAACCACATTCCTTAGAAGGGAATCGTTTCTCAAACTGTTGCTCACAACAGCTGCAGTGCTTCTTACCAAGTAAGTTTTTATGGTAATTAATTTTGGGGGTAATTACCAAATGTGTACCCCTCCCTTTAAGATGGCGCTTGAATGAAGAAATACCCTTTACATTCCTCAACTCGTCTGGCAAGGAGTTCCAGCGGGATTCGGAAAGCACTGAATATATAGTGCCCAATACCTGAGGGCGTTAGGGTAAAAGTTGCTATGTGGTGGTGGACAGGTGCCTAATGGATAGGTCTTATATGCAAAGCTCAGACAACAATTTGCTTCCTTGACAAAACAAAATAATGTAGGTTGCATCTTAATATTTTTTTGTATTCTTCAGTACTCCCATATTTTCTTGAATCTTCCAAAATCTTAGAACCATCCTGTCTAAAGTTGCTGTATTATTTGTTTGAATTCTTTGTTTATATTTACAGGATGATCCCAGTATGTTTGACTACAATGTTGACGAGAGAGTTGCTCTGTTTGTGAAACTTGCCAGAGAACAGGTAAGAAACCAGCCACCCTGCCAACATGTCTTTAAAGGCACTGAACACGTTTGGTAATTGTCAAAGACCAGTATTCTCACTTGGTGTATCCCAACATATGCATAAAATAACAAACCTGTGAAAATTTGGGCTCAATTGGTCATCGAAGTTGCAAGAAAATGATGAAAGAAAATACACCCTTGTTGTACAAATTTGTGTGCTATCAGATAGGAATAAAAACTTCTTGCAAGAAGTTTTTATTATTTTAGTGAGAAATTACCTCTTTCTCAAAAACTACGTTACTTCAGAGGGAGTCATTTCCTACAATGTTTTATACTATCAACAGCTCTCCGTTGCTTGTTACCAAGTAAGTTTTTATGTTAATATTTGTTTTGAGTCATTACCAAACGTGTGCGATACCTTTAAAGCACCTGACACCATTGTTAAAATTGTCAAAGACCAGTGTGCGTACTTTATAGAACCCAATATATACATGACGAAACAAACCTGTGGAAGTTTGAGCTCATTTGGTCATTGGAGTCACATGAAAATAGTGAAAAGAAAAAACCTTATATGGACTCAGGAGATAAATAATAATTGTTTTACTCATTTTTTAATAGCTAGCATTTCAAGCAAAAATATTTCAAGGGAAGTTTTACACCGTGACCATCTTTATTGACCTAATAGCACTCCGCACTAATGCTAAAAATAGAAGCTAAGTACCCGAATCTTAGACAAACGTGCGCATACATGTCCAAGTTTCATGTGTACTGGCGTGTACTGACTGTCACTACTAGCATAGTTTGGCGAGTTGATGATGCGGTGATTGCCTATGTAGTGGAATGTTAGTCTGACAGCCGGGTATTTTGAGCAAAAGTGAGGTCATTAGGGCGGAGTGCTGTAAACCTGGCAACATCATCACAGAAATCTTGGTTCTATTTTGGAAGTTGAAGGCCCTGTACACTATTGGTAAGATTGAAAAACACAAATGTTCACAGATTACACATAACTTACTAGCCTTGATCAAGGCGTTGGAGTTTTTTCTCAATTTTATTTTATTGTTTTCATTTTTATTTTATTTGCGCCGCGCTACACACCTGAGCTACCAACCCGAGCTACCAACCCGCCCGAGCTAGCTGTGTGCATGGTGTCTGTGTGTGCAGTGTGCGCGCGTGCTCGTGTGAGCTGTATGCGCCACTCACCGATCAACGCCTTGACGTTTCTGTCTCCCCGCCGATGACTCATTACTATAATGCGCGCGAAAGGCGAGACCCCATTGGTCAGTGGCGGAAGTCTTGTTTACTCATTCTTATGAATATGCATGCAGAATCCAGATGTGGCTACACTGGCGCGCTGGTTTGAATTTGGGAATACTTTGTTATAATAATATCTATCTGAAAATGTTGCGTATTCTCCTCAGCTGAGCGAGACAATGAGGGCATGGAATTAAACAAATGAGGTTGCGTTGATCGATTTGTTACATACATTACATACACCATTTTCCAGCAGGAAGACGCTTTCTGATGTATTTTTCGTAGTGACGTAAGGCCCGATTGACCATCTTCTGTCTCCATCTTGCATCATTAAACAGTGATTTAATCATTGTTGGTGCATTCATTGGAGGTAGAATATACAAAACAAAGACCTCAATAAACTACCATTATTGATTGTTTCATCATGAAGGCATATAGCTCATTGCACTTTTTATATCATTTGGGCCGCCCCACTAAAAAAGAGCTGCCTAACCAAATTTCCCAAGTATGTTCACTAGAATAGGGTAGCTAAAAATCTATTTGACATGTATCATGTGTGGCTGTATCCTGTCAATTTTTGTTTGGCAGTAAATTCTTATAAGACCCTGTCTGAGAACAATTCAAAGTATGAAGACGGTGTGGCTGCACAGAATCGGACTTCGAGAGGACATGTCAGGAAAAGACAGATGCAGAAACTACATCAACTCCAGAATTAATAACCAAAAGAATGGCGAGTGATCAGGGTAGTCCAATGAGGGAACTTGAGTGCAGCGTAAAAAGCTCCAGGGGCCGCGCCCGGGTTCAGCACTTGTGAGCTGACTGACCAGCCTCGCATATTACCGGTCAAAAATGGCTGAGACAATGCTACACACAAACGCCATTAAGTCGGTAACTACTCACATCGCATCACATACAGCAAGCATGATATTGATATGGTACAAAGGTCATAGTGAGAGAAGCTCGTGATTGGACGTTAAAATGAATAATTCATTTGCTTCCCATCCTGTGTTGTCTGCAATAGGTCTGACGAAAGATTTAAATATTCATGAGCTGCATACTAGCATATCCGAGAGCCCCCCCATTTTCGTCCAATATTGGACGAAAATATCAAGAAACACATTAAACCCGGAAGTTACAGACCCGTCAAGGCTGTCGGCCTGACGGCCTCTGCATGCGGAGAGTGGTACGAGTGCGGATGACCTGCGCACAGTGTGTGTACGGGCGTCGTACGACGTGATACACACACAGTGTATACGGGTGGGTCGTGCGATGCGATACACACCTTACGCACACACATACGGGTGTGTTTACGGCGTCTTTTTTGGAGTGAAAAATGCGACTGCCTTGATCAAGGCTAATAACTTACATGATTTAAAGTAAGTAATGGTAGAAAGGGTTCCTTAAAATATTTCTGCCTAAAATGCTATCGTTTCTGAGATATGAGTAAAACAATAGTTTTTATCACGCGCGATAAAAACTTGATGTTTGAAAAAACAGAAAACACATAAGGTCTCTTTTCACTATTTTCTTGTGACCTCGATGACCAATTGAGCTCAAACTTTTACAGGTTTGTTTGTTCATGTATATGTTGAATCACACAAAATGTGGACACTGATTTTGAGCCGTTACCAAAAGTGTACAATACCTTTAATGTCCCTGTGTGTTATACAGTGTAGAGCTAGTCTTAGGCGTTGCTGCATTTACACCCTTACGTACCTGTTGATTCCCAAAATGGTGCCGTGGCACAGTCATCGTGTGTGATGTGCGTGCAAGGGGTCAATACTATGTAAGTTATGTGCAAACCTGTGAACATTTATATGTTCACTCTGACTGAATCTGACTGAATGTTGTGCACACCCTTTAAAGGTATTGTACACTTTCGGTAACAGCTCAAATTCAGTGTCCACATTTTGTGTGATTCAACATATGCATGAACAAACAAACCTGTGAAAGTTTGAGCTCAATTGGTCATCGAGGTCACAAGAAAATAGTGAAAAGAGACCTTATGTGTTTTCTGTTTTTTCAAACATCGAGTTTTTATCACGCGTGATAAAAAGTATTGTTTTACTCATTTCTCAGAAGCAATAGCAATTTAGGCAGAAATATTTTAAGGAACCCTTTCTACCATTACTTACTTTAAATCATGTAAGTTGTGTGTGAATCTGTGAACATTTGTGTTTTTCGATCTTACCAATAGTGTACAGTGCCTTTAAATCAGATTTGTCAATGTGTAATTGCAATACATTTTGGGATAGCCTGTTTTAACGGAAATATTGTCTGCTCTTTTCAGAATGCTACGTACGAAACAAACCACATTATGTTCACCATGGGGTCGGACTTCCAGTACAGCAACGCACACATGTGGTATAAAAATTTGGACAAACTTATCAAATACGTCAATGCCAAGGTAAGGAATCAACACTGGATAAGTTGGGAAACAATTTTTGTTGGATCAGCTGTTACTATAAGCACTCATTGTTTCAGGCCTGGGCCCAATTTCATAGAGCTGCTTAAGCACAAAAAGTAGCTAAGCGCAACAAAATTGTGCTTACCAGAATAAGGTTACCAGCCAAACTTCAATGTCACATGTACAATTTGTGACTGGTATCCTGCTTATTTCTGCTTAGCAGAAAATTGTTAAGCAATATTTTCTGCTGAAGCAGCTCTATGAAATTGGGTCAGGGCCCAATATCATGGAGCTGCTTGAGCAGAAAATATTGCTTAATAATTTCTGCTAAGTAAGAATCATAAAGATAACGTTTTGTACAATACATGTTTGAGATTTGGGCTCATAAAACTTGCACAGTTTACTAGCCCGGGGGCTACTTTTAAAAAAGCTTAATTGCAAGGCCTGGTTAGGGCATAGAGGCAATTGCCTCTGTTGCCTCCGTGAAGCACATGTAGTAGGCCTGCAGTTTCTTTCATTTGTTTTGTTGGGCATTTGAGTTGCAGTGCTACAGTGGTTTAATGGGGCATCAAGGCAATGACCAGGGGCATGGAGGCAATTGGTTCCATTGTCTCTCTGAAGTATTAGGCCTACAGTTTGTTTCATTCGTCTGGTTGGCCACCTGTCAAAATCAAACTGCGTGTTTTGTTTGATACCACCGTAATCAGAGTACAGCAGTTTGGGTGTTGAGTTACAGTGTGGTGTTGGATTTTGGTGTAGTTTGTATCAGCGAAATTTGTATTTATTTATTTTTATTTATGACATATCGCCTAACATCACAAGGCCCGACGGCTTCACAGTCCGTAAAAGATGTAGGCATGGGTACCATCCACTAGGAGCCTGGCTGTTAGAGCAGAATGCACTACCTTCCCAACTTTGTACGATTGCTCAAGAGCACAAGTGTCATGACCGGGATTCAACCCACACTCTGCTGCTGACAACACCAGAGCTTGGGTCCGGTGAACCAGACCGCTCGGCCACGACACGCCAAAATAACAGGATAAAATAGGAGTCAATGAAGAAATGTTCAATTTCCCCATTCAGCGTGGAGACGACGGTAGGGACTGAAAACCTCAATTCACATGCAAGGCTCTGGTCTGAGGCAAGATTCGAACCAGGGTCCTCGGAGGTGAAAGACGGGGAAAGAAATCACTAAAAAGCCAACGTGATTCCCGAATGATGTAGAATCCCACTAAATCACTGTGCAACTGCAACTCAAATGTGTCTGTTATTAGGTCATAGAGATTAATCAAAATATGTATTTTTTGTTCTGATGCACACAGCAAAATGAAACGAGGGTGCATGCTTTGTACTCCACCCCGTCGTGTTACACAAAAAGCGTCAATCAAGTAGCCAAGAGGTGGACCACAAAAAGCGACGACTTCTTCCCGTATGCCGATCACCCGCATGCTTTCTGGACTGGGTACTTTGTCAGTCGGCCAGCCCTCAAGGGTTACGTCAGAGAAACTAACACCCTTCTTCAGGTAAGGTGACCATTTTCATCTGAAAATGTCTGAACTAAGAGCATTGTTTACCCCTATGCAGTTATTTACCGAGTTCCGAAACACTTGTTTTATTTCCGATGTGACTGTTAAAAGGAGCCATAGACAACCAGTATTTCTGTCAAAAGTATCACTGATAATAGCCATGAAACTACAATACTTATACAATTTTATCCCCAGTTTTCTTTGCCTTTGCAAGCACAACATGAAAACCATTTTACATTCTCATTTCCTAGTTTTGAAGTGGTTGAATCAAAAGATGGTCCCTGATAGACAACATCTACGGGCAACTTGGTTTTGGCTTGAAGTTGTGTTTAAAGTCACTGAACACGTTTGGTAATTGTCAAAGACCAGTGTTCTCACTTGGTGTATCCCAAAATATGCAGTGGCGTGTCGTGGCCGAGCGGATAAGAACACCGAACTCAAGCTCTGGTGTTTCGAATCCCAGTCGTGACACTTGTGTCCTTAAGCAAGACACTTAACCACATGCTTCGTCCTTCGGATGGGACGTAAAGCCGTTGGTCCGGTGTACAAGGATTGGTAGTGCACGTAAAAGAACCCAGAACACTTATCGTGGAAGAGTAGGGGTTTAACCCCGGTGTTTCTGGTTCACATTGCAAGCACCCTCATTTACAGGTTTCCTCAGGTTTCCGAGCTACAGTGATTAAGTTCACTTGTGAGGCATCCTTGGTTTCATTACCAGAAATATATAATAATAATAATAATAATAAAATAACAAGCTGTGAAAATTAGGGCTCAATTGGTCATCGGAGTTGCAAGAAAATGATGAAAGAAAAAACACCCTTGTTGTACAAATTTGTGTGCTTTCAGATAGGAATAAAAACTTCTTGTAAGAAGTTTTTATTATTTTAGTGAGAAATTACCTCTTTCTCAAAAACTACGTTACTTCAGAGGGAGTCGTTTCCTACAATGTTTTATACTATCAACAGCTCTCCGTTGCTTGTTACCAAGTAAGTTTTTATGCTAATATTTGTTTTGAGTCATTACCAAACATGTACGATACCTTTAAGGCGTTCTACGCAGCCAAGTGGTTCAGAAAATAGAATATTTAGAATTTTGAATTTATAATTATTGTCCGCATCATAATAATACAGAAATTTAGTTTCCATTGGCACATAAGGATAAAACGTAATTAGTTAAAAACAATAATTTATCAACAAGGTTTCACAGATTAAATAGGACAGAAGTATAAACACGCAAATAAAACATATACTTAAAATACGAGAACATTTGCAAAGTACTACAATGTTAAAAGAATATTGCAAACTTCTTACCAACCAAAAGGACCTATGGTATAAATGCAAAAAATAGTTACTGGCCTGACGTTTCGACCCTAGCAGAGTCTTTCTTGAAGGCTAAATGAGCCTTCATTTAGCTTTCATTTAGCCTTCAAGAAAGACTCTGCTAGGGTCAAATCGTCAGACCATTAACTATTTTTCGCAAAACTCCCCTTTGCTGCTTGCAGTATTTACGCAAAACTCATTGTTGTGCGCTAACAAGGTAATGATCACTGTTCATAAAGATGTCTGACTCTACACTGTATGACGTCAAGTGGGAACTATCTATTCAGGATGGCTACATAAATTCAATGGCGCCACCAAAGAATGGCAATGTGTTATTTAGATGAAAATATGCCACGCAAAATGAATGCCTGAACTGGAACTAGGATAAGACTTGTCAATTTTTTATCCCTGATGATTTGAAATATTCATCCACTGTTCTGAAACAAAAAACTTTCTGTTAAATTTTAAGACAATTTTTGCTTTAATTTCAGATTTGTAAACAGTTAGAAGTATGGGGATCAGTGCTTCCTGGTTTGAAACTCCAAACAAACTCGGATTATTTAAGTAAGTACAAACTACTGTTAAAACACAACGTGGCGTGTTGTGGCCAAGCGGATAAGAACACCAAACTCAAGCTCTGGTGTTTCTGATCAGCAGAGTGTGGGTTCGAATCCCAGTCGTGACACTTGTGTCCTTAAGCAAGACACTTAACCACATGCTTCGTCCTTCAGATGGGACGTTAAGCCGTAGGTCCCGTGTGTTGTGTAATGCACGTAAAAGAACCCAGTGCATTTATCGTAAAGAGAAGGGGTTCGCCCTGGTGTTCCTGGTTTGATTGGCTGCATATTGCGCCACAGCACCTTGTAAACAATTACATGGTGCTATAAATGAACAGGCCTCATACTTCAAAACGTAGCTCCACATACCTTGCAAGAAATAATACCTTAAAACGCTGAGAGGCTGGCCTGCAGTAGGCGCTATACAAATACGTTATATTATTATTATTATTATTATTTCCATGCCAACCCACGGTATTATTTTCTAAACTTTTTGGAGCTTCTTAAGTAATCGTTTTCCTTTGAAAATGAGTGCGCCACAAAACCGAATTTGACCTTGGAATACCTTGAACCATAATCAGTTACCATTAAATCTTGCACTACATAGACATGCCATTGAAAATAACAACAGGTGTGGAGCCGGTGATTAAAACAAAATAATAGTTTTTTAATTGTTGTTATTTTTTTTTCTTCAGGAAAAGCTATGGCTGTTGCTCAGCATCACGACGCTGTTTCGTAAGTTTATCTTCAGATTTTAAGAAAGTGTCTGTTACTCAGATTGCAGTTGTTGTTTTAAAGTCAGTTACTGACTGTCCTCAAATGCAATGCTCAGGGAAAAACATCTCGTGCCCCTAACAATGAATCGATCCAGTAAGCTCTTCCTCTTCATGCATTGACCAATCACAACTACTATTGCACGCCCAAATATCTGACGTTTTAAAATCCCTGGGACAGTTTATCCTTAATCTTTATTAAGTCCAAAGAGGGCGCTATCAGATGATTGTGCGGAGTGCGCAAATTTCACATCCCGATTTAAATTTGTAGGCTGCATAATTTTCATTCATTCATTCATTCATTTTTATTAAAAACCAACTGGCAGCACAAAGCTGAATTATGTGGCATTACAAGATAAAATATATGAGTTGAGAATTGCACACATAAAAATATAAACTAGCATCACCGAAATACGGGGACATAAATACATCAGACAAGATTACAAAAATAGAAATTGGCTCGTGCAAGTTTGAAACCTGCATGTGATAATTTGAAACTAAAGCACGCAAGCTCTGAACTTGCGCGCCGAGGAGCTACTCAGTGCTCAATACATGTAGGAAATTCAACGAAACGAAAAGATTCCATTTTCGAAAATATTTGTTTTCACTTTTTAAAGGGTTTTCGGATGTTTTAAAAGGAAAGGTATTTATGAATGGGAATCAAAGTGTGGTTCTTGATAATTTTACCTAAACTTTGTCTCGGTAGCTGATGAGTCCTTAAATGCTAAATTGTTTGAGGAAAAATTTGTGAAAGAAGTTTTATGTTTTTTATATTTTAGTGGCACTTCAAAACAGGCTGTCGCTGATGACTATGCCCAGAGACTCTTTCTTGGCCGAACTCAGTGCAAGGTAAGTTTGACATCCAACTTCATTTAAATTTGAAATAACCTTGGATATTATGACACTATGGTTTCTATGATTAATATTGATATTATTTTAACCCTCCTAATTTCAGTCACAATACCAGTGAGTTGAAAGGTAGGGTCAAACGTCATGCTAAATTATAGGCAAAATTATAAAGAAAGATACAATAAAAGTCGCATGTGAAAGTTTCAGCTGAATACAGTGTACTTGCTGAGAAAACTGCAAAAAACTGTTGTGGTATTTTCACAAGAATCTATTTTCGAATCTATCCACGTTTAGCGAGGTGACAGCTGATACCAAAAGTATCTCTGGCGGCAGCATTTGCGAACGGACACCAACCATCAGAAATCTGAGAAATGATTCATGCATGAACGTTTCTCAGATTCAAATGTTTTGGGGTAAAAAATTATCCAAACCATATTACTTCGAGGGGAATCATTTCTTAAAATAGTTTATCAACAGCTGCAGTGCTTCTCACCAAGTACAATTTTTACGGTCATTAATTTGAAGAGTAGTTATTACAAAGCAGGCCTTTCGAAACCTAGCCAAGACAAGAACGGTTTTGTCTCAAATTGTTCATTCATTTTTTTGCTGTCTGTCATCGTAGAACCTTATTGGGAGTGTTCTCAGTAACCTGATGAAAAAAAATTCCTCCGTCCCGGCACCAACGCCCCAGTTCTGTGACTATCTCAACATCAGCGTTTGTCCCATCTCTGAAAGCTCATCTCAGGTAAGCCATTTTACCCTAGTTATCTTGTCGATAGGTGTGCCTTGAGAAGTTACAGCGAAAAGCTCTGCGAATAATATTGACTTTTGAGTACTTTAGAGCTAGGTCCTTTAGAGAAATTTATATCCAGTTTGGCCTGCCCCCAATTCCAGTGAGACTCAAGCAGCTCTTTGTTAGTTATGGTAAATCAATTCTCAACTATAGACAATGTCTTCCTCCCCCTAAAAAAAACAACTTGAGAAACTCTTTTCCAAACTCTGTTCAATCAAATGCAGGACAAACCGATACAAAAACAGCTGCATTCCCTCCCTAGTTAATTTGCTCAATCAATGATTCTTTTGTGTGGTCCCATTTTTTCTTGTTTTTTTAAGACTTTTATCTTGCTAATGTTTATTTCTTAAATTGTATATTTTTATATTTATATTTTTTCTTAATCCCCTATGTTTTTCTCTTTGCCTTTTCTGGTGTATTGTATCTTGTCTTGCAATATTTTAATCTGTGATGTATCTGTATATTGAACACAATTCAGCCCTTGGGCTGCAATGTTTGAGTTTTAATAAACCAATGATAATAATAATAGTTCCATAATAAAAACCACTTCACAAAGACCGGCTCCAACAATTACCAGCAGTCCATGTCTTTATCTTTGATGGTTTACATCCAAAAATATAATTCTTTCTCTCCCATATTTTCTTGGTAAAGACACATGGTTGCACCAAAGTTCAAAATTGTTATCATAAGAAACTTGTATGATGGAATGGAAAGATCTAAGACCAAAAAAGAACGCACAAACTTTGGAGTGTCGTGGCCGAGGGGATAAGAACACCGAACTCGAGCTCTGGTGTTTCTGATCAGCAGAGTGTGGGTTCGAATCCCAGTCGTGACACTTGTGTCCTTAAGCAAGACACCTAACCACATGCTTCGTCCTTCGGATGGGACGATAAGCCGTAGGTCCCGTGTGTTGTGTTATGCACGTAAAATAACCCAGTGCACTTATCGTAAAGAGAAGGGGTTCACCCCGGTGTTCCTGGTTTGATTGGCTGCATATTGCGCCACAGCACCTTGTAAACTATTACATGGTGCTATGCAAAGGAATAGGTCTCATACTTCAACATGTAACTCCACTTACCTTGTAGGAAAAATACTGAGCGCTTTGATACACCCATCGGGAGTATAAAGCGCTATATAAGAACTGCGTATTATTTATTATTATCTGGAATTAGCGAAAACCTTGAGGTGTTTACACCTAAGCTTCCATCTTTTGAAATCTACCTGTTTGTGTTTGGCACGCATTGTGTTTCTGTGTTAATTTGGTTCAAGTGTGATGTCACAGGTTGTCAAAGTCTATATTCAGCAGCTGACAAACTCCTTGTTATGAAAAAGTTAAAATTATTATAGAATCGATTAATGTGGTTAATTTGAGATTTTTCTTTGCCTTTATGGTTCTTATTTCAGTTTACAGTAACCGCGTATAACCCTCTGGCACGAGGAGTGACAACAGTTATACGGATACCAGTGAATTTCAACTACTCCGTTACTGGCCCAAGCGGAAAACCAGTTACTAGCCAGGTTCGTTAAAAAAAGTTGTGACAAATTTTGGGGTGAACCAAAGAGAATGTGAAAGGATTTGAACCTGCGACCCCTGGCGTACGTGCCGGTGCCTTTACCGACTGAGCTATCTAGCCCTATGTCGGCGGTTTCTCTATTTCGTCAATTTCTTTGTTCGGGTGGCTCCCGTCAGAAGTCATAAAACCATATACAGCTGTGTAGACAGAGATCACGCATAGTTAACGATACAACCTGGGAAGTTGGCATTGTATGGTGATCATCTTAAGGGGATACAACTTTTTCTTCAAATATCAACTGATAAACCACAAGGAAAACTGACTGGTTGAATATAAATCAATTCCAGAAAAATATTTTTTGTTACCTAATTCTGTGATCTCTGAGTTTACGTGCCTACTAAGTGAGCTATCTAGCCCTATGTTGGCGGTCTCCGGAATGCACTGGGGTCAGACCTGAGGTTGACTCGGGGGAAGCTAATCGAAGACATCCTTACTGTGAATTCTTTCTGTTTTGTGGATAATCTCACAGTTGCAAGACGTTTCCATGGGAACCAAAGCAGTAAGGAGATTTCATGGCAACGCATCCAAGGAGTTGATTTTCCCGATCACTGTACCCCCCCTTGGCTTCAGTAACTACGTCGTCAAACTCTTGCAAAAAGGTAAAATGTCATTTAAAAAAACCATAATCACAATTATATATGAGAGATTAATGTATTACTGTAAAAGAGGAGCAAGCTAAAGCAATATGTAACGGGCAGTTGAAGTCAATGTTGGAAAGTTCCAAATACTAATGCGTGACTTGTGTAGTTTTGCCCCCATACTTAAGCACAATGATGCTGTCTTGCGTAACCTTCTGGCGGTCTAATGGATTGGGGGCGTGTGCCCACGGGAACGTTCTTTTGTGCCTAGATCATGCCGACTTTTGAGAAGCTCCCTTACTGTTATCCGAAAACAGAAGATATGCGAAAGTTTTAAGTTCCAAATTTTCAGAAAATTAATAAAATGTCTGTTGATGTTTCTGCTCACTAGGGGAAACCAAGACATCAATTCTTCCGGAAGTGTACAAACCTCAGTCCGATGAAGTCGTTGAAAACCAGGTAAGATACAGTAACTCTCTGCTACATTATATCGTCTTGACGGTGCAAACAAATTGTTATCTCCTAAAATAGCACTTCCGTTACGCGTGAGTATACATGGTCAAAACGTTGTATCTCGCTTAAAACAGCCCGGATGTACACACAAAACAAGATATGTGCCGAGATACGACGTTTTTGAAGGGAACATTTTGGTGCGAGATACGTCCTTTTTTTGAACGGAACATTTTCATGTG
The DNA here is from genome assembly GCA_021014325.1 of Plazaster borealis. Classification (NCBI taxonomy): domain Eukaryota; kingdom Metazoa; phylum Echinodermata; class Asteroidea; order Forcipulatida; family Labidiasteridae; genus Plazaster; species Plazaster borealis. Next base: position 6,764,180 of record CM037468.1, read on the forward strand.
AGATAGAACTTTTTTGAACGGAACATTTTCAGGCGAAATGCAACGTTTTTGAACGAAACATTGTCGTGCGAGATACAACGTTTTTGACTGGTAACATTTTCATACGAGATACGATGCTTTTGCAAAATTCTGACGTTTTTGCACTGACATGAATAGTTTCTTGTACATGTAAAGGGTGAGAAAGGGTTCAGAACTTTGTTTTATTAAGTAAGTCTTCAGATTGCATTATCTTTGTCTGTTTTCAGTTAGTCTATAAAATGTGTTGATTTAGGTGAGTAAAAAAAATGAGAAAGTTCAGAATGAAAAAATACCGTTATTAAAACATTTTTTAAACTGGGATTTATTTGAACATATATAACAAACAGTGAAAGCTCTGTTTACCACTGTCTAAATGGGAAATGTGAAAAGGGAAAACAAACCTTTGCAATGCTAAAAGTGTTTTTTAAATTTTTTTATGTAAAATATCTTTGCCTGAACAGTTTCTCAGTCTGACGTTTGATGGTAGTACAGGACTTTTGAAGTCGATGACTGACAAGAGGTCGAAGTCATCCATGGTGGTATCGCAGTCTTTCTACTGGTACGAGAGCAGTACAGGAACTATTCTTTACCCTCAGGCGTCTGGGGCCTACATCTTTAGGCCAGCCTCACCCACTCCCAAGCCCTTATTTGATGGCACATCAGTTAGTATGACAGTCATTAAGGTAAGGTGGCCTGTTTATGCCAGGCACGATATTCTGAAGCAAGACACTTAACCACATGCTTCGTCCTTCGGATGGGACGTTAAACCGTAGGTCCCGTGTGTTGTGTAATGCACGTAAAAGAACCCAGTGCATTTATCGTAAAGAGAAGGGGTTCGCCCAGGTGTTCCTGGTTTGTTTGGCTGCATATTGCGCCACAGCACCTTGTAAACCATTACATGGTGCTATGCAAAGGAATAGGTCTCATACTTAAACACGTAACTCCACTTACCTTGTAGGAAAAATACTGAGCACTTTGAGACGCCCATCGGGAGTATAAAGCGCTATATAAGAACTGCGTATTATTATTATTATTATTATTCTTATTATTCTTCCTACTTTAGTCTGTTTTCCGATTTTTTTTGCCCTTGGATAAATCAGAATTTATTTTTATTAATAAAGCTTGAAACGTCTATTAATTTAAAGCCTACACCATGTGTACATGTAGGTCAGCCCTTGCACTCGATAAAATGTTCCTACTTTTTTCCAAGGACCAAATATCATGCCTGTTGTGCGTAAAATTGAAAGCAAATTTTCTGTTAACCTTATAAAGGAAAACATGTCTCCTCCTCAAGCTGACCGTGTGGGTTTCGGTACACAGTACATCGTGTAGTTACTCTTAATATCTCAATAGTATGATTTACCGGAATGGTTCTCTATAGGAATTGTAACTGGATATGGTTCTTACAAGTACCATTATTAGATATGGTTCTTACAAGAACTGTTACTAGATATGGTTCTTGCAAGAACCGTTATTGGATATGGTTCTTACAAGAACCAGACAAGAACCAGTATTAGATATGGTTCTTACAAGAACCGTTACTAGATATGGTTCTTACAAGAACCGTTATAAGATATGGTTCTTACAAGAACCGTTATTATATATGGTTCTTACAAGAATCATTATTAGATATGGTTCTTACAAGAACCGTTACTAGAGATGGTTCTTACAAGAACTGTTACTAGATATGGTTCTTACAAGAACCGTTATTAGATATGGTTCTTATAAGAACCGTTATTAGATATGGTTCTTACAAGAACTGTTATTAGGTATGCTTCTTACAAGAACCGTTATTAGATATGGTTCTTACAAGAACCGATATTGGATGTGGTTCTTACAAGAACCGTTAATGGATATGGTTCTTACAAAAACCGTTATTGGATATGGTTCTTGCAAGAACCGTTAATGGATATGGTTCTTACAAGAACTGTTATTGGATATGGTTCTTAGGTTATTTGATATGGTAATACTGACAAGACCTATTATTTGATATGGTTCTTACGAAAACTGTATCGATCTTTTCAAAGTTGTTTTGGTCCTAACATTAATTTAACAGGGTCCTGTTGTAACAGAAGTACGGCAGCAGTTTCAGCCATGGTTGAGTCAGGTTATCAGACTTTACAACAACAAGGAGTTTGCTGAGTTTGAATGGACGGTCGGTCCGATTCCATTCAAGTGAGTATGGCCAGTGAAATGTCAAAAAGCAACAACAACAAAATTACCCAGATTCATTTTTTTTAAAGAGCACCATATTCAGGGAAGTCTATCTTTCCCAAAGGTATGTGCGACTTATTTATCTGTAGACCTCCTAAACTCGCCATTTTTTTCATTATTTTCTTTCTTTACTTTGATTTTTACACAGACTTGTTTTTTTTTTGTAAGTTTAATACAGTTTCTGTTTTGATTTGACCTCGTCTTATAAAAAGCCTGTAATGCTGCTTAACAGAAGACGGTGCTTTTTAAATGTGTCTGCTTAGCAATATTAGCAGGGAACCAGTATCAACCAATATTCAGTACACAGTGTTTTAACTGGTAACTTGCTTCTGCCAATTAGCAAGATTTTCTGTGTTCGGCAGTTTTGTGTGTGCTTAAAAAAGCTCTATGAAATTAATCGGCACCTTATCCCTGATGACTTTTTCATCTTAAGATGAATGCTGTATGTGATAGAGCCCCTCCTAGCTTAGTTTTATCAGTTGGAACTCAACCTCGTCCCCAAGGTGTGTCGAGCAGTACGAGGTTGGCCGCTCTCTCACCCTGGTATTGGATCATTTGCATATATCCAACAATTTTGGATACGTATGCAAATTAGAATAGACTGGCTGTGAACATGCTGAATACTGAATGAGTACAACTTATACATGTTTACGTTAGACTTTTGTACACCAGTCACTGTCCAATCAGGGTCCAAGTAAGGAGTTTCCCTCCCAGAGCTATTGTTTTTTTTCTGTGAAGCCTAAACATGCAGGGAACCAGTCAAAGTACTAGTCCATGTCATGACATTCTACACAATTTATTTGTTTGTTTACCAGGGATAGAATAGGGAGAGAGATCATCACACGATTCGACACAGATCTCAAGACGAACAATACATTTTACACCGATGCAAATGGCCGACAGATGCTCAAGAGAATGTGAGTTATAAAGGCCACATGGTCTTTTTGTTTTAGCATGAACTAGTCATTATTTTATTTTCTGTTTTTTTTCCATTTTAGAAATTTCATTAACAATTTAATGTGGCGTTGAATCTCTATCTGTCTTTGTTAAAAACTTAAGAGCTCGGTTCCTTGACTCATATTCATAAACTAAGGTGAATTTGTAAGCTATAATAATAATAATAATGAACCATTCTTGTATAGCGCATATCACATTCACAGAGAAGTCTCTATGCGCTTTAAGATGAAAAAAAGAGAAGTTATATTAAGAAAATAGGGATAAGTAAGTACAAGAAGGAAAATTTAGTTGATACAGCAAGAAAATACTGAAGGCTACTGAAAAAATAAATGTGTTTTGAGCATTGTCTTAAATGAATTGACTGTTTCTGCTTGCTTTATGTTGTCCGGAAGACTATTCCATAATTCTGCTGCTGCTACTGCAAAAGCTCTGTTGGCCTTTTCTCATATTTGTCTTGTCTGCTTCATTTGTCCTGCGTCCATGTTTTACGGTACCTTGTATATATGGTTGTCTGTCCATAGGTTAGGGAACAAAAGCGTCTCGCTTCACCTTATACCTAAATGTTTTCATTAATTTGCTGCTTATTATTGGATCACTGTGTGTACTTATATCAAATCTCATTCTAATGTATTACTTGTGTAATTTCTACATAATTGTGCATTATTGTAATGAATGACAGCATTGAAATAAATGTTACTGAATGAATGAATGTATGTTTGTTGCAGCCTTAATCACCGTGCTGACTGGGTCTACGTCAATTCAGACCCAACGTCTGGGAATTATTACCCAATTAACAGCCGGGCATACATCAAGGTAAAAATATTTTTTATTCACAACCTGTGTGTCAGCCTGATGCACAACTACATTGCGAACATAATTAAGCGTAACGCAGAAGATAATGTTTTGTACAGATTTGCTCAATATTGCGTCTTGCGTACTGTGCCAGCTATTTTGTAAGAGTTACACACAACTCAAATACGCACTGGTGATCACCAAAAATACTGCACTTGTCGTTGACGCCATGTGCACACAAGGTCTATACCATAATCTGACTCATAAAGTCTTGATGTATTTCACAGGGTGATACGATGCAGTTAACAGTCTTGACGGATAGATCCCTGGGTGGAAGCAGTCTGAAGGATGGATCCTTGGAAATTATGGTAAAGACAAAATGAACCAATCCTCTTGTTTAATATGTAAAGGGCTCCTTCTATGACCACATAACCCCTGTACTCATTGAACTGCACTGGCTCCCCCGTTCAACAACGAATCAATTTCAAAATCCTCCTGATCATCTGGAAATCCATCAACCCCCAGGCTCCATCTAACCTTTCTAGGCTCATTTTATTTTATCAGCGTGACAGTAGACTAAGGCCGTGTCCGAATTGGCAGCTACAGCTACAGTTACGACTAGATTTCCGCGTCAGACGTCCTTAGCAGCAGTCGTAGCCGTAGCTGTAGTAGCCACCCGGATCGGCGGTATGATCATATGATCTCCACACCTTGAACACACACCTACCTGCTCCAAAATCTGTTGCTTGGGTTTGGTTATATTGGCCCCGCCTTTGGCTTGGGCCCCCCTTCTAAAACATCCGCTATTCTACCTCAGCTGCTACATATAAGAAATTGCTCAAAACAGAACTGTATCGATTCTAACTCATGTTCCATCTTAACAGCGCCTTGATCTTGTACCTAAAATTTGTGCGCTATATAAGAACCTACTATTATTATTATTGATTATTGCATCATGGATAATGAATATTATATACCGCACTTATAGATCCTTGTCATTTGATTGGTGGAACACGTGTCACGTGTCACACTTTATTTTGCCATGCTACTGTTCCGACACTCCAAAATTTAATAATAGTAGTCCCATCGGTACTCAGCAGCATTAAAAGGTATATCAGACTCAAAGTCAACATTTCAACACACACAGGAGTGAGGTATTGTTATTAACTCTTTCAGTGCCAAGGTCGTTCATGTACGATCTATTTTATGTTTTCCAAAAGCGCCATTATCGTACATGTGCGATCTGTTTTATGTACTCAAAAAGTGTCATCAATCGTACATATACGACCCATAATATACATGTTATCACGAGAGGGCATTATCACTCAAGAAATACTATTGACTTTGGGATGTATCAAGGCAACACAAATCAGCAAGATACATTTTGTTTGGTGAGAGAGACAGAATAATAAATGTTGGTGCTATCCCATCCAGTGACGCTGTATCTGTTGACTCTTCGTTAAAATGAAAACTGTATTTGTGATAGTACAGATTTAAAGGCATCGTACACGTTTGGTAATTGTCAAAGACCAGTGTTCTCATTTGGTGTATCCCAACATATGCATAAAATAACAAGCCTGTGAAAATTTGGACTCAATTAGTCATCAAAGTTGCTAGAAAATGATGAAAGAAAAAACACCCTTGTTGTACAAATTTGTGTGCTTTCAGATAGGAACAAAAACTTCTTGCAAGAAGTTTTTATTATTTTAGTGAGAAATTACCTATTTCCCAATAACTACGTTACTTCAGAGGGAGTCGTTTCTCACAATGTTTTATACTATCAACAGCTCTCTGTTGCTTGTTACCAAGTAAGTTTTTATGCTAATATATATTTTGAGTAATTACCAATGTGTATGATGCCTTTAAGTGCGGTAACTGTGCTGGCCTATTTCCACTTGTGTTATTTTAACGGGGAAGTGGTGGGGAAATAGAACAACCGAAATATGACCTTTTTTGACAATGTGTGTCGGGTAGGGTAATGGGGGGAGGTTTGATAATATTTTTTTTTTTCCAGATCCTTTTGGTCTAAAAACGGGGAAGTGGTGGGAAATAGAACAACTGAAATATGACCTTTTTTTGACATGTGTGTGTGTAATGGGTGGGTTGAGATAAAGATATATTTTTTCCTTTTTTGGTCTAATGCAATTTCAATTTCAAAAACAGCTGGGCATTTTAGGTTCAAAACGCAAACAAAATGCGGGCGCTGAAGAAGTTAAATTTAAAAACAATCTTGTGTTTACTGGCCCAACACTAAAATCACTGGCCTCGGGGCCTGTGGTCCAGTGTAAAATTCAAGTCCTGTATAGGAGGTCACTTTTATTCAAGTCTGTTTGATAAATAATTTTTGTTTGTCTATCACACCCTGTTTTTTCTGTCATTTACATGTAATTGTATTGTAAGTGAACAATTTTGACACCCAGTTTTTAAATTTCCAGCAAATTTGGACACCCTTTTACCAAATCCTGGCTAAAACCTTGTTCTCTATCTTGACCCAAGATCCACAGGCGTACCCAGAGGGATGACGGTCGAGGTGTGGGTGAACCCCTGAATGAGACTGGACAGTTTGGCGATGGGCTCATTGTGCGGGGTAAGCTTAGCGTCCTTTTTACCTCCATCGCCACAGCCGCTGCAGCCCACAGGAGCCTCGGGGAGGAGATCTACATGGCACCCTTGTTGTCATTTTCAAAATGGCTACCACAGTGGGCGACTAAGTTTAACACAGTGGTGAGTTAGACTGGTCCCTTGTCATACACCATGCCCGATATGGGGGGGCAGAGGGTACCCCCAATGTTCCCATACATTAAAACACTAGTTTCCACTTGTACTGAAGTACCCCCTCTAAAATCCTTTACAGAATTCCTGAGGTTCCAAGCGCACAATGAAGACACAATAGGGGGGAGGGTACCACCATGCCCCATATCAAGCACCAAATGCCTTTTCAAAGTTAAAGACATGCTCCTGGTGTATCGGGCAGTGGGTTTCATTGGTCGAGCAGGCATGGCCCGTGCACTGAAATATATCACTTTGACAGTGGGGTCAAAGTTGAATCTCCAGATTACGAGTTCAAATCATGGTGGCTATAGATAGTTTCTGAAACGCATACATGAAGCATCGGATAAACAAGGTTCTTTAATTTATTACTTCTTTATCTTGTTTTTAGCCAATGCAGTTTGCATTTGTTTACAACAAAATTATTTTACAACAGTGTTTCGTGTAAATGACTGACATTGTAGGTGTGAATCCTGGTCATGACACCTGTGTTCTTGGGCAAGACGCTTAACTATAAATTGCTTCTCATCACCCAGGAGTAAATGGGTACCTACGAGGGGATAGATTGTTGATGTGAATGATTAAAAACCTTTGTGCCAGTCTGGTTGCAGTTGCTGCAGTTGGAGTTGAGATTGTTTCAGGAATGCTCAATGAATAGGGGTAGTAATAGTGTAAGGCGCTTTGATTCAAAGTTTGAAAGTGCCCAATAAATGCCTCTATTATCGTTAATATTATTATAAAATTAATTTTTAAAAATGAAAAAAAATGAAATTTAATTTAATTTGAACTTTATACATTATTTAACAATATTGGTCATAATGAGGAAAATCATTTTTGTACTCGGTTTCTTTTGATGTTTCTTTAAAATTTATTAAGATAAAGTCTGAGACTTGATGTGAAGTTCGAACCGAAGCACATTGCTATTATCAAATCTTTGCCTTCTTATTTTGCAGAAATCAATGGTGTCCACCTCTCTTCCTTCAAATGTACATCTTCTAACATTGGAGGAATGGACAGGTGACACTCTCCTGATCCGTGTAGAACATCAGTTTGAAGTCGGCGAAGATCCAACACTCTCACAAAATGTGAAAATTCAGCTCAAGGTATGGTATGTAATGGATCTTGTAGATAGACTTTGGGTTGAACAAAGACAAATTTACTAGAGTGGGAATTTACCCTGCGACCTTCGGATTAAAATGCCGGCACTCTACCAACTGGGCTATCTAGCACTAATGTTGGCGGTCTCCCTATTTAGTCAATATCCTTGTTCGAATATTGTGAAGTATACATTTGTGTTTTGTGTGCGAGTGGGATTCGAACCCGACTCTTGAAAGAGAAGTGCCACTACTTTAACCTAGCCCCCTGCTAAGAAGAGTGGGGTTCGAACCTAGGTGCAACAATGTCATATTCTTTGCTAAAAACTCCTAAATGTAAGCACAAAACCAACAGACCCCTTGCATGTGACGTCACAAGCTCAAACAGCGCCCTCACTGAGATCAAAGGAAGACCTATCATTGGCTGAGAGTTGCGTATTTTCATTGGAAGGGGTCTATGGAGTGAGATACAACTTTGTTGTGTAAAACATCTAGTGATTTTTGTTGAAACGACTCTCTTTAGATGGTTTTTTTTTCTTTCTTTTCTGTAAATACATTTGGTCGAACTGAGTTACAATGTTTTTGCACTGATGCGATGAAATCTTCAGGAAGTTCTAAAAGTCTCACTATTGATTAAAGGCAGGCTATACTTTTGGTAATTACTCCACAAGTTAATGACCATAAAAACTGACTTGGTAAGGGGCACTGAAGAGCTGTTGATAGTATAAAACTGTTGATAGTATAAATTGTGAGAAATGACTCCCTTGGAAGTAGTGTAGATTTAGAGAAAGAGGTAATTTTCACCCCAAAAATAGAATCTGAGAAAGGCTTCAGGGGTTATAAGCCATTCCTGGCCATCTGAAAGCACACAATTCTATGCAACGGGTGTTTTTTCTTTCATTATTTTCTTGCAGCTTCGATGACCAATTGAGCCCAAATTTACATAGGTTTGTTATTTTATGCATATGTTTGGAAACACCAAGTGAAGGTACTTGTCTTTGACAATTACCAAAAGTGTACCCTGCCTTTAACGAAACGAGTGCACTCTATGTTTTCTTTTATGCAGAGCTTATTTCAGCCATTCGGTGTCACCAGTCTGGAAGAGGTGACACTATCAGCCAACGAGGCACTCGGTGACGAAAAACGCTTACAATGGAACATCAGCGATAGTCCAGCACCTACCCCACCAGGTATGTTCAAGGGGTGGTCGGGTTGGCGTAGTGGTAACTTTTTTTTATCACCTTCCACCTCTGGGACCCCGTTCGAATCCTGCATGGGGCACTGTGTAGATTGGGTTTTCAGTCCCTACCCGATTGCGTGGGTTTCTTCTGGAATAGTTCTCTGGGGTTTTCCTCACACATCTAAAACGTAAACTTCTGTCTTTGTCTTCAAAGGGGGTTTCAAGTGATTAAGTTTGCTTTTCTGAGAGTCCTTGGCTTCACAACCAGAATTAAAGGCACAGTACACATTTGGTAATTACTCAAAATATATGTTGGCATAAAAACTGACTTGGTAACGAGCAATGGAGAGCTGTTGATAGTATAAAACATTGTAGGAAACAACTCCCTCTGAAGTAACGTAGTTTTTGAGAAAGAGGTAATTTCTCAATAAATTATCAAAAACTTCTTGCAAGAAGTTTTTATTCCTATCTGAAAGCACACAAATTTGTACAATAAGGGTGTTTTTTCTTTCATCATTTTCTTGCAACTTCGATGACCAATTGAGCCCAAATTTTCACAGGCTTTTTATTTTATGCATATGTTGGGATACACCACATGAGAACACTGGTCTTTGACAATTTCCAAACGTGTTTATGCCTTTAAACATTTCATATGTTGAGAAATCACTTCCCTTAAAGACGGTGTAACCTGTGACATCACATATTTACATAAAGAACCACAGAGCCTGCACTTCCTGCAGCCACAATTTGTACACAGCTCAATGAAAGAAAACATAAAATCTTATATTTTGCAGGAGTTTGCAACGTACAGTTTTGATAAACTTTTTTATATGCAGGATGGGGGCATATCGCAGAACTTGTTCAGTTGTTACTTTTAAAATTCTTTATTTCAGTTGGTAATTATGATACGAAATGTGGGATTCGAACCCGGGTCCACAGAGATGAAAATGCAGGGGGAAAAAAACATTAGCCGACCTGAATTCCCCCAAGGGGTTGAAGCTTCTTTTAAACTGAAAGGGGATCTTCCCTTTTCATCCAATGTAAACTGAAATAAATTTTCGTTAGAAGTGGAAAAAGTTGTATTCATTTCAAACTAGCCCTTCCCTCCAACCCCCCCTCCCCCTTGTCTCCTTATTTATTGTTTACCCCTTGCTTTTTCTGTTTGCTTTCTGCCTCTCTCTCTATTCATGTATTTCCACTTGACTGCTTCTGTTACACTTATATACCTGTTTATGTGTGTTCTGTTGTCATTTAGCCTTCGAGAAAGACTCTGCTAAGGTCGAAACGTCAGGCCATTATATAACTACTATTTTTTGCATTAAAAAAACCCTGAAGTTGCCTTTATACTAAAGTTTGATCATGAATACATTGATGATTATTATTACTTTTTTTTCAAAGCCGTCAAGCCTGTTCCCGTACCTTCATCAACGCTGACTGTTTCCCTGACACCAATGCAGATCAGAACCTTTGTCGCAACCATCAAAAGGACAAACTAAACAAAATACAACATTACCTTGCATGACGTGGACTCATAGTCATACTCTAATAGTTTGACATTGAATCTTTTCAATCATGTGAAGTGGAATTGAATCAAATGAATAATTCACTCCAACCCTCTATTTATTTTTCATGAAAATACCTCATCAATTGGGAAGATTTTTCGTGAAAGAAAGAAATTTTCAGTTTATGTAACTTTTTACTTTGAAATCGGGAAAGGGTGACTGATAAAGTAGATGGAATGCTCCCCTTACAAAACACAAAAGAAGTAAAAGAGCTTTTTAAGAGTAAAGATCTACTCAACATCATTATTATTTTTGCAGAAGCACAAATTCTGCAAACTTTGAAATCAGGAAAGGGTGACTGATAAAGTAGATGGAATGCTCCCTTTAAAAAAAAAAATTTAAAAAAATAAAAGAGCTCTTTTGAGAGTGAAAAGATACATAATTACATAATTATTATTACTATGGTATTCAGCATTAAAATCAAGCATACAGAAAAAATACTCGACAAGTAAACAGATTAAAAGCCAAGGATAGCCCAAAAAGCTGATTTAACACGGCTTATTTCCATCGAGGTCTTTAAAAAACACGAAGACAAACAAAAAACAAGAAACAAAGCACGGGAAAAAGCGAACAATGCTAATAAAAAATGTTAAAAACAGTCCTGTTAAAAAATTAGATAGAGAGGAGAGATGTCAACATTCCACTCTACTTTAAAAGATTATTAGGAGATTTTATCATAAAATGCAGAAGCACAAATTCTTTATGACAGGTCATGGCCACCTGGATAGTGCATCGGACTCTAGTTCTAGTGCCTGAATCATTGGAGTGTGGGTTCCAATCCCGGTCATGACACTTGTGTTCTTAAGCATGGCACTTGACTGTAATTGCTTCTCTTAACCCAGGTGTATAAATGGGAACCTGAGAGGGCTGAGACAGTATTGTGTTAGCAGTAATTTAAGCAGCTTGGGGTTGTATGCTCCACAGGGAGTTGAGAAAGTTTGAGGAATGGTCTAAGTGTACCTAATGAACAGGGATGATAATGTTGTAAAGAGCCTTGATGTAGTTACTGCAATATGTGCGCTATATAAGAACCAATTCAATTCAATTCAAAGTAACATTTATTTTCACATTAACATTTGAAATTAGAGTATACAATGACTTATAGATAATATGGAGGCATGTTCCGAAAAAGCAGGGCTTGTCGAGGAACAGCCTTAAGACAGAAAACCGAGAGCTAACAATAAACAACAACTAGACAAAGGTGACCAAACAATGTGTATACACGTACTAGGTCATATATAGCAATAATACTGGGAATTGAATAGTTAATGAGGAAACAACTATAGAAAACGTTTAAGCTTCTGTTAAATTATTATCATTATTGTTGCTTATTTAACTAGTAAAACATAATTAGATTGGCTATTATGTTTCCTGTATTCCAACTTGAAAGTAAATATTTAAGTCAAAGTAAATTTTAGTAGTGGTTCAGTGGTGGTTACTAATCCAAAATAATCAATTCAATTTTAAGAAAGTTTTGACAATTCAAAAGTTTCTTAAAATGACTAGTGCTATAGTAATTGCAGCTGCTTAAGTGGTCTATTTTCTTTTAAGTACACCTGAAACCTTTCTTGGAAACAATTTCCCAACCTTTTATTTTAGTTCTACGCATGTTTTGTTAAACAAAACACATAGTAATATATTGTTATTACATTAATGGTCTTCTTCTAGTTCACCTCAAATATTTCCTTGAAAGAGATTCCAACTTGCCTATTTTCTATGCGTGTTTTGTGAAAAAACATTGTCAAGATATCTGTAAAAAAAAGGGGTTTTTTGTATTCCTCAATGGAAAATGAGGTTTTAAAATGAAGGAGCAATTTAAGTAAAAGTTTATCATTTCTGGATGCTTTTTAGTGTCTATTCTCTAAAAGAGAAATTTGTGTAAAACAACGTACCGATTAATTGTTCATGCCACCCCACTCTACCAGGATGTCTCTATACCTGTGATGCTCTGTGCTAAAACCAGTGCCCAATTTCATAGAGCTGCTTAAACACAAAAAATAGCTAAGCCTAACAAAATTATGCTTACCAGAACAGGGTTACCAGCGAAAATACCATGTCACATGTACAATTTATGACTGTATCCTGCTCATTTCTTGTTAAGCAATATTTTCTGCTTTAAGCAGCTCTATGAAATTGGGCCCAGGCGCTACCTGCCAAAACTCAATACTTGGTTTTTTTGCTCATCACACAGATGAGAATAGACCGTGCAAGTCTCTCGCGTATTCGAACATTTTTGGGACCACTTTGGTCCCACGTACATTGCTTTAACGCGTGAAGGAAACAAACTTGCGCATTTTAATGGGTTACAATGTTCGGATACGCGCGAGACTTGCACAGTCTATTAGAGCGTTTCAAATAATTATTACGTAACTCACACATAGGTCCTTGTCATTTGATTAGTGGAACACGCGTCACGTGTCATCCTTTATTTTGGCATGGATTTATTGGACTGTCAGAACCATCATATATGAAATTAAATATAGGACGGGTATATTGATTTTTGATGCTAACTTCTCAGCATCGTTCCTAAATCAATCGATCCCACTCATTCGTCCAAACAATGCAAGGTTGTGTCACGGCAGAGAAGGTTGGTGTCTACATGGAGTCATCCACATTATTTAAAAGGTTTTTTTTTTTTTCAGATTTTGGGATGGACGAGTTTCTGTGTTTACATTGTGTTTATTGTTAAACAGATTTTTAAATGACAAGGATCTATGTGTGAGTCATATAAAACAAATATTAAATGCATTTTGTTTGTGCATTGTCACAGAATTTTTCCTAATAAAAACCCAATTCAATGGGAGACTTTGGAACGCTAGGTGGCAGCAGACTTACAGGGTAAATTTCCATTGTTTTAGTTTTAATGTTTAAGGATTTCTGGTAATTTTTGTTATTTTATCTTTGGGCTGTGGAGGATAGTGGACTTTTCTGAAGTTTTGAGTTACGAATATCTTTTTAAATGTATTTAGTTATTAAGGTGTGGTGTTTAGAAGAAGTAGAAACAAGTAGAATTAAGTAGAAATAATTTGTTTTAGTTCAGTAGTTTTAATACTGAAAGACGTTTTTCAAAACCCTGTCTTCATGAGCATTGATATTCATTATTAAAAGAAAGGGGTCAGTCTAGTTCCTTTTCCAGCCTCAGGATGGGCACATCAGTTTGAATCAACAGGAAAACAAAATGGCTACAAAGTGATTCATTTAATTTATTCTGGTCCTGAAGCCAAAGACTCTCAGAAAATCAAACTTAATCACTGTACACTAGCCAAGAACCCCATGGAGAAAAAAAAGGAAGTAAGTTTCAGTTTTAGATGTGGGAGGAAAACCCCTGAGAAATATTCAAGGAAAACCCCACGTAGTCAGGTAGGGACTGAAAACCCAATCCACATAGTGCCCCCTGTGTGATTCGAACCTGGGTCCTAGAGGTGGAAGGCGAGGAAAGATACCATTATGCCAAACCAACCACCCAAATAATGATAAAGGTATACAATGTTGTTTCTCAACTGAAATTGGTTTTGTTTTCCCATAACTTTTCTTGCCGTATAGTGCTTCTATATATAATCTATTGACAATATCACCTTTTTGACCTTCCCTCTAATGCCACCCCTACTTGCTTTGTATAAATGTATGGGTTTACAATTGATGTATTCATGAATACAGTGATGCCAATTTGTGACTTGTTGCAGTGCGAAGTCTCCCTTTTCAAATCTTCAGATTCTAATATTCATAGGAATCCAAACTGTGTGTATAAAATAAACAACTATTATATCTTTACAGCTGAAATCGTCTAAGTTTCAAAGCTTGTTTTAAATGTTATTTATGCATGAATTTGGGATGAGTTAAACGGTGGGTTTAAAGGATTTAAAGTTTGTACATTCTGGAATAACTAGTGGGAGATTGTACCCCACACCCTTCAGAAGGTGCTAAATACTAACCCCCGTAGCGGTTCGAACGTTAGTGGGCTCGGAAATTGTCGGGTGCTCTCTGTTCCCATATAACATTAACAGGGTTTATCTAGCATCCTCTTATAGAATATACTACTATACTAGTGTGAGTGCACTCGAGAGTTTCCGAACCACTACATGGTTAGTATTTAGTGCCTCTGCACCCTGCCCCGCCTGCAATAAAACAATTCTGGCAGTCCCCAAAACAGAGATCAATATTGAGAAAAAAAATTATTTCGGTTTTAATGTTTCTTTTCCATATTGTTTGAAAATGCCGCCACTGGAGAAAAAACAATTGCCCTCTCCCTACCAAGCTGTGCGGTTTCCACTCTTCTGTTTTTCTGCTGCTGAGAGACATTTGGAAATCTACTTTAAAGGCACTAAACACGTTTGGTAATTGTCAAAGACCAGTATTCTCACTTGGTGTATCCCAACATATGCATAAAATAACAAGCCTGTGGAAATTTGGGCTCAATTGGTCACTTGAAGGTGCAAGAAAATGATGAAAGAAAAACACCCTTGTTGTACAAATTTGTGTGCTTTCAGATAGGAATAAAAGGCTTCTTGCAAGAAGTCTTTTATTATTTTAGTGAGAAATTACCTCTTTTCCAAAAACTACGTTACTTCAGAGGAAGTCGTTTCTCACAATGTTTTATACAGAATCAACAGCTCTCCGTTGCTTGTTATAATACCAAGTAAGTTTTTATGCTAATATTTGTTTTGAGTCATTACCAAACGTGTACGATACCTGGAAAAATTCAATTTTCCTCTGTTAAAGCCAACTGGCAATACAGCTGACCCACTTTAGTGTTCACGAGGTGTGCTTCTTTTCTTGTTTTCTTTTTTTATAAAAAAAAACCAAAAATTTTCCCTCGTCTTTTTATTCAACCTGTCACCTTCCCCCCGCCGCCGAACGATCGCAGCAAAAGACACGCCCACTTTTATTATGTTAAGTAACGCATATAACGCATAAAAATTAACAGGGGCATTAAAGCAAGTAGCATGTAGTTGGAGTGAGTAATTTTATTCGGTTCTCCCAAAATTTCATGACACATGTAAAAATATGTCGTAATTCATTTCGAATGCAGAAGAAATCAAATCATACTGGAAAGAAAAGGAAAACATAAATAACTCGAATATATAGGCCTATTGGGAATTTATTTATTAGCCAAACACGGTCTACACGTTTTGAATTATTTGGTTGTACATGTTGCAAACACAGAATTTTCAAGACGTGTAAAAGACTAATCAGTACGAGAAGGCGGTGAGGATTTCTACCTTATTTTCACACATTTCAGAATTTTCAAGTAAGTATTTCAATCATTTATGTTTCAAAATTTATACCCCACCCTTCTGTGTAATCGACCTGTTTAAAACGTTCATTTTGATGGTGTATTTCGTCAAAAACATAGTCGCAAAAGGGAATGTGTTTTTGTGTCAGATAAAAAAAACGAATTGATAAATCCGGCTTGCTTGCGTACTTTGCAGTCGGAGAAATACGCGGATCAACCAAAACGTAAGATTGACTTCTCCTTATGTTCAAAACGCTTGGTATTTTCTCTAGGGCAATTTGGAATACGCATTCACATTTCCCTGCTTTAGGTTATGACTCAAGCTTAGCCATTTTGTTATTAAACAGTTGTGTCGTCTGGTCGTAATTCAATTGGATGCATGACCAATTTGGAATTGTTCCAATTGTTGTCTCGATCATGTTGTGACTGTGTTTACTGACAATGATAGTGACAGTGGACATTTTGTGGATGGTCAAGCATGACTTACTTTTTGTATTCACTCTAAAGTTTACAATATCAACAACCAGGCCTGGAATTTCATCTTTAGGGAGGGCAAGGCCATTTTCATTTTGCAAAGGGAAAGGCAGGGACTTCCATTTGAAAATCTTATGGGAAACTTTTGTTGAAGGTGCACTAAAGTAAATTAAGGCAAAGGCTGAAGAGCAGCGCAACAGAGGCCATGGCCTCCGTGGGTGGCCTCCTTGTAAATCCATTTTTCTTTCATGAATTGTGTCCAGAACCTGTGTGTGTTGGAAAGACGCAGAATCAGACAGGCATAATTTCATCCATATGTCACATCATTTAACTTTAAGTATTAATTTTAGTCTCTTCTTTCTTATTTATCTTACTAAAAATAAAATATTATTTGCAAGTTTTCCATGTTTGCATAATTTGCAATATCAAATCGAAACCCTCTGGACCAGGGTTATGACCATTGTAACTATATGTATTAATAAAATATGTGTGTATATATAAATTTACAGACACCGTTTCTGACTAGCTATTAAGTGAGGTTTGCGGTGACACCTAGTGTATAAATCTCTTTTGAGTAGGTTCTGAGAAGAACCAGTGGTTTCACAACTCTACGTTTCGATCAGTATGCTCTGATCATCTTGAGGAGAAACTGATCAGAACGTTGAGTTGTCAAACCACCGGTTCTTCTCAGAACCACCACTACTCCAAAGAGATTTATTATATGATGTACATGGTTCCACCGCAATCCTCACATGATTGTACTCCCACAATGCAAAGTTTCGAATCCTAATTAATAAAATATGTTATACATGGTTTTTTTTAAAGCTACTGTTTATTATAGTACTATAAATTATAGTATTGGGTTAGATACCTGCAAATACTATAGTACTGTCAGCAACATAATACTTTAGTACAACTACCACAATGTACTACATGTAGCTGCGGTAGTCATACTACACACGTACAGTACTTGGCCACGACCCTCAGACATAAGAGTTACGATGGACCTTGCTGAAAAATGTTGTCAACTTTTTTTTTTCTTCAACTTTTTAGACATGTACCGAATAGGGTATATTTTGAAAAAATTATACTTGGCTATGTTCCTCAGACCTAAGAACTACGAAGAAACAAGTAGCAAAATGTTGACTTCAACTTTTTAGATGTACCAAATAGGGTATGTTAAAACAATTAAGAATTCTGACAAATTTGCAAAATTTTAACCTATCGTTCGTTGTATCGTAAACCTCTGGTCTGGGACCGTCAGGCGGATTGAGGGTCACGATTATCGCAACTACTTTATTGCATTCATGACCTAAATTTCCTCAAGGATACTTAATATTTACAAATGATGTACATGTACATCTAGAGTTGGATAGAGGAAAATTACATTATGAATAATATTGAAAAAGTCTTTATGATTTTGGTTTGTATTGTATTGTAATGTTCAAGTGACACATCAGAAATGGTGTATCCATAACGAAGAAAAATACACATACGTATAAAATTGTTTTAATTTTTTGCAAAATTAATTACAAATTTTTTACCAGCCCCAATTGAATTACTTCATGAACATCATATTATGTAAGCTACATGTTTAAAAAACAGGACTGAAACTTCATGGAGGCAATGAAGTCAAATTGCCTCCATGCCCCTGGTCATTGCCTCTGGTGTCCTTTGAAATGTTCCAGTACAATTTTTTTGATCATCATAGAGGTGCCCTTAGAAAGGAAAAACTGCATTGCCCAATAGAAGAACAAAATATCAGACCTTGAACAAATTTATATGGTCTCTTGTACCAGTCTTAAAACTGATATTTCTTCTTCATTTTCTTGAAAAAACTTGATGTGACGTTTTCTGTTAGGATGCTTTGCTGACCAGATAATTTAGACTCAGATTCAGTCACTTACAAACCTATTCAAAAGGAAATCATTTACTAAAGTGTAAACTAAAAGATGATAAGTTGAAACCAGTAGCAAAGTGGCCATGAATTATTCAGTTAATGAGATTCTATCGGCATTACCATCTCAATTTTCCTAGAAAGCCTACCAAGTTTTAACTCGGTCACCAGGATGTGAGACACCCATTATCAGATTGTACAATGTTTGATCCACCAAAATGTAAGATATGAATGACTTTACTCTAAAATAATTTGTGCCAAACTACAACTCGACAAATCAAATCAAACTTCATAAAAGAATAATTTGAATCCATTGTTTTCCCCCAGATTCTCTGGAGCCGATGTCAGAGGAATTGGGTGATCAATCATCAATAGGAAATGGCATACTTTCTCCGATGTCTCTCTTCAATGTAATTCATTTCAAGATTTTTAAAGTGGAGGGAGAACGTGTCAGAGCTCACCAGCAAACATGTCTGCCTCGGCAGATGTGTCCCTGAGCAAAGGGGGCCAGCCGAAAAACAAGCGATCCTTCATCTCCCGCCTGCCATCTTTCCGCAAGAAAAAAAGTACTCCGGCAAAGGAGTCGGAACTTGATATGCACTTAAGGAGTGCAGAGGAGGACCTGAGCGGTGGTGTGAAGATAAGACCCCCTAGCCAGGTGAAAAATCGCAAGGATGACAACGTGAAGAGGAAGTCGAAAACGTCTTCTATTGTTGCGAGCTACGAGAAGCGTTTGAGTGATCTGAAGGATGAAGAGAGCAGAACTAATGGTCAAAAGGATGGAAGTGGGAAATCGTCTACTGTGGACAATGGTGGGAAACGAGCTCAGCAGGGTGGTGCAACCACGAAGTCCCAAAAATCCTCCCGGTTTGGCTTCGGTTTTGCCTGGCAGAAAATCTCTTCCTTCGAGAACGGCACCACAAACAGCAGCGGCAAAAAGGCCGAGTCGAAGAATCAAAGGGACGAATTAAATGCAAACATCCAGCAAGCTAGGGGCACAGGGTGTAACATCAAGAGCCTCAGTTTGGACCTGCAGTTACCCCATGGCTCCCCACCAGACAGGGAGTCAACAAGTAGTGTCAAAACACCCGAGAGTGATCGCAGCTCCTGTAGTTCAAACAGCAGTTTCAAAGTCTACGGGCAGCCCATGCTGTACAAAAGTGTCTTCAGTGACGAGCCAAGGGGGCTTAAACGCCAGGCCAGTAGCAGCCAATCGGAGGGCTTTAACTCCAGCGGAATAAGCTTGTCAAGCTCGACATCCCCGCTGCATGATAGATTGAGAACTGCTGGAAATAAATCAACCCACAAAGATAACTCGGAAAATATACCGCGGCTGACTCAGATGAACAGAACTTTCAGCAAAGACAACAGCGGTGGTGGCGTTGATTCCAGTCTTAATGATCGGACATATCCTATCGACGAATCACCGACTTGTATTGTGAACACTACTTTTAAGCTGGAGCCCGGGGAGTACAGTGCTGGGAAAACTGAAACGACTGTCGAGCAGGAGTTACCTACAGATTCTCCCGGGGTGGTCAGGAAGGAAAACTCAATTTCCTGTGCTCAGGAGCCTCCTATCAGTACAGCAGTAGAGAAAGACTGTGACGCGCCGTGCGAGTCAGGGTCTCAGTCCAGGGCACTTGATAAAGTCACTCTGCTAAGGCAAGACGTGTCCCGACTGAGCGCTAGCCCAGCGCGAGACATCCCGAAGGAAATCAATCCAGTGTACGCTTGTATTAAAAACTCCCATACAGATCCATTGGTATCGCCAAGACATCAACTTACCTCAAACACTATGGGGGCTGTCCAGTCGTCCGCAGATGTTTTTTCAACACCTGCAAGACCAGTTGAACTTCCCCTTCACCTCCGAAATCCCCACATCAGCGCCATAAAGCACTGTTCGGAGTCCCTGGACTCCTGTGAACTGGACTCATTGTGTTCAGAGGACCTTATGTGCGACAGCCGGTACCTGGATGATGACATGTTTGATACCAGAGACGAGTCGTGTCTCCTTAGTCGCAGCTTGAGCGTGGAAGAGACGGCGGCCATGCACAGGACACAACTCAGCTGGACGGGTCGAGCCAGGGCCGTAAGCGTGGATCAGTTGCCGTCTAGCTGCAGTCTGGAAAAAAGGTGGGTCATAACTACACACAGGATATGCCCTCTTTCTCTTAACTCGGTAAATCTGCAATGTGTAATGGGGAGGACAGATGGAGTAAGTCTGGGCTCGATAATTGTTGGATTAGATCTCCAGCACTGTTTGTTGTAGAATGAGTAATTCCCCTGTCAAAAAGGGTTAGTCTGACATTTACTGTTGAGGGTGCTGTCTGTTGTTCTCCTGTTAAAAAAGAGGATTTTTCTGTCAGATTGTACAATGTACCAAATGCTTTTATACAGACATTGTTTTGCAGGTGAAAGGCATTTTGAAAACCCCTGTGAACTGACCATGTTCTTCCAAAGTGAACATAATGCACCCTCCTGGGCCCAATTTCATAGAGCTGCTAAGCACAACAATTTGCTCAGCATGAAAATTCTTCCTTGATAAAAACAGGATTACCAACCAAATTTCCATGTGTTGCATATATTGCTTGTTACTGGTATTCAGCCGTTGTTTGCAAATCCTGAAAATCACGTGGAAATTTGGTTGGTAATCCTGTTTTTATCAAGGAAGAAATTTCATGCTAAGCAAATTGTTGTGCTTAGCAGCTCTATGAAATTGGGCCCTGGTGCCGAATTAAGCATCTTCTCTTCACAGGTATCTTCAGGCCTACGGGTGAAATCACAAGGCACTTTTGATGATCCCCTGGTTTCTTTACAGGAGATATAATAATCATTAAACTTAATTAGGTGGAGCTTGTTCGGAATGATTCTGAGGTGAAGCAACCATAATGCAGGCCTGGAATTACACGGAGGCCACAGCGGCCATGGCTCCTGGTCTTGGCCTTGGTGCCCCTTCAAAAGTTTCCCATACATGTAGGCCTTAAGATTTTCCAATGGAAGTGCCCTTTGCAAAATTTAAATGGCCTTGCCCTCTCAGAGATTAAATTCAAGGCCTGTAATGAAACAACTCTTAAAGGTATCGTACACGATTGGTAGTGACTCAAAAAAAGTATTAGCATAAAAACTTACTTGGTAACAAGCAACGGAGAGCTGTTGATAGTATAAAACATTGTAGGAAACGACTCCCTCTGAAGTAACGTAGTTTTTGAGAAACAGGTAATTTCTCACTAAAGTAATAAAAACTTCTTGCAAGAAGTTTTTATTCCTATCTGAAAGCACACAAGTTTGTACAACAAGGGTGTTTTTTCTTTCATCATTTTCTTGCAACTTCAAATTTTCACAGGCTTGTTATTTTATGCATATGTTGGGATACACCAAGTGAGAACACTGGTCTTTGACAATTTCCAAACATGTTCAGTGCCTTTAAGTAAGTGTAGCCCTGGAGTTTTATTCCTAAATGGGCATGGCCAGTTTTCAAGAAAAGAAACAAAAAGGGGGCACTTTTTATTAGATGTCTTAACCATCTCCAACCCTTCAAAATCCAACTGTATATTTTGTTTGATTTTGTTGAACTGAGGACTGCACTCGTAAATTGAATGCTTTACAAATCACCATTCTCCGCTTACTGTGCAAGCGCCGAATTTCTGTGCTAGCTGTGTGAGCAAAAAATGCCTAGTAGTAACGTGTAGTGCGCACGCACACAAGCAAAGATTCCCTGCTAACCCGTAACTTACGCTTGATGTAAGTGCGGAATTCCCTGCTTCCGTAAGCTTTGATTCTTTGCTTACGGTAAGCAGAGCCATTAAATTGAGCTCAGTCTGCTTATCATTACTGGTCCGTCAGCCTTTTCACTCACGTCCATATTACATACTAGGTAAGCTTTTCAACACTTGAACAGTGGTGGGGTGGGGGAGCAGGGTCTGCTCGAAGCCTGCCTTCCCCCTTCTAACCCCCCCTTTCTTGACTTGTTCTCAGGTGTTTCATTTGGCCAGCAGACCACTGTCAAGGGAGAACACTGTTTATCTAACAAATTCCAAAACAAATATAGTCTGAACATCACTTTAAATCTACACTCATGTTACAATAGTATTAAGATACACATAATAATGTACAATCATGGGGGTACAATGTACATAGCACATTTACTTGCAAACCAGTACCGACATACAAATATGTTGTGTCAGAATTGCCAAGTTCATGATTGTAATAGATATTATAGGTTGTACTTGTTGTACATCCCTAAATACATGTAGTTCAGAAGCAAGGAAATCAAAGACAACAAAAGCATAGTTTGTTTCACTTCTACAACGTATAAATATTATGAAGTGAAGTGTACACAATTCATGCATGAAGTTTCCCCAAACATTTCCTTTTTGTTTTAGTTGACAAAGGAAATGAAATTGAATACATTGTATCTTTACATATAACATTGTACATGCAGGCCTACGTAAGGCTACATAGGCCTACGTACATGTATGTACATTGGGTACAGTACAGTATGCAGTGTGTGATTTTCATGTGTGGATGTTAACATGGGATCAATTGGACCAGGTTAGATACAACATGTACAGTTTTAATTATAGGCCTATAAATAATAACACAGTGTGTGTATTAACTCAGGTGTTTAGTACAGTATACAGTACAAAAAGCTCATGTCATAGCCGTCCCCCATGACTGTTCATTATTAATCCACACAGGCTGGGCCGCTACCCGCTGACGTCACGAGCTGACAAACTGCATTCAGCCCTGACTCACTGCACCATATGCTTCGTCAATTACTTTCAGTACAGTTGATGTTTGACAAAATTATACAATCTGAAAATGTAGGCCCCTGCATGTGTGCTTGTTTACTGGAAAAGTACACGTTAGGAAGCGAACCATGAAAGATCTGCCCTGCAGGATTTAATTAACAAAATGAGGAAATTTGTAGAGAAAATGTTGATGTTTATTATCAAAATAAAAGGTTTTTTTCCCCATGCTGCCATGCCACTGCCAGCAAGATTGGTTGTTGAAGGTGATGGGTGACTGATTGTTGTTTTTCATTCTTCAACCCTACTTGGCTTACACTTACGGGTGAACCCTAAACAGGTGTAAAAACCTGTACTTGTATGTTTTTTTAAGTGTGTGGGATGATACACAAGAGAGTAGAACAGGGGCACTGTCAGCAAACTATCCCAAATGGGGTATGAATTCACCCAAATAGGATTTTAAGGTTCCCAATCGAAACCCCTCTTCTCCCAAAGAGGATGATGAAATGCTCCTTAAGTCCCGAATTGAAGGATTCAGAAGGACTGGGGCCGGCAGGCCCAAGTAACAAATTGCGTATCACTGGGTCAGGCATTATATTGTTATCTACATTTTAATTCCAAACAATTTGGTGTGGAGTGACATCTGGAGAAGAGTACCCGTGAGGATTGAGGCCACATGTTTGCAAAAATACGTAACCTGTTCTGTATTTAAGGAGACATGACAAGCAACCCTTATTTTTGGCAAAATTTATTAGAAATGTCTTTGTTTTAGTATTAGAGCTACATGTACATGTATTTTCCTGTAGCCCAAGGAAGTTATAAAGATTCATTTGAGACACCGAATGAAAAAGAATCTGTCGACAAATAGTGATAGAACTTTGTTCATGGATATTTGTGGCAAAACTTACTTACACTTACATACCTCCAATTTGTAAATAAATACATGTACCCTGAGCATGTGCAACACAGACTTTGGAACATGAGACCATAACATGAGACCTTACATGTACAGCCGTTTTGTGTTAAAGTGCGACAAATTTGCTTATAATTTGTTTGTTCTGCCACCTTGTTCACTTTTATCACTTAAGGGAAGTCAGGGAAAGGGTGCAATGTTTCAATGGTCTTCATCTGTTATAATCAACAACATGGCTTCTGACTACCCCCCCCCCTCCGAACAAAGATGTTGACAAAATAGGGAGACCGCAAACATGTAGGGCTAGATAGCTCAGTTGGTAGAGCGTTGGCAGTAATTTGTTAATTCGGAGGTCGTTGGTTCAAATCCTGCTCTAGTCAATATTTCTTTGTTAGTCAACCCCAAATTGTTACATTTTAATTTTAGACGAATGTGTCATACAGTATGTATTAGACATGATGCTCTGTTCAGATTTTGAAGTGTTAGTTTAAGATCGTTGATTCATTCGCTTGATACAGAACAGCTACTGTGAATGGTTTCGTTTGTAGGTGATTCCTGTTTACAATGGGCTTAAAATTTATTTTATCTAAATGTTTCTATGTACACTGTTTTTTGGGGAAGAGAAATTTTAGACTTGTATCTGAATTCAGATATCTTTTTGTCTACCTGGTGAACAAAAACCTGTTGTAATTTTTGTTCAGATACGGAGAATCTCTCTTTTAATCTACTTCAAGTAGTGCCGAGGATACTGTTCTTAACCCTTTCATGCACCATTTATTTTTGCGATAAATTGATCATATGGACACATTAATTGTTTACTAATTTTTTGCAAATGGCACCACACCGAAAACAGGTCACAATAGCACCCTAAAGAGTCCTCTTTCCCATTCTGAAAACTGTGTGGCCATGCGATCTTTAATTTTCGTTTTACAACTATTTTTTCTGAAGGGATTTAAACCGGTCGCTAGCGACCGGTCGGCGCGTGTAAGAGTTAAAAGCTTGTTGAAATCTACATAAATTTGTGTTGGGTTGCCAAAACCAGTTGCATTGTTCATGAACTGGTTTACGACAGCCTCGGGCACTGGACAATTACACTGCTAAATGCACATTCTCGCACACTTTTGCTGGGGACTTTAAACTGTATATGTCGAGGGGGGGGCTGTGTACCCTGCTATTTATGGTGACTGCTCTACATGTTTTGACATTATTCGAAAACCCTATGTTACGATAATCCTTCGTGATCTACACGCAAAAACTTGAGTGGGTAGGGTTAGGGTTAGAATTTAGGAACGTTACAGGGTGTTATTAGCACATTAGGGGTGTCAGCTTGTAACCCAAAATACGTGTACAACAGAATATAACAGATGAATTTTTTTACACTTGGCAGGGTAAGGATTTTAAAACTCAAATTTTCACTTTAGAAGGAAAACCAATGTGTCCATTCACAATGAACACATTGAGGTGTGTCAAGGCCGAGCGGTCAAGCAGCATCGGACTCAAGCTCTGGTGTTTCTGATCAACACAGTGTGGGTCCGAGTCCTGGTCTTGGCACTTAATGTCCTTTTAATCAAGACACCATTATTGCTTGTCCTTCAGATGAGATGTACATACATAGCCATCTTGGTCCCATGTGTTGTGTGAGGCACGTATGTGTATGTAAAAGAACCCAGTACACTTATCGTTAAGAGAAGGGGTTCGCCCCGGTGTTTCTGTTACGGTTGGCGATTCCATGCGCACAACCGACCCTGCCCGTGTGACCCCCTGAGAAGGGCTCTTGGTGCAGTTCCCATCAAGACAAGACAAAACAAGAAGACATCAAATTGCCCTGCTGTGGCTTTCACAGGTGTCATGGAAAGCAAACTTAACATTGCACACAGAAATGAGTAGAAGTGCAGTCATCTGTGTACAGTGCACCCTGACTGACAGTAGCCTGTTGGGACTACCAATTCAAGCTAAAGTAGAAAACTCATAATTTATTGCAGCTGCTCGCACAGGAAAGTCACACACACAAACAAATGATCATTTATTGTAAGGCTGGTCATTGTGCAGTAGGCAGAACTGGCGTGTTCTGTTTATTGTTATTGCATTTTGTTCAATGGAGGCCTATGCAGTGTACATGTTCACCGTAGCACTTTTGCAATTTATTTGTGGAGGTAATGTAAATTACTTTCTGCTCACAAGCTCACAAATAAATTGACTGACACACGTATCTATGTAGACACTGTTTGTTTGTTTGTTTGTTTGGTTGGTTGGCTTGAGATTCCTTCCCTTTTGTTTTATTTACATGACGTACAGTATGTTTTAAGACAAAATCATTGCTCAAAATTATAGAGGAAAAAAAAAAAGTAAATGCTGGGCTGCATGTAGCACTAATGTTAACACCTATTATTACCTACATGTACGACATAAAAACTTTACATTAGTCATTACTGCAATTTCATTAGGCCGAGTAACAAATTAAACATGTTTAGCGTCCGGGTTCCTGAAAAAAGGGAAGCGGCAGGGGCTTTTTTCTTATCTTTTTTCAAGACGGCCGCCATTTTTTTTTTTTTTTTCCAACAACCATTGGTTTTTCCACTGTTCAACACACAATGATAAAAGAAACATGTTAGACAAGACATTGAACATGTTTACAGTGGTTTTATTTAATAGTTTGTTCTGTATTAAAAATCCTGCTGTAGCCGATCACTAATGTGTACAATTAAAGGATCTGTTTTTAACCTTGTAACCCCCGCACAGGCTAAGTTCTAACTTGCAAGTATTTTTTTCCTTTCTTATCTATCAGTTGACATTTTATGGTTTTAAAATCTCATTTTGAATTGGTAAAAATAAAATCCTTGCGGCCCCCCCCCCCCCAAAGGAAGCGGGCGGGGACGCTTAACATGTATTTTGTTTTACTTCGCATAAAGTATACATTGGTCACATAAAATGAAAACCTTTTTTAATACATGTACAGTGGTAATGTGTTCATGTTTTGTTTTATTAGATGATCTGATGTATTTCAAGTTGGTCCCTGATCGCCTGGGAAAAAAGAAAAGAAAAAACCTTGTCGAAACGAAAAATTATGTCAAATTTTCAATGGACACAACCTAAGTGGTTGAGTGTGTACTTGGTGGTGGCTGCACTTCAGTGTTCTGTCATGATTAGTGAATGGAATACAATTACATGTAATAAGCTGTGCTGAGTCTTTGGTGTACATGTAAGTGCATTCCTTAATTTATGCCCACTGTATAAATAATGCAGACTTGTGGGCGTAATGCACGTCTATGTTTCTGTGAGAATTTTGTTTGTTATTCCGTGAGAATTGATTTTACAACCTGGGTACACTTGTACATTGTGTGTAGATGATGTTTTTTCCCCATTAGCCCCATGCATAATGTACACTAATGGTGGTGTACAATAGTATATTGTACAATTTACAATGTACATGTCAGCATTTTTAAATAAGGCCTTTGTGTAAATTTAAATTTATTGATGCATAAATTCACCAACTAAGAGCTGTCGTCATCTTGTGTGTTAGCAACTGTAATGTAGGCCTACATGTAGATGACAGAGTGTGGTTAGTTTTGTTTCTTAAAGTGAAATTCTGTTATAGATCCCTTACGTATGTGAAGACCCAATATTGGCTGAGAGTTATGCGCGGTGCATACGCGCAAGCACGTTTCCATTGTTTGACCTCAGCGATTGCAGCCAATGCAAGGAGTCTAAACTACTCAAAATCCCTGTACTTGTACATCCACATTTAGTTAGTGTACAAACATTAAACAAGCTCTTACAATAAATTGTAAGTAATGCCAAATACATGTGTGTTGGATTTAATGCTTGTCATTTACGCCTAGTTCTAATGTACAGTAATTTTATTCAACAGAAGAATTAACATGTACTGTCTGCATAAAATGGATTCTTCAAATCGTACTTGAAAAGTATACCTGCCACTAAAATTTGAGACCTTACATGGAAACTGTACTGTATTTTAAATTTGTTTTAAATAAAAGCAAAGGAATGGTCATCACATCCAAG
This sequence comes from Plazaster borealis, assembly GCA_021014325.1. NCBI lineage: Eukaryota > Metazoa > Echinodermata > Asteroidea > Forcipulatida > Labidiasteridae > Plazaster > Plazaster borealis. The sequence goes on from CM037468.1 coordinate 6,792,051, forward strand.
ATTAGGGAAACAGAACATGGTCCTACTATAATGTACATATATCCTGAGCCAAATCCAAGGCCAGGTGTTTGTTTTGTATTAATCTGTATTTAAACCAATCAATAGTGTCCCTGAAAATATGTCTCTAGTGATTGTTTTGCTAATTACTGAGTAATCAATATTTGTTTATTTTATCATAATTTTGCAGCTGCAACAAAAGTGGGCTTGTATATTGTTGTGACATGTATCCGATGTGTGGTGAATGCAATAAATTGTACAATCTCATGTTTTGAATTAATCAATAATAATAACTCCATTCCCCTCCTGCATGTTTTTACATCTAATTTCTCACCCTAGGGTCGGCGTGACCAGGGGTCTGGCACCGTCACCCCTGGGGTTACCCCTGGGAAGGAGAGGGAGTAGGAACTTCCCCGCCCACCCCGTGCCGGACGAGGCATGCCAGTCGCCGGTGGAGGAGCTCCAGTCACTCATTAACAGTTCTAGTTATCGTGATTCAGACAGGTACACTGCACAGTGTGTGGTTGTTCTCTCTTTGTGTGCGGTGCTTTGCAATTTTTTTCCTGGGTTTTGGTTTCTCGGTGCCGGATTGCTTTTCTTCATCTTAGATCAGCTGCTTTTTAAATACCATGTGACCTGTGACATCATATGTTTACACTTACAGTTCCTTTGTACAGGATAGCAAAATGCTACACAAAATGTCTCAGTTTGCTACTCGAAAAATCATCATTGCGACTCAATAGTATCTTTCAGTGTAAACCGAACAAGTACAGTCTACTATGTAAATTTGCTGGATGAAATCATTCTCAAATCATTTGTAAAAGAGCCACAGAGCCTCACTTCCTGCGGGCATGATTTGGAAGAAATTGGAAGAAAACATACATTTGATTGAGATTGCAATATTTACCAACTTTCATGGAGATGTGGGTCTCTTACAAAACTTGAATTGTGTATGGTGAAATTGAAAAATATAAAATTTCTCACAATGTACCATTTGAACAGTGTTAGTATCTTGCCTGCCAGGAAATGCTCTGGAATGGCACAAGTTCACTCTTTTTGTAAACAAGATGACTATGGTCTATTCGGGGGTGGCTTTAGGGCCGGCTGGAAGGTGGAGAGGTTGCCAAAGAGTAATCCACAGGATGAGTCAGACATGCAGCCCCTTTGCCCAACAACTAACCAGTTTGCCTTATTCACATTTGAGGTGAAAATGAAACTGCAATTTTCCCAACCACCCTCTGTGAGCTTACTTCCTTCCTACATCAGTGAAAAAAATGACCAATATGACCAATACCTGAATAGCAGCTTTTCATGTCATTAAAAACAAAATGTACAGAACCACATGCGTATGCACAGTTTTTCTTTCAATGAAACAAAAAGCGTTGACACTTGAAAGCAAGGTTGTTCACTGCAAACAGGCCAAAGTGGTGTGGTTCCCACGTAAATTGAGCATTGCACGCTTACAAAACCTTTGCAGTCATAGAAACAGACATTAGACAGGCCTGGAATTACACAGAGGCCTTGGCCTCTTTTGCCCTGGTCTTGGCCTTGGTGCCTTTCCAAAAGTTTCCCATTGACTTTAAGATTTTCCAATAGAAGTGCCCTTTGCAAAATGGCCTTGCCCTCTTAAAGATGAAATTCAAGGCCAGGGTCCAATTTCATAAAGCTGTTTAGCAGAAAATTGTGCTAAGCAAATTCCTTTGCTAAGCAAGAAATGGGTGGGGTACCAGTCACAGCAATGATAAATGTAAAGTATTTTGGCTGGTAACCTATTTTTGCTAAGCAAGAGTTTCATGTGCTCAGCAAGCTTTTGTGCTTACATGCTTTATGAAATTGGGCCCTGATAAGATGGCTGACTCGTGAGTAAGGCAAATTGAATCCACCCTTATAACCGCTTTGCATTAGAGAGTAACTTTCTTGTAGAATAATGTCTACCTTTTTACAGTTCACTTTGCAATCTATTTTAGCAGTTTTAAGCTCAGTTAAATGTAGCATCACCAACTGACATCAGTTACACTGATCGGTGCTTTGTCGACCCTCTGCTTAAAGGCAGTGTATACTTTTGGTAAATGTTCCACAAATTAATGATTATAAAAACTTACTTGGTAAAGAGCACTGAAGAGCTGCTGATAATAGAAAACATTGTTAGAAACGACCCCCTTAGAAGTGATGTGTTTTGGAGAAAGAGGTAATTTTTCACCCAAAAATTTGAATCTGAGAAAGGCTTCAAGCTTAAAGCCTTTCTCAGGCATCTGAAAGCTCACAGTTCTACTAAGCAACAAGGGTGTGTTTTCTTTCATCTTGCAACTTTGATGACAAATTGAGCACAAATTTTAACAGGGTGGTTATTTTATGCATATGTTGGGATACACCAAGTGAGGATACTGGTCTTTGACAATTACCAAAAGTATAACCCTGCCTTTAACTTGACCATGCCTTCGCTTGGCATCATCACCTCACATCCTCATCATCTTCACTCATTCTTTGCTTTTTTTCCCCTCTCTTCATCGATAGTTCAGTTTGAGTGTTTATATCTAGAGCAGCACCTGGTGGTTTCGCTTTGTACGTCTTCCTACTTCACTTGTTGCTCAGCTGCATGTCTCTGACGCACTAACAACACTCTTTTTCTTGACAGATTCTCTCTGCTTTCTTGTTGCGTATTTTAACCATTTTTACAAACAAGTTTGTGGCTTCATCTTGGTCTTTTTCTGCTTTGCTTTCAAAACAGGTTTGAAATATTGATAAGAATTACCTGTCTCCATATGAGTGCCAGACAGCCAGCACTTGTGCCTGTTTGTAAAGAGTGAATACATGTTGAATAACTTATTAACATTGTGCTTTCTCACCTACACTCTTACCTTGAGTTCTCATTTTAATAGTAACACCTACATGTACTGCTGTGTCTTTTTTTTCTGGGGATGGGGGAGGGTGGGGTGGGGACAGAGTGGGAGTGGGGACAGGGTTGGGTAGAGGGGATGGTGGGCGTGTGGATCTTGTGTATGTAAAAGTATCACCTACATTGGCACATTGAATTCTCATTTTAACAGTAACATGTACTGCTGGATGTTATTTTTCTGGGGATGGGGAGAGGGTGGGGTTGGGTGGGGAGAGGGTGCGGTGGGGAGAGGGTGATGGGCTTGTTGGTCCTGTGTATCCATAGATGTAAATTTCTAAGTGGAGTGTGCATTAAGGGTTTTGATGATAATTTTGAAATTTGGGTGCACAAATTACTTACAATACTTAATTTGTGAACTTTGATAAAGTAGGGGGTCTACAGGAACCCCAATGTAGTCTGGTCCCTTTTTTCTCAAAATGAACATTGGTATTCAAGTGTCTTGGGAACATGACACATGTGTTTGTTTGATTGATGTTATAATTGCATCTGGATAAAGAATGTTCTTTGTTATTTGTTATCCCACACCGATGTGCGGGTGAGCGATGTACTCAAAGGGCATGAAGTGGTTATACACCTTTATCTTGTTGCCACCATTTCTGTCTTGACCCCTGTCAACCATATCAATCATGACTACTGATTTTCATTAAATACAAAAGGGACCTGACTATTTTTCCTTCCAGCCTCAGTTTGGGATATTGGTTTGAACGGGAGGAGAAAACAAAAATATTATTGCGGCACCATGGAAACGTCCTATTTGACATTGGTGTATGGGTAAAAAATAATTGTTTTAAAACATGTAGAGGAACAGGGCTCTCCCCGAGGCCTGAATCGCATGTCAATACGCGTGAAAAATGAGGGACGATGCGCACAAATTTCTGCTGATACACAATCTTGTTTTGTTTCTTTCGTTTTTGTTTTTTTACTTCAGATCAATTTCACAAAAATCATCAAGATAAAACCATTTTTAGAATGCTCCAGATTGCACAGTAGAGCTTTTAAAACCAAGATAAACACCAAGTAAAAAAACATTCAAAGGACCAAGTGAAAAACTTTCCAAGTACCTAGCTTCAGGGTGCTTCCAGGGTGCTTTGGGCATGCTTCCAAAAATTTGGATACAGAATGCCCCAAAGTTTTGAAAAATCCTGGGGAAAACCCCCGAGGATAGTTGCTGCTTTACAAAAATTGATTGATTTATGTCATGGTGCTGCATGGTACCCCCCATCTTGTGTTTTATCCAAGAAATTTAGTCTGAGCCCCCTTGTATAAAATGAGAATCAGTAGTCATTATTGCTATTGAGCACAGGGAACTTGGCAAAGATGGTGACAGTGTAATTCTAGGTCTTAAACCGTGAATTCTTTGGGACGTTCAACTTGTTTTGCAATGTCCGGCTCGCTGTCTGAACCTGTGTGAAGTTGTAAACAGACTGATCATAAACACTGAGCTGACAAGGGATTTAGGGATAACCTGCTCAGGGTTCTAGTCATAACTGACACATACATTATTGCTACCCTGGGAGCCAAGGAAAATAGAAGTTGAAGTTCCCTTAGAAAGAAAAAAAAAACCTAAAATGCGGACGTATGCACGGAAATAAAAGAGGAATTAAAATATTTGTGAGTTTATGCTTATTGTAAGTTTTCACTTTCATAATCCACTTCTGGAAGTTTGAGCACAATCCTTCAATAAGTGACTGCACTTTTTGCAGGAAAGAAAAAGAAGAAAAAAGATTGAGGACATTCAGTGTTTTGTTCTCTTAAAGGGTGTAAGGTAAGGTTGAAAATATAGATGTTCACAGATTTGCACAACAGGTATAAAGATGGTGAAAACTTCCCCTGAAATAGTTTTGCTTGAAATGCTATAGTTTTTAGGAAATGAGTAAAACAATTAGTATTTATCACTGTGATCAAATCCGATGTTTAAAAACAGTGAAAATATATAATGGGGTTTTTCACTGTTTTCTCATGACTCCGAAGACCGATTTAGCTTAAACTTTCACAGGTTTGTTATTTCATGTATGTTGGGTCACATCAAGTGTAGATACTGGTCTTTGACATTATTACCAATGTTGTACATTTGCTTTAAAGGAGCTATGTCTTAGCAAAGTTGCTTTTTTCCACTTTCCTGCATGCGCCACCTTTTTACACCACACCCTAAACTTGGTCTTATCAGCAAGAATTTAGAAAGTTTTGGGCCCGCAGGCCCATATAACCATTGCTTATCACACAGTCCAAACATAGAGCAAAGGTTCAAACAACTGAGCATGGAGTGAAATACGAGAAGAGGAAATTGAAGGATTTGGGCCTCACTCTAGCCAAACTGCCTTGTCTGTCAGGGTCGGTTGTTGTTCACACAAGGTTGAGGTACCGTATGGTGCTGGATTTTGTCAGCTAGGAAGGACCACAGTAAATCACTCAAGGAAGTTGTGGTTAATGTAACAGGTTGATCAACAAAAATGTAATTACCGTGTGCTTTGTTGTAAGCTTGAATGCAGGACTAACAATGTAACTTACTATGTCACACTTTTACAAATAAAATAAGGGTTGGCCATAATTTGAAAGCTGAAGCTTTTCCCAGACTGCGGGAAGAAATGAGATCCTTCACATTTTATTTCACGCTTGAGTTGAACACATCAATGAAAATGAAATTTTTAAAAAAAAAAACTGAAAAAAACCCCACCATGTTTTAACATCAATAGATTCTATGACGCAGACAGAAACACAAATTCCATGTACTCTTAGTGTGATTATTTAAAAGTGGGAATTTTCTTTTGTAATGTTTACCACATGTCAAAATGGAATTTCTCTATTTTTGTCCCCAAAAATTCCAAGGTCTGTGCCAACGCATAATAAAGGTAGCGTTTTTAGAGCGTGACTAATGCAAGTGGCATGTGTCTATCAAAACCAAACAAAAACAACTTTGCAAATATAAAAGAGGCCGCCAGACAAGATAAATAGCGTTTAACAAAAGGAAGATTTTTCAATTCTTTGTCTGATTGTTGTAGAAGGTTAGGGAAAATATTTTGATTTTGAGGAGACCGGGAAACAACGTTGTTGTTTATCGCTGTTTTTGAAGGGTGCTTTTTTAAACTTAACACTGGTTGACCGTTATTGCCTGCCATGTAGATAACAAACTGCCTTAGTTTGCTGTGTTTTCCTTCGCTTTCTACATGTTCATGTAGAATGTACATGTATGTAAATCTTTACTGACCTTTGAAATTTGTTTTTTGTGTTAACCGTGACCCATCTGCACGCTTCTGAAACTCGAGGTGGCCGAGTGGTGTATGGAATACCACTCAGTTGTTTTCTTGTTTATTGTTGTTGTTGTTTTTTCAATACAAAACAAAAACATTTGAATTCGAGACAGTCATGGAAAATAGCCTGGCTCCTGTCTTTCGATTTGTCACCGGCATGGTCACACTTTGCAGTCAGGAAACCAAACATGATGGCTGCTAAGTTAACAGATTCACTTTGCACTCAAGTAAAAATTACAAGTTTAACATTTTAACACTGGAGCCAATCCACTGTTAGTGCCATGGCATGAGCCTTTGCTAATATGCCACCTTTACAATTTCTCCGGAAGTTGTTAATTTGTTCAACACAGCACAAACTAATCTCACATCAGCACATGGTCGAATTCAAGCCATGTATTGTTTGTACACGAGTAAGTGCCTTCATAATGGTTTGTGGTATTTACTACAGCGCCCCACGACACACAAAGCACTCCACGTCTGAGACCTATAGTTTGAAAGTGATTGATACACTCAATTCCTAAAGATATTTTCTCTAAAATGTTCTTGTTCTCCAGGAACAAGAATGGTAATGCCAACAGCTCGTCCACCCGTGTCCGGTCACAGAGCGGAGGAAACGGCCACCCGCTACGACCCCCAAGATGGCCGAGCTTTCCCCCGGAAGAAGACGGGACGGTGTTGGTGGATGCAGTGGTGTACAGACACATGATCCAGGATATGACGTCAGTGAAGACAATGTTGTTTAAACTCAAGAGAGCTCTTCAGGCTGTGAGTACTCAGAAATTGTTGGTTTATGGGAAGGGGGAGGGGTGGCCAAATGGGAAACGGACCTCTTGGTACCCCATTTTTGGGCCTTTAAGCAATCTTTACTAAAACAAAAATTTGGTATCCATGTTTATTTTGGGGGTTTTTTGCAAATAATATCGGGGAACCAGTCGTAAACAATGCAAATTGGATGGTGACCAGTTAGAAAACAATGACAATTTTGATTGGTAACTTTTGAAGAAAAAAAAACTTTTCTCTGCAAATTCAAGTTGAGGACAATTTTTGCTTTTGTTTTCCATCTTAGGTTGATAGCACATCGTCCCCGTTTGAACAAGCCCTTCCGGTAAGTCATACACTGCAATTGCACCAATGTGTATTTGTCAATAAAGAATCAGAGATTTGAGGACTGGCCTCAAAAGTAGTACTCTTGTGTACTACCTGAAAAATGTTGAAAATGACGGGCCCTAAGCCAATCAGGGCCCAATTTCATGGCTCTGTTTACCACAGGCATGCAACTCTTCCGCATTTCCGCGGATTTCAGCGTTTTTGGGGGTTTTTGGGGGTTTTTTTAAAGCCTAATATATGCTTGGCAACAACAATGTACAACTACAATAATGTGAAATAAGCCTAGTTACTGGATCAATGGAGTGCCCCAATTCGACCAGCGTAAGTGTGTGACGCGCTCACTTGACGTTCCACGATCATTCTTACTTCATGTAGTGTTTCAGCTCTTTTTTTTAAGGGTCCATTCACAGGCCTGTACATGCTAAGAATGCACCTAAGAGCATAATAAACCTCAAAATTTTCTAGGGTACCATTGTGGGTCTCATGTCCCTTGGCGTTTTGGCTGCCTCGCTCCATGCTTGCCTTGTGCCTTTGAAAATGTCCTCTCTTTTTTTTTCATCGGGCAGTTGCATGCCTGTTACCATAAGCAAAGAACCAACGCTCAAGGAAGCAGGGAATTTTGACGCTTACATCAAGCCTATTTCGCAGGTTAGCAGGGAATTTGTTCGCTTACAAGTGCGTGTGCGTACTCCACGTTACTAGGCATTCTTGGCTAACACAGCTAGTGCAGAAACTTGGCGCTGGCCCTACTTGCGTCAAGCGTATTTCACAAATAAGCAGGGAATTTGTTGCTTGTGTCTGCGTGCGTACTCCAAGTTACTAGGCATTCTTTGCTTACACAGCTTGCGCAGAAATTCGGCGCTAGCCCCTGCAAGCGAAGAATGGTGATCACAAGCACAGAATTCAGCGGTAAGCAGAGCCATGAAATTGGGCCCAGATTACCTAGAAGATGTACGCATGTATTAATAGGTGTCCTCAGCTATCAATTATTAAGATTAAGACATTGTCCGTTTTCATTCCGCAGAGTCCTTGCACCAGTCCGTTGACCAGTCCCATGAGTGAGGGCAACCCTATACAGGAAGTTATCATTGAAGATCTGAAAGAGGTAAGACTCGTTGGCCACAGGAAAGGGGTGTCCTCTACAAATTAGCTTTGTTAACAGACAGGTTTATGTATTCGGGGGAGATTTAAAGGGATTGTATACGTTTGGTAATCACTCTAAAAATTAATGGCAATAAGAACCTACTTGGTTAGAAGTACAGCAGTCTTCGATACTGTAAAGCATTTTGAGAATCATTTCACTTCGAAAGTGGATATAACCGCTTCGAAAGTGGTAGAGGGGTGGGGGGTGCTGAAATGGCTACCTAGGACTGCCACATCTCCCTGATTCTGCAGAAAGTTCCCTGAAAATAAACGGATCTTTCCATGTTCTTGTGAACAGAGTTGACAATCTCCCTGATTATGGAAAGAGGTGATTCTGTCCCCAACACAGCGAATTGTGTAGAAATTTCATTTGATGGCACCCTCTTTTGACTAGACTTTCTTCAGCCTATATTAATTTTGTTAAATAGTTCATGACCTGACGTTTCGACCCTCGAGAAAGACTCTACTAGGGTCGAAATGTCAGGCCATTAACAAAATTCTGAATATATACCGAAGGTCCTTTTGTTGGTATATTAAGCAGTTTGCAACAGCTAATTTTATTTTCTCTACATGTATGTTATTTTACCATATGGGGGACACACAGGGGGATAAAATCTCTCATGACATCGCGTATGAAACAATTTAATAAATAAATTTGCATCGGGGATAAAGAATATTATTGGTTCTTACCCTTGAACCGATGTGTGTAAAGCACTGTATACTCGGTACTTTCCTGAGTCCTGTGGACAAAATCCACAGGCATATTACTCGGGTGGGATTCGAACCCACGACCTTTGCCATTCCTGAGCAGATGTCTTACCAACTAGACCACCGAGATTGCCCGGTAGCTAGAGGCAGTTCGAATCCTATATTTTAGCAGCGGGTACCGCGACAATTTAATAGATGTTAAATTTGCATCGGGGATAAAGAATATTATTGGTTTTTGAAACAATTGTATTCAGGAAGTGAAACTCAAGAGGGAAAGAATTCATGAATAAGCATCCCTTCTTTTCGCCACATCTACTCCATGGTGCGTCATCATGGAACGTTTTGTTTCGTCTAGCTCATGTTCAGTATTATAATAATAATAATAATGATAATAATAATAGTTAACATTTATAACGTGCCATGTCTGTCAGACTTGACACTCCTGGCGCTCAGTATTTTTCCTACAAGGTAAGTGAAGTTACATGTTGAAGTATGAGACCTATTTCTTTGCATAGCGCCATGTAATGGTTTACAAAGTGCTGTGGCGCAATATGCAGCCGATCAAACCAGTATTCTCACTCTTTTACTAATAAACATTACAGCTGAAGTGGACCTCCTGTGTTACATGAGTGTATCCGTTGATCTAACTTCCTCTTGTCTCTTTCCTTCTTTGCCCTCGTTTGTCTTCTGGGGATTTTCTTTTCTATCAGGAAAACCATGTTCTTCGGAAGGAAGTGAAGAATTTACAGGAACTTTTAGTGGACACGCAGCACCAGATGAAAGAACTGCAACTACAACAGGTACATCTATCTTACTTTATTTTCATCACTGGTTCATCTTAGTACCAATTCCTCCAGAGAAATGTTTCTCTCTGAAATACTGTGTTTAGAAAAATAGCTTTTGAAGACCGCACAAATCATCGTTGCTTATTTTGATTGCCAGTTGACAACTAGAGGATTGGATGTGGTTACGTTTACTACAAACAAAGCAATAATGTACATGTACTCCCTTTAGTAGCATGTCATGGCTGAGCGGTTTAGCGCATCAAACTCGAGTTCCGGGCGCAATTTCATAAAGCATGTAAGCACAAAAAACTTGCTAAGCACAGAAAACCCTTGCTTAAGAAAAATAGGTTACCGGCCAAAATACCATACAGTTACCATTGCTGTGACTGGTACCCTACACATTTCTTGCTTACTGTAGCAAAGAAATTTGCTGAGCAGAATTTTCTGCTAAACAGCTTCATGAAATTGGGCCATGGTGGCGTAGTCACCGGGATGTGGGTTCGAATCCCAGTTGTGTCCTTGAGCAAGACTATAACTGCTTCAAAGGCCGATATCCTCTTTCATATGATGGCTGCACTCATAAGGAAGAAAAAGAAGAAATATTTTTAAAAGAGTACTCCATTATTTGCTTCTTTCAAGAACATAGACGAGGGAGTTTGCTTTATAGAAATTTCTGTCGGGAGAACCTGCCAAATCTCACGTACCATTGTTCTTGAGTTATTATTTCTAGTGTTTAGACTGTTTATAATTTTATTTCTTTGTACATTTTATAAAAGTATTTCTTGTGGGGAGACTAGGGATATTTTAGATGCAAGAGAAAAGAAACTTTTTACCAAAAGACTTCACCCTGTTCATCTCTGCTTTGCTTTGGCTTTAATAAAAAAATTAATTGGTGCATCCAGCCATTAATCAAATCTCCAAATGAAGGATTTACTCAAAGCTTTGACCAACTGTTTTATGTCATGTCAGTTTCAATCTAGGGCCTGTTACTACACGGAGGCAAAACATGAGGGAGTTTGTTTTAAAGGCACTGCACATATTTGGTAATTACTCAAAATATATATTAGCATAAAAACTGACTTGGTAATGAGCAACAGAGAGCTGTTGATAGTATAAAACATTGTGAGAAACGACTCCCTCTGGAGTAACGTAGTTTCTGAGAAAGAGGTAATTTCTCACTACAATAATAAAAACTTCTTGCAAGAAGTTTTTATCCCTAATCTGAAAGCACACAAATTTGTACAACAAGGGTGTTTTTTCTTTCATCATTTCTTGCAACTTCGATGACCATTTGAGCCCAAATTTTCACAGGCTTGTTATTTTATGCATATGTTGGGATACACCAAGTGAGAACACTGGTCTTTGACAATTACCAAGCGTGTACGATGCCTTTAAAGAAATTTCTATTGGGAAAACCTGCCACATCTCATGTACCATTGTTTCTTGAGTTATTATTTCTAGTATTTAGACTGTTTATAATTTTATTTCTTTATACATTTTATAAAAGTAATTCTTCTTGGGAGACTTGCTGCTCCTGATCATTGTCGGAGTGCCCCCTTGAAATGTTCCAGAAGAAATTTGACTTTCTCTCAGAGGTGCCCTTTACTAAGGAAAAACTGCCTTGCTCTCACAACAACGAAGTATCAAGCCTGCAATCTAGTTAGACGATCTTTGTTGATTCAACCTATGAATGCATCTCATTACAGCTTCAGGATTCAAGGTCCAGGTTTTCAATTTCACAAAGAGCTAAGGTTGATCTTAATTGTGTATCAATCTTAATTACTAAGCAAAGTGTGACGTCACAATACAAATCAATATTGACAACTCATCTTAAGTAGCCACTCATCTTAATTAGCGTCTTGGGTGGACAGAGTAGTAGTCGTTAAAGGTATCGTACACGTTTGGTACTGACTCAAAACAAATATTAGCATAAAAACTTACTTGCAAGCAACGGAGAGCTGTTGTTAGTATAAAACATTGTAGGAAACGGCTCCCTCTGAAGTAACGTAGTTTTTGAGAAAGAGGTAATTTCTCACAAAAATAATAAAAACTTCTTGCAAGAAGTATTTATGCCTATCTGAAAGCACACAAATTTGTACAACAAGGGTGTTTTTTCTTTCATCATTTTCTTGCAACTTAGATGACCAATTGAGCCCAAATTTTCACAGGCTTGTTATTTTATTCATATGTTGGGTTACACCAAATAAGAACACTGGTCTTTGACAATTACCAAACGTGTTAGTGCCTTTAAGATGAATCTAATTAGTGCTGTGTGAAATCGAGCATCATAGGTTTGCCCAGAAACGTTTTTTTTGTATATTTTTGTTTTGAGATATTGCCTAGCATCACAATAGCCTAGCATCACTTCTAGGTGAGGGCTACACTTAACTGATTTGGGCTGTCGACCCAAACCAGCTGCCACCAGGGGCACGTTGCCACCTACTCTTGGGGCTGAAACAGGGGTACCCCCGCCACAGTCCTTAAAGATGTAGTCATGGGTATCATCCACTAGCAGCCTGGCTGGTAAAGCAAAGTGCACTACCTTCCTCAATTTTTTTATGAAACATACTTGTTGAGTGACTTGCTCAAGGACACAAGTGTCACGGCTGGGATTCGCACCCCCTGCTGCTTTCAACACCAGAGCTTTGGTCCAGTGAACTAAACCGCTCGGCCATGACACGCCATGACACGCCTCTAAGACTTTTTCCTTTAAGATAATGCTCTGTGGGATTAAGGGTTTGGTGAGCTGATTGTAAATGTACCCCCAATGGAACTCCACGGGCCATTGAAATCCAAACTAACATCTAGATGCATACCAAGATAAAGATCTCATGGGAAGTGATTCATGATAAGTTAACAGAGCGGCTAACTCAATCAAGTTTGTGGGGTGGGGTGGGGGGTTTGGTTTCCCCTTTTTTATTAGGATGGGCGGTCAAAATCAGGTTCATGTATAATTACTACTCGCTCTCAGGCTCAGTTTTTATAGTTGATCAAATTTTTATTAAAAACAACAATTTATAGTGTATTATATGTGCCTTTAAATAAAGCATTACAGAGCAAGTAGTTGGCCATTTGGAGTGTTAGTTGGCCAATAATTACTACTTGCTTTCAGGCTCAGTTTTTATAGTTGATCATATTTTTATTTTAAAAAACGATTAATAGTGTATTATATGTGCCTTTAAATAAAGCATTACAGAGCAAGTAGTTGGCCATTTGGAGTGTTAGTTGGGCAACTGCCAAGACTTTCATACAAATTTTGTTTTGTACAACTCCACTCAAGATGGTAATCCCGAACTATATTTCATTGTTTTGTTCGTGTTTTGTATACATATTCGTAAGAAGATACCGGGTTTGCATTGTGGAGATATGACATCTCTCTCTTGGCAGAAAACTTGGGTTCATGAATTGAATCTACTTCATAATAGCTCCTAATGTTCTAATAATCAATTTCAATTTTAAAGTGCAGTGGAATGTTGACATGTCTCCGCTCTATCTTATTTTTTAACAGGGCTGTTTTCATACACTTTTGATGAGCATTGTTCGCTGTTTTGTTTTTGTTGTGATTGTTGTCTTCGTGTTTTTTAAGGACCCTGATGGAAATAAGTTGGTTTAATCAGCTTTTTGGGCTATCCTTGGCTTTTAATCTGTTTACTTGTATTGTATTTTCTATGATGCTTGATTTTAATGCCGAATAAAATAATAATAATAATAACTGTGTCTCGTATCACATCATGCAAAAGAAAGATCACATTTCCTTTGTGTCGGTAACTCCTCAAGTCGTGCTACGTACCCGTAGCCTTTAGATCTCAAGGGTCTTTCTCAGGATCCTTGCTGTTCCCAAAAGCGCCGCCTTCTGTATGTAATTGGTCTATGCTCACATTTGTCCTTACTTCATCTAGATGTTTCCCCAGTGCTTAGGGAATATGGTTACCATTTCCTCAACTTAGACTTCTGTATCAGTCATTTAAATTTGAAGTGAACAATTCAAAAGCCGTGTGTTTTTCAAATTTCAAGGAAATTCGGACACGCATTCTGTCCATATCCTGGCTTAATTAAGGCTCTTTCTTCATTCCAGCTCAAACAGACTTCACCTGAGCAGCAAGATGCCTGTACCCAGTGTGTGATACTCACCCAAGATCAGTCCCTCCAGGTTTACATCAAACCACATGTAAGTAGGAAATATTTATACGCTCTCATTTGACGCAAACTAAAAAAAAAAGTTAAAATCGCGTCGTTGCAATTGGCCTGACCAATGGAAAATGAGATGTCATTCTCCAACTAATTTTTTTTTTTTTTTTGAGGGACGGGGTCAGTGAGCAGGGTCAAAGAAGCTTTGACAAATTGATTTAATATTTGCTTTTTAACATCCTGCTAAATTTGATTTATTTGTGATGTTAAGAGCTGTAACTTATTAACGGTAGAGACAAAACTTGGTCAAAGTTTTGTCAGTATTGATGTCTTTCCTGTTATGTCTTGAGCCTTGAAGCTGATGTCAGTCTTGACAATAAGGCTGTAAGAAACTCTTTGCTATTTTTCCTGGGCCCAATTTCATAGAGATGCTTAAGCGGAAAATATTGCTTAACAATTGTCTGCTAAGCAGAAATTAGCAGGATACCAGTTACCAAATTCTTAAAAATTGATTCGGTCATGCAACTCATTTCTCTTGATCAGTGGCCAATTTCTTAGAGCTGGCAAGCAGAGAATAATGCTTTATGAAACTATTTGCTTAGCGGAATTCTTTTTTAGGGAACCGGTCACGGCTGGTATCCACAACATAGCATTTTGGCTGGTAACCTTCACTTGATAAGCAGCTCTCAGAAACTGGCCCCAGGGGTCAATTTCATATAGTCGTTAGGCACAGGAAATTGCTTAGCGAAGAAAATCCCTTGCTCGGCAGAAACAGGTTATCAGCCAAAATACCATGCAATAAGTATTATTTGCTTAGCAGAAAAATGTGCTCAGCACCATTTTTGCTTCATGAAATCGGGCCCCAGGTTTTAAATGTACTGCCGAAACGCTAGACTTAACTATTAACAGAAATACAGGGCACATTGACTGACATAAGCTCATCAAATTTGGCACTGTAATTTCTATTATTATTTGTTTTGTTATATATTGTGAATCATGGTCGCTGACACATTAAAGGTATCGTACACGTTTGGTAATGACTCAAAACAAATATTAGCATAAAAACTTACTTGGTAACAAGCAACGGAGAGCTGTTGATAGTATAAAACATTGCAGGAAACGACTCCCTCTGAAGTAACGTAGTTTTTGAGAAAGAGGTAATTTCTCACAAAAATAATAAAAAACTTCTTACAAGAAGTTTTTATGCCTATCTGAAAGCACACAAATTTGTACAACAAGGGTGTTTTTTCTTTCATCATTTTCTTGCAACTTCGATGACCAATCGAGCCCAAATTTCCACAGGCTTGTTATTTTATGCATATGTTGGGATACACCAAGTGAGAATACTGGTCTTTGACAATTACCAAATGTGTATGATGCCTTTAAAGTGGAGAGATTCAGAGACATCATCCATCTTGTCTAGAAGTGAATGTGAAGTTGGATTTTTTTTAATTTTTTTTTTTTTGATCCGTAGAGGCTGCTGGCAGCTAACACGAGTACAAAGTTAAAAACTTGTTTTAAAAAGTAGGCTGAAGCATCTTGCCAAGGTCCTTACAAGTTGTACATTGTGCAGTATTGGTCATATCCTGAGTGGATTATATTCCATGTTCCCGATGTTAATGTACTATCGGCCATTTCTATAAAAAAAATATAAAACCGGCTGTTTGGTTTTGGTCCCCCCCCCCCCCCCGGACATTTTCATTGGAATGAGTTGGTTATGAAATCGACCATGTCTGGATATTTGTGGCAAAGATTCTACAAAGAAAGTATGGTCTCTCTAAAGGGTTGATACGATAGCTGGCAAAATGTCATATCATGTCTATCTGAACTTAACCAGAAAATAAATTTGTTTTTGAGATGCATACACATGAAGCAACTCAGTTGAGTTGCTAGACATGTACATGTACTATACATGTACAATACATGTACGATTCATGTACGATACATGTACTATACATGTACTATACATGTACTATACATGTACTATACATGTACTATACATGTACTATACATGTACGATACATGTACTATACATGTACTATACATGTACTATACATGTACTATACATGTACTATACATGTACTATACATGTAGTTGATGTTATGTTGTAAAGTGAAGAAAGGCTGTTTATGGACCCGGTAAATCGAGGACTTCTCTTTGTTCTCCTGTGGTTTAGACAGAGTTTTTTAAATTACACGAAAGTGAAGCGAGGACGCTCTCGCTCTGTCAAAACACCTGGATCCTTTTTGTTAACTCTGTCAGTGCCAAGGTCGCACATGTACGATCTTTTTTATGTACTGAAAAAGTGTCATCATTCGTACATGTACGACCCATAATATACATGTTATCAGGAGAGGGCAATATCACTCAAGAAATACTATTGACTTTGGGATGTACCAAGGCAACACAAATCAGCAAGATACATTTTGTCTGGTGAGAAAGACTTCTTTTTTTTTAAATTTTCACTGAATTTCGAAAAACCTAAAGAAGCTAGGTATTTTAGGTTCAAAATGCAAACAAAAAAGCGGGCACTGAAAGAGTTAAGGTCCTAAGTCTTAACGGGTGGACACGCTCATGAACACACATAGCTTGGAAATCCTCACTGTCAGCAGGGTCGTCATACATTTTTCCTATCAGCTGTCTTATTACACAGAGTACTTATTCACCCCCCAGGTTGATAACATCTGGGTGCCAGGCTAGATGAGAACAGTCCATGTTAATTATTAAATATCAGTTCATAAATACAGAGGTTTATACATAAGCCTTATAAATAAACCTTTCGCCTTCGAGAAAGAATCTGCTAAGGTCGAAACGTTTTGCATTGAAACCATCTATAGGTCCTTTTGGTTGGTAAGCAGTTAGCAACAGCTAATTCTACTTTCAGGTTTACAAATAAAATACAACATTGGAAAGGGAGCGGGGGGGGGGGGGTTAAATTTTGAATTCGGCCGAACAAGCAATTTCCATGTTCCATGCATACATCAGTTTTTATGAAGCATGACCTAATTGTGAATTCATTGTTAATCTGAAATACCTTCACATACTGTAGATTGTTTGACAGTTTTGATTGATTAGTGATGTGCGTGTTCAGGGCCTCTCCGCTACACAAAGGTGTCTCAAGAGTCCCTCTTCAAACTCAACGTGTCCGATTTGTGTCACATAGCGATGCATAAGTGTTTGTTTTTAATGCACTGTGATATGTGTGTCATAGATAATTGCAAAAGGAAGGGAATTTTGTTTGTTATGGTCATCACAGAGGAATTTGACACTGTATACCGTGCCCTATATTTGGCAGATAAAGTGTGTCTCCCCCTAATGTTCATGTTGTTTTATTTTTTTAATGCAAGTTTGCCCCAAACAAGGCTAAAAGCCACTCTTGATAAGGGGCTACAAGAAGAAAAAATATTAAAGCTGAAAATAACAACTCGGGGGAGCTGAAGGTAGGAATTGATATTCCTCTTAAAACAGTCTAGATTGTAGGATAGGATGGAGGGAAAACATTGAGGAGTGGTTGGGTTTTTTGTCGGACTCATTTTGGATTTGTCCTCCTGTAGAGGATGAACAATTTGTTTCATAAACTTTCCACAACAAAACAAATTCAGACCTCTTTTTTTCTGCCTTTTTTTTCTTGTTTATTATTTATTTCCACTCAAGTAAACAACAAGTCATAATCAACGGTTTTTTATAGAAAATAATACATATTGAGCGGAGGACCATCTAGAAACCCATAGGGCTTGTATCGATGACCCTATGTAGGTGCCAATGAAAAAGTGGGTGTATTCATGCAAGACTAGAAATGAGTGGATTTTTTTATAATTTATTTATTTTGTTGAATGTTTTTCGAAGAAAGCGAAAAAGAAAAACAGTGAAAAAGATACATGGGATGAACATTCAGAACACTGGACCTAAATTCAGTTTGGAAAAACCAAAACATGAAAATCGAATTGAAAATCAGCAATTAAAGGGACTATTAGGAAGGGTATGACCGAGGCAATGCCGACCATGTGAAATTCCCAAGCCCCATTCTTAATGAAGTCCCGCAAAAGAAAAAAATGGCTCTTCAAGGACCCTCAGTTGTTTTTGTAACACCGGTTGGGTGTTTGTCCAAAGCTGCTCGGTTTATAGGATTATGTTTGAATGAAGGCACTCTGGCATCGGATGATGCAACCTGCGTAGAGGATGCTCCACAGACAGACTTTAGATTAAACTGGTAAGGCCAAATAAAATAAAAAACATGTTTAGCGTCCTGCCTTTTTTTTTTTAAAGGAAGGAGGAGGGCCTTTTTTTTTTTTGCTTTTTGCTTTTTTTCAAAATGGCCGCCCAACAAGTTTTTCGAGACAACCGGCTGGGCTATTTTTCTAGATGGTTGCCAGCTTTTTTCGGTGTGCTTTTTTCGCTGTGCTAAAGTCGAAAATACGATCTTATTTATTTATTTATTTTTTTAAATCGTCAGGGATCATACAAATTTATCATTTTTTTCTTTCAAAAAAAAAAAGAAAAAGGAGAAGGAGGCGGCCTCTTAAAAGGAAGCGGGCGGTGACGCTAAACATGTACTTTTTTTTATTTGGCCTAAGTCTGTGTCGGCTTGTTAGAATGATGTATGATCAGAAAAAATGATTAATTGGAAAGAGTGCTCTTCATAAACAGGATATCGAGGAAGATTTCCGTCTAAGAAACTGAGACTTCAAGGAAATTGTCCCGCTTAACACAGTTCTTATTTTGCCTTTTGAAAATTATTTGGCGAGGTGAAAATCCCTGACAAGCCATAAGCCGATTGAAGCGTTTTTGTTGAATCCCCGATCACTCAATTCTTATTTTGCTTGAGCTCAATAAAAATAAGCTCTTTCCATCAAAAAAATATCCTGTCGGATTTGATGGAATTTTCACAGGTGGGTTGTCAGATGTATTGGTTGAAGATGAAAGACACTTACAAACACTGCAGGGCTTGAATTTGGGGGGAAAATCAAAAAGATCGCAGGGCCTGTAGTTCAAAATGCGTACTGGACCAGAATTTGTTTTACAAGACCAGAATCAAATTGAGGATAAAAAACTTCCTGACAGAGTTTAACATGTATTTAACTGTTCTTATTTGGACAATCGCTAAGACGTGTGAGAGAAGATTTATCTCAGTTGTCTTTATGGGTATTAAGTATACTTCATTACTAAACAGAATTGAAAGGTATATATCAGACTCACAAAGTTAACATTTCAACACACGCAGAGTGAGGTAATTCAATTGAAAAACACAAGACCGCCTGACTTGTCCGGTCATGTGTTTACTGGCCCAACATTAAACTCACTGGCCTCGGGCCTGTGGACAAGTGTAAAATTTGAACCCTGAACAAGGTGTTTGTCTTTGGTATTAAAAGCCCTGCTGTGCAATCTGGGGCATTCTAAATGGTTTTATCTTTACGATTTTTGTGAATTTTGATCTGAAGTCAAATTTGTTATTAATGTTTTTTGTTAGTGTATCGGCCTGATACGCTAGCTTGTGCATGGGGAGAAACCCCCCAATTAGAACGTTTCTACCGTTCGGATTTCTGAGACGCTCCCTAAGGAGGATGGAAGTGGCGCTTCATGTGTCAACCGCTATCAGTGACATAACATTTTAAAGGAGGGGGATATCTAACTGGTGATTTCCTTTTTGGGTTGTGCGTGACATTCTCAGATTGTTTACAGTTGCTGTTTATTTTTCAAGAGCAGTTCTTGGATCTTGGTAGGTATTTCATGCAAACGCTTCACTCTAGAAGTCTGAAGTGGTTGTGATCAGTGGTCGTCATCGTCAGGGTCTTGAGAGTCATGACTGACTCCTTGTAAGGCAGCCCGACTCGTGTTTGCCCTTCCTGCTCGTACTCATACCACTCCGCTTATACACGATCTCCACTGGCTTCCTGTACAAAAATGTATCACCTTCAAAATTGTTCTACTTGTCTTCAAGTCACTCATCCACCAGACTCCAGGCTATATTACTGACTGTTTGGAACGCCACGTCCCAACTCGCACCACCCATTCATCATCTGCCCTATCATTCATCCGCCCATTAACTAAAAAGCATGCTGGGGAAATGTCCTTTTCTTCATCGGCTCCAAAGCGCTGGAATGATCTGCCACAACCTCGCAGGAACTCCATCTCCATTTCTCAGTTCAGAAAGAACTTAAAAACTTACTGTTTCTTCTTTCTTGTATGCGCTTTGTATCCTTGGGAAAAGGCGCTTTAGCAAATTCCTCGTTGTTATTATTATTATTTATTGTGATCCTTTTGGTGATGGAGTTGTCTGCCTGTCCCAAAGCTGACCAGTCAGCTGCCTGTCAGCTCCTTTTATTCCATCGGTCCAGAGGAGTTTCTGTCTGCCACATGTCTGGCTTCCATCGACATTTCCTTGGAATGTGCGACCAGAATGTACTTTATTTGAGGGGAATTTCTATTGGATTACTGTTTCAATAACATAGAGAATGTAGCATGAAATATTTTACATTATGATTAAATTAATTAATTAATTAATTAACATTGTTAACAATGCACAGGAGAATGATTCAGCAATTCTAAATAATACCATGTTTTTGTATCTGACATTCCCAATCCAACCCTGAAGTCCAACAAAAGTCTAAGGAAACAATACCTTGCTAACAAGTCTTGTACATACATGTATACATGTCATTCCTAACCCAACTTTATCTTGAGGGCCCAACACTTTCAAGCTGCTGGTCCTCTGCCGTCCCCTACCCGTCCCGAACTTGAACTCCCCATTCCCTAAGTCCAACAAACTTCTGCGGGCCAACAAAACTATAGTGAATGTTCTAAACCAGCAAACACCCCCACCTTCATTCCTTAAGTCCAACAAATGTTTAATGGCCCTTCAAAATCACACCGCTTGTCCTACGCCAATCCAAACCTGACCCTAACTCTAACAAGTCGTAGACCCAATGACCCAACAAAGCCTAGCCATACACAGTGTCAAACTGGACCCCCATTCTATAAGTCCGACTAACAGGTTTACTGTACATTAGCCTCCTCTCTAGTGGCTAAATATCAAAGTGGCATCTTAGCCATACCAAGCTCATACACAGAGAAAAGAGAGAAAGAAGGGGAAACACTTGTTATAATCCCCGATAATTGTCAATAGCTCAATGTCGAGATAAACATCTTATGGGTATTAACCATCTTCCCGTGCTTAACGAGTCATCGTTTAAAAGCCCCTCTTCTGTCACTCCTCCGGTCTACACATTACCCCCCCCCTCACCTTTTTCTTCAGTGTTCAATCGCCGGAAAGACCTGATTGATTTCCCTCTTCGTTTCGGTCATTGCTTATCTCATAGGATGATGTGGCCACTGTATCCTGAACCCAATTTTCACGAATCTGTTAAGCAGTAAAATGACGCTATTGAAGCAAAAGATAAGCAGATCATGACATGGTCTTTTGGCCGGTCTGTGCTAAGCAAGGAAATTGTCTTGTGCTTACCGGTTTCTGAGGCCTGATGGCTTTGAAGTTGGGGGAAAAATTGTTGCGACAATTTTTGAAGAGGGAAGAAATGGTCACTAAGACTGTGATCGGGGGGGGGGGATATACCTTTTATGCTTGTGTGGCCATCTTGTTTTTTGTCCTTACAAATCAGCTGGCCCCAAAGTGAGGCTGGAAGGGATTTATAGTCTGGTACTCTTTTTCGAAAAGAGAGTTGGAGCTATCTTTATCACTGTGTAGTCAGGGACATTGACAATGATGTTTGAGGGAGTGATAAATGTCTGTTGATTTTTTTTCCTGTTTGACATCGGGATGATTAAAAAAGAAACTAAGTTTTTCCTCATTTTTTGTTTTTTCAGCTTGTTTAAGGGTGACGTGCCACTCCGATTTTGGTTTCGTTGTTTATTTGTGTATACTTATTTATTGATTTATTGTTTATTTATAACGTTCCTTTTTTTTTGGTGGGGGGGGGGGGGTGGGGGTGTCCTTGAAAATGAGTCAGCTTGATTTCATTATTTTATTCACCATGTAATTTAGATTATCCATTCAAAGGGATCATCTTCCTTAATCTCTTAATCCCCTCCTTAATGCCCTACCCTCGTGTTGACCTTAACAACAAGAAAAATGGAATGAATCAAAGACTTCAAATATTCTCTTTTGCTGTATCTCTCTCTGTGTTTGTATCCCACCCCCTTAGTCTGTCCCCGTTTCCTCCTCCGCCCAAGCCACGCCCACCTCCAGTCCGACGCATCGCAAATACAGGGCTGAAGTCAGGTAAATGAACAACCCAGGAAAGGAGCCTTGCAAAACAAAAAAAGACAACAACAAAAAAACAAAGCTTGCCGCTTAATATACTAATGATATTATTTTATACCAGGCATGAGGTATGTGAACCTGTAACGTGAGCGGTGACATGGTGACTTGCGTTACATTAGCCACATTATAGCTGAAATATGGGGTGCGTTTTTTTGCGGCTGTTACCAATCACTGTTTCGGTTGTTGGACCATCGATTAACCAATGGCCAATTCAACCAAAACAGTTATTGGTTACGACTGCAAAAATGCACCGCATGGTGTGCTGAACGATATTCTTGACTTGATTTTTTTATAATTTTTTTATTTTACCCTGATGCCAATATGTGATAAGCACTGTATACTATGTACTCCACGAGTACTGCAGGAATAACAATTTACAGGCTACTCTGGTAGGATTCGAACCCACAACCCCTGCATTTTCAGGGCTCGAATTTGGTGGGAAATTACACAAGACTGCAGGGCTTGTAACTCAAAAACTTTTACTGGACCAGAAATTGTGTAACAAGATCAGAATCAAAAAGAGAAAACACTTTCCACACAGTTTAATATAAGGACTGTTTTTTATTTGAACAAGCACTAAAAACATATTTAAATATCATTTGTCTTTTGGGTTAGTGCACTTTGATACTCAACAGAATTTAGAAAGAAATTGTTAGACTCAAAGGCAACATTTGAACATCATGCTCATGTAAGATATTACACACAGTGAGGTGTTACTATTCAATTGAAAAACACAAGACCATTGGATTTGTCCAGTCCTAAGTTTGCTGGCCCGACACTAAAATCACTGGCCTCAGGCCTGCGGTCCAGTGTAATATTGAAGCCCTGATTTTAGAGCAGATGTCTTGACCACTGGACCACCAAGCATGCTGGGTGGCGACAGCCCAGTTTGATTCTTGTCATTGGAAGTGGATAAGAGGTAGCACAAACAATTTGCTCTAAACCACGCTCGGTGGTTTAGCAGTGATGACATCTGCTCTAGAATGCAGATGGTGATGGGTTCAAATCCCACCCAAATAGCCTGTGGATTTGTTGTTGTCGCTGGACTCAGCAACCACTGAGTATGCAGTGCTTATCACACTTCGGTGTAAGGGTAATATTCTTCATCCCTGATACAGTTTTTAAATCAACGAAGTTGAGATCAATTTTTTTCAGTAGCGAGTTGAGAAATATCAAGTCACGAAAATCGTTTCTTTGGTCGACGTGGCATGAGTTATCACGGAGTAGCCCACGTAGCATGCTTTTCCCTCGCCTTGTGTTCATTTATGTTCCATGTGTTCATGTTTTTCGTTTGCTTTTGTGGTCGGTGTGCTTTTGTTTGTAAATTTGAGATCCTATTACTTCATTGCTGCCCAATTATAATATAATGTTAAGTGCTGAAAAAAAAACTGTGAAAAAGAAATGCAATAATTATGTAAGTTGCGCTTGTACCGCTTAAAATCTGACAAGTAAGTTGGTTACAAATGTTGGTTTCATTAACAATCTTTTTCATTGTGCATTGCAAAATTGTAACAAAAGGGGGGGGCGGGCTAAGTTTTGCTTAAACTTGCTATTTACTAAATTATACAATTTGCCAACTTCGTGTAACTAGGTTACATCATTTTTAGGGGTGACAGCCATACACAATTCTGAATGAATGTGTATGGCACAATGGTACCAAGGGTTTGCCCATCTGGAGGTTGCTATACAAAAGCTTGCCCGAACCATTAGCAACTGTCTTTATAGTCTGAGGAATTCAAATTTAAGCGGTAACTTGTGACTAAGCAAGTCATTGTACCAGACATTATTCAAATCTAACTCGCAAATGGCTTTATTGTAAAGTCTACTTTGAGCAAGCCTAGATATTTTGAAGTGTCATTGAACACTTAAGACAAAAATCACAATGCTGTGGGTTTTTTTTTCTGCAGTCAGACTTTAACCGTTCGACCTCTCTTAGTCCGCCTGTGAAGCCCATGCGATCTGACAGCAGCTTGTGGGGTGACTAGAGTCGGATGCTGTGATATGAACTGGGTCAATAGACATGTCAAGTTATCAGTGAAGTCATTCTTTCATAGCTTGGTTCATGATGACGCAGATGACAAATGGTGAAGCAGATGACAAAAAGTCTGATTCAGTGAACAGACATTTCAGTTGTAAGACATCGGGGAAATGGAGGGGGGGGTCAGGTTCAAGGAAATTTTATTCAAAGGAGCGATCGTGAAGTCATTTGTGTCATGGACAAATTGGAAGGGACAAATTGGAAGGGACAAACAGTCGTAACAGGTGAAGCTGATGAACAGTGACGACTGATTCAACGGACAGACAGTCAGATCTGATTCGGTGTACGGAACAATTCCATCCCTAAAAATAGATTTGAAGATGATTCAGTCTGAACTAAATCAGTGACAAATCGTGATCTAATTTCTTTCGTACACCGGTGTAAGTGGTGCGTAAAGTCAACGTACAGTAGTGGTAAACATCAACACCAACCAAAACAATCAGTCTCAACCTGATAGCTAAATGATTCACACGACTTGCACACAACTGTAGAGCTGAACTCCTCAGCTGTGCCATTGAAAATTCATAGTACAAAGTGCTGTAATGCCTGGCACTTCCCTGTCATCTCTGTGCATGACAAACTGCAGTTGTATACCACACATCAGTACCAATCCTCCAGATAAATATTTCCGTCTGAAAATCTCTCAAAGGTGAGGATTGGTCACCGTGGTCCAGTGGTTAGAATGGAGGACCTGCAATCACAAGGTTGTGGGTTCGAATCCTACCAAGCTAACTGCTGATTTCACAATGACTAGAATAATTATTGTCGTCTAGTTACTGAATCACAATTTCCTGATTTGAGCAATTCATAATCATAGACTTTAAACCAATATTTGTATGAGAGAGATTGGCTGTTTGCCAGCTTGGTGTTTATATCCCCTTGTGGGAGTTTGCCGAGTTCCCTCGACGGGAAGATCATCTAAACAGATAAATTAGCATTTCAAGACCCACTTGTTAAACTGCTTATTTCGATTACCGCAATTGAATGCCGTCAAATACAATCATGCACAAAATATCCCTGATAAAACATAAAGGGTTGTTCATTGTTTTCACTCAAATGTCACCACCGAATTTGATTAAAATCTCATAGGTTGTGTTTAGTGAAAAGTGGACTGGCATTTCATTTACTCTTCCAAAAACCTGATAATGTCACTTCCCTTTAATTGACACATAGTTAGAACAGATGCAGTGAACAAACAGTCAAGACTTATTCAAGCTCACAAAATGCCACAGGTAATTTAACAGACAAGCCGGTCTCGACCGATTCTGGGTTTTGGGGGTTTTTTATCCGTCTGGACTCAATCAGTTGGCAAATTGTTGAGAAGATCTTTTGACGGAGTAAAAGCAGTTTAACTGCAATGCCTCATCAGACATTATGGCCGTGTCACCATTTTTGCCCTGAACCATTTGGCATAGCAACTGTCTCTATAGTCTGATAAATTCAAATTTAAGTGCTAACTTGTGACTGAGCAAGTCATTGTACCAGACATTATTCAAATCTAACTTGCAAATGGCTTATAGTAAAGTCTACTTTGATCAATCCTAGATATTTTGGAGTGTCATCGAACACTGATGAAAATCACAACTCTGTGTCTTTTTGCTGCGGTCAGACTTTAACTATTCGACCTCTCTTAGTCCGTCTGCGAACTGTTTGACCTCTCTCAGTCCATCTGGAAACTGTTCGACCTCTTTCAATCCGTCTGCAAACTGTTTGACCTCTCTCAATCCGTCTGCGAACTGTTCGACCTCTGTCCGTCCGTCTGCGAAGCCCATGCGATCTGACAGCAGCTTGTGACCATTAAGGAAATTAAATCAGATTTTTGTTATCAACCTACTCATAAAATGACCTCAAGGATTAGCAGTTCATTACCCCCCGCCCCCCTCTCCCGGATACCCCAAACTGGTGGTGGCGTAGAGGGCCAAGTGACCCCATTTAATAATGAAACATTTTTAGATTTTTTTTTGTCTTGTACAAATTCACTCTCTTTTCGTGCCGGGAGTGGGGGGGGGCTGGAGGCAGAATAGAATGGTTTTCAAATTGCTAAATTATTCGCTGAAAGGTCCAAAAAATGTTTTTAAAATTCTCTGTACATTTTTGGACAGATGATGATATGTAAAAACGAACAAAAAATAAAATTATATTCTTTATCCCCGATTAAGTTGTTTGTACATTCATGGCTGCTGGTGAAAATTGAGATAATGCCAATAACTCATTTCTATCTTTTAACTGACTACTGTTATTAATTGTTGACTGTTCTGGGGTTGGGGTTTTTTTTTCATCGCTGAAATGAGAGTTAAGGAATAAAGTAAAATAGCTATCAATTCAGCCAAAACTCAGGTGATACACGTATTAGACTATGCCTAAAAAAACATGCTGTGAGAAAAATTATAGTGTTCCCTGTTCCAAAGAATATCAATTCAAGGTTTGATGTATGTGAATGTATTTTTGTTTCCCCCCCCCCCCACCCCCCCCCCCAAAAAAAGAGTTGATTTTGTTTATGTTTTTAATGTGAGTGTAGTGTTACGTTTTCTTTGGTGTGTCTTTTTGTCCGGTCAAAAATTTACTTTTTTGTTTACTCTCGTGCTCGTATTCGATACAGTTCATCAAAGTTGTTTGCTTGTGAGAAAGACATGCATGTAGAATTTCTGTTTGTGAACGTGATTAGTACCCGTAATCTTCAACCCCACCCCTTCCCGCCTCGCGCACCCCACCCAAAGAACCCCCAACTCATATTAATCTATTATCCTAGATGCGTGTAATGATTTCAACCTGGATGTGTTTACCAGTGAAGACATGTCAGTAGTTGCAGCATGCTCGCAAGCATGATAAGTTTCAAACCAGTGTATTGCCGGTTATATAGACCAAAGTGTATGCGCAAGTGCTGCACGCTGCACCACGATTGATGGGATGATGACAGCGCAAGGGTTTGTACACAAAGACATGAGAAAACCATTGCCTTTTAAACTTTTTATGTGAATTAGTGTCTTTCTCAACAATTTACGCAATTTCCCTGACAGTACAGCATGACATAACAATGAAGAACACTGACCATAAATATTTGCAACTCAAAACAAAAACTAAATCCTGAAAACGGCGTAGAGAGTAAGTTGAGTTTAAATGTGATAGACCCAGAAACTGCACGATCGGGTTTAAAATGTGTTACATTGTACATCAGCAAGATTGTTTTTCTTTTTTTCAGAATTTCAGTATTCACTTTCTGTTTAGTTGCAAATGTTAAGTATGTTATACACCATTATGTCATGCTGTCCTGTCAGGGAAATTGTGTAAATCATTAAGGAAGACATTTAATTCACATAAAAAGTAAAAAAAGACAACCGATGGTTTCTTCTCATGTATTTGTGTACAAACCTTAACTTTCCAGCGGCCCAGCAATGTCGGTGTGGCCTGCAGCACTTGCACAAACAGATTGGTCTAATTGTATTTTATTTTGAATTGTAAAAAATCAAACTATCCTGTGTAAAAAGGAAGAATTTTTTTCATCTAGGACAACATATTATACAAATATTGGATGCATATGAGTGGATTGTCGCAGAATATAATCACGAGGTGAAATCTCGACTTTTCATTTTTCACAAGGGGAGGCATAGTGAAATGGAAAAGCCATAGTTAACCACCAGATCAGCAAAACATTTGTATGGGTGTTAGCTGTCTCAGATGTAACCAATCAAAACCTTGTCTCTGATCATACGACGTAGCAAGTGTCTGTAGTAGTCAGGTGAATTCCAGTTTGAGCATTCAATTATGACAAAGAAAGTCAATGTACCAGATGTAAGTCAAAATTGATCTCGCAAATGACTTGAATATTATACACTGTTCACGGAGCCTGCATTAAGCAACAAAATCAGTATGTAGTGAACAAGTTTGAAGGATATACATTAAGATCTAGAGCTGTGTTGTCAAGTAACCATTAATTCATATTTTCCACCAGCATTAATGACGCTTTTTAAAAACATTTTATTGTGTTTTGATGCATTTTGTAATTTTTTTTTACTTTTGAATTTGTTTGGTTTTTTTAGCATCAAAAGTACATGTTGACAGTAACTGCATGCCATCCGTCCTGATTTCTGCACGAGCCCAGAATGCTCTTCCGAAACTAAATCCCCCCCATCTGACAAGCCCGCATCGTTAAAACCCAATCAACTGACTATTTAATGCTTTATGTATCATTAACGTCTTGTTCCCTACCTCTCTCCCCACATCTGAATTGAATGCATTTTCCCAATTCAGTAGTAAGATAAAGGCTGCATACGAGGAATACATACGACTTCATACTGCCAAGGTAGTGACTGTTTTTTACCATGTTCTGCGGGACAGTTCAGAATCGCAGCTATGGATGCGGCTTAGGCCTCATGAGCCATTAAAGTGCTTTACACACGGCGTCCAAAATGGCTGATGGAGCTGAAAGCCGTAGTCAAAAGCTGAGATCTCGGATTGGTTCTGTATAGCATTGACTTTGTGTAGTGTATGTGTTAGGCATGGCACTTGGATGTTACAATGTAAGCACATTTTTTGTCTCTTGTCATTGGTTTCCATTCAGCAGTTATGTCTAGTGACAGATCCGCACTCTTCTGTGTGATTTTTGTTTGTTTATTCAAAGCTTTAATGCACCATTGTCCTGTAGAGGACTCCGTAATATTTCACTCCTCATCTATTGTACTTGGTGTGCACAAATGTTCTGTAGAGGACACCGTAGCCTTCACGTCCTTTGTGGAAATCATCCACCATGTACAAATGTCCATTTGAGGACACCATATTCAAAACTATAGATATCGTTCATGTATGTCATGTCCTTCAACACTGTGAGAGGATTTAGAATGATAGAACCATGGCGAGTTAGTTGAGATAACCCGACATTCAAAAGTTGTTTCCTTCAAAATGGCCATCAACACTTTGGGGACTTCCGCCAAACCACCCCCCCTCTTTTTCCAGAAGTCTTTTTAGACTTAAAGTTTAACAGTTTTAAAGCTTCTTTTTTTGGGGGGGGGGGGGTCGGTTCAAATGGATGTTCTTGATTGAAATGATTGAAAGTCATTCTACTTCCTTTCCCCATGAAATTTCAGTTTCCTGATATGAATGTAGGATTTCATTAATTGTACTGAGTAAGCATCGTGGAACATCTGCCTAAGTTCCGAGGTTTAATTACTCTGGGGTTTTTTCCTGGGTTTCATCAGTCGAGTTTCTTTTCAGTGGTTGGAGAACGTCATGCTAAAAATAATCACATTAGAAAGGCTGTCGGTTTTAATCAGGGATGTGAAATTTCAATTTTGTAGCGGAAAAATTATTTAGAAAATTGCACAATGCTCATCTTTTCAAGAACAGTACAAAAAGCTCTTTTCTGATCAGTGATGAGAAACTTAAGATCTTCATCCGAATTCAGATTTTTGTTATCTCTGCCGTTCCAAGAAAAAAAATGCTGTTATTTTCTCCAGATTATCAAATCATGGTTTTTAATCAACTTCGCTAGTGCTGAGGATACTGTTCCCAGAAGCTCCAAGAAAACTGTAACTCCATGGATTACCTGAAGGCTTTCCAGATACTTCCTCCGATATGGATTAAAGTGTCAGATTTTCTTAGCGTCCAAGCGTCAGATTTTCTTGCCAGCATATTTGACTCTCACCCCTGGATTTCTAAAACATATTTTTGTTGAAATCAAGATCTTAGACATAACAGACAACCTAGACACCCCTCTGGCTGACACCATGGTTCAAATATCCTTTTTTTGTATAAAAATGGAGACAGTTATTTGGACTCCGGAAGAAAGGTCTCCTCATGAACTGGGCCCAATTTCATAGAGCTGCTTAAGCAGAAAATATTGCCTAACAATTTTCTGCTAAGCAGAAATGAGCAGGATACCAGTCACAAATTGTACATGTGACATGGGAGTTTGGCTTGTAACCTTATTCTGGTTAGCATCATTTTGTTGTGCTTAGCTACTTTTTGTGCTTAAGCAGCTCTATAAAAGTGGGCCCTGGGCCTTACAACTGTAGGTTTTTGCATTTTGTTCCAAGAACAACAGGTCTGGAATTTCACAAAGGTCATGGTTTCCGCTGCCCAAGGGGTTTTTGGCCTGGGTGCCTCCCTTTAAAGAATTTTAATTTTACACAGGCATGCGACTTTTCATCTGGGCCCAATTTCATAGAGCTGCTTACCACAAAAACTAGCTATGCACAATATATGCTTACCAGAATAAGGTTACCAGCCAAAATAGCATTCCACATGTACCATTTGTGATTGGTATCCTGCTTAATTTTGCTTAGCAGAAAATTTCTAAGCAAGCTGCTTAAGCAGCTCTATGAAATTGGGCCCTGATCAGGACCCAATAAGCTATTTGTGAGTTAAATTTTAATAATGTCTGGTACAGTGACTTGTCTGTACACATTTTGTGCACAAAGTACATGAGTGAAAACAAATTCTTTTCAGACGTTATTAATGCTCAATATGAATTCACACCAAATTTTGCAACATGAAGCGCCATGAAATTGGGCTAAGCTGATTTCCCCTTAAAAAAAGGTTTTGCCGTGGAGAACTGAAAAACACTGCAAAGTTTTGTGTGCTTGACCATTGCCACTTTTTTCCGATATAAATTTGCTTGTCTGCAATTATGTTTAGTTAAGATTTGTCATTTGTCATGCGGGAAGGGACTTTTTGTTTGTATTTAAAATAGCCTTGTCCTATTAAGAGGTGAAATTCCTGACCATAAAATGAACCAAAGTACAGACATTTTACCCAAGTTGTACATACCCCCTTCTTCCGAAATATCATGATTCCTCGCCAAACAAAGCCCCACCCACATGGGAAGACCCTTTTTCTATGTGCCCCCAATCCAAGCCCATTTTCTTATGTCTTGCCGTATATTATGTGCACAGTTTCAGGCAGAATGTAATGTATGCATTCCATATGAAGATTTCATGACGTCCGATTATACATTGTCGTAAGTTGTCACTCCTTTGGAGTTAACTTTGGTTGATTTTTCATCCATACATCATCATCATGGCTGTTGGAGTGTGTTTTTTAATTTCTTTGGTATTATTAACATTCATTCATTTCCATTGTTTATGGATTTACGATTACATTTTGTTTAGGAGAGTGTAGTGTGCATGGTTTTATTCATAGAGACTTCACTAATTAGGGAAGTACTTTTGTCTTGCAGCAAAATCTGTTAAAGTTGTTTGAATTCGGCATCTCATTCAAAACAAGTTTAATGTACACTACTTGGTTAAGTGAGGGCTGGTAACACTACGTCATGGCACATGTTATTTATTTTACCGTTTTCTCAAAAGTGCAATGACCTGGGGGAGTCAAAGTCCTTGATTTCATAGACTGGACTATTCCACATATCGGGGGTGGGGGGGGGGAGTCAGGTCAAGATTTGTGTAGATTGTGTTTTGGAGGGGTTGAAATATTTTCACTCATATACTTTGTGCATAAAACTGTACAGCCATACAGACCTACCCAGATCTTAACCCTCTGATGAGTGGATCCATCTGTTCTTTGTAGCAGGCGTTTCAGATGTCTTGCTGACAGCCTGTGCTAGGTTCGGAGGTTTCCAACACCCCTCCCCCTGCAAATCACACTTTTGGGCTCACTGGGGAGCACGTAGCGGGGTGGAACCTTCCCACATTTGTGTAATTCATGGGGTTGACTCCCTCACATAAAGGTTTAAAGTTAAACTGGTGGGTGTATGTGCAATTTGTAAAATTTCTTTTTAGAGAGGAGAGATCGAAAGCATCGGTTCACATAAGCATGAATCAAAATGCATGGTGTGTGCAATATTATCTATCTATTATTGGAAACGGAGGTTCGTCATTTGTTTTGAATGCGTAAGAGTTTTGATTTGATTACAATCTGAATGTGAAGCAAATTACGACAAGAATGCAGAATCCGGTGTATATTTTAAACAATATCAACAACAACAAAGTGTACCTCTACCAATTAGTCTCCATGACAACATGTTAAATGTTTATTTGTGTTTGCTTGAAGTGTTTCTTTGACTTAAAACCTTTGTTTTTTACCAGAAACTGGCATAACTTGAGTCCCTCGGATCAATGGCCTGGATTTGGTCGTAATACCCCTTTAAAAACTTATACATTCCCTCATAGAAAGTAGCCCCCCCCCCTTCTAAAAAACCAGGCCTGGAATTACATGGAGGCCACTGAAGTATACCCCAAAAAGAGTGAATATTCTTGGTTTTGAATGACCCTACGCAGCGTTCTCCCATCATAGTGCTCCACTGGCCAAATGCTGGTTGAAGCACCTGAGTACCAGTCACTATTCTCTCCCAAGTGGTCTGGCTCGTTAGTTCAGTATTGGAAAGCATCCCTGCTTAATGTGTAAATATAGTAAAGAATTAGCTGGGGGACTAGTGAAACAATTTAAGCTAACTGTCCCCGCTGGTTAGTTACTGGAAAAAGGTGAGGGCAAACCTTACCACAGCATCTGCACAGATTGCCATGGATGGTCCTTTGCTTCTGCCATGCGCGGTGCCCTTCGTAATGTCCCATTAGGAAAAAAAACGCCCCCCATTGAATTGTACCTCAAACAGAAATTCCCCATTCCCCTTGAAGAATAAAAGCTCAAGTCATACTGTCTTGTTTTGGACTGAATCAGTAGAAATCATAAATCAATTTTTTTTATGACGACAGTTAAGCCACTAAAAAGGTCAAACAATGATAACTATCTGCTTCTAGATTTGCCGGCATCGTACTGTTTTATCAAACTTAATCTAGCTCTAGAATTAAATTCTTGGCGTGTGAACTAACAGTGATTTCAGCTTGCTTGCTTGCCGTTTGTCTTCAAACTAACAATTTTAAACTGAAGGGTTGATTACCGAGTGTTCCATCTTCATATAATCCGGTATACAAAACCTTAGTCCATTGACCATGTGACCTGTGACATCACATGGTCACAAAAAGAGCCACAGAGCCTGGACATTCTGTGGGTAAAATTTGTACACAGCTCAATGGAGGGAAAACATGAAATCAGACATTTCAAGGAAATTCCGTTGTATGATCTTTTTTGTTGGATGGAAAACATAAAATCATGTACATATTATTGTAATTCCATTGTCCAGTTTTTATTAACTTTTGATGGGAAGAAAGGGGGTATATTTCAAAACTTTTTAAGCTGCTAGTTTTACATTTTGATTTTGTTTTGTGGTAATTATGAAACAAAATGTAATATATATATATTTTATGACCAGTGCAGTAGCTTGCCTGCTGGGAAATGCTGTGGAATGTACCGGGATGTTTTTTTTGTTAACAAGTTGACATGGTCTATACTTGACAGAACACAAAAGTGAAGGGAATGTTGTTGGCAGGAAAAGAGTTGTCTTGAAAACTTGGCAAAAGTTGAGTGTATAGTTAGTGTTTGAGTCAACGACTGCACGCTTGGTTGGAAGAAAAAGACTGGAACACTGTGTATTGCTAATCAACTTCTAAGAAATTTTGGTTTTGTATGAATGAAGTTTCCAAATTGTAGGGGATTGCCGTTGTTAGTTCATAATACTTGAGTTGTACGTTAGTTGGACCTTTACTTTTTCTTGCATTTTACAATCATGAAAGAATAATCTTTTTAAATTGATAGTGCAATAATGTATGTGAAAAAGAGAAGGTTGAACCGCATGATATGATCAGCAAAATGTTACTTGAACTCTTTAATGAACTTTATTGAACTCTTTAAGATGCATTGACTAATGTGATAAGCAACTAATTAAACTCCCTTTGCTTTTTCCCGATGTAGAGATGCAATTCGCCAGAGAAGCTTTCCAATATGACGTCTCGTCAGAACAGCCCTCTTAAGGTAGGCCTCTCCCCGACATCACCTGAACCTCCGTCCGATCTGGCCAACCACATCCAGTACATGGAGACATCCCCGCCCGGGAGCAGACGCCGCCCTCGAAGCGTCGAGGCGCCATCCTCGAGTCAAAATTCACCAAGTAGGCGACGTCCTCAGAGTGCAGAAGGTCCATCGTCTGGTCAAAGCCCCCCAGAGTCCGGTAAAACCAGCAAAAGGTCCCCGAAAACCAAGAGCAAAATTTCCTCGAGTCCTACCAGGGGTGACAAAATGATTATAGACCCAGCAGCTTCCCAGAATCCTGGGCGGTATGACGAGCCAAGTGAAATATCACAGAATACTCAAGCTTCTGTGAACGGCAAAGGAAAGCCTCCATCAGCTGGCTCTCGTAGTAAAAAGCTTACTGGATCCAAGAAGAGTCAATCTAAGCTGACACGGCCTTCTTCCTACAAGTCCAAAGGGTCAGGTTCTCAGGATAGCCTCCAATCGGATGGTTCCCAGACAGATGATGGGAGGCAGCCGACTGAAGAACGGAGAGGTGGGCCCCTGAAGCGCCAGCTGGTGTACTCACAGCAGCCAAAGAGCACAGTGAGTTCACTTAAACCGCCAACAGGCCGGCAAGAGATCCAACAGAAGAACATGAATGGCAGTTCAGATGGAATCTCCAAACCAAAGGAAATCCGTATGACGGCGGTTAGGCAGCAGTCGGGAAAGAGTTTATCGCAGAAGGGGACGCAGGATCAGGACCAAAGAGATGCCTTTCCACAAGATGATCAAAGAGAGAACGGAAGTCTGTCAACAAAGATGCCGTCGCTCCTCCGGATGCCCAAGATGCCCCCAACAAAACAGCAAGAGATCCCGACCAATCACAGAGGACTGACCAACAGAACGCCTCAGCTCATCGATGCCAACTCCAATCCTGTCCCGCATCAGAATGGCGTCACCTACAGGACACCAACCAGGATGGCTGAGCAGTCCAACTCACAACTGAAGTCGACGCCTGTCCCAATTCCTTGCGGGATAAGGCAGCTCCCGGATTCAGCCAACTCTCGTTTGTCACAATCACCAGAGCGGGGGAGCTCCGGGGAGGATGAGAAACCTTCCCCGCCATCGTCTCCAAGGTCCAGGGCGCAGCAGAGCAGTAAGATTGCCCTTCCAGTCAGGGGTAGGGGGTCAAGTAGGCTTCCAAGGGGCACAGGGATTCCTACCAGGAGAACCAACAACTCTTAAAAAGTTCAGAGGTCAAATATATAAAGGTAACAATGTCCGGAGATCACACATGCATGATTATTGAACAGTAAAAACAGCTACATTAATTTCCTTTTTTGAACAAAGATTCATCCGTGACATCGAAAAATAAAAAAAATTAAAAACTTGTCTTCGAACATCGATAGATATAAGAATAAGAACAATGTTACCGTGTGACCAAAAATATTCAAACTTTGCCAAACTCTATGAATCTCTTTGCTGTGTATGATCTTGTAAACAGTTGTAAACAAAGATTTTGTGATTGTAAATACCAGAACTTGTTGCAATGGCTGCATTCCATACTACAAAATTTGACTGCATTTCAATCCAGACACACACAAAAATGGAGGGAAACGTCACTATAAAAAAAACTTTTAAAACCCACCACTTTTTGTTCTTCCATCTCATGTTTTTACAGTGAGGAATATTTTGTTATTTCGAAAAAGGCTGGCAGAATTCTTCATTTATGGTTGGAATGCAAAGCTGTATCAACTCTGGGAAAAAATGGCGCCAGTTTATTTGTTAGTTTCCATAGAAATCAGTTTCATTTTCATGTATAAACTACTTCTATTTTGACAGTTGTTGATAAGACAACGTTCTCAAACCTTGCTGACTGTTTGCAAATACGATTAGCCCTCCATTTGGACTTTCTATATAAATTATGGAACATGTATTATGGACAAAGTCTTTGCTTCCTTGCAAAGGTCTTGTTCTTCTTCTGAGAGGAGGGGTGGCAGGCTTTGCTCCTGCGTATTTGTTGGTCTTCATCAGATTGTGAAACTGTGAATTATAGTTGGGCTGGTCCCGAATACTAATTGAGTGTTAACCGGACCCAGCTGTAGTTGGGAGATTCCTCATTTGGGCATAACATATCATGTGACATGTATTATAAATATTTGAACATAAATTATGAAGAAGAAAAACACATGATACATTTGATGATTTTGAGATATTTCTTGTTCAACTCAGAATCATGTGACCAAAATGTCAGATTTCAGAATATTTTGAGCATGTATCAAACTGGTTCTCCAATGTTTTGCTAACACACAATGAGGACCACAACGAGGCTCTCGTTCCTGAAAAAAAACACTGGTTCCGTAATTGAAGGATGATTATTTTGAACTGACAAACTCTGATGGGTAGTAGTCCGGGAACCAGACGATCCTATATCTTTGTAAAGGTCAATATTTCAAAGCTGCTATTTTGTAAATAAATTAAAATGTACATCGAAAAATATGGTGAACAAAACCATATTGCTGCTGGATGTGTTTGTAAAGTTGTAATATGATGTAAATTTTATGTTGATGCTTTATTAACTAGAAAACTGGAAAAATATCTATGTATTAGTGTAATAATTAAATTATTATAAAAACTAAGATGATAATTTGTAACTGAGGAGTCAAAAATCACAGACGAATAATTGTCTTTCTCTGGGAAGGACACTTTGATATTTTCGAAGTATGGTGGGAAAATACTTGGTACTTCTCAGAGAAATAACATCTACCTTAATTCGAAAAAACAAATATCGTGAAAGGCAAATCATTGGTTATTCAAAAATGGAAACATAAGGTTATGTTTTGTTGTAACCATCTGTTTTGTTGACCATTAAGGACCGTTTTTTTTGTAGACGTATGTGGCCAGAAGATTTACCAAGTGAAATCTTTTACTCCAGGATTGAGAAATTTCTGACTTGTGTCTAAGTTCAAACTGTTTTTTAAGTCTGCCTGGTGAAAACAAACTAGAAGTTGTTTTCTTCAGATGTAAGGAAATCCTGCTTTTTGATCTACTTCTCTAGTGCTGAGGATACTGTTCCCAAAGACTCCTTGGAATCCTATAACTCCAGGGGTTACCAAAAGGTGGAAGTGCCACTATTCAACAAAACCTCCTAAAATTTGGATGCTAGTTATAGACCTTTTTGTCAGCAATGACTTTCACCCCTGTGTAGACATTCCTGAGCTCCTTCATATCCAAAGACCAATGTGGCTAAAGGAAAGTATATTAAAATCCCACGTTCTTGAAAGAGTGGTCATGCTCGGACGTGAGTAAAGATTAGAAAAATACACTTGGTATATCTGCTGCCACCTAGTGTTTTAAAGTCTCCCATTGGTTTTGTACGATGACAGCATCAGCCAGCCGGCAAAATGATATCATGTGGGGGAATGCCTCCGAACAGCATGCAGTCAACCCTCCTAAGATCATTTTAAAAGGTTTGGTATTATAATCAAGTGAACAATTTTGTCGGCCTGCAATGTGACATCCTAAATCTGACATAATCAAGGAGGGAAGGGAAATTCCAAAATAAAAATAAATAAATAACAGTTTGGTAACTTGTGGTTCCTTCCCCCATGGTTCAAAAAGTAAATCAAGAGATTGGACGATCATAATTTTAAACAAGGATAGACCCCTTGCACTGACGTCACATGCCACTACTGTCTGCCCATTGTCTGCAATTTCAGGAGTCAAATTGCATCTAATGATATGGTGCACGCCTAACCTTGTGTGTCGCTTAAAATGAGCACTGGAGAGTTGACACGGGGGAAGGGGGGGGTGGTTGAATCTGACTCCCATAATGGCGCTACCAAGATTTATCTTGGGGGATGACGTCGGATGCTTGTGATCAGTAAACCTCACACTACTAATCAGAGAGAGAGATATGTTTTTGTTGGTTTGATTTCGTCAAAAAGTACAACAGCTCAAACTTACAGTTTACCAATGGTTATAGTTTGCCTTGAACAAATATTTATATAAAATTGGACGGTCTTGTAAACGAATCTTCTCAAAAATGGGATTTGTGTGAAGGTAAATGTGTGTGAGGACATAATGATATCTTGCCAAGAAATTGTGAATATAACATTTCTAAATAACTATAAAGTTATGAATACATCGTGGGTTTCTTTGAAGAGTGCATTCATTTCTATCCGTTGGTTTTCTATTAACACGTCTGGCAACCGACCTGTGAAATTGTCCTCCAATTAATTGCTCACATTATTTTGGGGAAAAAACCTGCCAAATAATGGTTAACGGTTTGTCAGTGATCTAAAGGATAATATTAAGAAAAAAACTGATAAAGAAAAAAATTATAATATAAGGATCGAATAGGGACACGACTCGAGGACATTAATTGAAATCTTGGTGATTGAAATGAATGTACTGTTCAGATGAACGATAGTGTACCATCTTAATTAAAGTAATTAAATTATCCATTAAATAAATGGACATCCAGTTTTCAACATTTTCAGTCATACAAAGAGTATGGGGGGAGGGGAGTGAGGTCGGAGACCATATTTGACTCTAAAAGGTGTGTAAAATGTTGATTTTTAAATAATGTGCATCAATTTTGAAAGAACAATGTTGATAACGAGCATGATATTTGGTCCTTGGGAAAAAAGTAGGAATATTTTACTGAGTACAAGGGTTGACCTACATGAACACATTGTGTAGGGTACGATTTGTTTTGACCCTTACACCGATGTGTATTAAGCACTGTATACTCTATACTTTCCCCTGAGTTCTGTGAACAAAATCCACAGAAATTTCACTCGGGTGGGATTTGAACCCACAACTTAAAAACACATTGTATTCTTTATCCCCCTATGGAAAGTTAACATCTATTAAACATTGTGTAGGCTTTAATAGACATTTCAGGCTATTTAATCTCAATTGTTCAGATATTTCCAAGGGCAAAACAAATCGGAAATCAGACTGAAGTAGGAAGAATATCATGCCTGTGATAAGTACTACTTTGGGGGAGGAGGGAGGGAGGGAGGGGGTCCTCAAAAATAGCACTCTCTGTATGACCTGAAAAATGTTGAAAACTTTGGATGGTCCCTTAACCTTTAAATGTATCTACACAGTTATTTATACTGACCAAAACTGTAAGCATTTGGATGAAAAGGTGGTTTGTGATTACTGTTTTTGCACACCATCCTGCAAAGCTGTCTGGCCGTTTTTTAATTTTTGTGTGAAGGACTTGTACTTAAGGAAGTACATGTACATTTGTTTTTTAAATTCATGTGTACATGTACATTGATGAAGGGAAAACCAAAAAGAATACAAACAATTCTCAGTATTTTTGACCATGTGAGGGCGTTTGTGAACCAAAATTCATATGATGCAAAACAAGTAACACCAAGTAGTTTTGTAATTTTGTGTTTACTTTTATTTATTTGGCCATTGATTCAAGAATACAGGCAGTCAAAATAATACAAGCCTGTAATTGTGTTGCAAGGACATTTACCATTGAAAGCGCCACCACGTGGTCAAAAATACGGTTCATTGTGGAATAGTCCAGTGTAACAGGCGCTCTGATGGTCGTTAATGTTCCTATACACACAACTTTCCAAGTTGGAATGCACTCTATATGCGTTACGAGTCTTCAGATGCGCCCATACTGTCAGTGCCAAAATATATGCCAAGAAATACCTGTGTAATTTTCAGGTCGATTCACTGTACAGATTTGACGAACAAAGTAAACAATGTATTAAGTAAGTAATTAATAAGTACGGTTTGAAACTCTGCATGGCGGAGACACCATTGTAAGGGTTTGCGGTAACGCCATGTATATGCAAACCTCTCTTTGAATTGTGGTGGTTCTGAAAAGAAACGGTGGGGTAACTACTTGACGTTTCGATCAGTATGCTCTGATCGTCTTCAGGAGAAAGTACAAGCAGCTAGTCTACTGGTTACAACCATGAGCAAATAATCTCTTCTCGGAAGAAGTGGTGTTTTGTAAAAGAACCAGGGATACATTTTATGGAGCTGTTTATGGCAGAATTCTTCCCTGTAACACACATAATGCTATGGGCCATAAGCGCAGAATTCTGCGTTAAGTAGAGCCATGACATTTGGCCCAGGGCCCAATTTCATAAAGCTGTTAAGCAGAAAGTACCAGTTGACAAATTTCTTTACTAAGCAAAAAATTGAGCGGGGCACCAGTCACAACAAAGCAAACTTAATGTAATTTTGGCTGGTAACCTGTTTCTGCTAGGCAGTACTTTTCTGTGCTTAGCAAGTTTTTGTCCTTACAGGCTTTATTAAATTCGGCGCTGGTCTGAGCATTTCAAACATACTCTGCTCATCTTTTAGGAGAAGACGGGTCCTGTGTCGCCCCTGGTTTTTTAAAAGAACAGCCACTTCTTCCAAGAACACATTATTTGCCCACACATCAACTCTTTAAAAGTTCTAACTTTATTTAACAAACAATGCAAAGCTTCAAATATCACTCTATAAGTGCACTCTGACGATCATGGACCATCTTGTATCTGGTATTAATGAAATGGTGTACAATTTGGAAAATTTTCTTTTTAAGTTTGTCAACAAATATGGCTGCTGATGAAAAAGGTCTGTCAGAGATGTGTGTACAATGTGGACCATACAGTTATTTGACTAGACTTGCCCTGCATTTTTTACAAATCCATGTGCAAGCTTGTAATTTGGTCTGGCTGTTGTACGACTATTTGTATATTAGTACTGTCGTTCTTATCAGTGCATTATAGAACCTCCAAAACTGAAGGCATAACTTCAAAGCCTACAATATACACATGTGCGTCAGTTTCTTCAACATGAATGTAAGTTCTATGAAAAGCAATTTTGTTCCTCAGTCGCCCACAAACGTGTCTGCGTCCAGGGGCCAATTTCACAAAGAGCTAAGTTTGATCTCAATTGCTAAGCAAAGTGTGATGTCGCAATACAAATCACTATGGTGATATTGACAACTCTTATTAAGATGAATCTTAGTGCTTTGTGAAATCAAACCCAGGAGACCTAAAAACAATGTATTCACGTGGAATCGATAGATAAAACTCTAGTCAATACATGTGGACCATAGTATGTACACTTGTCTCTGAGGCCTTCTATATGTACATGGGTTTTATTTCAACCAAAATATGTTAACCATATTTCTTTAACCGGATGTGTTTAATAATTTAATGGACACTTGGTGGGTCTAGGGAAACATTACTACAGATATTAATGAGCACTGTGCAATGTTATTGTAGATTATCATGTATCGTACAAGCCGTGGTAATAATAAAGCTTTGTGATCGTATGAACAGCTGTTTTGACTTGATTTACTTTTGGATGTGGTCATGTTTCAGAGGATATGGACACGTCTGGCTGTATGTAGAACTTGTACGTCAACAGGCAAAAGACAGAATTAGGGTAAGGGTTAG
Organism: Plazaster borealis; assembly: GCA_021014325.1. Taxonomy (NCBI): domain Eukaryota; kingdom Metazoa; phylum Echinodermata; class Asteroidea; order Forcipulatida; family Labidiasteridae; genus Plazaster; species Plazaster borealis. Next base: position 6,833,607 of record CM037468.1, read on the forward strand.
GTAAGGGTTCTCAGTAGGAACGGGGTTAGGGTAAGGTTCAGGGTTAGGGAAAGAGTAAGGGATGAAGTAAAGGTAAGGGATTCAGATGGGGCCAGGTAAGGGTTCTACACATGTATATGTTTTGGGGGAAGGGTTGCGAGTAAGAGCTTTAGATGTGTGTATATTTAAGGAATGGGTGTAAGTTAGAGTTGGGTTAAGGAATGAGGTACAGGAAAGGGTAAGGGATGAAGTAAGGATAAGGGATGAAGTAAGGGTAAGGAATGAAGTAAGGGTAAGGGATGAAGTAAGGGTAAGGGATGAAGTAAGGGTAAGGGATGAAGTAAGGATAAGGGATAAAGTAAGGGTAAGGGATGAAGTAAGGATAAGGGATGAAGTAAGGATAAGGGATGAAGTAAGGGTAAGGGATGAAGTAAGGGTAAGGGATGAAGTAAGGATAAGGGATGAAGTAAGGATAAGGCATGAAGTAAGGGTAAGGGATGAAGTAAGGGTAAGGGATGAAGTAAGGGTAAGGGATGAAGTAAGGATAAGGTATGAAGTAAGGGTAAGGGATGAAGTAAGGGTAAGGGATGAAGTAAGGGTAAGGCATGAAGTAAGGGTAAGGGATGAAGTAAGGATAAGGTATGAAGTAAGGGTAAGGGATGAAGTAAGGGTAAGGGATGAAGTAAGGGTGAGGTATGAAGTAAGGGTAAGGGATGAAGTAAGGGTAAGGGATGAAGTAAGGGTAAGGGATGAAGTAAGGGTAAGGGATGAAGTAAGGGTAAGGGATGAAGTAAGGGTAAGGGATGAAGTAAGGATAAGGGATGAAGTAAGTGTAAGGGATGAAGTAAGGGTAAAGGATGAAGTAAGGGTAAGGGATGAAGTAAGAGTAAGGGATCATGTAACGATAAGGGATGAAGTAAGGGTAAGGGATGAAGTAAGGGTAAGGGATGAAGTAAGGGTAAGGGATGAAGTAAGGGTAAGGCATGAAGTAAGGGTAAGGGATGAAGTAAGGATAAGGTATGAAGTAAGGGTAAGGGATGAAGTAAGGGTGAGGTATGAAGTAAGGGTAAGGGATGAAGTAAGGGTAAGGGATGAAGTAAGGGTAAGGGATGAAGTAAGGATAAGGTATGAAGTAAGGGTAAGGTATGAAGTAAGGGTGAGGTATGAAGTAAGGATAAGGGATCATGTAACGATAAGGGATGAAGTAAGGGTAAGGGATGAAGTAAGGGTAAGGGATGAAGTAAGGGTAAGGGATGAAGTAAGGGTAAGGGATGAAGTAAGGATAAGGGATGAAGTAAGGATAAGGCATGAAGTAAGGGTAAGGGATGAAGTAAGGGTAAGGGATGAAGTAAGGGTAAGGGATGAAGTAAGGATAAGGTATGAAGTAAGGGTAAGGGATGAAGTAAGGGTAAGGGATGAAGTAAGGGTAAGGCATGAAGTAAGGGTAAGGGATGAAGTAAGGATAAGGTATGAAGTAAGGGTAAGGGATGAAGTAAGGGTAAGGGATGAAGTAAGGGTGAGGTATGAAGTAAGGGTAAGGGATGAAGTAAGGGTAAGGGATGAAGTAAGGGTAAGGGATGAAGTAAGGGTAAGGGATGAAGTAAGGGTAAGGGATGAAGTAAGGGTAAGGGATGAAGTAAGGATAAGGGATGAAGTAAGTGTAAGGGATGAAGTAAGGGTAAAGGATGAAGTAAGGGTAAGGGATGAAGTAAGAGTAAGGGATCATGTAACGATAAGGGATGAAGTAAGGGTAAGGGATGAAGTAAGGGTAAGGGATGAAGTAAGGGTAAGGGATGAAGTAAGGGTAAGGCATGAAGTAAGGGTAAGGGATGAAGTAAGGATAAGGTATGAAGTAAGGGTAAGGGATGAAGTAAGGGTGAGGTATGAAGTAAGGGTAAGGGATGAAGTAAGGGTAAGGGATGAAGTAAGGGTAAGGGATGAAGTAAGGATAAGGTATGAAGTAAGGGTAAGGTATGAAGTAAGGGTGAGGTATGAAGTAAGGATAAGGGATCATGTAACGATAAGGGATGAAGTAAGGGTAAGGGATGAAGTAAGGGTAAGGGATGAAGTAAGGGTAAGGGATGAAGTAAGGGTAAGGGATGAAGTAAGGATAAGGGATGAAGTAAGTGTAAGGGATGAAGTAAGGGTAAGGCATGAAGTAAGGGTAAGGGATGAAGTAAGGGTAAGGCATGAAGTAAGGATAAGGGATGAAGTAAGGATAAGGGATGAAGTAAGTGTAAGGGATGAAGTAAGGGTAAGGCATGAAGTAAGGATAAGGGATGAAGTAAGGGTAAGGGATGAAGTAAGGGTAAGGGATCATGTAATGATAAGGGATGAAGTAAGGGTAAGGGATGAAGTAAGGGTAAGAGATGAAGTAAGGGTAAGGGATGAAGTAAGGGTAAGGGATGAAGTAAGGGTAAGGGATGAAGTAAGGGTAAGGGATGAAGTAAGGGTAAGGGATGAAGTAAGGGTAAGGGATGAAGTATAGGGTAAGGGATGAAGTAAGGGTAAGGGATGAAGTAAGGGTAAGGCATGAAGTAAGGGTAAGGGATGAAGTAAGGGTAAAGGATGAAGTAAGGGTAAGGGATGAAGTAAGGGTAAGGGATGAAGTAAGGGTAAGGGATGAAGTAAGGGTAAGGGATGAAGTAAGGGTAAGGGATGAAGTAAGGGTAAGGGATGAAGTAAGGGTAAGGGATGAAGTAAGGGTAAGGGATGAAGTAAGGGTAAGGGATGAAGTAAGGGTAAGGGATGAAGTAAGGATAAGGGATCATGTAACGATAAGGGATGAAGTAAGGGTTAGGGATGAAGTAAGGGTAAGGGATGAAGTAAGGGTAAGGGATGAAGTAAGGGTAAGGGATGAAGTAAGGGTAAGGGATGAAGTAAGGGTAAGGCATGAAGTAAGGGTAACGGATGAAGTAAGGGTAAGGCATGAAGTAAGGGTAAGGGATGAAGTAAGGGTAAGGCATGAAGTAAGGGTAACGGATGAAGTAAGGGTAAAGGATGAAGTAAGGGTAAGGGATGAAGTAAGGGTAAGGGATGAAGTAAGGGTGAGGTATGAAGTAAGGGTAAGGGATGAAGTAAGGGTAAGGGATGAAGTAAGGGTAAGGGATGAAGTAAGGATAAGGTATGAAGTAAGGGTAAGGTATGAAGTAAGGGTGAGGTATGAAGTAAGGATAAGGGATCATGTAACGATAAGGGATGAAGTAAGGGTAAGGGATGAAGTAAGGGTAAGGGATGAAGTAAGGGTAAGGGATGAAGTAAGGGGGTCAACATTTTATAAAAATGCTAGACTAAGGCCCTACACCTTATGATTCTTTCAATTGTCGGCCTAATTTTCAGATACCAATATTTCCGCAAATTTAGCTGAAATCATGGGTCAAGTTAACTATTAGTGACTACTGCATCATTCTCAGCATAAAATCACAACTGAAAACTTTGTCTAAATTTGATGAAACCTACACTGGGCTTTCCCCTTATGATTTTTTCAAATGTCAATATTTCCGCAAATTAGCTGAAATCATGGGTCAATTTCTGACCCCAAATGTGTTATCAGTAAAATTATTTTGAATAAATATATTATTTCCCCTAGAGGAAATAAACTCAGAGTGTAAATAAATGAAACAATTCTGTTAATAATTCCGTCTACAGTGGCGTGTTAGTTGGGTTTGCTTAAAGTGTATTTTACTATAGGCCTAATTATTCCTTTGGAGAAGCAGGTGGAACCGTAGCTAGACGAAATACGTATTGGACTGGGAGCAAAGAGACCCGGGTTCGATTCCCCCTTGTGTTTTTTCTTCTTTTCTGCTTGGACGCAGTGTATTAGTTAAGTAGTATTTAAAATCACCCAAAAACACCAACGGGCACTGCGGTGCACTGGATTGTTCAATTGCGTGCAGTCCAGAGCTGGTACACCCGGTTCGAATCCTACCCGTACCAAAAGGGACATGACTTTTACTGCTGGCCGCTGTAATGGATTGGGGTTCCGTCATGTCTTTCCCCAAATTAGGTAGGGTGAATATTCCGGGTGGGAAAGGACAAGGAGGGATCGGGACTAGCCAATCCCAGAAGGGTACTACATGGGTGATCACCATGCTGGTTCGACCAGACTTTGAGTCCCCTGAACGCCTGGTCGTCACTCCGACTAACTTTCTGCACAAATTTACTTAAATTTTAATTAATTTTAACAATCTTGGCAGGGATGAAATAAGGATACTAATTTTTTACCAAAGAATTTCGACCGTTTTTTTTTAAACAATCACAAGAGGGGGGGGGGGGGCTTGAATTTAGTCAAAATTGCAAATGTAATTTTAAAAACAATATATAGAAAAAACAGCCGCAATTGACAATTTACAGGTACCCCCTTGTGAATTGTATTAAAAAGCAGTCGGAAATTGATAACATTGTCGTGCTTCTCCTTGCGATTATCAAGTGTCAATATTTCCGCAAGTGAGCTAAAGTGTGCCAGCTTAAATGAAAAAGTATCAATATTGCCCACTGCATCATTTTACAGCATAAGATTACAACTTAAAATCTTGGCCTATTTTTCAATTATCAATAATTCTTTTAAAAGACACAAGGCTTACCCCTTGCAGTTTTTGTCAATTTTGCCCCAAATTCTCAGTTTAAAAGACACAAGGCTTACCCCTTGCATTTCTTATCAAATTTGCCAAAAATAACCAGTTTAAAAGACACAAGGATTACCTTTTGCAGCTTTCGTAAATTTTGCCACAAATTCTCAGTAACACAGTTTTTGTCAATTTTGCCCCAAATAACCAGTTTAACACCAGTCTTACCCTTGCAGTTTTTGTCAATATTGCCCCAAATTCTCAGCTTAAAAGAGACAAGGCTTACCCCTTGCAGTTTTTGTACATTTTGCCCCAAATTCTCAGCTACACATGGCTTACCCCTTGCAGTTTTTGTAAAATTTGCCAAAAACAACCAGTGTAAAAGACACCAGGATTACCCCTTGCCAGTTATTGTCAGCTTTGCCTCAAATTCTCAGTTAAGACGCAAGCCTTGCATTTTTTGTCAAATTTCCCCCTATTCTCAGTTTAAAATACGCAAGGCTTACCCCTTGCAATTTTTTGTCAATTTTGCCAAAAATAACCAGTTAAAAAGACACAAGGCTTACCCCTTGCAGTTTTTTGTGAATTTTGCCCCAAATTCTCAGTTTAAAAGATGCAAGACTTACCCCTTGCAATTTTTGTCAATTTTGCCCCAAATTCATAGTTTAAAAGATACAAGGTTTTGCAATTTTTTCCAATTTTGCCCCAAATTCTCAGTTTAAAAGACACAAGGCTTACCCCTTGCAGTTTTTGTCAGTTTTTGTCAAATTTGCCAAAAATAGCCATTTTAAAAGACACAAGGCTTACCCATTGCAGTTTATGTGAATTTTGCCCAAAATACCCAGTTTAAAAGACACCAGGCTTGCCCCTTGCAGTTTTTGTAAATTTTGCAAAATATTCTCAGTTTAAAAGACGCAAGGCTTACCTCTTGCTTTTTTTGTCAATTTTGCCTCAAATTCTCAGTTTAAAAGACACAAGGCTTACCCCTTGCAGTTTTTGTCAGTTTTTGTCAAATTTGCCAAAAATAGCCAGTTTAAAAGACACAAGGCTTACCCATTGCAGTTTATGTGAATTTTGCCCAAAATACCCAGTTTAAAAGACACCAGGCTTGCCCGTTGCAGTTTTTGTAAATTTTGCAAAATATTCTCAGTTTAAAAGACGCAAGGCTTACCTCTTGCTTTTTTTGTCAATTTTGCCTCAAATTCTCAGTTTAAAAGACACAGGGCTTACCCCTTGCAGTTTTTATCAATTTTGCCAAAAATAACCAGTTAAAAAGACGCAAGGCTTACCCCTTGCAGTTTTTATCAATTTTGCCAAAAATAACCAGTTTAAAAGACACAAGGTTTACCCCTTACTTTTTTACGAAATTTTGCCTCAAATTCTCAGTTTAAAAGACACCAGGCTTACCCCTTGCAGTTGTTGTCAATTTTACCCACATTCTCAGTTTTTTGTCAATTTTGCCTCAAATTCTCTCAAATTCTCAGTTTAAAAGATGCAAGGCTTACCCCTTGCAGTTTTTATCAAATTTGCCAAAAATAACCAGTTTAAAAGACACAAGGCTTACCCCTTACTTTTTTACGAAATTTTGCCTCAAATTCTCAGTTTAAAAGACACCAGGCTTACCCCTTGCAGTTGTTGTCAATTTTACCCACATTCTCAGTTTAAAAGACGCAAGGCTTACCCCTTGCAGTTTTTGTCAAATTTGCCAAAAATAACCAGTTTAAAAGACACAAGGCTTACCCCTTGCAGTTTTGTCAATTTTGCCCCAAATTCGCAGTTTAAAAGACACGAGGCTTACCCCTTGCAATTTTGTCAATTTTGCCCCAAATTCTCAGTTTAAAAAACGCAAGGCTTACCCCTTTCAGTGTTTGTAAATTTTGCCCCAAATTCTCAGTTTAAAAGATACAAGGCTTAGCCTACCCCTTGCAGTTGATGTCAATTTTACCCCAAATTCTCAGTTAAAAAGACGCAAGGCTTCCCCCTTGCAGTTTTTATCAAATTTGCCAAAAATAACCAGTTTAAAAGACATAAGGCTTACCCCTTGCAGTTTTTATCAAATTTGCCAAAAATAACCAGTTTAAAAGACACAAGGCTTACCCCTTGCAGTTTTTATCAAATTTGCCAAAACTAACCAGTTTAAAAGACACAAGGCTTACCCCTTGCAGTATTTGTCAATTTTGCCCCAAATTCTCAATTTAAAAGACGCAAGGCTTACCCCTTTCAGTTTTTGTCAAATTTGCCAAAAATAACCAGTTTAAAAGACATCAGGCTTACCCCTTGCAGTTTTTGTCAATTTTGCCCTAAATTCTCATTTTAAAAGACGCAAGGCTTACCCCTTGCAGTTTTTATCAAATTTGCCAAAAATAACCAGTTTAAAAGACGCAAGGCGTACCCCTTGCAGTTTTTATCAAATTTGCCAAAAATAACCAGTTTAAAAGACACAAGGCTTACCCCTTGCAGTTTTTATCAAATTTGCCAAAACTAACCAGTTTAAAAGACACAAGGCTTACCCCTTGCAGTATTTGTCAATTTTGCCCCAAATTCTCAATTTAAAAGACGCAAGGCTTACCCCTTTCAGTTTTTGTCAAATTTGCCAAAAATAACCAGTTTAAAAAACACAAGGCTTATCTTGCAGTTTTTGTCAATTTTGCCCAAAATAACCAGTTTAAAAAACACAAGGCTTACCTCTTGCAGTTTTTGTCAATTTTGCCCAAAATAACCAGTTTAAAAGACACAAGGCTTACCCCTTGCAGTTTTTGTCAATTTTGCCCTAAATTCTCAGTTTAAAAGACGCAAGGCTTACCCCTTGCAGTTTGTATCAAATTTGCCAAAAATAACCAGTTTAAAAGACACAAGGCTTACCTCTCGCAGTTTTGATCAAAATTTGCCAAAAATAACCAGTTTAAAAGGCACAAGGCTTAGGCCTACCCCTTGCAGTTTTTATCAAATTTGCCAAAAAATAACCAGTTTAAAAGACACAAGGCTTACCCCTTGCAGTTTTTGTCAATTTTGCCCCAAATTCTCAGTTTAAAAGACGCAAGTTTTTGTCAAATTTGCCAATAATAACCAGTTTAAAAAACACAAGGCCTACCTCTTGCAGTTTTTGTCAATTTTGCCCAAAATAACCAGTTTAAAAGACACAAGGCTTACCACTTGCAGTTTTTGTCAAATTTGCCTCAAATTCTCAGTTTAAAAGACACAAGGCTTAGGCCTACCCCTTGGCGTGTTAATTGGGTTTGCTTAAAGTGTATTTTACTATAGGCCTAATTATTCCTTTGGAGAAGCAGGTGGAACCGTAGCTAGACGAAATACGTATTGGACTGGGAGCAAAGAGACCCGGGTTCGATTCCCCCTTGTGTTTTTTCTTCTTTTCTGCTTGAACGCAGTGTATTATTTAAGTAGTATTTAAAATCACCCAAAAACACCAACGGGCACTGCGGTGCACTGGATTGTTCAATTGCGTGCAGTCCAGAGCTGGTACACCCGGTTCGAATCCTACCCGTACCAAAAGGGACATGACTTTTACTGCTGGCCGCTGTAATGGATTGGGGTTCCGTCATGTCTTTCCCCAAATTAGGTAGGGTGAATATTCCGGGTGGGAAAGGACAAGGAGGGACCGGGACTAGCCAATCCCAGAAGGGTACTATATGGGTGATCACCATGCTGGTTCGACCAGACTTTGAGTCCCCTGAACGCCTGGTCGTCACTCCGACTAACTTTCTGCACAAATTTACTTAAATTTTAATTAATTTTAACAATCTTGGCAGGGATGAAGTAAGGATACTAATTTTTTACCAAAGTATTTCGACCGTTTTTTTTTAAACAATCACAAGAGGGGGGTGGGGGGCTTGAATTTAGTCAAAATTGCAAATGTAATTTAAAAAACAGTATATAGAAAAAACAGCCGCAATTGACAATTTACAGGTACCCCCTTGTGAATTATATTAAAAAGCAGTCGGACATTGATAACATTGCCGTGCTTCTCCTTGCGTTTATCAAGTGTCAATATTTCCGCAAGTGAGCTAAAGTGGGCCAGCTTAAATGAAAAGTATCAATATTGCCCACTGCATCATTTTACAGCATAAGATTACAACTTAAAATCTTGGCCTATTTTTCAATTATCAATTATTCTTTTAAAAGACACAAGGCTTACCCCTTGCAGTTTTTATCAAATTTGCCAAAAATAACCAGTTTAAAACACAAGGATTACCTTTTGCAGCTTTCGTAAATTTTGCCACAAATTCTCAGTAACACAGTTTTTGTCAATTTTGCCCCAAATAACCAGTATAAAAGACACCAGTCTTACCCTGTTTTTGTCAATATTGCCCCAAATTCTCAGCTTAAAAGAGACAAGGCTTACCCCTTGCAGTTTTTGTACATTTTACCCCAAATTCTCAGTTACACATGGCTTACCCCTTGCAGTTTTTGTAAGATTTGCCAAAAATAACCAGTTTAAAAGACACCAGGATTACCCCTTGCAGCTATTGTCAGTTTTGCCTCAAATTCTCAGTTTAGACGCAAGCCTTGCATTTTTTGTCAAATTTCCCCCTATTCTCAGCTTAAAATACGCAAGGCTTACCCCTTGCAGTTTTTTGTCAATTTTGCCAAAATAACCAGTTAAAAAGACACAAGGCTTACCCCTTGCAGTTTTTTGTGAATTTTGCCCCAAATTCTCAGTTTAAAAGATGCAAGGCTTACCCCTTGCAATTTTTGTCAATTTTGCCCCAAATTCATAGTTTAAAAGATACAAGGTTTTGCAATTTTTTCCAATTTTGCCTCAAATTCTCAGTTTTAAAGACACAAGGCTTACCCCTTGCAGTTTTTGTCAGTTTTTGTCAAATTTGCCAAAAATAGCCAGTTTAAAAGACACAAGGCTTACCCATTGCAGTTTATGTGAATTTTGCCCAAAATACCCAGTTTAAAAGACACCAGGCTTGCCCCTTGCAGTTTTTGTAAATTTTGCAAAATATTCTCAGTTTAAAAGACGCAAGGCTTACCTCTTGCTTTTTTTGTCAATTTTGCCTCAAATTCTCAGTTTAAAAGACACAGGGCTTACCCCTTGCAGTTTTCATCAATTTTGCCAAAAGTAACCAGTTTAAAAGATGCAAGGCTCACCCCTTGCAGTTTTTATCAAATTTGCCAAAAATAACCAGTTTAAAAGACACAAGACTTACCCCTTGCAGTTGTTATCAAATTTGCCAAAAATAACCAGTTTAAAAGACACCAGGCTTACCCCTTGCAGTTTTTTCAATTTTGCCCCAAATTCTCAATTTAAAAGACGCAAGGCTTACCCCTTTCAGTTTTGTCAAATTTGCCAAAAATAACCAGTTAAAAAACGCAAGGCTTACCCCTTTCAGTGTTTGTAAATTTTGCCCAAAATAACCAGTTTAAAAAACACAAGGCTTACCTCTTGCAGTTTTTGTCAATTTTGCCCAAAATAACCAGTTTAAAAGACACAAGGCTTACCCCTAGCATTTTTTGTAGATTTTGCCTCAAATTCTCAGTTTAAAAGATACAAGGCTTACCCCTTGCAGTTGTTGTCAATTTTACCCCAAATTCTCAGTTAAAAAGACGCAAGGCTTCCCCCTTGCAGTTTTTATCAAATTTGCCAAAAATAACGCGTTTGAAGGCACAAGGCTTACCCCTTGCAATTTTTATCAAATTTGCCAAAAATAACCAGTTTAAAAGACACAAGGCTTACCCCTCGCAGTTTTTGTCAATTTTGCCCTAAATTCTCATTTTAAAAAACGCAAGGCTTACCCCTTGCAGTTTTTATCAAATTTGCCAAAAATAACCAGTTTAAAAGACGCAAGGCTTACCCCTTGCAGTTTTGATCAAAATTTGCCCCAAATTCTCAGTTTAAAAGATGCAAGGCTTACCCCTTGCAATTTTTGTCAATTTTGCCCCAAATTCATAGTTTAAAAGATACAAGGTTTTGCAATTTTTTCCAATTTTGCCTCAAATTCTCAGTTTTAAAGACACAAGGCTTACCCCTTGCAGTTTTTGTCAGTTTTTGTCAAATTTGCCAAAAATAGCCAGTTTAAAAGACACAAGGCTTACCCATTGCAGTTTATGTGAATTTTGCCCAAAATACCCAGTTTAAAAGACACCAGGCTTGCCCCTTGCAGTTTTTGTAAATTTTGCAAAATATTCTCAGTTTAAAAGACGCAAGGCTTACCTCTTGCTTTTTTTGTCAATTTTGCCTCAAATTCTCAGTTTAAAAGACACAGGGCTTACCCCTTGCAGTTTTCATCAATTTTGCCAAAAGTAACCAGTTTAAAAGACGCAAGGCTCACCCCTTGCAGTTTTTATCAAATTTGCCAAAAATAACCAGTTTAAAAGACACAAGACTTACCCCTTGCAGTTGTTATCAAATTTGCCAAAAATAACCAGTTTAAAAGACACCAGGCTTACCCCTTGCAGTTTTTGTCAATTTTGCCCCAAATTCTCAATTTAAAAGACGCAAGGCTTACCCCTTTCAGTTTTTGTCAAATTTGCCAAAAATAACCAGTTTAAAAAACACAAGGCTTATCTTGCAGTTTTTGTCAATTTTGCCCAAAATAACCAGTTTAAAAAACACAAGGCTTACCCCTTGCAGTTTTTGTCAATTTTGCCCAAAATAACCAGTTTAAAAGACACAAGGCTTACCCCTAGCATTTTTTGTAGATTTTGCCTCAAATTCTCAGTTTAAAAGATACAAGGCTTACCCCTTGCAGTTGTTGTCAATTTTACCCCAAATTCTCAGTTAAAAAGACGCAAGGCTTCCCCCTTGCAGTTTTTATCAAATTTGCCAAAAATAACGCGTTTGAAGGCACAAGGCTTACCCCTTGCAATTTTTATCAAATTTGCCAAAAATAACCATTTTAAAAGACACAAGGCTTACCCCTTGCAGTTTTTGTCAATTTTGCCCTAAATTCTCATTTTAAAAGACGCAAGGATTACCCCTTGCAGTTTTTTATCAAATTTGCCAAAAATAACCAGTTTAAAAGACGCAAGGCTTACCCCTTGCAGTTTTGATCAAAATTTGCCCCAAATTCTCAGTTTAAAAGACACAAGGCTTACCCCTTGCAGTTTTTATCAAATTTGCCAAAACTAACCAGTTTAAAAGACACAAGGCTTACCCTTTGCAGTTTTTGTCAATTTTGCCCCAAATTCTCAGTTTAAAAGACGCAAGGCTTACCCCTTTCAGTTTTTGTCAAATTTGCCAATAATAACCAGTTTAAAAAACACAAGGCCTACCTCTTGCAGTTTTTGTCAATTTTGCCCAAAATAACCAGTTAAAAAGACACAAGGCTTACCACTTGCAGTTTTTGTCAAATTTGCCTCAAATTCTCAGTTTAAAAGACACAAGGCTTAGGCCTACCCCTTGCAGTTTTTATCAAATTTGCCAAAAATAACCAATTTAAAAGACACAAGGCTTACCCCTTGCAGTTTTTGTCAAATTTGCCTCAAATTCTCAGTTTATAAGACACAAGGCTTAGGCCTACCCCTTGCAGTTTTTATCAAATTTGCCAAAAATAACCAATTCAAAAGACACAAGGCTTACCCCTTGCAGTTTTGGTCAAATTTGCCAAAACTAACCAGTTTAAAAGACACAAGGCTTACCCCTTGCAGTTTTTGTCAATTTTGCCCCAAATTCTCAGTTTAAAAGACGCAAGGCTTACCCCTTTCAGTTTTTGTCAAATTTGCCAATAATAACCAGTTTAAAAAACACAAGGCCTACCTCTTGCAGTTTTTGTCAATTTTGCCCAAAATAACCAGTTAAAAAGACACAAGGCTTACCACTCGCAGTTTTTGTCAAATTTGCCTCAAATTCTCAGTTTAAAAGACACAAGGCTTAGGCCTACCCCTTGCAGTTTTTATCAAATTTGCCAAAAATAACCAATTTAAAAGACACAAGGCTTACCCCTTGCAGTTTTTGTCAAATTTGCCTCAAATTCTCAGTTTATAAGACACAAGGCTTAGGCCTACCCCTTGCAGTTTTTATCAAATTTGCCAAAAATAACCAATTCAAAAGACACAAGGCTTACCCCTTGCAGTTTTGGTCAAATTTGCCAAAACTAACCAGTTTAAAAGACACAAGGCTTACCTTGCAGTTTTTGTCAATTTGCCCCAAATTCTCAGTTTAAAAGACGCAAGGCTTACCCCTTTCAGTTTTGTCAAATTTGCCAATAATAACCAGTTTAAAAACACAAGGCCTACCTCTTGCAGTTTTGTCAATTTGCCCAAAATAACCAGTTAAAAAGACACAAGGCTTACCACTTGCAGTTTTTGTCAAATTTGCCTCAAATTCTCAGTTTAAAAGACACAAGGCTTAGGCCTACCCCTTGCAGTTTTTATCAAATTTGCCAAAAATAACCAATTCAAAAGACACAAGGCTTACCCCTTGCAGTTTTGGTCAAATTTGCCCCTAATTCTCAGTTTAAAAGGCGCAAGGCTTACCCCTTTTAGTTTTTGTCAAATTTGCCCCAAATTCTCAGTTTAAAAGGTGCAAGGCTTACCCCTCTCAGTTTTTGTCAAATTTGCCCCAAATTCTCAGTTTAAAAGGTGCAAGGCTTACCCCTCTCAGTTTTTGTCAAATTTGCCCCAAATTCTCAGTTTAAAAGACACCAGGCTTACCCCTTGCATTTTGTTTTGTACAAACATCTTTTCCCAAGAACCTGTTACTTGGCGGTTGTCTTCTACATATACAAAGGATTTCCTTAAGTTTTATTTTGAGAGAAAACAATGTCGATGCTGAATAAATTGCAAGACTTACCCCTTGCATTTTTTCCCGATTTTGGTCGAATATCTTTGGTTTCCGAAAATTGATTTTTCTTCTTAATTTTGGGGCACAATTATTTATAGAAATAGTCAACATCTTAAAAAGTGTATTCGAGTAAAACAAATTTGTGCAGAAAGTTAGTCGGAGTGACGACCAGGCGTTCAGGGGACTCAAAGTCTGGTCGAACCAGCATGGTGATCACCCATATAGTACCCTTCTGGGATTGGCTAGTCCCGGTCCCTCCTTGTCCTTTCCCACCCGGAATATTCACCCTACCTAATTTGGGGAAAGACATGACGGAACCCCAATCCATTACAGCGGCCAGCAGTAAAAGTCATGTCCCTTTGGGTACGGGTAGGATTCGAACCGGGTGTACCAGCTCTGGACTGCACGCAATTGAACAATCCAGTGCACCGCAGTGCCCGTTGGTGTTTTCGGGTGATTTTAAATACTACTTAACTAATGCACTGTGGTAACGGCAACAATTTTGATAAAAGAAAAGAATATGCAGTAGCGGGATTCGAACCTGGGTCAGCACCATTGAAAACCTACCCTCACCACATAGGCTACAGTTCCCTTTACAAATTACCAAGAGGTAATGCAATGTGAGGCATCGGACTGCAGGTCCTGTCTTAATTCGTCTGAACGAGCTTCCAAACCCCTTGTCCCAAGCACCTGTAACTTGGCGACTGCCCTCTACGTACAGAGGACTTTTTTAGTTTAATTTGAGGCAATGATTTGAGAATATAATTTGTTTGTTCTAAAACTGGCCAACAATGTTTGGTTTCCAAGTTGCCTGATTATTGATAGGTGCGAGGAACAGAAAATTATAAGTTTGTGCCGTCTATCTTGGCAACTTTTTAAATAAAAACTAGGTCAAACTAAAAAATAAAAAAAGGCACCAGTGGAGTCTTAGCATCATTTTAGAGCCTTAAAATTTAAATTTTAAAAAGACCAACATTTGATAAAAATGCTGGACTTACGCCCTTGTGATTTTATAAATTTTGGGCAAATTTTTCAACTATCAATTATTCTACCCAAAAAACTTCAAAAAACCCTATAAACTAGTTTAAGTTCAATAAAAAAGCACCAGTAGAGTCTACTGCATCCGTAAGGCGAAAATTTGATAAAAATGCTGATTTTACCCCTGAAAGGGTGTAAGGCAATGAAGTTAGGCTAAGGGATGAAGTAAGGGAAAGGTTTAGGTTTAGGAATAGGGTTAAGACAAGGGTTCTACATTATAATACATGTATTTAGGGAAGGAGTGTGTGTAAGAGTTAGGATAAGGGAAAAGGGATGAAGTAATGCATGTTTGTACAATATTTGCTTCTTCACTGCTGAACACTAGTTCATGTACATGAAAGCGTGACATCAGCAAACCAACACAAGTTGTAAGATAACTAGTGCGAACCTTACTTAACTCTTCTGCATCTAACCCAACTCTTACTTTACACTTTATGTAATAAAGTCAACCAGAGAGGGCCAAATAGAATCAAACAGACAAGATATTCCACAGGAGTCGATGTGGCTTCTAACCATTTTAATTACAAACCATGTACAACAAAGCATATGTATTGCTCTCGATACAATTTGGTATTGAATAATAATTGCACATCTTAATTATTGTTTGAGAGTTTTCTCATTATCTGGGTAAGTGGTTTGGTATTCAAGGAGCTCCGTAGATAACAAACTAGAAGTTAAAGTAGTTTCCAGGAAACCACACGTACTGGTTCCTTAAAACTATCACTCAGAAAGCAAATGATGAATTGAACCATGTATCTAATTACACTGTAATACATGTATTTAAATTTACTGGCTACTCGGGCGGGAATCGAACCCAAGTCCCGAGACCCCGCATTCTAGAACATGTATATCCTTAATTGTAACTAAATTGAAACTACTGGCTACTTGGGTTTGGATTCGAACCCTAGACCCAAGGACCAGAGAACCCGCATTCTAGAACAAGTACTCAGATTGTATCCTTAATTGTAACTAAATTGAAACTCCTGGCTACTCAGGTGAGCTTCGAACCCAAGACCCAAGACCCAGAGACATCGCATTCTAAAACATGCACTCAGATTGTATCCTCATACATGTATAATTGTAACTAAATTTAAACTCCTGGCTACTCGGGTGAGCTTCGAACCCAAGACCCAAGAACCAGAGACACCGCATTCTAGAACATGTACTCAGTAGTGGATTGTATCCTCATACATGTATAATTGTAACTAAATTTAAACTCCTGGCTACTTGGGTGAGCTTCGAACCCAAGACCCAAGAACCAGAGACATCGCATTCTAAAACATGTAGTGGATTGTATCCTCATACATGTATAATTGTAGCTAAATTGAAACTGCTGGCTACTCGGGTGAGCTTCGAACCCAAGACCCAAGAACCAGAGACATCGCATTCTAGAACATGTACTCAGATTGTTTCCTTATACATGTATAAATCTAACTAAATTGAAACTGCTGGCTACTCGGGTGAGCTTCGAACCCAAGACCCAAGGACCAGAGACACCACATTCTAAAACATGTACTCAGATTGTATCCTCATACATGTGTAATTGTAACTAAATTTAAACTCCAGGCTACTCGGGTGAGCTTCGAACCCAAGACCCAAGAACCAGAGACATCGCATTCTAGAACATGTACTCAGATTGTTTCCTTATACATGTATAAATCTAACTAAATTGAAACTACTGGCTACTTGGGTGGGATTCGAACCCAAGACCCAAGAACCAGAGACACCGCATTGTAGAACAGGTACTCAGATCGATCCTTATACATGTATAATTGTAACTAAATTGAAACTACAGGCTACTCGGGTGGGATTCAAACCCCGCCATGTAGACCACTAAACTGATAGACGTCCGAGCATAACTGGTGATAAAAGGTCAGTTTGAAATCTGCAATAGACAATTACACGGCCGAATATACCTGAACAAGAACAGGCAGTCACAAAGCTTGGTTTTCGATTGGCTACCGAATTCTACCACAACTTTAGCACAATACGTAACAGGCAGCCAAAGTCTATAACTGTATGACACCATGAAATTATCATGAACCGCAGGTTTACCAATTAAAGGGATTGTAAACGTTTGGTAATTGAAACCCACTGTTTGTTTCAATCCTATATAGTTGTAGATATGTACCATAAAACTAACCTGTGAAAATTTCATTTCAAAAGGTGGTAGCGTTTTTGAAATATTGCCAACAATCTCGAGCGGTTTGTCCACGCAGGAAGAATAATCTGCAATTGGAGTACACAGTCTGAAAAGCGTTACTGCAGTAACGCTTCTCAGATTCAAATTTGTTGGGATAAAAAGTGATATCTTTTTCCATAACCGCAGTACTTCAAAGTGAAAAGTAAAATGCATTATATTATCCAAAGCTGCTGTACTTCTTACCAAGTAGGTTTATATTGCCATTAATGTTCAGAGTCATTACCAAACGTATACAGACCATTTAAAGCATTTCAAACAATTCACAGTGTAAAAACACAATTTTCAGCATCATATCTGCCTACAAAAGCCAACAGACTGGACAATGTAAATCCACAGATTATTGGTTGCAGAAATTGAACCGTACTTCATGACTATAGTCACTCATACAGGTTGAATTCAATCAAATTACCTTGAAATCTGGCTTCTACCAGCTTGAAAATTGGCGAAGTTTGCACCGTCATTTTTCTAACAATTGATCGATATTCAAATTAGGTCTCCGATGTTTACAGAGCGGTTGTGCTTGATGCTCTATGACCAGCACTCAGTATTGATCTAATTCACCTGACATCTTCAACACAATAATCTTGGTTGTGTCGTTGTGGGAGTCAGTGTCCCAGTGTGTTATACATTATGTGCACATTTTAGGAAACGCAGTGTTTAAACAACTTCCCCATTTTTTTTTTTACGTGCAATAGACTGTGTAAGTCTCGCGCGTATCAAAACAACCATAGACTGCAATGAAACGGCTTAGTTAGCGTCTGGCAATTACAGAATTACATTAAACTAAAATAATGGATTAAACAAAATTTCTCCCATGTGAAACTCCATATGGATGAGACCACAATGGCCCACAAGTTTGAATACGCGCGAGACTTAAACAGTCTATTCGAGTCCAAAAATTACGCGTGTGGCAGACAGCAGCCCTTTGTGACATTGGTGCGAGGGCGGCATTACAATGCTTACCACATATCGGTGAAACCAAAACAAATGTTAACATTTGTTAAATTGAAACAAGTTTCCTTCAACGTTACCTGAAACCAACCGATAACTCATTGTACGTGTACGAAACTAAAAATCGCTTATCAATTATTCATAGATACTGAGGTAATCAAATTAGGTTTAATTTAAACATGAGGTTCAACGGTATTCGACCTGGGTGTAAGCATGGACAGTGAACCCTGAGGAAAAAGTCAGAATGGCTATTAAAGGTATTATACAGGATTGGTAAGGATAAAAACATCACCGTTTCATTTTAGTCTGAAAGCTTACTGATTATGAAGTTTATACTAAAACAATTTTTTGGGGGTGAAATATTACCCTCTGAAATGAAGTCATATTCGAGAAAACTGTATCTGTTGTGTCATGCAAGTAAAAGAACCCAGTGCACTTATCGTAAAGAGAAGGGGTCCGCCCCGGTGTTCCTGGTTTGATCGGCTGCATTATGTACCACAGCACCTTGTAAACCGTTACATGGTGCTATGCAAAGGAATAGGTCTCATACTTCAACACGTAACTCCACTTACCTTGTAGGAAAAATACTGAGCGCTTTGAGACACCCATCGGGAGTATAAAGCGCTATATAAGAACTGCGTATTATTGTTATTATTACACTGAAAATTGTGCATGTTTTTTTCACTATTTTCTCCTGACTCACACAGTGGATTAAGCCCAAATTTTCATAGGTTTGTTATTTCATGTATATGGTGAATCACACAACACATGAACACTGTCTGTGACTATTTTATCAGCTCCACCAATCCTGTGCAATACCTTTAAAGCAGCCCTGTTATATAATGTATCAGTGCATTTACGTTATTTGCATGTGGCCGCACTAAACATTTCTGAGCGTGTTGCAATTTAAATGGAATCTTTGATCAACTGCCACACCTTGTCATACAATAAATTCTTGACAATGATAAAAACAAGGACACAATACTTTAAAACTCTTCAGGCAAAGTTTAAATACTAAAGAAAACACTGTACATGTCTCAATTTCGGAAAGATAAAAACGGATTCTCTCTAGCTTATTTACATTTTTGGGGCTAAGCGACTTTCTTCTTGTTCCCGATGGCTGGCTACGTCTGTTCCATGAACTTATGGGTGTCGTCATAGCGACCTTGGACCAAGGTATGCAGTAATGAACCAATCTAAAGCAAAAAAAACAAAACAAAAACACACAGAGTAGATGTTTGTGTTACTTATTGGCATTTCATTGTACCAGCATTGTTTCTTGATTTGGAAATAACGTTGAATCTGGCACAAGGTTCTATTTGACTGAGCGCCTGACAGCAGCCACTCAAATCAGCTCTGTATTTGTTTGTTAATTTCTTAGTATATTGCTCATTTTGTGTTCTTGTTCTTATACAACTGGATTTGTTACTACACCTGGAATCTACAGGACTTTTTTCTGTGTGTCCTGGAGTCATCTGAGTTGTGAAAATAGTGATTTTCTGTTGGAATTTTTCACTGTCTCATTTGAAAATTCTGGTGTACAAAGCTAACACACACTTTGGTGGCTGCATGCTGTGCAGTCAGCCACCTCGTCCATGGACATTGTTCGCCCATCTGGGGACAATGGAGGTAAGTATCCTTTTTATTCTCTCCCTGCTTGCTAGACCATTGTACTGCACTGACTCATCTGTGGTCAGCTTTGTTCCATCAGCATCAGTTGTGCTTGGTGCTTGCATTCTGCCAAAGTCACAGCTAGGATTCATCCAGCATCGGAAATATTTGAAATGCCCTGTGTCATATTATGACAATTCCCCAGCCACTTTTCATTTGGAAATTGTGATCTTCGGTGACATTGCTGTAAATCCCGGCCCTGAAGCTGAAAATAACTCAAACTCAGCAGAAGCTAGTCCAAACTCTACAAATTCCTACTCACGTAACAAGCTTCTCAGTCTCCGTTATGCCCCATCCACACGTGCATCAACTCTGCCTTCCTGTAAATTTACATTGCAGAATCTTGGCCTTTGTAAATCCCAGCACTGTTTACCGACCTACACATCGTGGTAAAAAGCTGGTCGCCGTAGAACTGTTCATAAACTCCCTATACCTGAAGTTACACCCCCATCTGTTCTAGCACCAGTGACTCCTGCCAAATCTCAACTCAGCCTTTGTGTTCTGAACACACAGTCCATCTGTAACAAGTATGACGATTTTGCTGATTTTGTTCTGCAAAAGATCTGGACCTTGTTGCCGTTTCAGAAACATGGCTTAGACCAGATGACAACTTAACATGTCGTCAGTGTACCCCTGCTGGCTACTACTTTCATCACATCCCAAGACCTCACAAGACCGGTGGAGGAGTTGCAATACTGTACAGATCTACTTTATCTGTCTCTGTGAAAAGTAATGACGTCAATACACAACTTTTGAATCTCTTCATGCTGAGGTTTCCGGAAACTCTAAATCTGTTCGCCTTGTCATTGTATACAGACCTGAAAGAGATTCTAACGGCCAACATGTGACTTTCTCAAGTTTTCTTAAGGAATTTGAGAATTTGATTTTAGAATATCTCCTTCATCCATCGGAAATCATCATCACTGGTGACTTTAACATTCATGTTGATGACATCCACAACACCAATGCAAACCAGTTTAAGCATCTACTTCAGGCTTTCGGTCTTACCCAGCATATCAAGGAGCCGACTCATCGTCTCGGTCATTGCCTGACCTTGTCATAACTCGTGACATCACCCCACCCATTGTCTCAAACTTTGTTATTCTACCTGGATTCTCAGACCATTATGCAGTCATGTGTAACTTGAGTCTGTGCAAGCCCAAAGTCCCAACCGTCACTATAAAGAGCCGACAGTGGAAACATGTGAATTCTCCTGAAGTGTTCCGCGACATAGGAACTCATTTAGCAAAGCTGGAAATTGATCATGACTGCTTGGATTCCTATGTCAGCCAATATGAGAGTACTATCAGTGACATCTTGGATAAATACGCACCTTGGAAAACAAGATCAGTCAAGGTCCGAACTGAAGTTTCCTGGTTCAATGATGATATTCGTACAGCAAGAAAGATCTGTCGTCAACTTGAGCGGAAATGGCGGAAAAATGGCAAGTTGGAAATACAACGACAAGAATATCGCAACCAATGTAAGGTAGTCAGGAATTTGATCAACCAGGCAAAGATCACCCATTATTCATCCCAAGTACAAGAATCCTCAGGAGATCAAAAGAAGCTCTTCAAGATAATTGGTAAGTTGTTGCTCAAACCCAAAACCCCGTCCTTCCATCCACTTACAATGATCAGGACTTGGCAAATGAATTCCAGAAATTCTTTGTCACCAAGATTTCAGACATCCGCTCATCTTTTCATCAGTCCCTTACAACGTGCCGCAGACATTGCCACATCTTCAACCAGAGTGTAGACTATCTGTGTTTGAGCCTGCCACTGTTGCTGAGATTCAAAGGGTTATTATGAAATCTCCTTCAAAATCCTGTGAGCTGGATCCAGTGTCAACATCCATGATGAAGCAAAACATTGATATATTTTTACCCTACATCACTAATCTTGTAAACGAATCTCTCAGTTCCGGTTGTTTCCCGATAGCCTCAAAGTTTCCTACATCAGGCCGCTCATCAAGAAACCAAACCTGGACAAGGAGATATTCAAAACTACAGACCGGTTGCAAACTTAAAATATCTTGGAAAAGTCATCGAACGAGTAGTTTCATCACGCATTTCTGATCACATTCATAATTTTAACCTGTCCGACGTGTTCCAGTCAGCATACAAGCCTTTCCATGGGACAGAAGCTGCACTAGTCCGTGTGAGCAACGATATTCTTTCTGCAATGGACAATGGTAACCTAACAGCACTAGTCCTGCTAGACTTGAGTGCTGCCTTTGACACTGTTGATCACAACATCCTTCTCTCTCGGCTCCAGAATCACCTTGGCATAGAGGACACAGCCCTAGCATGGTGCAAATCGTATCTCTACAATAGAACTCAGCATGTATGTATTGGCACCGCAATATCAGACCCTGTTGTTTTGAACTACTCTGTGCCACAGGGGTCGGTACTGGGCCCGCAGTGGTTTACGCTGTACACTTTACCGATTCGTGACATCATCCTGAAATTTAATCTGAATTACCATGTGTACGCAGACGACACTCAGCTATACATCACGTTTAAATCTTCTCAAGAAAACGCCAATGCATCTATTGCAAGACTTGAGAAATGCATCCAAGAGATTCGACGTTGGACACAACAAAACTTCCTGAAGTTAAATGATGATAAGACAGAGTTCCTTCTATTTGGGTCACGTCAACAGTTAACAAAGGTTTCAGTGCCATACATTTCCATCGGTGATGCTCGGATAGCTCCTCGCTGCAAGCTCGGAACTTAGGGGTTATTTTTGATTCATCGATGACACTTCAACCACACATCAACAACATCGTTCGTCTGTCATCATATCACATCAGGAATATTGGTAAGATTCGCAAGTACTTGGACAAAAGTGCCACTGAAAAGGTCATTCATGCATTTGTTACTTCTCGTCTTGACAACGGCAATGCTCTTCTCTACAGTCTTCCTAACAACCAGATTTCCGTCTTCAACGCCTCCAAAATACCGCTGCCCGCATTGTGACACTGTCTAGAAAATCCTGTTCTATCACCCCCATTCTGAAACAACTACATTGGCTCCCTATCTCTCAACGAATCATCTTCAAGCTGATGCTCATTGTCCACAAAGCACTTAATGGCAAGGCTCCCACTATATCTCTGAACTACTTCAAGTTTACACTCCATCAAGGAATCTTCGATCAAGTTCCATGCTTCTCCTCGTTGAACCCAAGTCTCGACACTCATGGGGTGACAGGTCTTTTTCTTCAGCTGCGCCACGCATCTAGAACTCTCTACCGCTTAATCTTAGATCTTGTCTTTGTACCACAAAATTCAAATCTCTTCTCAAAACTTATCTTATGTCACAGGTTTTCAAGGACTAATTTTGTTGTGTCTGTTTTGTCTTTGTTTTGTTTTGTTTTATTTTTGGGTTTTTACTGCGCCTTGAACACCCAGCAGGGTGGATATGTGCGCATTACAAGTCTTATTATTATTATTATTTTTATTTAAGATAGGCTTCCTGCACAAACATAATATTTCGGCATTTGATGTTTTGCAAGATATTTTTCATTTTCAAACTCAAGTGTCACGTAAATGCTATTTTCTCTGCATTTGACAAAGTTTTTGCATTGATGTGTCTAGTTAAGAAAAACACACTGTTTAATCCATTCCCTTTTCTATTCAAAACTGTTTTGCGAGTTGATTTTTCGCTCTGTCATTCCTTAAACAATCTACTTCACTTTGAGACGATTCTCAGGTATTATACTTGTATGACTTAAAAAGGAAGAATTGTAATGCTTCCTTTTCAAGTCAAATTTGTCTAATTCATGACAACATCGAGCTTGTCTACCCGTTGAAACAACTTTAACAAAAATGATCCGGCTGTTTTGAAAGACTGATGATGTCCTCGCTTCGAATGCGAATAATGGGAGAACACTGTGAAGTCCTCGATTTAACGGGTCGACAAACATTTGTGTTTAAGCATTACATACAAAGTGTGGACCTGAGAAGAAGTCCATATAATGTAGGGACTTGAAACACTACACACATCCACACAGTGTTTTTTACAGTGTTGAAGAATACGGTTTTGCGCAGAAAAAAAGAATGTCCACAGAGTGTATGTAACACAGAACGCTGTGTGTGTTTTAATGTTTGCTACCTTATGGAGACTTAACTACAGGGACGAAGGACTAGACAGAAGATGTCTCTCCATAGGGATGTGAAAAATAGAACGTGTGTGTTGGCGTCTGTTAGTCCACAAAGGGTCTCATCAAGACCATACATTAGATCTTCATCTCTCGTTCTCAGGTGCCCTTGGTACATGTATGTAATTCTTGCTTACAGGAACAAGCGGGTGTGATCGGAAGGGGGGGGGGCAAATTCCATGAGCTTGCTAATCAAACAAATGTGCTTACCACAGATAAACCCAAAGCCACACTCACATAACACCATAAGGCTGTTAAGCACATGAAAGTGCTTGACAGCTTGATTTGCTTAGATGAAATGAGCAGAGAACCAGTCCCAAGCAATGTACATCAAGTGATATTCTGGCTGGTAACTTGTATTTGCTAAGCAAGAACTACTGTGCTTAGCACATTTTTTTGCTGACAGGCGTAAAAGAGCTGCTTAAGCAATTATTGCCCAACAATTTTCTGCTGAGCAAAAATGAACAGGATACCAGTGACAGATGGTACATATGTGATGTAATATTTTGACTGGTAAGCAGAATACCGCTCGGCAACGACACTTCCATGCTTACTTCTTCTGGGTCTTTGAGGGCGTCTCCAAGCATCTTCTCGATATTCCTCATGATGCAGACTTTCTGCTGAGCCGACAGCGGATAAGATATTGTCTTTGAAATAGGTGTGGTCTGAAAAGGCAGGGGTATAAAATCAGATCTAGTAAAACAAATCAAAGAGAGCAGGGATTCTTTACATCTGATAAAATACAACTTCTTTTTGTTCACCAGGCAGACATAAAAAGTCTGAATTCAGATAAAAGTCCAACATCTCTCATCCCTGCTATGAAGTGTCAACTTTTTTCTATGCGCGAGTCGCCCCAATAAAAAAACTGTATAACCATTTAAGTAAGTAAGCCTGTGCTAAGAGTGTTCTTACCTTGTACCAAAATGTGACTGAAATTGTTTCTCTGCCACCGATTGAAGATTCAATGTAGTGCCACCTAATATTAAGAAAACAAAAAAATCTTTCAGGAACACCAGGGAAAAGGTGTTTCTTTTTTTATTTCAACTTGGGTTCCGACTCTTCTTTCTTCTTAATGGCGTGTTGTGGCCGAGCGGTCAAACGCACCGGACACAAGCTCTGGTGTTTCTGATCAGCAGAGAGTGGATTGGAGTCCTGGTCTTCACACTTGTGTCCTTGAGCAAGACACTTAACCATTATTGCTTTGTCCTTCGGATGGGACGTAAAGCCGTAGGTCCCGTGTGTTGTGTAACGCATGTAAAAGAACCCAGTGCACTTATCGTAAAGAGAAGGGGTTTGCCCCTGTGTTTTCTGGCATGCCGGCCAGTCTACAACACTAGTAAGCTTCTACTCACCAATACATAGGAATATAGATAACGTCGCCAGGTCCAACGACCGTCTGGAGACCCTTGGCATTCCGGAACTTAGGAAACTTCTCATAGTCAGGGTTCTCAAAGTCGACCTGTAAAGAAACAATGCATGAGAAAGTTGAGAGAATGATGGGAACTGTGTGGAGACTCTAGCCAGTCTAGCTAGCCTTAAGGCTCAGTCTTAAAGGGTCTGTATACGTTTGGTAATAACTCTGAAAATTAATGGGAATAAAAACTTACTTGGTAAGAAGTACAGCAGCTTTGGATAGTATAATGCATTTGGAGAAACTTTTCACTTAGAAGTACTTCGGTTATGGAAAAAGTTATCACTTTTTATCCCCCAAAATTTGAATCTAAATAAACAATTCTATGAATAAAAGAACTACATCTTGAAAAGGTGAGTTTTGAGAGTAACTTTGAAATCAAGCATGTGCGAATGAACGATCCCCCCCATAAGGTGTGAGTTTTAGGAACAACAAGTGAAAATTAATTGGAGGACCGAAGATTCCTAGAGGGATGATATTGAACGAACAGACTGCAAGCGACCTGTACCAAAATGCCCAACACGCAGCGGTCATAGATTTGACATACACCCTAGTCAACCAAAACAAAAATAATCATGTCCTGATTGTACTACTTCCCTTGTTTCCCAAAAGAGACATTCCAAAGAAAGAATTTAATAAAATCAAAATATTAAATGTTGAACAATTTTTTGTACCTGGCTCTGTCGATCACAGGGGTGGTTGACCGGGAAGGGATAGAGACTGCCAAACTGACTGGGTGGGAACATGATGACCCTCTTGTAGC
Organism: Plazaster borealis; assembly: GCA_021014325.1. Classification (NCBI taxonomy): domain Eukaryota; kingdom Metazoa; phylum Echinodermata; class Asteroidea; order Forcipulatida; family Labidiasteridae; genus Plazaster; species Plazaster borealis. The sequence goes on from CM037468.1 coordinate 6,859,097, forward strand.
CTTGCACCTGAGCGAACAGGTTCTCCTGCTCGTCATAGTGAGCTGGCGTCACGTTACCTAAACAAGGAATAATAAAGCAATTAGTCAAGACCTCTTTGGAGTTTGGCTCTATCCATGAACATCAATCAATCAATCAATCAATCAATCAATCAATCAATCAATCAATCAATCAGTGGATGAGTTTGATTAGCTTGCCTTGGTTGACCAGGGTGTGCCCACCCGGGTGAAGCCCTGATAACAGCTATCTGAATGCCAAACTTCCCCTAGCATTCATTATGCATCACGTCACAGCCGACCGGAACTACTTTCATTGTGTGCATTACGTCTAAAACTCTTTGTGGAGTAACGGAAAGATCATAAAAAAATTATTTTTACAGTGAAACTTCAACGGTACATTATTTTAACAAGATCAGGTTAGTACAAAAAGTACACATCGTCGCGTCGGTGCAACAAGGTCGTAACTCCAATTTTGGTTGTTTTGCGTAAATCACTTTTTAAGATTTAAACAATCACTAGTTGTTTAAGACAAGTCCACTTTTACATATGATTTATAAAGACATTTGTAATACAATCATTAAAAGTGATACCCAAACTTAATTACCTTTAAAACAAGTTTTATGCCTTAATTACCATGGAAATTGTAGATACGACCTTGTTGCACGGAGACTGCATCGCGTGCAATCAATGGGGAAAAACGTCATACAAGGTCGTATGTCTGAGATACTATTTTGCTGCTCGGAATGCGTTATCGAATTATGACATCATTTATTGTTAATGACCTGTATCTTTATAATTACTTTTTGGACAAAACTGAAACTTTTACAGTTTATTCAGACAAAAATAAAGCACCTTTTGTATATTCTAACTCAATTTCACCAATATTTTGACATACAACCTTGTTGCACTGAAACGACGACATCTTCCGATAAAAAAACCCAAGTCACTGTTTTAGGGTACAAATTTGTGTCAAACTTCCTCAAAGTGTCTAACTGAATAACTAAAACGTGGCAGCCATTGAGGTTAGTTTTTCGTTGTGACATCATGCACCAGGGTCAGTCAGACCCAAGTAATCCTGCTCCACATACAAGTAATACTTGGGTCTGCAGGGCCCCAATTCGGGAGGGGAATTCACAAGTCCGCAGGGGTTGTAGCTAAAAGAAATTTCACTGGACCAGAAATTGTTTTACAAAGAATTTATCTACACAGTCTTACATAATTTTACCAAAATTCATCTCACCTGCCTTATGGGTAAGTACAATGTAATAGATGTTAAATTTGCATCGAGGATAAAGAATATTATAATAGTTTTACCCTTACACACCCTTACACTCCGGCAAGTACTGAGTATACAGTGCTTTACACACATCGGTGTATGGGTAAAACCATTATAATATTCTTTATCCCCGATGCAAATTTAACATCTATTAAAATATTTCGCGGTTCCCGCTGCTAAAATGTAGGATTCGAACTGCCTCTAGCTACTGGGCAATCTCGGTGGTCTAGTTGGTAAGACATCTGCTCTAGAATGGCAAAGGTCATGGGTTCGAATCCCACCCGAGTAATATGCATATGTGGATTTTTTTCACAGGACTGGGGCAAGTACTGAGTATACAGTGCTTTACACACATCGGTGTAAGGTAAAACCATTATAGTATACTTCAATACTAGAAAACATTTGAACAAAAAACAAATATTATTTAATTGAAAAACACAAGACTGCCGGACTCGTCCCGTCATGAGTTTACTGGCCCGATGTTTATCTTACTGGCCTCGAGCCAGTGGATTAGTGTAAATTTCGAGCCCTGCTCAGATACACTGGGGTCGGACCTGGGTCAACCCAGGGAAGCTAATCGAACGCACCCACCCAGTAAGAAATGATGTGGCGTGTCCGAGCGGATAAGAACACCGAACTCAAGCTCTGGTGTTTCTGACCAGCAGAGTGTGGGTTCGAATCCCAGTCGTGACACGTGTGTCCTTAAGCAAGACACTTAACCACATGCTTCGTCCTTCGGATGGGACGTTAAGCCGTAGGTCCCGTGTGTTGTGTAATGCACGTAAAAGAACCCAGTGCACTTATCGTAAAGAGAAGGGGTTCGCCCCGGTGTTCCTGGTTTGATCGGCAGCATATTGTGCCACAGCACCTTGTAAACCATTATATGGTGCTATGTAAAGGACTCGGTCTCATACTTCAAAAACGTAGCTCCACAATATCTTGCAGGAAAATAATGAACGCTAAAAGCGCCTTGAGCGTCACTGAGTGACGGATATGTGCGCTATATAAGAAGCCACTATTATAGGCCCGTATTGCATACCTTCCATTGAGACCAGCAGGAGGTTTGTCGTCAGGGGGCCCCAGTTGTACTTCCTCTGTTGAGCTGTGACCCACGACCAATTGAAATGAACAAAGTCCTGAACCAAAGCTGGTCCAACGGTGTCATTCAGTGCTTGCTGTAGATACAATCTGATGAGGAATCAAGTTCAAGTGAACATTGGAAGGAAAACTTTGAAAAGATCTAAAAAGAACATTTCTGGTGATAACACACTCAAACAATCAGAGCATCGTGACGTGTCGTGGCCGAACGGTACAAGAAGAGCACTGGACTCAAGCTCTGGTGTTTCTGATCAGCAGAGTCTTGGTTCGAGTCCCGGTCGTGGCACTTGTGCCCCGAGAAAGATAGTTTAGCACAGTTGCTTTGTTCTTCGGACATTTAATCCCTAGGGTTCTAAACAGGGGAGCTCAGCCCTCTCCCCCTCTCCCACTGCCCCCCTCCTCTCTGGCAAATTTAAAAAACAAGTATGGTTTCCCATGCAGGGGTTGATGGAGTGAATAGCGCCCTCACAAGTCTGTGCACAGAAAACATGGGATCTGACTCGAACTTAGGCCTATAAAAAAAAATGTTATGTTGGCGTAACCGGACCGACCCTAAAATTACGACCGACCCTGGATATTTTTATTTGTTTGCAACTTTTTTTCCCCCAGCTGAAGTTTTGTCAATGACTAAAAAAACAACTTTCCTACCACAAACGAAGCCGAAAGTGAAAAGAAAAACCTGACATCCTTTTCTTTATTTAATGTCAGCCCCAGACACTCTCCAGCCCTGGGAGAATGATTGACACTCCTATTGAGATCCAATTAGTCTTATCTTAATCCTCTCTAGTTTGTAATGTTATACATTGTTTCAGTTTGTTATACTCTTACTTCAATCAAAAGACAAGGCCACTATGTCTTTGTGGTTTTATGACCTGGTTCTGTGACCCTTAAGAGTGGGTATAGTGTTCTATTAAACCTGGAAAGTGTGTTGACATCCGCTGGCTTAAAGTTTTGATTTGAACAGTAGAAACAGGTTAACACCTAACTGGAATTCACAAATTTCGTTAAACTATTATTGAAAAAAAAAAAAAAAAAAAGAATCCCGACCTTCCTACCCTATTTTTTCTGGCCTATATTACGCCAATAACATTTTTTTTTTTTAGGCCTTAGCCTGAACATCTGACGTCACACTTAGAGGCTCGTGAATAACGCCAGATAACAGCCTAACCGGATGTTGCCAGATGTACCTTTGACCTCGCATTCTATTCACACTGAGATTTGCAGTCAATTCAGACGAACATGTACGTCACTGCATGTTTGGCCAATGAAATCATTGTATCCAATGAAATCGCTGGGCCTGTAAGACCAGTGCTTGTCTTTATCCTTTATGTAGCGTGTCGTGGCCGAGCGGATAAGAACACCGAACTCAAGCTCTGGTGTTTCTGATCAGCAGAGTGTGGGTTCGAATCCAGGTCGTGACACTTGTGTCCTTAAGCAAGACACTTAACCACATGCTTCGTCCTTCGGATGGGACATTAAGCCGTAGATCCCGTGTGTTGTGTAATGCACGTAAAAGAACCCAGTGCACTTATCGTAAAGAGAAGGGGTTCGCCCCGGTGTTCCTGGTTTGATTGGCTGCATATTGCGCCACAGCACCTTGTAAACCATTACATGGTGCTATGCAAAGGAATAGGTCTCATACTTCAACACGTAACTCCACTTATACCTTGTAGGAAAAATACTGAGCGCTTTGAGACACCCATCGGGAGTATAAAGCGCTAAGAACTGCGTATTATTGTTATTATTATTATTATTATCCTTAGCGGATAAAGACAGGGGACCAGTCTAACTCGGACTTACCTGTTGTCGCCTGGTCTGGAAGCTCGCAAGCGATGCACAAAGTCTGGAAAACTCATGTTCATCGATCGCATCTGTGGCTTGAAATCCTTATTGGATTGAGCCTTCTTGGGGTCATAGTACATGAACTTATGAACCTTGTCTTTGGCCTCGAATACGTTGAACATTCCTGAGCCTTGGGGGAGAGAAGAATTAAGAGGTATGTCAGTGATATAGAGCTATTTTCAGGGCTCCATTTTGAGGGGAAAATCTACAAGACCGCAGGGCTTGTCGCTCAAAATGTTTACTGGACCAAAGTTCTTTTCACAGGACCAGAATCAAATTTAGACGAAAAAAAAGTTTTTATTAAAACAACCACTAAGATAAGATTTCTCTTATTTGTATTATTGGTGGGTGTACTTCCATGCATTGAAGTCTAGATCGTCCTTAGCAACACCATTCATTAAAAGCCGCTGTAGTCGTAGCCACCAGTACGGACGAGGCCTTACACATACTGTACAACCTGCATGGAGCGCCTGGGATATATCGACCAATTCATTACATACCTACATTCTCTTGGAGGTAGTCTAGGTCCCATTTCAAAGCTGGCTCTGCAAGCTTGGTACCCGTTATCACCACTGGCCTCTGAAATAATGTAACGGAATGAACACAGATATAATGTTTAGGGATCTCTCAGAAGATGAAATGAGTCATTTGTGGTGTGGGGGGATGCGGGTAGAGTGAGGGGATGGGGGATGTAGGAATGGGTTACTCTGAGGTGTTCCTATGTGCATTGTGGCCGGATAGTCTAGCACATCAAAGTCAATTTCTGGTGGCTCAGTAATCAGAGTAATAATCGAATCCCGGTCGTGACATTCATGTCCTTAAAGCAAGACACTTTAACTTTAATTGATTCTCATCACCCAGGAGTAAATGGGTACCTGCCAGGATAGAGATTGTTGATGTGAATGATAAGCAACCTGTGTGCCCATTTGGCTGCCGGTGCTGCATACTCCTAGGGAGTTGAGATGGTATCGGCAATGCTTAGGGCCTGATGAACAGAGGTGTGTAGGCTAATAGTCTACAACTGCAAGACACATTGAGAAACCTACTAACATTATTATTTAGAATATTATATTTGGTTTTACCCGTATACCGATGTCTGTAAAGCACTGTATACTTAGTACTTTACCGCGTCCTGTGAAAAAAATCACAAGCATATTACTCATGTGGGATTCGAACCAACGACCTTTGCCATTCTAGAGCTGATGTCTTACCAACTAGACCATCGAGATTTCCCGGTAGCTAGAGGCAGTTTGAATCCCATATTTTAGCAGCGGGGATCGCGACAATTTAATAGATGTTAAATTTGCATCGGGGATAAAGAATATTATATTTGGTTTTACCCGTACACCGATGTCTGTAAAGCACTGTATACTCAGTACTAAATTATTATTTCGCCTATAATGTTGAAGTTGTTATGATCCAACAATTACAATAGCCTGACTGCACCTATAGCGGGCTTCACTGAGGCAATGGAGTCAGTTGCCTCCATGCCCCGGGTCATTGCCTTGGTGCCCATCGAAATGGTTCGTACAAATTGATATTTCCTTTATAGAGTGCCCTCTACTAAAAGGAAAAATGCCTCAAGTGTCTTTACAATAACGAGGTATCAGGTAGGTACTAATGGTCTCACATTCAAAGTCTTGCACTTATTTATGCTACCTTTAACTAGGTCATTAAATACTCAGTTAATTGTGAACTTACAGACAGACTAACGATGATCGATTATAGATTTATCAGTCATTGATTATCAGTAATGTATACTTACGTATGCAGCGATTGGCTTGCGCATGCAGGCCTGATACCTCGTTTTTGAATGGGCAAGGGTGTTTTCTCCTTGGTAAAGGGCACCTCTATGATGAGGAAATTGTAAATTTATAATGTAACAGTTCAAGGGGCACCAAGGCAATGACCAGGGGGCAACGGAGGTAACTGCTAAGCTCCATTGCCTCCGTGAAGTATCAGGCCTGTGTGCAAGGCGCCACGTACCTGTTATGCAATAATTAATCTCTAGTGCGCGATGTAAGAATGTTATGAGTTTTTATTGCGCACCTGAACTAAAGCTGAACTTTCCGCGATAGCATCCTCCGTTGGCAAATGGTGCACCGTATTATTGCTATTAAAGAAGCCTATTTGTGGGCTCAGGACTATAGTATTGGTCACAAGTGCAATTTGTATGGATTTCATAAAATGGGTTTTGTTAGACCCAGTAACTGGGGCGCTGTACTCCTTTTTCGAAATTTTGACATCATCGGTCGTACTAGCTCATGTCAAAATTTCGAAAAAAGGTTACTGGTAGTGTGGTGTGCCTGATCCCATGTGATGTCGTAAAGCATCAGTTTCTCTAATGGAATTACACGGAGGTCACAGAGGCCGTGGCCTCGTGCCCCTGGTCTTGGCCATGGCCTTCGTGCCCCTTCAAAAGTTGCCCATAGACTTATAAGATTTTCCAATGGAAGTACCCTTTGTAAAATAAAAATGGCCTTGCCCTCTCAGAGATGAAATTCCAAGCCTGAAATGAATGTTTACCTAGTCCTCAGTCCACTTGCTCTATATGGTCCAACAGACGAAATACAATACAAATACATGCTGTTGATTTTGATGGGGTAGGGGTCCCCCCTAGAACTTAGAAGGGTAGGGGTGGTTAGAAGAGCGACCTACCGTTTGAGCAATATATCTGCTTACGTCAGGATCATCAACGTGAAGTCTGGGAATATCGTCCAGGGGCAATGGGTAGTCTCGAAACTTCATGGAAGAGAAATTCCTCCCCGACTGCTGATGACCGTCCGGTGTCATTGTCAGTTCAATTTACTGCATAACGTCTTAATTAAGCAACAACAAGGCTGTTCTTGGCTTGTTTTCATCAATCGTGGAGGTAGACTTAAAATACTTTTATGCAGTTCGCTGATTTGTAGACAGATTATGCAAGGTGAAAATTGTAAACACTGTGAAATGGTGCGTGGAAGTTGGTTCGTTCTCCACCTCAAAATCGGCAACAGAACTGACCGTATTCAATTGCAAAACACAGCTTCATGTTTACCGAACGTAGAAGTCGTCTTCCTAAATGAAGAATGGACCATCAAATCATCAAATCAAACACAATCAGTTCAGCAGCTCGTAATCTTTGTGGCATGACACCGGAAGTGTAATGCATAGCTTTAGTTTAAATATAGCTGTAGTATAATGGTCGTACGTGTGCGTGTATTGTTGATCTTGATGCTTTTCAGTTTAAGTGACCTGACATGGGTAACCCCTGACATGACCCCGTACTTGGCCTAGAAATCCTCTGCGCCTGTGTTGTGAGTGCAACTTCCCCCATCCACCCCCCCCCCCCCAAACCACCACCACCACCACCATCTAAACATCTAAGCTGAATTAAAAAACACAGGCCTACAATTGTGGAAAAATAAGAGATTGGGTAAAAGTGGGATTTCACAACTAGAATAAATAAATGCTATAGGGCCTACCTTGAATGAAACCGGTGGCACAGGGTTGTGTTGAACTTGACAAAATGCAAAACGATCGAATGATTTTGTAAATAATAATTTTCAAAATGTAGGTATGGGTCCTATGCCTGTTACAGCATTATCTAGCTAATTAAATGCAGTCTTTGATTGTGTTTAAATTGAACATTTTTTGCAAAATGCTGCGGCATATGTAATGATTTGCCTTACAAAATTTACATTATTTATCTAATTCGCGGTGATATTTCTTATTCAAGTAGGGGCCTATATTATGCCTAAAACGATCACTATATTAGAACTAAGTTTTGTCGAGGTGTCTGTTTTTGTCACGTACGCAGTTATTTTCCCGTGATAAAAAGCATAGGCTTTAGACCGGACCCTCGTCATGAATTCCCTATTGGGGGCGGGGGCGGGGGGGGGGTGGTCCTGGAATCTCGATAACCGCGGAAATGGCCTACGTGCAGATTGGTTATCACCTAACCGCAAAAAGGACTACGTGCTAAACACGCGAGATCTACACATTGGTTTTTCCCGCCCCCGTGTTGTGATAATGTGTAACATGATGCAGTGGGCCAAATGCTGATGTTTTCTGGCCCAATAGATAATCGCCAATTTTTAAACAATTTTCGACTGCTTTTGATATAATTTACAAGGGGTAGGCCTAAGCCTTGCAATTTTGTCAATTTCGACTGTTTTTATTAATATTATATTTTTAATAAAACACATGTGCAATTGTGATTGTATACAAAAAACGTTCGAAATAATTCTCTGCGTCCAAGCAAAATAGAAAAAGACACGTGGGATTTGAACCCGGGTCTCGTGGGCTCGCAGTCCGATACGTATTTCGTCTAGCTACGGCGCTGCACCTGCTTCTCCAAATAGTAAAAACACAAATTAAACAAACCTAATTTAACACTCTACTATAGACGGAAATATAAACATGATCGTTTCATTTATTTTAACTCTGAGGTTTATTTCCTCTAGGGGAAATAATCAGGGGCGGATCCAGGATTTTCCAAACGGGGGGCGTGAAAATATACCAAGCAGCAAAATCTTCCCTTCCCCATTTCTCCCCCCCTTCTCTCTCTCTCCCTCTTTTTTTCTTTTCTCCCTCATTTTTTAAATTTTTTTTATATGAAAAAGGGGGGGGCGTGCGCCCCCCACGCCCCCCTGGATCCGCGCCTGATAATAATATATTATTCAAAGTTATTTTACTGATAAACACATTGGGGTCATAAATTGACCCATGTTTTCAGCAAAATTTGCGGAAATATTGACATTTGAGAAAATCATAAGAGGGTAAGCCAAGCGTTTTCATCATTTGGGAAAAGTTTTCAGTTGTGATTTTATGTCGTAAAATGATGCAGTAGGTTAACTTGACCCACATAATTAAAGCTAAATTTTCAGAAGTATTGATATTTGAAAATTAAGCAAAGTTTGAAAAATCATAAGGGCTAAGTCCAGCATTTTTATCAAATTTTAGGTTGCGATTTTATGCTCTAAAAGGATGCATAATAGGCACTACTGATGCCTTTTTATTCAATCCTTTAAGCTAAATTTGCGGAAATATTGACATTTGAAAATTAGGAAACAAATTAGGCAAAATCATAAGGGGCAAGTCGAGCATTTTTTTCAAACTTGGACCAAATTTTAAGTTGCGATTTTATGCTCTAAAATGATTCAATAGGCACCACTGATGCCTTTTTATGTAACTTGACCTATGCTTTCAGCTAAATTTGCGGAAATATTGACATTTGAAATTAGGCAAAAATTGAAAAATTCATAAGTCCAGCATTTCTTTTCAAATTTTGACCAAATTTAAGTTGCGACCATCTGCTCTAAAATGATGCACCCAGGAACCGCCGAATACCCTTGATTTCAGCAAAATTTGCGGTAATAGGCCTATTGACAATTGAAAATTTTGCCAAAAATAAAAAAAATCATAAGGTGTAAGACTAGCATTTTTATCAAATTTGGAGCTCTCATGCAATTTTGTAGTTGAAACAGAATAGGAAATGTTTGCCATCTCCTTATCAGGGACGGAGTTCGGCTATAGAAACAAGGTTTACCGATAACAGCACAGACGCTGTGGCCATTTTTTCACTTTTAAAAATGTTTTGTTGTTTTTCTATTGTTTTAACTGTAGGCTTAAAGGCAGTGGACACTATTGGTAATTACTCAAAATAATGATTAGCACAAAACCTTACTTGGTATCAAGTAATGGGGAGAGGTTGGTAGTATAAAACATTGTGAGAAACGGCTCCCTCTGAAGTGGAGTAGTTTTCGAGAAAGAAGTAATTTTCCACGAATTTGATTTCGAGACCTCAAGTTTAGAACTTGAGGTCTCGAAATCAAGCATCTGAAAGCACACAACTTCGTGTGACAAGGGTGTTTTTTCTTTCATAGTTATCTTGCAACTCCGACGACCGATCGAGCTCAAATTTTCACAGGTTTGTTATTTTATGCATATGTTGAAATACACCAAGTGAGAAGACTGGTCTTTGACAATTACCAATAGTGTACACTGTCTTTAAACTCAATTTTCAGTTATTTCCTTTGACCCACCCGACAAGAATTTGGAGAAGAAAAAAAAGATAATACGCCTATAGCCTAATAATTGAAAATAATCCATACGAATTACAAAACAAATACAACAAAACTTGTTAAAAAACTAAAGAAAGACAAAATAATAACAACTGAAAAGAAGTTATTAATTGATGCACAACTGACACAATTTGTCATCTTTCAGCACCTACAGGCCTGTTTAATCCAAATTATATTAACTGCCAACTGACATTGGAGGGTATTTCCTACAATAATTATACAGCATTAATTAAACCAAAAACAAGGAGAAAGTAATAATTCCCATCTTTTAAAATTCTCAATATTTTGATAAGGTTTACTTCTAACAAGATGCCACCTATTTATATACGTTTTCCAAACTATGTTGAAAACAAAAATTAAAACTTGAGTTGCTTATCATGTGTGTAATAGTGAGGGAATTACCAAGACAACAAACGATTTTTACCAAACTTGTTAAAGGGATTGTATATGTTTGGTATTGGAACCCACTGTTGATTTCAATCATACATAGTTGTAGATATATACCATAAAACTAACCTGTGAAAATTTCATGTTAAACAGTAGTAGCGTTTTTGAGATATTGCCGAAAATCTGGAGCGGTTATGTCCACGCAGGAAGAATAATCTGCAATTGAAATACACAATCTGAGAAAGTTTACTGCAGTAACGCTTCTCAGATTCAAATTTTTGGGAATGAAAACTGATATCTTTTTCCATAACCACTTTACTTTAAAGTGAAATGTTTCTCAAAATGCATTATACTATCCAAATCTGGTGTACTTCTTACCAAGTAAGTTTCTATTGCCAATAATTTTCAGAGTAAAACTCAAAGTATGTTTTTAAAAACTTGTAGAAAAAAGCTACAGCACCTCTGAAAATCTGCTTATAAATAAATGGTAAAGCTTTCATAACAATCTAATTTTAAAAATAAAATAAAAAGCTCCATAAAACATTAAATTCTCACAGAAATTACGCCTTAGTACCCCAGCTGTATAATACAATAGGATAGAGGGCTTGTCAAAAAGGCTTTTGATTTCTATAGGCCTAGTGGGTCGGAAAGAAATACCCTAAAACAACCCAAAACCGAGAATAATTTGTTGGAGATTCTCGTATTTTAATCGAAAGGACACTGCCAATTTGTTTTGTATATGTCCGGATGGCAGCTTTTATACGGGGCTGCTTTTTTATAGAAGCGAAAAATCTTGTTTTTTGTTAATGCAGTGTCCATATATATGGTAACATTTTGTGTGTGTGGGGGGGGTGCAACATTTTTTTCTAGGGGAACTTCTGTCAAATTAACTGTAGTTTAAGTGCGCTTCTATTTTTTGTAAAAAAAAAGATCATAATACAAACTACGTAAAAGTTTATAAAACGTCACATTTTGTTCTGTTTATTTTTATCTAAAATATCCAGGTTTCAAGGGGGGCACCCGGGGAGTGCACGACCCTTAGTTTTACTGCTTTCGGGTACAAATGAAGGTCAATATAGTTCAATGGAGAAGAAAGAACAAAACCTTTTAAGTAACTAATTTTTGTCTCCGATTCGAGACTGCAAACGAATACAAAATTTGTCCCTAATTAGTTAACGCAGTACCTCATTAATATTAATTTTTTTTAATTGAATAAATTATACCATGGCTTGAAAAAAACGAAAAAAACATGTATTCCCAAATAGCTAAGAAAATCATCAGTGTCAAGAAAACTTCAACTATTTTTAGTCTACATCCATCATAAAAATATCTTTGTTGCCGACTCCTAAGATTTAATAGTTCCCTATTACAAGAATTGGTAAGAAATTTTCAAATCCTCTGCATTTTGAAAAAAAAACATTATTTCGTACAAATTTACAAGCTTTAAAAAAGAAAATAATAGTGACTAAAATATTTCTTACTGCAGACTATACAAAAAATACATGCATGAATTTTTGTACAACTATTCATAATATTTATACAATACTCGCTATGCCAGATATAATAGATACACAACTCTCAAAAATATCACAACATTTGTTTATCCAATAAGACCAATCGGTGACGTGTTTATAACCAAATAATAATTAATTTGCATAGTCCAAATAAAAAATTGAAAAAACTTGAAAGTCACAAAATGTTCTTAATCTGCGTATTTGTTCCAATCCTATAAAAACAAAATGGCAAAAAGAAAGCGAGTCTAATGTCATCTCATAGTCGATATTTTTTTGTTGTCAAACAAGCTTTCATTCCTTCCAACACCAAAATACAAGTACTTTTTAAGCACTAATTAATATAACAATACAACTTCAAAAATACATACTCTGTTTTTAAATAATTACAATTCGAAAGATAAAACTGCATTAAACACTAAGCATTAATAACATTTTGGGGAAACCCCCAGGTAGAGTAAATTTTGATAACAAATTGGAAGACAGATTTTTATAAAAGTTATGGTGAAACGATTTAATCATGAGAAAACTCGTAAGTTCGCCAGCAAACAACAAAAGCCAAGGTATACAAAAATATAATTTGATATTTGATGTGCCACAAGGAGAAATGCTCTTCGAAAGTTCAAGAATGGAACCCTTTTTTTCTAAACTGAAGTTTATGGAACTTGTTCAAGGCGACTTTATGTGTGGATGTTGACGTTTTATAACCGTGACTCCTCGTCCATGTAGTCATTGTACCCGCTGTTGGTGTATGCCCGCGTGGTCTTCTTCGATCGTCTGGTCTCTGTCTCTTCGATGAATTCACCGGCTTCATCGCCATCATCATCGTCGTCTTCTTGAGTGATCATGTTTGTCTCTTTCCTCTTGGGGCTACTGTGCCCGGAGGAGGTCCCAGTGAGGGAGTGGTTACCTTCGCTTGTGTTGTCACCCATGACGTTGTAGGTGTAGGTCCTTCCATCCACGTCAGATGATTCAGCTTCGGAATCCTCGTCAACATCCAGCCTGATCATCTCTGGTGTCTCCTCAGTTAGGGTCACCATCCCGATGCTTGTAGGCACCCCAGCAGAGTAGGTCTTAGAGTTGGCACGGCGGGAGTACGAGGAGGACTCTGTCTGTGAGGGCTTCTTGACGGAGTGGGTGTAGTTCTCCTCCATGCTGGTAGAGGTTGTGTAGTTGTTCATCGGGTCCTGGTAGTCCTTAGAGGACCTTCCCGCGGTGCGATTCCGCTCTAGGGTGCCGCCAGTGTGCCTGCCAGATCTCTCGCTGTCTCGGGTCCAGGAGGACCAGGAGGAGGTCGTGTCCTCCTCGGTGATTGGACTGAGTTGATTTTCAAACTCCACGTCCTCCCTGTAGACTGCCCTGGCTGCGGCCATGCCGGCCGAGTTGTCGCCATTCCCATACATAGCACCATCCAGGAAGGTGGCCTCCACCGTCTCATCCTCGTCCAGCATCTGACGGATCTCATGGGCCTTATCATTTGTCAGTCTCTGGCTGCCGCTGCCAGATGGTCCAGCTCCACCGAAGCCTGCCGAGGAGTAAGTATAGCTTGCACTTGAGCCTGAATATCCACCATCCTGAAGCCCGCTAGTCAGATTGGCGGTCACTGAACCATCTCGATTCAGCCGGTTGGTCAATGTGCCCGCCGAGCCATCTATGCCGTCCACCAGTCGAGCACCAGAGGAAGACATCTGAGTTGTAGTGGTGCTGGACATTCCCGTGCCGGACCGTCCAGCGCCGGACCTTCCAGCGCTACCGGCCAACCGGCCGTTGCTGGTGATTCTGCCGTTGCTGGCAACCGCGCCATTGGAGAGGGTCTTTACACGCCCTGTGCCAGCTTGGCCGTGCACAGAACTGTCATTTATCAATGCCGTCATGACAAGGGTGTCGTGAGCAACCTCAGTTGGCGTATACGAGAAGAAATCCATGCTAGCCTCCTGCAATACCGGAAAGAAAAAAAAGAAAGTAATATTAAATGCATGAATCATAGTAGAAATATAGTACGAACATTTTAACCTCTTTCCAACTGTAGGTCTCTGTCCAACCTCTGTCTTTTCTTCAGATATTTTCAGTGTGAATGTGCCACCAGTGTGTTCGACCTGGTTCCTCTTATCAGGGTGTTTGAGCGTGAAATCAGGCTTTCTGCTTGTTCTCACCCATACACTCTTGCTTTGCTGAGATGAAGAACAAAGAGCCATTCAGATTTATTCCACATACTGCATCTCTTTGGATCTCCTTGCCTGGTGCATGTTTCCCTCCATCCTACAATCTAGACTTGAGGAATATCAATTCCTACCTTCAGCTCCCCCGAGTGATTTTCTTCTTAAATATTTTCTTCTTGTAGCCCCTTACCAAGAGTGGATTTTGCTTTGTTTGGGGGGAACGTGCATACCAAAAAAATATATATAACAATAAAAAAACCTCTACAGACACCTTTCCATCTGAAATAATGTCAAAGTCAAGCAAATAGCATTCAAAGATCGCCTCAATCTCTGTTGCTTAATTCAACTGTAATCGAACCCCCCAAAACCTGGACAAAACAGCAACTATTTTTCATTATTTTCTCTAAAATGTGACTCTGGAATTTGATGATATTTCCACTGGTTGTTTTTTATGGTGTGTTGAATAAAAACTAGAGGATGGGAGTTTAGTTCACTCTTCCCCCAAATCCCCCAAACAATGAAGTACTTTCCCTTTTAAAGTATCGTGGCGTGTCGTGGCCGAGCGGTTTAGTGCATCAGACTCAAGTTCTGGTTGCTGAGTCATCAGGGTGTGGGTTCGATTCCTGGTCATGACACTTGAGTAAGACACTTAACTATAATTGCTTCTCATCATCCAGGGGTAAATGGGTACCTGTGACGGCAGAGATGGTTCTTGTGATTGATTTAGCTTAGTGCGCTGCATAGTTGGCAGCACAGGCTGTATGCTCCCCAGGGAGCTGAGATGGTTTAAAGGCATCGTACACGTTTGGTAATTGTCAAAGACCAGTGTTCTCATTTGGTGTATCCCAACATATGCATAAAATAACAAGCCTGTGAAAATTTGGGCTCAATTGGTCATTAAAGTTGCAAGAAAATGATGAAAGAAAATACACCCTTGTTGTACAAATTTGTGTGCTTTCAGTTAGGAATAAAAACTTCTTGCAAGAAGTTTTTATTATTTTAGTGAGAAATTACTTCTTTCTCAAAAACTACGTTACTTCAGGGGGGTTCGTTTCTCACAATGTTTTATACTATCAACAGCTCTCCATTGCTCGTTACCAAGTCAGTTTTTATGCTAATATATATTTTGAGTAATTACCAAATGTGTACGATGCCTTTAAGGAAAAGAAATATATGGCCCAGTGACCAGGGGTAATGATATGTTTGAAGCGCAATGATCGTTCTTTGGAATTGCACTATACAAGAGCCGATATTATTATTACCTGAGATTCATACTCTCTGTTAACACCTCCCCCTAAGAGTGAGATGCTGTCTGGCCAATCATCTGGGTAGCTATCCGTTTTATCAAGCCAAAGAGGGTTGGACCTGTAAACCAAAAAAACAAAACAAAACCATGATAACAAAAACCATGAAACAAAACCCTAAGTTTCCTTAGGCATCTTATCAAAACTATTCCTGGGTTAATCCCGGGAGATTTGTCCCGGTGTGGGTTTTCTTGTCGGGATGCATGGATGTTCAGTTTCTTTCCCGGTCGGCTTCATCCCGGTGTTTGACCGCACTGTCCCAGAGTTTGTTTATACTCCCCTGCTGTGCTCCCTGCGGTTTGGCCACTGATAAGATCTCATAACCCTTGCAGGCTTTCTATCAACAACAGAGTGCAGACAGGTGACCTTGCATGGTGGTAACCACAAACCAGGCTTCCAGTAGATAACGATCTAAGTGCTTGCGGTCTAATCTTCTTAAATGTAAACATACACCTCAGCCATCAGTAAACTGCCCCGAAACAATCCCGTAGTGAATTTGGAAAGTAAAACAATTTGAAGCGGGATGAAAAACGACCCCGGGTGAAGCTGTCCCGGAAGTTACCCGGGAATAGTTTTGATAAGGTGCCTTACTGACCCAAGTAGTCTCTTTGGCAACCTCGTTCCCGATGGTGTATGATCACGCAGTGCCATTTTTCCCCCAGATTGACTTGCTTGATCATAATCCCTGAAAGTGTGACTTTGAAATATGCAAATATATTGAGGGTAGAGGTTGATAATGTGTTTGAAAAGCCTTCAGAGCGCCACGGCAGTTCGAAGCTGTATACTCCCCGGGGAGTTGAGAAAGATTAAAGGAATGTTATTGGCCCAATGACCAGCGCACTAATGTAAAGCTAATTGAAACGTTATTGTAAATTGCGCTATGTAAGAAATAGTTATTATTATTATTATTATTATTTGATTTTTTAATTAGTCCCGTGGCTTGTCCATTCCGTTTTAAGAGACGTTCGCAGAGTGCGCTATCAAAAGAGGCATCAAACCACAAAGCAACTGGTTCCCTCTCATTGTTTTTTGATCTCGTGATATGTCTAACTGTATGCAGTTTTAATATATATTTCTTTCTCTTGCTTCTTTTTTGCTGTACTCAGCTAGCAAGATAATTACTTTGCTTTGTAATATTCATTTGCTTGACACAGCTTTGGGTTTTGGAGTTCGCTTCCTAGACGTCTTGGGAGAGAGACATTTGTACTTACCCTTGGTAGACAGCCGCCTCTTTGACGTCAGCGTCGGCTCTCGTTGCGTAGATCACCGCTGGACTGCTGCCATGGATCTTCTTCAGGTATCTTGATTAAATAATAATAACACAACAACAGAGTGAGTGTGGCTCTGGAAACCTCATTGAAAAAAAATCTGTTGGAGGAGAGGGAGGTGAGGGGGAGGTCCTTACGTATACTAGAATCATAAGATAAACTTTGTTAGAGTAGACCTTTCAAGGGAAGATCGTGTCGTGGCCGAGCGGTTTATGAGCACCGGATTCAAAGCTCTGGTGTTTCTGATCAGCAGAGTGTGGGTTCGAGTCCCCGTCGTGGCACTTGTGTTCTTGAGCCTATCCTTC
Organism: Plazaster borealis; assembly: GCA_021014325.1. Classification (NCBI taxonomy): domain Eukaryota; kingdom Metazoa; phylum Echinodermata; class Asteroidea; order Forcipulatida; family Labidiasteridae; genus Plazaster; species Plazaster borealis. The sequence goes on from CM037468.1 coordinate 6,876,309, forward strand.
ACATGGGACATTAAAGCTGTAGGTCCTGTGTACTAGAGTTGGTAGTGCACGTAAAAGAACCCATAACGCGTGTCGTGGAAGAGTAGGTGTTAACCCTGGTGTTTCTGGTTCACATAGCAAGCACCCTTGTGTACAGGTTTCCTCAGGCTTGCGAGCTACAGTGATTAAGTTCACTTATGAGGCATCCTTGGTTTCATTACAAGAAATGTAAACTGATAATAATTAGATTAACAATGCCCTAGGATCTTGGATGAGTGATTTTCTAGCTACCTTCTCTGCAGACAGCACAGAATGATGATGAAGATGAGTGCACCAAGGAATAGCAGCAGAGCTATCGCTAAGAGGGCTGCCTCCAAGATGCCGAATGCTGCACCTCCGGCTCCTCCTCCAAGAGCCTGTTACCAGATAAGAAGAAAGAAAAAAAATTATTGAAATAATCGCAATAAATATTATTTTCGTTCTAGGGGGCCATTCAGATTTCTTTTTTCGAAATTGGAGGTGGGTGGGTCAAAAGAAATACATCTTATTTAGTTTTGATTTCACTGGTTGCGAAGCCAAGGATTCTCATTTCATTTCATTTCAGTTCATTTATTAATTTCACAGATAAAAACATCACCCACAAAACATCAAAATATACATAAAATACCAAAGGCAAGAGATATAAGAAAATAAACAGCAGATTACACAGGAAGGCAAAGGTCGTGGGTTCGAATCCCACCCGAGTAATATGCCTATGGATTTTTTCACAGGACTCGGGAAAGTACTGAGTATACAGTGCTTTACACACATTGGTGTACTGGTAAAAACCAAATATAAGATAACACAATACATTCCAAAGAAAGGACAATGGGTCCTGAAAAAGTAAACTAATTACTGTCTAGTTGTTTTTCAAATGCAATAATAGACAAACAATCCAAACGCCACACCACAAGAGGAATAGCGAACTAATAATAATAATAATAAGACTTGTAATGCGCACATATCCACCCTGCTGGGTGATCAAGGCGCAGAACTAATTCACTATCCTAGCCAAGAATCCCATGGAGAGAAAACAGGGAAGGAGATTTCAGTTTTAAATGTGGAAGGAAAACCCCAGAGACTTATTCCAAGGAAAAAACACCCATGCTATCAGGTAGAGACTGAAAACCCAATCCACACGATTTATAACCAGGGTCCTGGAGGTGGAAGGCGATGAAAAAAATACCACTACGCAGAACCGACCGCTCAAAAGGGACAAAATATTATCCTTATCATTGCAGAATTTCAGAGTTTCAAAGAAAATTTGGACTTACGAAGGCTTCGACAACTGCATACTTCTGGAAGAGAGTGTTAATGGTTACTCTGTTGATATCAATCAACCTGCGGATCGAGAACAAACAAAAGCATACATCAATGTAAAGAGCTTTTCTGCAAGGGATGTGAAATCCCCCATGAATTTTGCTATAGACCTTTATGCATATGACGTCGAGTACGGCGCCCTCGGCTAGAGGTTAAAAGGAGGTTGCTCATTGGCCTATCTTGTGCGCCGCGTGTACATAGATGTTTGTTTCCATAGTTTCATCATTTGTTTCACCTCTAAGATGGCGGCGTGATGACGTCAATGCTCAAGGTCCATTTTATTAAGAAAAATATCAAGTAATAAACCACAAGGAAAACTCACTGGGTTAATTGAATTATTTTTTGGGATGAACAAAGACGAGTTGACTCGAACAACATTTGACCACGCGACACTAACTAGTCAATTTCTCTTTGTTCAGCTGCATATACCATTAATTAATGTAATGAAATGCTCCATGACAAAACTAGGCACTCCGTGTCAAAACTCAAAACTGAGTTTTCTTCTTGTTAACTTTGGGTTGAACAAATGTAAATGAGGTCCCCTCATTTATGACAAAGTCCACCCCTATACGTTTTGTTGTTGTATGCTAATCCTACTTAATCCACAGGTCTCCTTCATTCTTTTACACACACTCTATTGTTTTGGTAACCCCTGCTGGAAAGTGGACTATCCATGCTGACCTCTGTACTTGGTAATGGTAGATCCAGTGGTGGGGGTTGGTGGGGGTCTAGCATGCATGCTTTAGTGCTGTTATATCCCACCAACTCAAACTGCTGTTTCTCCATTTCTCTCTCCTTTCCAGCCAGAATAAAGAACAAAATCAAAGAGCTCATCCGGCTCACACAAAGACAAATTGACTAGAGCAGGACTTGAACCTGCGGCCTCAGGATTAATGTGCCGGTGCTCTACCAACTGAGCTATCTAGCCCTAATGTTGGCGGTCTTCCTATATTGTCAATATCTTTGTTCAGGGGGTGCCAGTCAGAAGCTATTCAACCTGTAACTGCTATATAGCCAGGGATCACACCCAAGTTTACGATACAAGTACCAGTACCATAGATACGAGGGCCAGTACCAACAAAACAGTACTCGAGTAGCACTCGAACCAGAGTACCATGTACGAGTTCTACATCTCGTGCAGGGTGCATAGGTCGAACAAGCTTAACTGAAGAAGAGTTTTACAAGAAGTGAATGAACAGTCTCATATGCTGGTCAGAAAATGGCCGGGTTAAACTTATCATAGTTTTCAAATTTAAGGTGCAATGTACAAAAAAAAAAAAAAAATCAGTAACAAATACATGTTCACGCTGAATCCAAGAGCAACCCCGGAATAATCTGAGAAATGAATTTCGGATCTCACCGGAGTATCTCCGCTGCCGCGATAGCCGAGTTGGTATTTTGATCGATGACGTGGAATGTGACCATCGTTTGGCCGGGAACCAAAACGCCGTTCTCATTTATGTAGGTTGTGACGTCATCAATGACCACTTCTCCACCGGTAATGGTCTTTAAGACCCTGATAGCGAAAAAGAAGAAGAAAACAAAGGAAAGACATTATTACGATGAACAGATTTCAGAGTTGAAAATTAAATAATAATTATTATTATTATATATAATTTTCATAAATAGAGAATGTCTTCTAACGGTGACTACAGCATGTCAAAGAGTGATGTAAATGTTTTCAAGAAATACACATTTCCATCGATCAAAATGTTAACTCCATGTGCGGCGAGTAACAAGAATTTTAAGGGCTCTGGCCAAAGTATACACTGGGTGCCTTTTCAGTAAAAAAATCTTTTGATAGACCAGCACCAGACACTGTATTGCTATCAATGCTTTAAAGGTATCGTACACGTTTGGTTATGACTCAAAACAAATATTCGCATAAAAACTTACTTGGTAACAAGCAACAGAGAGCTGTTGATAGTATAAAACATTGTAGGAAATGACTCCCTCTGAAGTAACGTAGTTTTTGAGAAAGAGGTAATTTCTCACTAAAATAAAACAAACTTCTTGCAAGAAGTTTTTATTCCTATCTGAAAGCACACAAATTTGTACAACAAGGGCGTTTTTTCTTTCATCATTTATTCGATGACCAATTGAGCCCAGATTTTCACAGGCTTGTTATTTTATGCATATGTTGGGATAAACCAAGTGAGAACACTGGTCTTTGACAATTTCCAAACGTGTTCAGTGCCTTTAACAAAACATTTGCTTACTGAAATGGCGCCCATGCCGTACTTGCAGTGCTTTATGATCTTTGATAGAAACGTCTGTACTTACTCAATGAGCTCTGCTTGCTGTTTGATAACGTCTTCCCTTGAGCTGTCGATGATCAACACCACCTTTTGTTTATCATCGAGCGTAAACACCTGAGCGGAATTTCACAAACACATTTCGTCAATCCATTTGTCTAAAATATCGTTTTGCTGAACACACCACCGAGTCAAACTTTGCAGCACTAACATAGCAGGGAGTGAAGCTCATTGTTCCGTTAAGCGAAATTTAGCAGAGAACCAGTCCCACACAGTATATATGCTATGGTGTTTTTGGTTGGTAACCAAATGTTACCAACTCTAAGCAATTATAACCACAGCGCCCAGGGACGATGTAATAAAGGCTATAATGAGAAAATGGTGCTTAGCAAATTTTCAGCTAAGCCAAAGAAGAAAAAGAGCCGGGAACCAGCCCAGCATATATACAGAATATTTTGGCTGGTAACCTGTGTCTGCTAAACAAGATTTGTCTGTGCTAAGCATTTTTTAAACTGCTTTATCAATTTAGGCCTTGTACATATATATACTACAAATGCAGATGATTGCGCAGAGCGTGCAAATCTCACGGCCCAATTTCAGTTGGCAGGTCACACATTTGGCTTGCGCAAGTTTGAAACTTGCGTGCAACAGTTTGAAACTTAAGCGCGTAAGTTCGAAACTTGCACAAGGAGTTACTCAGCGCTAAACATGTGCTAAACTGTCAGAATTGTTCACAGCTTTTACAGGGTTTTGGGATGTTTTAACGGAAAGGTATTTATGAATAGGATTCAAACATATGTTGAATTTGTTTTAAACTAGTTGTTTCAACACGGTGAGGCCTGGTTCTTGATAATTTTACCTCGACTTCGTCTCGGTAGAATTATCAAGAGTCAGGCTTCAGCGTGTTTAAACAACTAGTTAAAAATCTCTTCATTACACCAAAATGGGTAGTTGACGCTTACCCTAACGTTAGCATTGTCCGATTTCCCAGAGGTATCTGTGGCCACCACAGAGATGTCAAAGAATCCCCCGGGGCCGACACCGGTCAGGACTTTGTTACTCCGGATGCAGCCGGTGCCCTTCTCAATGTAGAAGGTGTCATCAAATGTTGTCGTTTGCCCGTCCAGGGTGTAGCTGACAGATTCGATGGTGTAGTCGATGCTATCTCCTAGATCAACGTCAGTTGCCATGATGCACGAAACCTGCGTCTGTTCCTCGGCGTTGGTGAGTATGCCTTAAAGAAGAAAAAAACCCGCCAATGTTTAATATTTGGTGAACAAAACTCGACCTAGAGGAAGACCAGGCAACAATAATAATAATAATAATATTAATTAAAAAAATAGAATTAGCTGTTGCAAACTGCTTACCAAACAAAAGGACCTATGGTATAAATGCAAAAAATAGTTAATGGCTTTGATGATTCAACCCCAGAATATCAGTCCCGGATGGTACAAGTGAAACGGTATTTCGGCTGTTAACGGCGGTTTTTGTGCTTACTGCGCAAGTTTCCATTTCATAGCTCTGCTAACTGTCAGCACACATAAAAGGCATGCTAACCTTCCGGTGCTTACTGTACGAAAATGAATGATGTAACAATGCAAATTCATGGTGAACGCGCAAGCTGGCCGCCTAATTTTCTTGCTAACCTGTGAAGTACGCTTACGCTTAAGCAAATTTTTCTGCTATAGTTAGCGCGAAAATATGCTTACCGTTAAGCAGCGCTATGAAATTGGCCCAGAATGTTCAACACAACTCACTTGATACGTAGATCTTCTGAATGAACTGCGGACTGTTGTCGTTAATGTCCTTCACCTCGATCTGAACTTCTTTGAGCGTGGTGTCCGTGGTCACGTCGTAGCTCCCTGACGCGACGTAGGTGGCGTTGTTGGTTGCCTTGATGATCAGGTTGTGGAAGCCGTTCATCTCACGGTCCAAGTCTCCCACGACGAAGATCTCACCTGTGTTCTTATCAATGCTGAACATTCCATTGCCGTTCCCACCTGAATTTGGGTTAAAGAAAAAAATATTAATAAATAAATAAAAATTGTTGAAAGGGAAAGTAAACCATTGTTTTAAAGGAAAGAATAATTTAATTTGTATTCCCTAGTTTTCGATGAACATACTTTCCAACCAACCTGTATAAATTTTCATTAAATTGGGTAGAAACATTTCACTGAAAACAGCATAACAAAATATATAAACATTTTTGAAAGGGAAAGTATACCATTGTTTTGTGGAAGAATAAATTAATTCCTAAACCGTAGTTTTGTATGACTATACTTTCCAACCAACCTGTATAAATTTTAATTAAATTTGGGTAGTAACATGTCACTGAAAAGTGTTTAAAACAAAACCCAGTTTAAGCTCTGTGACATTTTGCATTTTTTGCGTGAACAAAGAAAAATTTACTAGAATGGAATTTGAACTTGTGAACCTTGAAACCTCGTACAAATGAAGTGTCCGGCAGATGCGGAAATGAACTTACCGACTATGTAGTAGTAGACGTTATTGAAAGGCGGGAGGTCTAGATCAGATGCCGGATTGACATGCCCGGTTGAGGTTCCCGAACTGGAGTGCTCGGTGATGTTTAGGAACTGCATGACGGCAGTATTTTCATCCTGAGCAAAGACGAATAAATCACAAACATAAACAAACGGTCTTTAAAGGCATCGTACACGTTTGGCAATGACTCTGATAATTAATGGCAATAACAACTTACTTGGTAAGAATTACAGCAGCTTTGGATAAAATTGCATTTTCAGAAACTTTTCACTTCGAAGTACTGCGGTTATGGAAAAAATATCACTTTTTATCCCCCAAAACATTTGATTCTGAGAAGCATTACGTGTAACGCTTCTCAGAGTGTGTATTCCAATGCAGATTATTCTTCCTGCGTGGACAAAACCGCTCCAGATTTTTGGCAATATCTCAAAAACGCTACCACCTTTTGAAATGAAATTTTCACAGGTTAGTTTTATGGTATATATCTACAACTATATAGGTTTGAAACAATCAATAGGCTCCAATTACCAAACATGTACGATGCCTTTAAATAAGCAATGGGTAATAGTAGTAACAGTAATAAATGTGATGCCCCATGCCAAATCATGCACTTCTTGGAAAAAGTGATAGGCATTAAAAGTTAAGACAACCAAAACATCAGCCGACATATGAATGTGTCTTAAAGGTATTATATAGGATTGGTCAAGCTGACAAAATAGTCCCAGACAGTGTTCATGTTTTGTGTGATCAACCATATATACATGAAATATTAACAGGCCTGGAATTTCATCTTTGAGGGGGCGGTAATTTTCGTTTTGCAAAGGGCACTTCCATTTGAACATCTTAAAGGTATTGTACACTTTTGGTAACAGCTCAAAATCAGTGTCATTTTGTGTGATTCAACATGTGCATGAACAAACAAACCTGTGAAAGTTTGAGACTAATTGGTCATCGAGATCACGAGAAAATAGTGAAAAGAGACCTGATGTGTTTTCTGTTTTTTCTAAATATCGCGCGTGATAAAAACTATTGTTTTACTCATTTCTCAGAAACGATAGCATTTTAGGCAGAAATATTTAAAGGAACCCTTTCTACCATTACTTACTTTAAATCATGTAAGTTATGTGTGAATCTGTGAACATTTGTGTTTTTCGATCTTACCAATAGTGTACAGGGCCTTTAAAGTCTATGGGAAACTTTTGGATGTGGCACCAAGGACACGACCAGGGCAACAGAGGCCATAGCCTCCGTGGCCTTCGTGTAATTCAAGGCTTGCAACAAAATCTGTGAAAATTCTGGCTTAATCCTTAGTGTGAGTCAGGAGAAGACATTAAAATACCATGCACAATTTTCTGCATGTAAACACATTGTCCTCAATTTTGGTTGTAACAACCCAAATCAGCTGTTGCGCTTTTTTTGTTTAAAGGATTTCAGATACAGTTTTCTTGAATATGACTTCATTTCAGAGGGAAATATTTCACAGAAAAAATTGTTCTAGTATGAACTTCATAATTAGCAGACTAAAATTAAACATGGTTTTTTATCGTTACCAATCCTGTATAATACCTCTAAATAATATTTATGCTGAGAAACACTTGCCTTTTAGGCCCTAATTACGTCTTATTTGAAAGCTCTTATTTTGGGGGGTGCCAGTCAGAAACCGTTAAACCTGTAACTGCCGTGTAGCCAGGGATCACACCCAAGTTTACGATACAACCTGGGAAGCGGCAGTACTGGGATCACCATAAGGGGATGCGACTTGTTAATGACATCGATATTAATAATAATAATAAGACTTACAAATCTTATAAAGAAGGGCTCGTTATCGTTTTTGTCAGTGATGAGAATTGTCAACTCCAGTGGTGTCGCTCGCTTTATATCACTTCCATCACTTGCAAGTAGCACAAGCTAAAAAACACAAACCCAAAACATCAGTTATAATGATAATATTAAAATAATAATTTGGGAGGCTAATCATCCTTACTTGCTGATGAGAAGCTGAATTGCGAAGGACGCAGCTACAACAAGTCAAACAGCAGCTAGGCATTGGAGAGTGCCGTTATAGGCAGCCAGCCACATTGAAACAACATCTGGGCCCAATTTCATAGAGTTGCTTAAGCAGATAATATTGCTTAACAATTTTCTGCTTAGCAGAAATAAGCAGGACACCAGTCACAAATTGTACACATGACATGGTAGTTTGGCTGGTAACCTTAGTTTGATAAGCATAATTTTGTTGTGCTTTGCTAATTTTTGTGCTTAAGCAGCTCTATGAAATTGGGCCCTGGCCAAACAATTTCACTGGATACTTCGGAACAACAAGTAAGCTATTTTGAAGTAACCTTGAAGATTTTTTTTTCATGTCTGCAAATGATGTAATCTACCTTTTTAACTCACTAAAAAAATCATAAAAATTGAGGCACAAATATTTCTCCTTACCGTGTACTGATCCTGTTCCTCTCTGTCCGCAACGAAATTTGAAAGCAGGATTGCACCATCCCCATCAGGTTGTAGGGCGAAGTACGTTCCGTCTTCATTCAGAAATCCGTAAGTGACCATGCCGTTTGCTCCGGTGTCTCTGTCCGTGGCCAGGACATTGCTGATGAAATAGCCTATGGGAGTATTCTGCCAAAAAACAAACAAACATCGGATGCTTGGTATTAAAGGGTGTGTACACCATTGGTAAGAGTGAAAATACAAATGTTCACAGATTTGCACCCAGGGGTATAAATGGGTACATGCGAAGGTAGAGGTTGATATTGTGTTTGAAAAGCCTTTGAGGGCTACGGCAGCTCGGGGCTGTATACTCCCCAGGGAGCTGAGAAAGATTAAAGGAAAGTTATTGGCCCAATGACCAGGGCACTAATGTAAAGCGCATTGATACAGTATTGTAAAATGCGCTATATAAGAACTAGTTATTATTACTAGGGAGGGGCTGAACCATGAAGTGCTTTGAATGTCAGGATTTCTCAGATTTGTCCGTTTATGAACTCACCTCTGGCAATGACAAGACAGTGACGTTGGGGTAGACAAACACCGGGGCGTTGTCGTTGTAATCTCCCACCACAATGTTCAGTGTGATGTTGCTGTACAGTTTATTGGTGCCGTTGTCCGTGGCCTCAATGATCAGGTTGAAGTTGTAGACGAGGTCGGTCAGGGTCGTGATCGGACGGGAGAGAACGATGGCCCCCGTCTTGGAGTTTATACTGAAGATGTCTGTGGAGAAACAATATCATTTGCATAACTTTGCCTACGCAAATAAGTTCTCAAAAGTTGTCGAGAGTAAAATTTGCTTGAAATTTTGTTGCGAAAACCTAAAAGTCAACTAATAACAACAAGGGAAACTGACTAGATAAATTTTAAATAATTTTGGGTTGAACAAAGACAAATTGACTAGAGCAGGATTTGAACCTGCAGACTCAGGGTTAACTTGCCAGCTATCTAGCCCTAATGTTGGCGGTCTCCCTATTTTATCTTGCCTGACTGTCTATTAGTTTTATTTATATTCTCTGTAATAACTTTAGTGAGTATATTCTTATCTGGGCGCCTGGATTCGTACAATTTGAAACGTTGTGACATCAAGCACGAAGTGTTTGACAAATTCTTTGCAGCCACATTGTGCTGCCATTGATTTTGATGTAGAGTTTTGATTTACATGTTTGACAACTCTTGAAGCACTGCAACTTTAATGACGATCTTACTTTCTACATTCCCGGAAACGATGGAGTACGTGATCCTTCCGTTTTCTCCGATGTCCGCATCTGTCGCCGAGGGCTGGTAGATGGGGAAATTCCCCTGAGAGTTTTCTGGGAAGCTCCTGGTGATGTTATCTTCTCCTCCGAAGGTAGGCGTGTTGTCGTTAACATCGAGTATGTTGATCAGAACCTGAAAATACGACGGAGAAAAGGTTTTGGCGATCTTATAACCTTAACCGTCAAGTCAGTTTCCAGAGTCCCTTAACTCTTTCATGCATCATTTATTTTATTGATCACATGGACATAATCCTCCTGTTGTTATAGGTCATGCACGGGGCAGCATGCCTCCGAGCAACAGTAATTGAGTTTACTTTTGTTGTCCCTGACCCTCTTGATTTGTCGTTGTTTTCCGTGTGTTTGGTTCCCCACTTGTTTGTTGGTTTTGTTCCCCTCCTGCATGCTCCACCCTCACTCGCTCAATGTGTTTTGGTTCCTAGATGGTTTTTTGGTGTGTTTTTTTTTTTTGCCTTTACAATTGTTTCTTTAATTTACTTTACTTTTTTTTTCTTTTTCTCCTGCTTCTTTTACCTGTAATTATTTATCTAGGGCTTACTTTGTTTTGTTATGTTGCGTTGTTTACATATTTTTGTTGTTTGGTTTACTTCTTTATTCATTTTCATGTACTTGCTTCTCTGTTATTTTTGTATGGTTTGTCTTGGTCAAATAAATAATAATAATTAATTGTTTACTCATTTTTTGCAAATGGCAACCCCCCCAAACACAGGTCACAATAGCACCTTCAAGAGTCCTCTTTCCCATTCTCAAAACCTGTGGCCGTGCAATCTTAATTTTTTGTTTTACAACTATTTTTTTGAAGTGATTTAAACCGGTTGCTAGCGACCGGTCGGCGGCTGAAAATTAACATTGAAACAAAATTAAAACTTTGGACGAGGATGTTTGTTTTTCTAGAAACCCATTTGCCAATCGCACCCGACTTTGTGCAATCATTACATAGCTTGAATGATAACATGAAACGCCAGTTGGGCAAAATTCTCAACTGTTTACAAAGTAAACGCAAACGGCGGTCAAGTCATATTTTCGGTAAATCTTTGCGGATTTATATTTTACTTTCATACATTTCATGGCTAAATTGTACTTTCCCAACAATATGACACTATTTTTACAGCCATAAACTAAACAGACTTGAAGAAATAAAATTGTGCGCACATCAAACTCAATTGGGTTGTGACCAACTCAGGCACGGAAGTTCTAATATGCACAGTTTATTGACAAAAATCACCTGATGTCATCATCACCATAATCTTGATTGCGCCATTTTGGGAGTCGACATCGCTGTGTAATATACAGTGTTGTGCGGATTTTAGGCAACATGGCTTTTACACGTATGCCTATATTGGCACCCAAAACGGTGAGCGTGTCACAGTCGCTGCATTGGACTTGTGTGCAAGGGGTCAATAGGAACAATTCGGGGAACCATCTCTGCCGCATACCGGGCATGGTGTAAAATTATTGACCCGAATAAAACATTGGGTTTTGGCTGATGCTTCTGGGGTGCCAATTACTTACCTGGGTAGCTACTGTGTGACCTTGATTTCTCACTTCCACATCAAGCGTGTAACGGTCTAGGGTCTCTCGATCCAGCATACCGCTTGTCTCGATCAGTCCCGAGATCTCGTTGATCGTGAACGGTACATTGTTTGTGATGTGGTAGGTGATCAGCGAGTTTGTCGGATCGGAGTCTGCGTCGGTTGCTAATATTACGCCAACATCAGTCCCTATAAAAAAACAAAGGAAACAAACGGGGATTAGATGGAGGGATAATGAAGGGATTAACGTATCTCAAAGATGAGTTTCTTATCTAGCTTAATCTAATCTAATCTAATCTAATATATTTATGAGACCTACCCAGTGCAACGTTCTCATTAACATTAAATTGATACGGCAGTGGACCGACGAAGACTGGAGTCTGATCGTTGGCGTCCTTGATGTTAATCACCACGTGGGAGGTTGAGCTCCGCCCACCCTGATCCTCAACGAGGATTGTCAGGTTGTAACTCTTCCTGGACTCAAAGTCCAAGCGGTTGGAGACGGTGATCACTCCAGTCGATGCTGGGGGGGGGGGGTGAAAAAGAGCAAGAGGATTAATCAAATGATTTATACAGCACTCTTCTTAAAACTATTTCAGGACAACTTGTGGATAGACTTCTCTGCAGTAGATTTTTCAACTGGCAAGATATCCCCAAATGGTCCAAGTTTTGAGGGGAAAGACCAGGCAATTTGTTTTACAATATGACTAAACCACAGTTGTATGAAATGTAAATTAGAAAATAGAGTTAGCTGTTGCAAACTGCTTACCAACCGAAAGGACCTATGGTATAAATGCAAAAAATATAGAATGGCCTGACATTTCGACCCTAGCAGAGTCTTTCTCGAAGGCTAAATGACAACACAACACACCTAAACAGGTATACAAATGAATAATATCTTTCTGTCTCTGCCTTCTCCTTTTTCCAACAGATATCCTTCTTTTTAGTCTGCCTCATTCACTAATTAATCACTTTCTCTCCCTCTTCGTTTTTCCAACCTCTTGTGGTCAAACCAGCCCCTTCCCTCCAACCCCATTTGTCTCCTTATTCATCGTTTACCCCCTTGCTTTTTCTGTGTGCTCCCTGCCTCTCTCTCTCTTTTTATTCATGTATTTTCACTTGACTGCTTATGTTACATTTATATACCTGTTCATGTGTTGTGTTTTCGTTTAGCCTTCCAGAAATACTCTGCTAGAATTGATGTTGGAGGACATACGTAAATTTAGAGATTGCCGAAACCAGGGGCAGAGCTGCTAAGTAGCTTTTTCTGACTTATTGGGGATTCGAGGCTTGAATGTGGTGTGACGACTTGATGCCGAGGGGACAGGAGGCAGATGCAGACCCCGGAGGACCCGATGTCATCCACTGTGTAATGCATTGCCGCTGGCATGGCGTGTCATGGCCGAGCGGTCTAGTTCACCGGACCCAAGCTCTGGTGTTGTCAGCAGCAGAGTGTGGGTTTGAATCTCGGTCATGACACTTGTGCACTTGAGCAAGGCACTTAACCATAATTGCTTCGTAAAAATATGGGAAGGTGGTGCATTCTGCTCTACCACCCAGGCTCCTATAGAGGATGATACCCATACCTACATCCTTACGAATTGTGAATGAGTAACCCTGTTTCAGCCCCAGGAGTAGGTGGCAACATGCCCCTGGTGGCAGTTGATTAGGGTCGATAGCCCAAATTGGTTAAGTGTAGCCCTCACCTTGAGTGGCAGTCTGGCCCTGTGATGTTAGGCGATCTCTCATAAACCCCCCCAAAAAACACCCCCCCCCCCCAAAAAAAAAAAATAAAAAAAATAAAATAATAACAATAATAATTGCTTGCACATATTGAGAGAGCAGAATATGGAATGGAACCGAAACTCACGATTGATGAAGAACGTGTCGTTGGCGTTCCCGTTGATGATCATGTAGGTCAGAACCGAATTCTTGTCAATGTCCTGGCCCATGACGGTCATCACGTTGCCCGTGAACAATTCCGATATGGTGATGTTATATGGAGCGTTGATGAACACTGGATTGTTGTCGTTCAAGTCTTTGATGTTGATGGTGGTGGTTGTCTCGGTTGTTTTAGACGGGTTGCCGTTATCAGAAACCTACAGGGTGGAAAATATTCCTGTCCATTATTTGCACATAAAGAAATGGAAGCTAGATTCAGGGATGGAGATGGGGGCTTGGAGGAGACCTTTATGTAAAATACAACATGAAACACTTATGCAGAACAGCAGGTTTACAGGGATGTGTCAACCCCCCCTCCCCACACCAACCCCTTTTTCTTTAAATTTTACCAAAATGTACAAGACCTTTTATGGAGGACAAAGCAATCATTGTAAAGCATGATTGTCATGTGGCCGTGTGGTTTAGAGCATCAAATTCAAGTTCCGATGGTTAAGTCATCAGGGTGTGGGTTCGAATCCCGGTCATGACACTTGTGTCCTTGAGCAAGATACTTCACTATAATTGCTTCTCTTCACCCAGGGGTATAAATGGGTACCTGCGAGGGTAGAGGTTGATAATGTGTTTGAAAAGCCTTCGGAGTGCCACAGCAGCTCGGGCTGTATACTCCCCCTGGGAGCTGAGAAAGATTGAAGGAATGTTATTGGCCCAATGACCAGGGCACTAATGTAAAGCACATTGATACGTTATTGTGAAATGTGCTATATAAGAACTAGTTATTATTATTATTATTATGATTATTATGATTATTATTATACTAATTATCATTATTTATTCGGCCAAGATTTCAACTAACATGCAACAATAGAAGAAAGTAACATTTGTTACTGTTCCGTTTGTTACTGTTCCGGCACTAATGTAAAGCGCATTGATACGTTATTGTAAAATGCGCTATATAAGAACTGGTTATTATTATTATTACTAATGATGTAATGGAACAGTAACAGAAAGGCAAGAACATCTATTGGAATCACGATGACAAAACAAACCACAATGTGACCCGAAAGCCTATTAATAAAATCTTAAAATGGGGAAAGAATCCTAGACAGATAAATCTAAAATGATAACAACATTGAGCAGGGGACAGAGCAGGGTAATGTTTGTAGGATTTGAAACTTTGCATGGTGGAGGTATAACTAAGAGAGGTTTGCGGTAACACCATGTGAATATCTCTTTTGAGTAGAGTTGGTTCTAAACAGAACCGGTGGTTAACGACTCAACGTTTCGATAAGTATGCTCCTTTCTCCTGAAGACGATCAGAGCATACTTATCGAAACGTTGAGTCGTTAACCACTGGTTCTGTTCAAAACCTACTCTACTCAAAAGAGATATTCACATGGTGTTACCGCAAACCTCTCTTAGGGTAATGTTTGTATTCAGGTGGACTGAGCATTTTCGGTCGCACTAGGGCAGGGGGATGACTTACCAGAATAGTAAACGTGTAGTTATTGGCGAACAAGGAGCTGTCCGAGTCAATTTGTTGATTTGTGAATATTTCACCAGTAGTCTTGTCAATGTAAAACACGGTGTTTCCATCTACAGGACCAAAACAAAGAAAACCTTTAATGTACAATATCATCATCTACGTGTTAAAAAGGTAAAGTCCCCAGTTCAAGTTACACTGATACCATCTACGTGATGAAAAATCAAAGTTTACTACACAATATCACAGTCTACATGATAAAAAACAAAACTTCAGTTCAATACCAAACGTCACCATGTTGACCCGATTCGCCTGGGCCCAATTTCATAGAGTCACTTAAGCAGAAAATATTGCTTAACAAATGTCTGCTAAGCAGAAATGAGCAGGATACCAGTTACAAATTGTACATGTGACATGATAGTTTGGCTGGTAACCTGATTCTGGTAAGCATAATATTGTTTTGCTAAGCTACTTTTTGTGCTTAAGCAGCTCTATGAAACTGGGGCCTGGTGTCATCATCATCACACTAATCTTGGTTGTGCCATTTTTTGAGTCAATGTCCCTGTGTGTTATACATTGTAGTGCACACATTAGGCAACACGGCGTTTACCCGCTTACCGTATAATTTGCACTTGCGATATTGACTCCCAAAATGGCGAGCATGACAGACAGTAACCGCCTGTGACGTTGGTGCGAGGGGTGCAATACATAATAAAAATGAAAACTATTTGACTTTGAAAAAAAAAGAGAACAAAACATAACAAAATCATTATCTACAAGCTGATAAAGAAAACTTCACTTCATTTGCACGATGAAAAATCAAATGAAAACCAGCGTATGACGCTGGTGCAAATACATAATAAAAAATGAAAACTATTTGACTTTGAAAAAAACCGAAACCTTCAAAACATAACAAAATCATTATCTACAAGCTGATAAAGAAAACTTCACTTCATCTGCATGATGCAAAATCAAATGAAAACCACAGTGTGGGATTCTAACCTGAGGGATTGGCGAAGGTGAAAGTGAAGTTAAAGGTCTCCATTGGGTTATCTGCATCAGTTGCATCGATCACTCCGACCAGCGTGCGGTTCGGCAAGTTCTCATCCACTTCAAAGACAAAGTTTGGATTCACCGTCGGGGCATGCTCGTTCACGTCGCCAACGTACACAAGAACCTACAGGTCATAAGGTCAAATTAACAATGGAAGGTCGGGGTTTGTTGGCTTTCGGCAGAGGTAAACTTGTGGAAAAGTCGTTAATATTTGCTATAAACACTCAGCTCTCTGCGATCGAAGACTCGCGAGATCACTGCTCTCTCGCAAGGCTGCTGGCTCCCGACTACTAATGACACCGTAGTCGCAAGAGCAGTAGCCTCACGGGGGCCAGCAGTCTCGCGAGAACATCGCCCGTGTCGCGTGAATCGCTGAGAGAGTCGGAACCCTATCATCAAGACAAACATTTAAAAACTTGTCCACAAGTCTACGGCAGAAGAATTGACCTACTTCCACACAACCAAGAGGCGTCATGTAAAGGTTAAGTCAATGGACATTTTCCACTGTGTCCAATCTTAACTTAGTAGCTACTCTAAAACAAAATCAAATTCTGTTTACTGACATTTTCCCAAACATGTTTCCTTTGTGAAAAAAAACAAAATAATAAAAACAATACACAACAAAATAAACAAAATGATTCTAAAACAGATTGAAAAATATGTGATTAACAGAAATATTTACATTTACGAAACAAACTGTCAACTTTTCTAGCAAAAAACTCAAAAATTTCAAACTTTAAACCTTAATACACAAGTTTCTCAAGTAAGACCAATCTCTGTCTCTTAGATTTAAGGCTTCAGGAGGTTTGAGGACTCACCGTTGTAGTATTCTGCCTGCTGTCTGAACCACCCTCGTTATCTGTCGCCGTAACCGTTAGCGTATAGACTCCTTGCGTTTCTTGATCCAAAGACTGCAAAGTTGTGATTTCACCCTAGGATTGAGTAAAATAAAAAAGAGTAAAAAAAAAGAAAGGTATCGGAAAAGAGAGCAAAAGTCTGAGGGAATTATTATTTATTTTTGTTAACTTTTTCAGTGCACGCCTCTTTTTGTGTTTTGACCCTAAAATGCAATTATTGTTTAGGTTTTCAAAATTCTGTAAAAATCACCATCCTGGTCTGATACTTCCACCTCTGAATCGGAAAAATAATCATTTTCACTGTCTGAATCAGCAAAATAATTACAAACTTCTTCTGGAGCGTATACATTTCCTGGGGGCTGCCATTGTTTCAAAGTGTAATTACAAACAAGCAGACGATCGATCAACCCATGGCGGTATCAATCTGAGCTTAAAATAGAATACATTAGAAAAGCTCAGAAAAAGGATGCGCCCTCTTGCAAGAACCCGAATAAAACCTAGAGAAAAAGGTCGTACTTGTACGCAATTGTATAATACGTTACAAGTGATAATGCCCTTTCGAGATAACATGTATATTATGGGTCGTACATGTTTGACTGATGGCACTTTTTGAGTACATAAAATAGATCATACAATGTACGATATTGGCACTTTCAGAATACATAAAATAGATTGACATGTACGACCTTGGCACTGAAAGAGTTAAGTAGAGGGCAAACCTTCCGGAGGATTTTCAAACACTTACAGTATTTGCGTCAATGGTGAAGAATCCATTTCCCCCAGTGAGCTTGTAGGTAACCGTGCCATACTGCCCGTTGTCCTTATCAGTTGCCGGTGTGACGATGACAAATGTCCCCGTCCCAGCGTTCTCCGTGACCGTTGTCACATACTCTGACTGGTTGAAGACAGGGTTGTTGTCGTTGACGTCCAGGACCTGCACGATGATCGGGATGCTGGTGGACAGGGACGGGTTGCCGCTGTCCGTGGCCACCACGGTGAAATTCAGCCAGTTCAGCAGCTCCCTGTCAATGTTTTTGATCACGGTTATTTGGCCTGAGTTGGGAGATTGGGGGGTAAAGACAAAAAGACAAACTCATTAGACTCAATTTTTATAAATTTATAAAAGCTTGGCTCTTGATACTCATCAGGCATGATATTTGACCCATCCCTTTAGAGACCATAGCGGCCAGAAACGGCTTGTACCAAAATGACCATAGGGGCCGCAAACGGCTGCATGATCTAACATGTTTTCACTCAAACAAAAAGGTCAAAGAAAAGTGAATTGCCATTTTCAAATTTTTTCCATGTTAACATAGTATCTACATGTATGCTTCTGAAACAAAACAAATTTCTGTTTCACATTTTTCTTTCAGGCACTTTTACAAGAAAAAAAATTGTGTCTAAAACTCAACAATATTAGCCATGTCTGGGCGTATGGTGGTGGTTCAACAGAAACCGATGGTCTCTAAAGGGTTAAACAAAATAATTACAACTGAAAAATTCAATGGCCTCCATTAACTTTTTCCGGCAATTCAATACTAACAATCTTAATAATTTTTCCTGAGGGCATCAAAAATGAAATCAGATTGAAATACAGGAGAAGAGTGTCACGTATGTTTTTATTTAAAGTTGTTCACAAGAAAGTGGGAAAGACATCCAATTTTTAAATAGAGTTTTGAGAGATTTGTTTTTATAAAATTAAAAAAACTCAAAAATATTGAGAGCAATCTTATGTTGTGGCTGCATTCTTTGGCAATTCAGCTTCTCAGCTGTGAGAGTATTAAACGCACGACACAAAGCAAAAGCGCAAGACACTCTTCGATTCCAACAAACACGACGTACCCGTGGCGGGGTCGATGTAGGCATACTGCGAGGAGTTTCCTGTCAACACATAGGTCACCATTCCGTTGATAGGGTTATCTGGATCGATGGCTTCAACGTTGATTATGATCGTGCCCACCGCTGACTCCTCCTGCACGGACGTGTCGATGACGGTCGTTCCATCAGGCTGGAAGACTGGGCCGTGCTCGTTGATGTCCGTGATGGTGATGGTCACGGTGGCTGGTGATAAAATGGACCACATAATATAGTAAAAACCACAATCCCTGCTCTGGCCACCTGACAATCAACATTACCCCTCCCGGTCCCCCACTCAATGTTGTTACCATTTTAGATATATCTGTCTAGGATTCTATTCCCATTTTAAGATTGGATTAATAGGCTTTCGAGTCACTGTGATTTAATTCACTTTTGATTAATCCTGGCCATTTTAGAATGTTACGAATGTTTAGAAGCTTTTTATATTTTCTAGGATAAAACCCTTTTGATTCTGATAAAGTGGGGATGCATAAGTAAAAGTTCACCCTTTAACATGCTGAATTCTTGCTGGACTGTCTATAAGCAATTTGATGCAAATCGGAAAGCCCTTTATTACAAGATCTTGATCATGTATGTATTTATTTATTATTATTATTTTTTTAGCCAGGGTAGTCCCATCAGTTCTCATTGAACTGTTCTCCCTGGGGGCCCTGGATCCCAAATCTTGTACCCTGTGTTCAATGGCAAAGATAAAGTGTGATTTTCATTGCACACTGAGAGGGGCCAGACTACTGGTCCCTTCCAGCCTTGGTTTGGTTCAATTTGAATGCGAGAAAAAAAAACCCAAGATGGCATCAACCATCTTTTAAGTTGAGGAGTTTTTTGGACATACCATCAGGTTCTGTGGTGCTTGTAGCTGTATCGGTTGAGGCCAAATCCGTGCCCGAGATCGTCAAGATCACCTCTGATGCATTCTCCCTGTCGAGCTGACCGCTGACGTAAACCACACCAGTTGTGGAATTAACGCTGAACCACTGTGAGACGTCTATGGTCGGAGTGTTGCCGAACAAGTCAGTGGCCGTCACAGACACAATCCTAGAGGGTTGACAATTGTAATAGATGGTGTTAACGTAATCATTTTAGGATCTAAGTGTTGAGCTATGGGTGTGATACATTGCCAGGGAGTCATGGCCGAGCGGTCTAGAGCATCGAATTCAAGTTCTGGTGCGGATTGCACCAAGTGGTCTTAAACCGGTCTATGTGCTATAGCCGGCTAACTGGAGACGCGTTTAGACAGTCTTCAATTATAGACTGATTGCAATACAACAGTGTATATTTTAAGCCAGTCTCAAATCTTAAGCCTGTGCTGAGCTGGCTATAATAGGTCTTTGTTTTGTTTAAAAAAATAGCGCTACATCTGTTAGTTGTTGATGATTTCATGCAAAGAGCCCTATGACGAGACAGTATATATATAGCGACTACTCGGTCTGTAATTTTGTCCCAGGCTCTTTGTTTTTCCCCGTATTGTCGCCTAATGTTTGATCTTTGTTTACCTTTCAAAGCCTATGTCACTGTCTCAGTGTGCTATGGATAATGACGGCCATCGTAACTAACCAAGCTTAGGAATGCTTGTTCGTACATATATTTCACTACTGCTCACTGACTAATCTAAGACCGGTTTATTGCAACAGGCTTAACGACTGACTAATCTAAGACTGGCTTATTGCAACAGGCTTAATGAATAAGCTAAGACCGTCTAGGCAGATAGCTGGCTATAACTGACTAGTCTTAGACCGCTGGCTAAGACTGTTTTTTTGCAATCTGCCCCTAGTGTTTAAGTTATCGAGGTGTGGGTTTGAATCCCGGTCATGACACTTGTTTCGTTGAGCAAGATGCTTTACTATAATTGCTTCTCTTCACCCAGGGGTATAAATGGGTACCTGTAAGGGTAGAGGTTGATATTGTGTTTGAAAAAGCCTTCAGAGTGCCACGGCAGCTCGGGCTGTATACTCCCCAGGGAGCTGAGAAAGGTTAAAGGAATATTATTGGCCCAATGACCAGCGCACTAATGTAAAGCGCATTGATACGTTATTGTAAAATTTGCTATAGTTATTATTATTATTATTGGCATTCAGGTTGGCTTCATTCCCGTCTATGGACCCCAGTTCGAATCTCAGACCAGAGCCTTGCATGTGGATTGGGTTTTCAGTCTCTACCTGGTTGACTGGGTTTTCCCTATTGGGGTTTTTCCTCTTACATCTAAAAAACATAACATATCTTCAGAATGAAAATGTGCAAAACTTACATGTATGTCAAAGAAGCCGAAAGATCCTGGTCGATTGCATTAACCGTTGTGATGGGCTTGTTCAACACGGAATTCTCTTCCACACTGACAACTATGTCCGAGTAATCAAACATCGGCCTGAAATCATTGACGTCCGTCACGTAGATGTTCACCACCTCCTGGGTGCTGAGCAAGGGACTGCCCTGGTCAGACACCTGGACGTTTAGGGTGTACAGATCTTGGATCTCGCGGTCAAGCGGGGTCTCGTCGCAGACGTCGCCGCGGCAGATGACTGAGACGGTGATGGTGCCGGTTTCCGGGTTGATGGCGAATTTGTCTCCGCCGCCGCTGACGATGGTGAAGTGAAAGGTGGTGCTGCCGTAGTCCTGATCGGTGGCTGTGACCACACCCACGAAATGATCTAGGGAGTAACAAAGGCACAGTTAGTTCGTACACTCAGTTATAACTGAAGGATTATCTCCAATTTAGCAACATTTGTGTTTTTAAGAGAAGTTTCAAAAGTTGCCAAAACATGACAGTTACATGTACATGGAGCTCTATTAAGGAGCTAGTGGTGTAACTGTCAAGTTAAGCAAATTTGACTGTGGTCAGTCATTGGGTGGGAGGCCATTCTATGTATTGTCACAGTTGGTGGCCTGTCTAGGACATGATAGGGCCAATTAATATCACGCTCGCGTCTATTGTATGGAATGTAAAACTGTAGGTCCTGTGTGTTATGTATTAAAGAAAACACCCAGTACACTTATCGTGAAAGAGATCCATTGTTTCTTGACTGATAGGCTGCATAATGCGCCCTCTCTCAGCAATGCATTCGACTCAGAAGAACGGATTTAGAAACGTACCATTCGTGGCATTCTCTGGAACGGAGAAGTTGAACGTCTGACCGATCACCGGCGGGTAGTCATTGATGTTGAGGATGGTGACATTCACCGATCCCGTGGCGCTGACTCCGCTTGAGCCGATGGCAGTGACTTCAAAGACATGTCTGTCCTTGACCTCAATGTCTAGCACACCACTGACTGTTATGATTCCTGTCAGAATATTGTGAAGTGATGCATTTGTTAAAAAGCAATGTCTAGTTTATTACTACTTTTCTTCTTCTTCTAACTGAGTATGTTTTACAAGTATATTTTTTACAAGTATATGTCTGCCATTGACTTCAATGTCTACACACCCCTGTCGGAATATGATGAAGTGATGCCTTTGTTAAAACGCAATGTCTAGTTTATTGCTCCTTTTCTTCTTCTTCTTCTAACTGAGTTTGTTTTACAAGTATATGTCTGTCATTGACTTCAATGTCTACACACCACTGACTGCTATTATCCCTGTCTTTTTATGATCCCTGTTGGAATATGATGAAGTGATGCCGTTGTTAAAAAGTAATGTCTAGTTTATTTCTACTTTTCTTCTTCTTCTAACTGAGTACGTTTTACAAGTACATGTCTGTTATTGACTTCAATGTCTACACCTCGCTGACTGTTATGATCCCTGTCAGAATATGGTGAAGTGATGCCTTTGTTAAAACGTAATGTCTAGTTTATTTCTACTTTTCTTCTTCTTCTAACTGAGTATGTTTTATAAGTACATGTCTGTCATTGACTTCAATGTCTTCACACCATTGACTGCTATGACCCCTGTCAGAATATGGTGAAGTGTAGGGAATTGATGTCTTTGTTAAAAAGTAATGTCTAGTTTATTACTACTTTTATTCTTCTTCTAACTGAGTATGTTTTATAAGTACATGTCTGTCATTGACTTCAATGTCTTCACACCATTGACTGCTATGACCCCTGTCAGAATATGGTGAAGTGTAGGGAATTGATGTCTTTGTTAAAAAGTAATGTCTAGTTTATTACTACTTTTCTTCTTCTTCTAACTGAGTATGTATTACAAGTACATGTCTGTCATTGACTTCAATGTTTACACACTGCTGACTGTTATGATCCCTGTCAGAATATGGTGAAGTGATGTCTTTGTTAAAACGTAATGTCTAGTTTATTACTACTTTTCTTCTTCTTCTAACTGAGTATGTTTTATAAGTACATGTCTATGTCAGAATATGGAGAAGTGATAGCAGTGTTAAGACCAGTTTATAGTCAGACAAGGGTCGTGCAGTAACTGGGAGAGAGTTTATAATTCCATGTACAGCCACACGGCCTGCTTTGGTAATGGCGACACAGCCCCTTTAATCAACTTCAGCAAAATCAACTCCGGGAAAGACAAGTAAACATAAATATCATTGTATAATCAAGAAAGAAGATTTTATTTTTTTAAAGTTAACAGTTTTGAAAGAATGCAGACTGCGCACAGAATTTTTTTTAGCCAACCTGTGACAGGGTTGATGAAGAATGGAGCGGCATCAGCTCCACTGATGCTATACGTCAGCTGACCCACATCGGCAGGGTTCACCACAGCTACAGTCTGTGGAAACAAAACAAAATGGAGCTCCTTACAGGAAATACTGCTGCTCAAATTCCTACATATCGAGTTGTTAAAAAAAATTCCCCTCTTGTGGATGTTGGAAAGTTTTCCTCTTTGAATAAAGTCAGCACCCCTTTTAAAAACAATGTTGCACCATCCTTAAACTTTATCACTTACCTTCAAGATCAATGGTATCACCAAAAATATTAATGTTATTAATGTTATACATTCTTCAGTCATTTGGAGTTATTGTACAACAATGACCCTTACAGCACACATGTAATAATAAAGTGTTTCTGCAACCATTGACTTGAAGACAAACTTGATTATATCGCAGCGTTCACCCTTAACAGTGGTCCGCTGGCCAAATGACAGTTAAAATACCCGAGGATTACTCAAACTCCACTCCACTCCAGTGTTGAAAAGTGTCCCTATTTCAATTTTGAATATGAACTAATTGAAGTGAAATGATAAGTTGACTGGTTCTACTGGCCAGTCACTAAAATAGTTAAGGGCTAACCGTGTATCGTTCACACAGACACATTCAATTTGCCTCACGCAACTGTGATTTCAACAGAAGTGTAGGGTGCAACAACATACAGAAAAAACTTAGCGAGGATAATGTCACAGAACGTTTGCCTCACAAAGAAAACAGTTTGCACCTAAAGATCTCATACAAACTTTTGCATAACAAATTTATTCATAAAAACTCAAAACTCCTGCAAGGCATGGGGTGGTTGATGGCCCACATTCAATTTATAACAAGTAGTTGAAGGCATAATGGCCCACATTCAATTTGTAACAAGTAGTTGAAGGCATAATGGCCCACATTCAATTTGTAACAAGTAGTTGAAGGCATACCATGACATAGGTTCCTTCTGGTGAGTGTTCGTTCACATCGGCATTGAACAAGCCGTTATTGACGTATACCGGTATGGTGCTGGTCGAGTCGGTCACAAGAATAGTCAATGTTCCGGTTACCTACAAACCAACAAAAAATAGAAAAGGGTTATAACCCTCAAATTTATTTAAAGGTATCGTACACGTTTGGTAGTGACTCAAAACAAATATTAGCATAAAAACTTACTTGGTAACAAGCAACGGAGAGCTGTTGATAGTATAAAACATTGTGAGAAACGACTCCCTCTGAAGTAACGTAGTTTTTGAGAAAGAGGTAATTTCTCACTAAAATAATAAAAACTTCTCGCAAGAAGTTTTTATTCCTATATCTGAAAGCACACAAATTTGTACAACAAGGGTGTTTTTTCTTTCATCATTTTCTTGCAACTTCGATGACCAATTGAGCCCAAATTTTCATAGGCTTGTTTGTTTATGCATATGTTGGGATACACCAAGTGAGAACACTGGTCTTTGACAATTTCCAAACGTGTTCAGTGCCTTTAAGCCATTGATCAGACTCTTGTCAGAGCTGCCAACATTTGCATCTTGCAATCATCTTGCAATCTATGTTGAATGCAATTCTAATTATCTCCCTGATTTGAAACTTTGCATGGTGGAGGTATAACTACTTGAGAGGTTTGCGGTAACACCATGTGAATATCTCTTTTGAGTAGAGTTAGTTCTGAACAGAACCGGTGGTTAACGACTCAACGTTTCGATCAGTATGCTCTGATCGTGCATTCTCCTGAAGACAATCAGAGCATACTGATCGAAACGTTGAGTCGTTAACCACCGGTTCTGTTCAGAACCAACTCTACTCAAAAGGGAAATTCACATGGTGTTACCGCAAACCTCTCTTAGTTATACCTCCACCATGCAAAGTTTCAAATCAGGGAGATATTTAGAATAGCATTCAACATAGTAGAGAATAAGTTTACTAATCAGGGAAATTTGCAAACATTTTCATGGAAAAATTGGTTTATTTTCAGGGAACTTTCTGCGGAATCAGGGAGAATTGGCAGCTCTGTCTGTCTTGTGCTTCTCGCGTTAGAAAACCAAAGAATTGAAATGGAACCTCTTTATGCGGATTACTCATTCAGTGAACTGTAATACTAGGGACCCTAATTTGTTTTGGAGCTGCTGAGAAAATTTTCTTAAGGGTAAGGAGAAAAGCAGGGCCCAATTTCATGGCTCTGCTTACTGTAAGTGAAAAATCAATGCTTACGGAAGTAGATGAGTCTGCGCTTACGTTAAGCATTAATTAACAGGTAAGCAAGGATTTGTGCGTACATCACTTTACTAAGTATTCTTCACTTACACAGATAGTGCTGAAAATTCTGCGCTAATGTTAATGTAAGCGCAGAATTCAGCGGTAAGCAGAGCAATGAATGAGGGCCCAGATAACCACCAACATAACCATGAAATGCTTTATTGATTAGTAGTGGATCCCTGCTTATAACCACTGAGCACCGTTTCCTGGATAGCAGATTTATAAACTTGGACCAGAGGGTCGAGTGACGCAGGATTAAACTTTATTGGGTATTTTTATCTTGAATCTTGTACCTCTTTCCATAGTTTCTACGTGACCTACCTCTTTAGAGTTCTGTGGGTTCAATGGGTTGTCCTTGGCCTTGATGATGAGCACAAACACGCCGTTGGTCAAAGTTTTGTTGACGTAAACATTCCCAGTCTGTTGAGATAATGAGAATTAACATTTTTTATGCATGGCTACAATCAATGTTATAGGTATTAGAGTTTGGGTTTCAGACCTTCAGGTCTTATATTCAGACCTTCGGGTCTCAGTCTCAGACCTTCAGGTCTCAGTTTAGACTTTCAGGTCTTAGTTTTAGACCTTATAGGTGTCATCAGTTTCAGCTCTTAAGGTCAGGTTTTAGAAATTCAGGTGTCAGTTTTAGACTTTCAAGTCTAAGTTTCAGACTTTCAAGTCTCAGTTTCAGACTTTCAAGTCTCAGTTTCAGAACTTCAGATCTCAGGTTTAGACTTTCAGGTCTTAGTTTTAGACTCTAAGGTCTAAGTTTCAAAACTTCAGGTCTCAGTTTTAGGTCTCAGCTTTAGAATTTCAGGTCTCAGTTTAAGACTCTAAGGTCCAAGTTTCAGACCTTCAGGTCTCAGTTCAAGAACTTCAAGTTTCAGAACTTCAGGTCTCAGCTTTAGACTTTCAGGTCTCAGTTTAAGACTCTAAGGTCCAAGTTTCAGACCTTTAGGTCTCAGTTTCAGACATTCAGGTCTCAGTTTCAGACCTTGAGGTATCGGTGTTAAAACTATAGTCTTCGCTTGGTCTCAGACTGGGACCTCCAGGTTTTGAGTAAGTCTCACTTTTTGCTCTCTTAATATACTAACCAGTCACAACCACGACTGGGTACCCCCCAAAAAACAAAAAAAATCTCACCAGAGGGTTGATCCAGAACATCTCCCCAGTGTTCCCGTCAAAGATACTGTAAGTGATGTTACCATCCAGACCAACATCTGCATCAGTGGCCATCACATTGTAGACAAAGGAGGCTATCGCTGCGGTGTCGTTGATGCTGACTCTGTAAGGGGTACCAACAAACTGAGGGCTGTGATCGTTGATGTTCAGCACGTTGATTCCTACTGTGGTCTGTAGTTGAGAGACAATAGAAGTTAGTCAGATCCTAGACTGGTCCCCTGTCTTTATCCACAAGGATAAAGACAGGCACTGGTCTTACAGACCCAATGATTTCATTGGATACAAGGATTTCATTGGATAAACGGGCAGTGACGTAAGCTTTCCATATCTGTGTTATGATTGCTCCGCTCCGAAGTGACGTGTTTGTCAGCTACACCATCAACAGGAACTTTTTGATCATCTGCTGCTGCGCGCGTGTACATAATGTTTGTATGTTATGTTGTTTATACACAATGTAATCTGTGTACACAAGTGTGTGACTATGAGTCTCTGCTGTTTGAATGGATGTGAAGCAACTGGCAGGATCCTGCCAGTTGCTCAAGGCTGGTATCTGGCGTTATTCACGAGCCTCGAAGTGTGACGTCAGATGTTCAGGCTAGTCAGATCCAAGATCTTTGTCACCAGAGGGAGGTGTGAAACTCGTTTAGTTCCCAGTTGTTATTGTATGTCTTTCTGGCTAACACCATGTATTTAATCTCCTTCTGGGAAGAAGAGTTGGCTCTGGAAAGATCTAGTTGGTTTATTCTCCATATTTCGACTGGAGCGATTAATAGTCATCATCAGGAGACCAGAGCACAACAGTCAAAACATTGGGCCCTGATCCTGTGGGTTTTCCTCATTTAGGATTTTTCCACCCACATCTAATCCTGAACATTTCTTTAACGTCTCCTACTCGTCCTTTAATTGGCACTTGTGCCGTCCGATGTGTAAACAATAACAAAAAAATACAAACAATTAACAATCTGATAACAGTATCCCAAGAGTTCTTCAAGGATGACTTACGTTTCCGCTGAACGAGGGCGTTCCTGCATCCGTTGCTATGATGGTGAGGTTGAAGTCCGAGACAAATTCATAGTCCAATACTGCCGTTTGCTTCAAGCTGAGAACACCAGTATCCGGGTGGATGAAGAACAGGTCTGTCATAAAAAAATATATATCAAGCTGTAGCTGTGTCCATGGTCACCTTCCATAACCAAGCTTACCATCATTGGAAAAGAGAAAGATCGGATTCTTTCAATAGTGGTCATATAAAATAAGGTTGCTATCATGAAATCCTTTCAAAATAGAGTTGGAAGAGCTGGAATGCCAGAACACTTATGAAGTGCCAAACGCTTGTGAACAAAAACGTTTTAAGTTTTCAAAATCTGGCTTAATAAATTTCCTAAGGGCTTTTGGCAACCATTCTAGCCAGCTTCTGTGAAGTGAACCTGTGGTTATATTGTAGACTTACAACACACTTACAAACAAGATTGCAACCCTTTCTTGAGTTACACCCAATTAGCATCCATGTTGGCTCAGTGGTTTCTTCCCTGCCTTTCACCTCTGTGGCCCCCGGTTCGAATCCCGCACCAGAGCCTCGCATGTGGATTGGGTTTTCAGTCCCTACCTGACTGCATGGGTTTTCCCCATTTTTGGGTTTTCCTCCCTAATCTAAAAACTGACATTTCTTAATCATCTTCTCTACACAGGTATCTTCAGGCCTTTGGGTCACAGTGCTGTCCCTTTTGAGGGTCCCTTGGGTAACCCTTTAGAGACCGTAGTGGCTGCAAGCGGCTTGTACCAAAATGCCCATAGCGGCCGCAAACGGCCACAAGATTTGACCTACTTCCACTTAAACAAGAGGGTTAAAGGAAAGGTATTAGACCGAATTGACATTTTCCAATGTTTTCCATTGTTAACCTAGAATTTACAACTCTAAAACAAAACCATGTACTTCTGTTTCTCAATAATTTTCCAGAAATTTTTTTCCTGAAAATAACAGTGCAAAAATTCAACAAGATTAGCAATAAGTAGGATTTGAAACTTTGCATGGTGGAGGTATAACTAAGAGAGGTTTGCGGCAACACCATGTGAATATCTCTTTGAGTAGTGTTGGTTCTGAAAAGAAGTGGTGGTTAACGACTCAACGTTTCGATCAGTATGCTCTGATCGTCTTAGCAATGCCTAGGCATATGGTGATGATTATACAGAAATGAATGGTCTCTAAAGGGTTAATTACCATAAATATATTTTTTTTTAAAGGAAAAAAAAAGAACTTACTGCTCAAGTTGCCGATGAGAGTGTATGTAATTTGTCCACCCAGGCCACTGTCCGAGTCCGAAGCTACGAAGGTGCCAATGTAAGTGCCTGATACTCCTTCAATGAAGCTGTACGGCCCGTAGTAGTTCATGGGGAACACCGGAGGTGTGTCGTTAATATCCTCAACATTTACTGTCACCTGGCGATTTAAGAGGAGGGGAAATTACACGAAAATGTGATAATTGTTTTGAATGGGTGGAATAACTGTTCCTGGATTCTTCAAAATTCTTGGATATTTGTAGATTCTTTGATATTTTTGTGGCGTATCGTGGCGGAGTTGTTAACTAGAGTGTGTCCTTTACACATAACTTCAGCGTTCTTTGCTTAAAAAACTAGTGCAGATATTTGGTGCTCACCTTGTAATCAGAATGCTGCGGGAAACAGAGTCATTACTTATTTTTCTTTTGTTTCCCTTTTGGGGTTTTTTGGGGGGGAGGAATGGGAATTGACAAAAAGAAATTGAAACTTACAGTGACTGTTCCAGTTCTTCGGTCGTTGACATTCCCAGCCTGGTCAGTTGCAGTCACAATCAGCTCATAGTTCTTAGTAGACTCCCAGTCTAGTTCTTGGATGACGTAGATCGAGCCCTAACATAAAATAGACACAATCACATGGCCGATAAACATTTAGGGAGTACCACTTGATAATTAGAGAAACCAAGAACAGAAGTTTTGTGACTCCTTATAAAAATGTATTTGAAAGAAATTCAAAAAATTTAAATTAAAGAAAATTGGTTAGTGATTTTTATAAATTATTTGCAAAATAACGAAAAGAGCACACACAAGTGAGCACTGTTGAATGATTTTGTTGTTGATGTCAATTTTTCACTTTCCAAACAATGTTGCCATCAAGATTGAATGGAATTCACCCTAAATTAGAGTATTCAAAGAAAAAAAAAGAGTCAGTGCCTGCTGCTAGATTTTTCAAGAACACTCTATGCATAATTTTCAGTAAAAAATAATGTTTCTGTTAGAGGTATCGTACACGTTTGGTAATGACTCAAAACAAATATTAGCATAAAAACTTACTTGGTAACAAGCAATGGAGAGCTGTTGATAGTATAAAACATTGTAGGAAACGACTCCCTCTGAAGTAACGTAGTTTGTGAGAAAGAGGTAAATTCTCACTAAAATAATAAAACTTCTTGCAAGAAGTTTTTATTCCTATATCTGAAAGCACACAAATTTGTACAACAAGGTTGTTTTTTCTTTCATCATTTTCTTGCATCTTCGATGACCAATTGAGCCCAAATTTTCACAGGCTTGTTTTTTTATGCATATATTGGGATACACCAAGTGAGAACCCTGGTCTTTGACAATTTCCAAACGTGTTCGGTGCCTTTAAATCTTTTGAGCAGACAGATGTTTGGGCTCTGAACCTGTGCTCAAATTCATAGAGCTGCTTAAGCAGATAATTTTGCTTACAAATTGTGTGCTTAGCAAAAAATTAGCAGGATACCAGTCAGAAATGGTGCATGTGACATGGTATTTTGATTGGTAACCTTTTTCTGGTAAGCATAATTTTGTTGTGCTTAGCTACTTTTTGTGCTTACAAGCAGCTCTATGAAATTGGGCCCTCATGGTCTCACATTATTCAGATGGATTCCGAATAATTTTGCTTACAAATTTCCAAATTGTGTGCTTAGCAAAAATTTGCAGGATACCAAACAGAAATGGTGCATGTGACATGGTACTTTGACTGGTAACCATATTCTGGTAAGCATAATTTTGTTGTGCTTAAGCAGCTCTATGAAGTTGGACCCCGGTCTTACATTATTCTGATGGATTCCGAAGATGCCGTCTGCATTCCCACCGGTGATGGTGTAGATGACGTCGGAGTTCTGCCCAAAGTCATTGTCATCGGCCGTGACGGTGACGAAAATGTTGCCTGTCGACGACGGACCCTCTGTCACGATGACTGGAGGCTGGGGCGGGAATATCGGTTGATTGTCGTTCTGGTCCGTGATGTTAATATAGAAGTGAGTTGTTTCCTAAATGTGGGATGTCAAAGGGTCAAGAGTTCACTGGTAAACTTTTAGGTGAAAGGTCAAAAGGTACCTGGACGATCTTTCAGTTGAATTGAAGTCAAGATATTACTGAATGACCATTTTTTTTGAAAGGTCAAGATATTGGTTGACCTTCACTGGACTCAAGCTCTGGTGTTTCTGATAAGCAGAGTGTGGGTTCGAGTCCCGGTTGTGACACATGTGTCCTTAAGCAAGACACTTAACCATTATTGTTTCGTTATTCATATGGGACGTAAAGCCGTATGTCCCGTGTGTTGCGTAATGCACCCAGTGCACTTATCGTAAAGAGAAGGGGTTCGCCCCGGTGTTCCTGGTTTGATTTGCTGCTTATTGCGCCAGAGCACCTTGTAAACCATTACATGGTGCTATGTAAAGAAATAGGTCTCATAATTAAAAACGTAGCTCTACATGCCTTGCCCGATAAATAATGTAGCGCTTAGAAACGTTGTATTAAGCGCAGTACAAATGTAAAGCATTATTTTATTATTAAATATCAAAGTTTAAGAACTAGAGCCTCTTTATAGTTTGTTTTTACCCTTACAACGATGTTCATAAGCACTGTATACTAAGTACTTTCAGAGTTCTGTGAAAAAAAACCCAGGCAAATAACTCGAGTGGGATTCGAACCCACGCCCTTTGCATCGTTAGAGCAGATGTCTTACCACTAGACCACCGAGCTAGCCCGGTGGCTAGAGGCAGTTCTAATCCTACAGTTTAGCAGTGGTTACCGCAAAGATTTAATATATGTTTAAAAAGAGCCTCTTTGTTACAAAATCGGGATTCAAACCCATGACCTTTGCATTGTTAGAGTAGATGTCTTACCACTAGACCACCGCGCTAGCCCGGTGGCTAGAGGCAGTTCTAATCCTACAGTTTAGCAGCGGTTACCGCCAAGATTTAATATACGTTTAAAAAGAGCCTCTTTGTTACAAAATCAAAGATAAGTTGTTTGACGTGACGATTGATTCCACTTACAGTAAATCCAGTGTCGTACGTCTGATCCCTCATCACCACAATCAGGTCATAGAACGCCTGCAACTCCCGGTCCAGGGGCCCCGTCATGGTGATCTGCCCCAGGGAATTGATCTGGAAGATTCCGTTGGGGTTGGACGTGTTGTCGATGTAGAACTCGATGTTGTTGGAGGACGGCAGGTCGTAGTCGGTGAAGACAATGGTGCCAATAGGACGGTTGAGCAAATTATTCTGTAATGAGGACAGACAGCCGATTATTACAACAGTTATAAGAAATTTTACATTGATCTTAACCCTTTCATGCACCATTTATTTTAGTAATAATTTGATCATATAGACACAATAATTGTTTACTTGTTTTTTGCAAATGGCGACCCCCCCAAAAAAAAAACAGGTCACAATAGCACCCTCAAGACTCCTCTTTTCCATTCTGAAAACTGTGTGGCCGTGCGATCTTCATTTTTTGTTTAACAACTATTTTTCTGAAGGAATTCAAACCAGTTGCGAGTGACCAGCCTCACTTGGATTTCAACCCACACTGTGAACATCAGAACTTGAATATGCAAAATGAAAACATTTGATTTGATAGTTCGCTGCACAACAAGCACAGTGCGTACAGAACTTGTTTATGGGCCATTTATTGGCTAATTCTCAGAGCCGGTCTTTACATCACAAGTTAATACACCCCCGCGTGACAAGTCTCAAACCCAATCAGAGTGCATAAACTCTCCATGGTATTTTACTAATGGTTTTTATTTTATGATTTTTTAGAATTTTTTCTCAAATCTACCTTCCAAATTTGTTATATTTAATTCCTCAATATATATATTTGTATATAGGTGTCTCGGCCTACCTTGTGCGTGCCGTCCCGATAAATTATCTTGTGACTGAAAATAAACCTTGATTGAATTTAAATTGCACATCAATTAAATGATGGAAAGGTCACCTGGACTGGGGACCAATAACATTTTACTTTAAAAACACGGCAATCTCCTTTTCTTTACCTCTACCACAGATGCAGTGTTGATCGTCTGATTGTACATTGGTGCGTTGTCGTTAACATCCCCAACGTGCACAATGATGTTGATGGAGGAGTTTCGTTCAGGGTCACCCTTGTCAACAGCAGTGATCTGAAAGGTAAGGACATTAATAATAATTATTAATAATAGTAATAACTTGTATTTATATAGTGCTTTATCTACGGGCGTCTCAAAGCGCTTATCATTATTTATTTCCAGACAGGTTTTTGAAGTTTATGAATTATGAGACTAACATGAGAATTTAAGTAACACCTCTCAACAGAGAATTTTTTTTTATTCCTGGAACATTTTATGAAAACGTTTGTTGTCTTTACTTACTTAAAGGCACTGTACACGTTTGGTAATTACTCAAAATATATATTAGCATAAAAACTGACTTGGTAACAAGCAACGAAGAGCTGTTGATAGTATAAAACATTGTAGGAAACGACTCCCTCTAAAGTAACGTAGTTTTTGAGAAAGAGGTAATTTCTCACTAAATTAATAAAAGACTTCTTGCAAGAAGTTTTTATTCCTATCTGAAAGCACACAAATTTGTACAACAAGGGTGTTTTTTCTTTCATCATTTTCTTGCAACTTCGATGACCAATTGAGCCCAAATTTTTACAGGCTTGTTATTTTATGCATAATGTTGGGATACACCAAGTGAGAACACTGGTCTTTGCCAATTTCCAAACGTGTTCAGTGCCTTAAATAACTCATAGTTTCATTGTGACAATGATATTTCCCCAGAAAAGTTATTCTGGAATTTCAAAAAAATGATCCCGCTTGTGAACATGGACAAGTTTAGGAAATCCTGGCAGTAAGTGGTAAAAACAGTGTGTTTTGAAAATATTAAAGCTTGTGCACAATGTCATTTTAGTCTCAACTCACGGTCAGTGTGTAGTTCTCAATGGCCTCCCGGTCCAGCGATGTTAAAGTCGCGATGTGCGTCGCTCCGTTCACATCGCTCACTATATCAAAGTGACCCATCTCATTCCCTCCGGTGATGTAGTATAACAACTGCGAGATATAACAGAAAATTTACAGTCACATCGTCATGCGAGTCCAGTCTTATTCATACACTTTACCCTTTCATGCACCATTTATCTTAGTGATAAATTGATCATATGGACGCATTAATTGTTTGCTCATTTTTTTTGCAAATGGCGACCCCCCCCCAAAAAAAAACCAGGTCACAATAACACCCTCAAGAGTCCTCTTTCCCATTCTGAAAACTGTATGGCCAAGAGATCTTTATTTTTCGTTTTACAACTATTTTTCTGAAGGAATTTAAACCGGTCGCTAGCATGAAAGAGTTTTAAAACCAGTTGGCTTCGAGGGATGACATAACATTCTAAACTCTTATGCAACACACGCTGGCGGGCTTATAAACTGGCATTCCAGTTTCTGTGTGTGTTGGCGGTGGTCATGTCAATAGACCCATTGCATATGACGTCACACTCTCAAAAAGGAGGCAGATCATTGGAGGACAGCTGTTCTCTGTGCGTAAAAACGTGCGCGTGACCTCAGCGTTTCGCGTTATGCAAGGGGGATCTATTGATTTCTATAGACCCCTTACACAACGCGAAACGCACCTCCGAACAATGCGTGCCATTTTGGGTGTCAACTCTCTTTTGTGCATGTTTGTATACGATTTTGACACCCAAAATGACACTTAGGATAGGCGCATGTAAGTACGCTGCGCATTGTGCAAGGGGTCTATAGGCCACATGTGGTGAGACACTGTAGCGGATGTCATGTATACAGGCAACGAAGTCCATGGGGGGTCATGGTTCAGAGGCCCCAGGCAAAAAGGCACTGCAAATAATGAACAAAAAGAACTCTTTGCATGGATTTGTGCCTCACGCCTTTATCAAAGACCTGTTCCTTTCACATACCAGCCAAGATTTTGTAAAGATGGATTATACTGCATTATCATGAGGCCTTCCAACTCTCCCCGAGATGCCATCGTCTGGTCTGGTTATCTAACGGCCAATCAACGACCCACGCCCGACCCAGTTGCTCTATGACTTGATGCGTCTTTTGACAGAGCGCTCTGCGTAGTCTCCATACACAGAATGGATCAACCACAGGACTAATTACAATATCCAATTTATTTGGATATTTCAAAGTCACACTTCTAGGGGTTATGATATTTACCTCTCCATTTTGTCCAGAGTCTGCGTCGGTAGCGGTGACCGTTGCGAACATGAATCCAGCATTGATGTTTTCGGTAACGGTGACATCCGTCGGGGGGTTGACGAACACCGGGTTGTTATCATTCACGTCATCAATGTACACCCACACCTAGATTAAACAAGAAAAATATGTGTGTAAGTTCCCTGAGGGCACCTGTGGTCATTGCATACCGATTTGAATAAGAGACTTTGGAAACGCTAGGTTTTAGATACTATGTTAACATTGGAAACATTGGAAAATGTCAATTCAGGTCATGACCTTTACTTTGACCTTTTTGGTCGAGTGGAAGTAGGTCAGTTATGCAGCCGTTTGCAGCTACTTTGGGCATTTTGGTACAAGCCGTTTCCGACCGCTATGGTCTCTAAAGGGTTATTATTAAGTATTGCTATAAATTTGTATTGTTGGTCCTTACTGCAGTCGAGCCTGGCAAGACTCCGTCGCTTTCCCCCAAGACGGTGAAGGTGTAAAGATTCTGTCCTGCCTCATAATCGATCGGCCTCTTGGTAGTCAGCATACCCTGCACATACAAACATTGATTTATCAAATTACAAACAACATCCGTGGTATGGGAAGACGGTCAGAGTATACTGATTGAAACGTCGAGCAGAAACCATCTCTTCTCAGAGCCACCACTACTCAAAAGAGATTTCTTACATGGTGTCACCTCAAACCTTTCTTATTTAATCCTAGGTACTGTTGTATGGCGGGAGGTAGGGGGGTGGGGGGTTTGCATTTTGAGCAGGGCCAAATTTCACAAATCTCTTGAGCAGAAATTAGATAGCAACTTGTTTTGCTATTAAGTAAAATTGTACATGCAACAAAAGTCAACACTCCTCTTCATGATGGTGTGGAAGGCTTAGGTCAAGGGTAGGTTATTAGGGTCAAGGTGTGTGTATGAGGGGATGGGGGAGTTCGGCAGGGACATAAGACATAAATCACTTTTTTTTCCTCTAAAATTTGAAGCAGGGTGTTGGGGATGGAAAAACAGATTTGTATCCATTCTTCAAGAACTCTTTAACTATCAAGCCAATTTGTTAAATTGGAAGGGGGGTGGTTGGAGTATGGAGAGGACTATTTATTAAAACAATATGGCAACTTACCGATGTGGCATCCAACTCAAACAGCTCCAAAATGATGGGGTTGACATTGGGTCCCAGACTGTACGTCACCATACTATTTGGCTTGCCCGTTATCGCAGCAGCAACCTGGAGTTAGAATCGAGACATTGCTTTAAGAAATTTGTAAGCTCAGCAAAAGTTAGCAGGGAAGCGGTCATTCACAATGTTGATTTCAATGGTATTTTCGGCCGGTGATGCATTTCTGCTTGCAAAGATTTTATCCGTGCTAAGTAGTAATCATTACGAAACTGGTTCCAAAAATGAGGAATGGTTCAACAACTATTGTTTTAAAAATTGACTTGCTGATGGACAAATGTACAGCAAAAATAGCTCTCATCCTAGGTGGGTGTTTGGTCAAAGGCATCTATCCGATGACACATGGGATTTTATACAAAAAGAGATCCGGGTAGTTTGACAGAGTCGGGACATCCTCGATGACACTGTGTACACAACCAATCTGGATGCCCTAAAACAAACAAGTGTCTAAACAATGAGAAAACAGAGAGAATTAGTCCTTGATTTATCAACAAACATGGATGGATGGGTGGATGGGGGGTTGTTTAAACCCTGAACCCTATCCTGTACACCCCTGAACCCAGTTGGTGTTTCAAGGAAACACTCCTCTCGCCTGTAAGAATGGGTACCCTTGACTCATGGTGTCTTCTAGGTACACCTTGTATTGAACCATGTAATGGGGCTGCTCAAGCACCTGAACCCTATCCTGTACACCCCTGAACCCAGTTGGTGTTTCTCAGAAACACTCCTCTCACCTCTAAGAACGGTAACCCTTGACCCGTGTTCTCATCCAAGTGCACCTCGTACTTGTCAGTGGTGAACTCTGGTGGGTCGTCCTGGGCGTCAACCAGATGGACTATGACGGTGGCCGTGGACGAGTGGAACGGCTGGGCCTGATCTGTTGCTGTGACCGTCAGGTTGTAGGACTGCTGGACGTCAAAGCCTGGCAGTGAACCCTGAACCGTGATGATGCCGTTTTGGGAATCGATGAAGAAGAAACCGGCATCGCCTACAAATTAATTGTTAAAACAATAGCAAATAATTACAACTGTAAAATATCCAAGTGAAATCATTGTTGGTACTTTTTAGGGGTATTTATTTGATTATTTTTAAGAGAAAACAGAAAATCTACCAGTTCAGACATCTACTCTACAGAGTAGCCCATAGAGAGACATCCCCCACACACCCATGTGTGTAAACACCGGCAATTGTGGACCCTCCTTTGTTCAACTCTTTGTGATAGCAACTGTGGACCACAATGTTTTCCTTTGTTATAGCAACCGTGGACCTATTATCCCTTTTGTTATAGGTCCACAGTTTGAATGTGGATACCTACCCACACACACACAGCTCTGTGTTTCAGTCACTCTATGGACATTCCTTTGTTCTGTACACTTAAGGAAAATCCTATTCTTCAACACTGTAAAAAACACTGTGTGGACGTGTGTAAGTCCACATAGTGTTTTAAGTCCCTACATTATGTGGACCTCTTTTGTTCTCAGGTCCACACTTCGTATGTATGTAGCGCTAAAACACAGGGAAGGACATGTCAGAAACACTATGCCCCTTTGATGACTTTGCCAACCGCAAGGCATAAACACATATTTTTAAGACAAAAGCTCACCTCCGGTTAGGCTGTATAAGACCTGCCCTCCAGAACCCTCGTCAGGGTCGTTGGCCAACACGGTCGCCACCTGCGCCCCTCCAAGGGCATTCTCCATAAGGTCAGGCCTGAGGTAGACATTCTGAGTAAAAACTGGTACCTCGTCATTCACGTCGGTCACTGTGATGGTGACTGTTGCTGTTAGTGAGATATAAAAAATGGCGCACATCAGTCACGGTTTATTTATTTTCTTCAAAAGAATAGGCCTAGCACTCTGCACTAATGCTACGAAATAAAAGAGCTCAATATTTAAGGTGGTGCCACGCAAGTACCAGATCTCCAAGCCATTGTCAGTGTTTTATGTTTACTCGCATGTACTGTACTATATGCAGTCTGGCGCGCCGATGCAGAGATCAGGTGAGTGGTGGAAAGTTCAACTGACATCCGGGTATTTTGAGCAAAAGTTTCGTCATTATAGTGCGGCATGCTATTAGGGTACCATGATCCAATGATGAAGCCACACTTTGTTTTCTTGTATATTGTTGCTTTCGAAATAATAATTGAAACTGTTCTTTCGAGGGCTGCACATTGACAAACCAGACGATGTTGCAGAAAAAGGGAAAAATGAGGCAGTTGGTGAGGTATGTCACTAGGGCCAAATTTCATAAAGCATGTAAGCACAAAAGCTTGCTAAGCACATAAAATTCTTGCTTAGTAAAAATAGGTTACAAGCCAAAATACCATACAGTTACCATTGAAGTGACTGGTACCCTACTCATTTCTTGCTTAGCAAAGAAATTTGCTTAGCAGAATTTTCTGCTAAACAGCTTTATGAAATTGGGCCCAGTTGGGGGTCATCAGTGTGGGATAGTGGACAAGGAGGTCCTGTCACGCCACACTTGGATGAAACTTGTCCACAGGGACAAAGGTCAGTATCAGCGATGCCCCATATATTCATGTTGGCTGCAAAGCGACCAGCGCCAAATCAAAGTCTATTCAGGTGCACTCAAGCCTTCCTGGGGAGATTGTTGCCTGGTGGGTGTCCTGACCAGGCCTCAATATATGGCTTTAGGAAGGACATTGTCCACAGTGGTTGCGTGGAGGCGTAACAGCGCCAGGCAAGGGTTTTGTGTGAGACTTCTTTGCTTATGAGAGAGTCTCTTTGACAGTTTGTATCATGTGCTTGGTATGAATGCATTGCTCTGTGGGTATCGAGTGCTTGTACAATTGCCTATGTGTGACACAGCACAAAGGACGTGGCCGAGCAGTCAAGCGCACTGGACTCAAGCTCTGGTGTTTCTGATCAGCAGGGTAAGGGTTCGAGTCCCGGTTGTGACATTTGTGTCCTTAAGCAAGACACTTGACCATTGTTGCTTCGTCCTTTGGATGGGACGTGAAGCCACAGGTCCTGTGTGTTGTGTATCTTGATGTATCCCCCTTTTTACTGTTTTTCCATTCCAGATGTATATATTTATATATTTAATGTTTTTAATCGTTTATCCTTTTCGTATAAATTTTTAGTTTTTTTGTATTTTTATGTGAATTGCCAAATAAATAATAATAATAATAATAATGCAGGTAAAAGAACCCAGTTACACTAAGAGAAGGGGTTTGCTCCGGTGTTTCTGGCAGTGGCTGCTGAATGCACCGCAGCACCTTGTAAACCCTAATATAAAGGTGCTACAAAAATCAGTCTCCTAATTCAAGCGCTTTGAGTACCTTATTGGTAGATACGTGCGCTATATAAGACTCTGGTGTTAAGGCTTCAGAGCAACACATGATAGAGTTTCCAAGTTGCGTTCTTCAAAATTTAGCGTTTACGTTGCTGAAATCCACATTCATTTCTGACTCTATCGTCTGGTATTGTCAACTTACCGGTGTTCCTCGGCTGTGGGTCACCAGCGTTGTACGCCTCGACAGTCAGTTGATAGAACACCTTGGTCT
Organism: Plazaster borealis; assembly: GCA_021014325.1. Taxonomy (NCBI): domain Eukaryota; kingdom Metazoa; phylum Echinodermata; class Asteroidea; order Forcipulatida; family Labidiasteridae; genus Plazaster; species Plazaster borealis. The sequence goes on from CM037468.1 coordinate 6,916,088, forward strand.
CCCTGTCCAGCGGCACTGGCCCTCGTGTGATCGTCCCATTGGCGTCGATGCTGAAGTGGTTCTCTTCGTTCCCCTGGATAATGCGGTACAAGATTACGGCGTTCTCTCCGATATCTCTGTCAATTGCTTCAACCTGGTTTGGTGAGACAAAGAACAAAAAAAAGGACATTATAAAGTCAGCACATAAAGGTTTTGAGCAATGAAGAAGTATATTTCCATAAAGTTCTAAATATTACCTCTACCTTTACTGAAGAGCTGTCGTTGTGGTGTGAGGTCCGGTCGAATCTACTTGATGGGGTCGATCCCTCTCCTAAGGTTGGCTGTATACTACAACCAGCAATGCTCAATAGTTTGTGTTTTTATTTACAATAATAGGTGTGTACAAAGAACATGTACATGTAATGGCTGACTATCTTTAAAAGTTTTTTATTTATTTATGAGATATCGCCTAACATCACAAGGCCGGACGGCCACTTCAAGGTGAGGGCTACACTTAACTGATTTGGGCTGTCAACCCAAATCAACTGTCACTTGAAGCACGTTGCCACCTACTCCTGGGGCTGAAACAGGGTTACCCCCTCACAGTCCGTAAGGATGTAGGCATGGGTATCATCCACTAGGAGCCTGGCTGGTAGAGCAGAATGCAAATTCTTCCCAACAGTTGTTGTTTTTTATATATTTTATTTCGTTGTTTTATGTTTTGTGTTGCGCATAGAGGCTCCTGCATTATGCGCTTTATAAATGTCTCAGATTATTATTATTACCCACCTTTGTAATGTATCCACCTTGCACCATATCCTCGGGAACGGACTGTGAGTAACTCTGCAAATCAAAGTAGGGTTTGTTGTCATTGACGTCGGTGACCGTGACGAGGACGGTAGCGACGGCAGAACGTCCACCGGGCTCGCCGTTACGGTCTTTGGCAACGACAATCAGCGTATACATATCCTGGACCTCACGATCCAGAGCACCTGTGGTGCGTAGCTCCCCTGATTCCTGGTCAAGGTAGAAGAGGCCGAATGGGGGGTGGCTGGTCGGGTCAAACTGGTAGATGATTTCCTTGTTCAGACCTTAGGAAGTTAAAAAAAGAAAAAAGAAGAAAAAATTGATTTAACGACGGATGACGTGCACACGTGCCAAAAACTCTTCATTTTGTTGTTCTTATGTGAGAGGTATGCTGTAAAGTGTAGTCCTAATGCAAAATAATTCAACAAATTAATAAAAAAACACAAAAAAAACACAATTCTTGTTTGGGTTTTTTACAACCAGAAAAATCGGGTCTGATCTCACCTTCATCAGCATCGGTGGCCTGCAGTCTGAGTACCAATCCAGAGGGCATGTTCTCCTCAACGGTCAGGTCGTACAAGTTCCCCCCAGTGAACACAGGATCATTGTCATTCTCGTCCGTTACAGTGACCGTGACGGTCTCTGTCGCTGTGTGCAACCCGTCGGTCACCTGGACCTCAAACTCGTAGCTGGACAACTGCTCGCGGTCGAGGGAATTGATCGTGGTGATACGGCCGTTGGTGGAGTCGATAAAGAAATTAGAGGTCTGGGAAAGAATAGAGTAGACCAGATTGCCGGTAGTGTCCGGGTCCTGCGCTGTGGCCTGCAATACAAACATTAATGTATCACACATTTGTAAGTTGGGGATGCTACACTACTCTGTAGGAAACAACAGCAATTTATTTTATATATATATTTTTTTTGGGGGGGGGGGAAACAGCAGCAAAAACATTTAGTTTTTTCTTGATCTGAATGATTGTCTTCATGCCATTAGCCAGAGGGTGTCTGTGTGTCTTTTAGACACCTTGTCTTAAATTTGGACACTCTGTTTTATCTGTCATTTACATGTGAATGTATTGTAAGTGAAAAATTGGGAAACCCAGCTTCTAAATTTCCAGCAAATTTGGACAGTCTTTTACCAAATCCTGGCTAAAACCTTCCTCCATATTAATAAATTAACAAACCTGTGAAAATTTGGGCTCAATTGGTCATCAAAGTTTGAAGAAAATAATGAAAGAAAAAACCACCCTCGTTGCATTGAATTGTGTGCTTTCAGATGCCTGAGAAAAGCTTCATACCTGAAGCCTTTCTCAGATTCAAATTTGTTGGTGAAAAATTACCTCTTTCTCTAAAACTACATTACTTCAAAGTGTGTCGTTTCTAACAATGTTTTATAATATTGACAGCTCTCCAGTGCTCGTTACCAAGTACATGTAAGTTGTTATGGTCATTAATTTGTGGAGTAATTACCAATGGTGTACCCTCCCTTTAAAGAATGGACATGTCTCTCTCAATATTTGGGGGATTTTGAAGCAACTCAAATTATTACCTGTCCCACAAAGGTTCCAGATTGCCTATTCTCAGCGACCTCAAAATTGTACGGGATACCAGTGAACGTTGGCGGCGTGTCATTGACATCTAGTACGGTGACCATGACCATGGCTGGCTGGGCGGAGTTGCGTTGCGGATTACCCACTGCGTAGAAAAAAAACCACGTCAGAGATAGAGCTCAGTTTAATAACGACTTTTTATAATTATGGGTGCATCTCCAAAACTATAAAGGCTCATGTTGAATTGGAAGTGCACCTCTTTAGAGGCAACCATTTCTGAGAAAGAAGTTCTCTGAAGAAGAAAATCCAGCTTTACAGTAGAATTAACGTCACACTTTTAGGTGAAGGATACGCGTAACTGCAGCTAACAGGCAAGCTTGGTGGTCTAGTGGTCTTCTTCTTTCGTGTCCTTACACTGTGGACATCCACTGCTGTACATACTTTTGTGCCTGGGGGTGTTCTATGCTAGGTCGGTAGCAGTAGAGGTCTCTTCCGAGAGCGGGCACCATATCATAACGCTGCATTGTCTATGGTTCCAGGCCACAGTCACATGTTGTTGGGCTGGTGATGTATCCCCAGGTATGCAGGGAAACTTTGCATCTGCCCACACCAGTATGAAGACGGTTTAGGCATTTCCAGGTCTAGTGGTAAGACATCTGCTCTAGAATGGCAAAGGTCTTGGGTTTGAATCCTACCAGAGTAGTATGCCTGTGGATTTTGTTCACATGACTCAGAAAAGTACAGACTATACAGTGCTTAACACACAACGGATAATAAGTGAAAATTCTTCAAACGGTGAACATTTCTCACTGATTGAAAGGGGGGTGGTGGTAGGGGGTATACTTACAATCTCTAACCATGACGTTGAGTGTTATTGACTCCATCAGTTCTCGATCCAGCGGCATACTGGTGAAGATCTGACCCGTGGTCTGATTGATCCAGAAGTACTGGCTCGGTGTTGCCAGGTAATACTGCAGCTTGGCATTCATACCCAAGTCGGTATCCGTTGCCGATACCTGATCATAAATAATGACAAGAGTCTTAGGTCTGATTCCTTAAATACGACAGGTGTGTAAGCATGCAATGCTCATTACGGTAACCTGACTACATGGTTCTACATGGCAACTGTACTGGTGTGCCGTGGCCGAGTGGTCGAGCGCACTGGACTCAAGCTCTGGTTTTTCTGACCACCAGAAAGAGAAATTATTAAAAATTTACTCTGTCAAGTTTCCCTTGTTGTTTAGAGATTTGAAATAAAAAGTTGCATCTCTTTAAGGTGATCCCTCTCAGCTTTCCAGGGTGTATCGTAAACGTGGATGTGATCTTTGGCTGTACGGCAGTCACAGGTTGTATGGCTTCTGACTGGCATCCCCAAACAAAGATATTGACAAAAGGGAGACCGCCAACATTAGGGCTACACAGCTCAGTTGGTAGACCACCAGCACGTTAATCTGGAGGTCACAGGTTCAAGTTCCGCTCTAGTCAATTTTTCTTTGTTCAACCTAGAATTATTTAAAATTTACCCAGTCAGTTTCCCTTGTGGTTTATAACTTGAATTTTACCTGAGTGACAAAAGTATTGGCAGGCAGTCCTTCGAGGAGGGACTGCGAATACTGAAGCCGACTCCACTGTGGACTGTTGTCGTTGGAGTCGCCGACGTGGACTGTCACATGAGCGGTTGCGGTCAGCGAGGGCACTACATTGTCCTCAGCGCGGATGATGATGTCATAGAAATCCAAGGTCTCTCGGTCGAGACGATTCACGAGGATCACATCACCGGTTTGAGCGTTGATTGAAAACGAACCTGAAAATGTCACCATGTAGATTACAATTTAAATTTGACTTCAGACAAATCTATTCATGCTTCTATGCAATATAACTGAAGGCCGGTGCTACTTTCTGAGGTAGTTAAATCTTCATAATAGTTAAAGTATTATACCTGTGATACTTTTAAGGTAAGACCCCAGGAAATTTATTTTACATATAATACCATTAATAATTGTTCAGGTATAATACCTGCAACACCTTTTTGAGATTTATACGTGTGATACTTTGAAGATTTGATACTCTAGATAACTTTTGAAATATAACACCGTTGGTACTTTTTGAGGGTTGAAATCCTTGATACTTTTGAAAGATGATACCCTTATTACTTTTTGAGGTGTGACAACATCAAAACTTTTCAAGATTTGATACTTGGAATACTTTTGATGATGTTACATATCTGCGATACTTTATGAGATATGATATCCTTGCTATTTTTTGGATGATTTTATATACTTTTAATACTTTTTGAGATGATACCCTTGATACCTTGTTGAGGTATAAAACCATTTCTACTTTTAAGGTATGATATCCTTGGTGTTTTGTTTAGGTACAAAAATAACATTGAAATTTTGGTGAGGTATGATACCATTAATAATTTTGAGGTATAACACCATTGATACTTTCTAGCCATACCTGTGATACTTTCTGACGTATGAAATTTATTGAGATATAATAACACTATTGTACTATTTTGAAGTATAATATCTTGATTCTTTTGGGGCCATGATACTTTAATATTTGTTGAGGTGTATGACACCTTGATCCTTTTTTGATTTATGACACCCATAGTACTTTTGAGGTATACCCTACTCTTGATACACTGTACTTTTGACAGATACGACATCCTTGTTAATTTTTCAGGTTTGATACTCACAAATACTTCTTCAGGATTGACATTCTTGATATACTTTTTTTGTAGATCCTTATTTTTCAAGAAGTATTTGGGTACTGCTTCAGAAAGCCAACTCACCGTCTACGTTGCCTCCAATGATGGAATACCTGACTTCACCTGCAGGTCCAGCATCAGCGTCACTGGCATAGACTCGGACGATAGTACGACCGGTATCGGAATTCTAAATAAACAGAAATAGTGTAAAATAGACCGTCTCAGAGTCATCCATTTTGGCACATTGTCGCGACAGTGCAGTAAGGTCCTAACTCACTTTTCGAAGAAACAAAAAAGTTCTCGTTTCATATCAGTTAGAGGTGAGAGTCATTGCTGACAAAAAAAGTCTGAAACTGGGATCCGAACAAGTCAGTGGCCGTCACGGACTCAATCCTGGAGGGTTGACAATTGTAATAGATGGTGTTAACGTAATCATTTTAGGATCTAAGTGTTGAGCTATGGGTGTGATACATTGCCAGGGAGTCATGGCCGAGCGGTCTAAAGCATCGAATTCAAGTTCTGGTGCGGATTGCACCAAGTGGTCTTAAACCGGTCTATGTGCTATAGCTGGCTAACTGGAGACGTTCTTAGACAGTCTTTAATTATAGACTGATTGCAATACCACAGTCTATATTTCAAGCCAGTCTTAAATCTTAAGCCTGTGCTGAGCTGGCTATAATAGGTCTTTGTTTTGTTTAAAAAAATAGCGCTGCATCTGTTAGTCGTGATGATTTCATGCAAAGAGCCCTACGACAAGACCGTATATTGATAGCGTTTACTCGGTCTGCAATTTTGTCCCAGGCTTTTTGTTTTCCCTCCATTGTCACCAAATGCAGTTCATGTAACCCTCTACACATGCCAACTTCTCTGTTTGACTGCAGGCTGGTCGCCTAATGTTTGATCTTTGTTTATCTTTCAAAGCCATTGTCACTGTCTCAGTGTGCTGTGGATAACCATAATGGCGGCCATTGTAACTAACCAAGCTTAGGGATGCTTGGTTACGTGTATTTCACTACTGCTTAGGCCCCGTTCCCACTGGACCCCGCATTGATCTCGCAATTCGAGAAAAGGGCGATCAGACCCCGCAATTTCTCGAAAAGGGCGATCAAAGGGCGATCAAGCGTAAGTGGGAACGCGAGGGCGATCAGGATCAGACCCCGCAAATTGATCCACCTCGGGAGTAGGATTAAAGCGGGATCTGATCGCCCTTTTGGATTAATGGGCGATCAAAAGTCTAGTGGGAACGCAAAGGGCGATCAGACCCCGCAATTTGAGGGCGAACATCCCGGGTACGGTAGGCCCGAATGGCGCGAAAACGGTGTTCTTTTTTCTTCTATTCCCAGCACGCACCACGCATTTGGTGACTTTAAAAGAATTGCAAGTAAAGCATAAAGCAGTATTGACGCCGCGTGACGATACCAACTACTTGAATGCTGTGTGAGTTGGCAGCAGCGGCAGCACACACGAGTCGTATCAAAGTCTGCTCTAAAAAGCATGCACCCATATCCGGCGTGCGTTTATTATTCAGAACGATGTCTGTACACGCATTTACTATGGCAGCTGGTACCCAGAAGAAAGCCATTTTGCAATGACATTTAGCGTGTGATTTTTCTCTGTGTGGAAGGGCAACCCGACTATATTTCTTTTGCAGCTATCTCGTACCTCGTACTCACGATCGTGCCTTGTGATCGACCCCACTATATTGTGAGACATTACGGATTATATGATGGGTCCGAGGATGACAATTATTTTCAAAAGCCGCTGGACTATCTTTGATGTTCAAAGTGTTCATAAATATGGATAAAAAACGGTCTTGTTGAACAGACGGATTTCCTTTAAAAAACTGTGGAGTAGAAATGGGACTTTTTGTGACCCATTCATCTAGGAATAAAAACGAGGCAAAAATTTAAAAGAATTTTCAGAGTGAGTTTGGCGGTGTATGATTTTTCCTGTCTGTTTTGTATTTGTTTTTAGAATATTTTACAAACGATCTTTCTTAAAAAAATGTACGCTGTTTTTTTTCTTTATACAATAATAATATATCGGCATATAAGCCGAAGGTCAAAATCAACGTATAAACCGCGGTTTATAATCCGAAAATTACGGTACACGTTCTGTACAACGCATCCACACTAAACCCAAACCGACCTGCGTTGGTGAACTTTGAATCCACTTCCGTTCCCAAAAGGGGGATCAATGCGCGATCATACTCAAGTGGGAACGCGGCCGCGATTTCCGCCTGCGGCTAATCCTGCTGCTTGATCCTGATCTCGCATTTGTGGATCCAGTGGGAACGCGGTCTTACTGACTTATCTAAGACCGGTTTATTGCAACAGGCTTAACGACTGACTAAGCTAAGACCGTCTAAGGCAGATAGCTGGCTATAACTGACTGGTCTTAGACCGCTGGCTAAGACCGTTTTATTGCAATTCGCCCCAGATCTAAGGAGGTACATTGAAATGATGACATTTCCACCTTTTGGTAACCCCTGGAGTTATAGATTCCAGGAGATTTTGGGAAAAGTATAACATTCTTATCAGGTTGTGTATATGATTAGAGCTGATAAGGATCTGTATCGCTTGGGCCGCTCTGACTTGAGACTGCAGTTTGCCAACCCGAGTGAGCGCATGATTGATTCGGGTTGCTGGCTAATGAGAAAAACTCTTAATGATCATTGTTACCTCATAAACCGTCCTGTTGTAGAATGACGGTTGAAATATCGGAGGATTATCATTGATATCCTCAATGGATACCACCAGTGTAGTAATACTGACACCAGTCCTGGAAAAAGAATAGCCAATTGTTCTCCATTAGTTTGGCCAAGATGGTGGGGGTGGGGAAATAGAATCCTACACATTAAACTGTATCTTACACTTGAAGGGATTGTACACGTTTGGTAATTGGAACCCACTGTTTGTTTAAATCCTACATAGTTGTAGATATATACCATAAAACTAACTTGGGAAAATTTCATTTCAAAAGGTGGTAGCCTTTTTTTGAGATATTGCCGAAAATCTGGAGCGGTTTGTCCACGCAGGAAGAATAATCTGCAATTGGAATACACTATCTGAGAAACGTTATTGCAGTAACGCTTCTCAGATTCAAAATTTTGGGGATAAAAAGTTATATTTTTTTCCATAACTGCAGTGAAAAGTTCCTCAAAATGCATTATACTATCCAAAGCTGCTGTACTTCTTACCAAGTAAGTTTTTATTGCCATTAATTTTCAGAGTCATTACCAAACGTATACAGACCCTTTAAGTGTCTCTATTTAGCATTTACCCACCCGCACGAAGAGAAGCACTAAAGGGTGTTATTCAAGCACACAAATGCCACAATGCACATGGCCCTATTTGGAATTTACTTAAATCCACACCTGGATGAAGTGAAGCACTTAATGGTCATGTTCAAGCACACAAATGCCACAATGCACTTGTCCCATTTGGAATTTACTTTATACACACCCTGATGAAGTGAAGCACTTAATGGTCATGTTCAAGCACACAAAGGCAAAAATGCACATGTCCCTATTGGGAATTTACTTTATACACACCCGGATGAAGTGAAGCAATTAATGGTCATGTTCAAGCACACAAATGCCACAATGCACTTGTCCCTATTGGGAATTTACTTTATACACACCCGGATGAAGTGAAGCAATTAATGGTCATGTTCAAGCACACAAATGCCACAATGCACTTGTCCCTATTTGGAATTTACTTTATACACACCCGGATGAAGTGAAGCAATTAATGGTCATGTTCAAGGACACTAATGCAACAATGCACATGTACCCATTTGTCATTCACAAACCCACAAGTGTGTAATGACCTCAAATCTTGGACCCTCCTTAGTTCAACACTTTGTCCTGACAAACGTGGACCCCATTTGTTTATCCTTTGGGATAGCAATTCGTGGACCTGTCACTACACACATACAACCGCATGAAGGGAAGCATTTAATGGTCTTCCTCCAGGACACATTGGCATTCCGGATAAGAGCACCGGACTCAAGCTCTGGTGTATCTGATCTGAGTGTGGGTTCGAGTCCCGATCATGACACTTAAGCAAGGCACTTAACCATTATTGCTTCTCTTCACCCAGGAGTACAAATGGGTACCGGCGAGTAACCTGCGATGGACTGGCAGCCTGTCCAGGGGGATTAGAAATATTCTCAGTTGTTTAATGCCAAGGAAACCGGATATAAACACCGGCCTGATGAGCCATATTGGCTCGGGACAGACTTTACTTTTTACTCCAGGACACAAATGCCACAATGCACATGTCCCTTTTTAGAATTGACATATAAAATCTTACGCTGGTGGCACAGCCGGTGCGGTGTTGTAAGCCTCCATGGTAAGTGTGTAGGTCTGGGCTGAACTCTCATAGTCAACATTGGACGTTGTTGTAATCACACCAGTTCCCGGATTGATGGAAAACAAATTCTGAGACAGAGCAAAAATCGTTCTTATAATAGTGTTTAGTAAAGGGAAAGTACAACATTGTTTGGGGAGAGTAGATTAATTCCGATCCTCTAGTTTCAAATAAACATACCATACAAGCAGCCTGTGAAAATTTCCTCAAACGGGTCACATTTTAGTGAAAACAATGAAAAGCATTTTAAGTTTTTCCCTGGGATTTTATGCTATTTCATAAAGACTGTACTCGCTGGTATTTGAACTTCCAGGACCAAGTTGGTCCCAACCATGTCAAGTTTTATGTGTGCGTATGGGAAACATTCTGTAATGTGGGAAACATTCTGTAACGTGGGAAACATTCTGTAACGTGGGAAACATTCTGTAACGTGGGAAACATTCTGTAACGTGGGAAACATTCTGTAACATGGGAAACATTCTGTATTATAGGAAACATTCTGTAACATGGGAAACATTCTGTAACATGGGAAACATTCTGTAACATGGGAAACATTCTGTAACATGGAAAACATTCTGTAACATGGGAAACATTCTGTATTATAGGGAAACATTCTGTACCATGGAAAACATTCTGTAGCATGGGAAACATTCTGTACTATAGGGAAACATTCTGTAACATGGAAAACATTCTGTAACATGGGAAACTTTCTGTACCATGGAAAATATTCTCCACATCGGAAACATTCTGCAATATGGGAAACATTCTGTAACATGGGAAACATTCTGTAACATGTGAAAACATTCTGTAACATGGGAAACATTGGAAAGATTCAATTCAGGATATGACCTTTACTTTGACCTTTTTTGGCTAAGTGGAGGTTGTTCAAATCTTGCCGCCGCTTGCAGATTCTAGTGGCGTTTTTGGTACAAGCCGCTTGCAGCCGCTTTGGTCTCTTAAGGGTTACAAATCCCATTGCCTCTACTAATACAGTATCTCAGATCGAAATATTTCTCTGGAGGATTGGCACTGGTATGAACTTTATACTCATTGAGCTTTCAAATTGAAACTTAAAAATTATCTTCCTATTTTGAAAATTACAAACCCCGTACGCCATCTTTGTTTTGAAGTAACTGCCGTGGATAAATTTAGAATAAAATGTCCCAAACGGAAAAAAAGACTCACGCCTTGGTTTCCGCCGGTGATCCTGTACTTCGTGTCGGCGTTGATTCCCTCGTCTGCGTCAGTCGTGGTTAATGTGATTATAGGTGTATTCTGAAGTGTCCCTTCCGTCAACAATATCGGTTGAAGTTCTGTCATAAAATAAAAACGGAATTAAAAACTTACAAGTTGACGAAGAGCACACACACACTCACATTTTCAACCAAATAAATTGAAGAATTCCCTTTGTTCTCTCATTGTTAAGACTTTTTGGGGGGTTTGTGCAGGAAAGTGAAGCAAGGACGTCCCCGCTCTGTCCACCGGATCCCTTTTGTTAAAGTCCTCGGTTTTAATGGGAAGAGTTGCTAAAAAAAAATATATATACATACATACACATATATTTTTAATATTCCAGTTTATAAAATGGATGTATGGCAGGACAAACCCAATGCACACAAAGTGGGGCATAAATATTGTTGCGTCCACACGTTCAATTTAAATAATAAGAAGTAACCATAAATAGTATACTTGCGGGTACAACCATGCAAAAAATCTGATTTAGCTTAGTGCGCTAAATATTTGGCGGCACAGGCTGTATACTCCCAAGGGAGCTGAGATTATTATCATTATTATTTATTCGGCATAACAAAAGAACAATACAAAATACAGGAAAAACAAAACAGCAAGGACAATAAGCCAATGGCACATGCCTGGAATATAAAAAATTAACTAAGTAACTGTGACTCGGAAGCCGTTAAGTCCAATGCCACTGGCTACATTAATAAAAAGATGGTTTTAGGAATGAAATATATGGCCTAGTGACCAGGGGTAACAATGGTCGAAGCGCAATGATCACTCTTTGGAATTGCACTTTATAAGTGTCAATATAATTATAACTATTATAACCCCCCCCCCCAATACAGTTTAGGAGTATTCTCACATGGTAAGAAATACAGCGCATTGATAAACAAAGATAGACGGTACTTTCATCTAAAAAATCCAGTCCCATTTAGCAAGATTTGGGATGAGTTTACTCACGGTTGGGGAAGATTGGGTTGTTGTCGTTAGCGTCGGTTACTGTGACAACCACCATGGCACTACTGACAGCGGAATCTTCAGCCATGAGCTGCAAACATGACATTAAAAATAACTTGTTTAATATCTTGGAATAAGGAGTCTAAAACAGCTATGAAATCTCTTTGCTAAGCAACACAAAATTGATAGGGCACCAGTCACAGCAATGTGAAGTATACAAGCCCTCTTGGCTGGTATTCCGTTTCTGCTAGGCAAGATTTCCCTCGCTAAGCAAACTTTTGTGCTTTTTAAGAACGTGTAAATGAGATAGACCGATCCATTAAGCTATACCCCCCATAAATGCAATGACCAATCACAACTGGGTACAAGCCGATAAAAGTCTGAAAATTTTGCCGCCACTTGGATTGCTGGGTTGCATCTGTGCGTCTTGTATTTGCATGCGCCAGAGATCAACTCTCATCAGCTCAACTACTGCGTTCACTCCACTGGCTCCCCTTTAAGAATCATGTTAAAAAATTCCTCTGTTTGTATATAAATCCTTCCAATGGCAATCTCCAAGTTACGTTTCTGACAATCTCATCTCATACAATACAGATGGGCCTGGAGGTCGCAGGGGGCTTCGCTCCTCTTCTGATGTCACCCGGCTGATTGTTCCGCACGCCAAAAGGAAGGCTGGGGGGACTGTTTATTCTTTGTTGTTGTCCCAAAATTGTGGAACAAGCTGCAGTGCACTATCAGAAAAGCGGCATCTACTGCCACCTTCAAGCCGCAAACTCAAAACTCACCTTTTTCCAAGCTTAGAATCTGTTTGTTTTAATTTATTTTCTTCTTTTCTTTTTGTTTAATTCTGTTGTTGATTGTGAGGCGCTGTGTTCTTTGTAGAGTGCTAAAAAAATGCCCTGTATTAATATCAACATTATTATTATCTTGTGTGTGGCGTGAGGCAGAGCAATACGCAAAATGCCGTACGCGGGTGCCGTTGATTGACAGTTGCTATTGTGGGCATTGCTTTATGGATTGGTCTGTTGCGGGCCAGATTTTGATTTTTTATGAAGAGAAACTCTCCTAACAAGCCACCAGTTAAGAAGTCCAACTATTAGAGCTATTAGATTCTTGGGTGGAACCATCACCTTTCTTAAACTCTACTCCTAGCATTACCTGAAGGTTATACACCTTAGTTGTCTCATAGTCCAACGGACGAATCAGTGTTAGAGTGACACTGGCCTGGTCCACTGCTGACGAAGGGGAGACTGAGAACGGGACAATGTTGCCGTCTTGGAGGGTGATGCGGAAATTTCCTTGGATCATCTGTGATTTAAAAAAAAAAAATCGCAATAAAATAAAAGTTAGTAAATGGCCTACAGGAACACTTCTTGGATCTGCAGTCAAGGAATCTTCAGCCAGAAGACATATGCTTTAGAGATATTACATGAAGACATATGCTATTAGATATATTTAGAGATATTACATGGTGTTACCGCAAACCTTTCCATATCGTATTTCCACCATGCAAAGTTTCAAATCCTACATATGCTTTAGTCAACCAACTATTTTTTCTATAAAACAAGTTTACTTTTAAACTTTACATGAAGGGAAGATTTTTACCAAAACCCAGTAGTGAGAATAAAAGATAGTAATGTGTGTTTATTATGTGTGTTTTTTTTTTAAAGCAAAGTAAGCTCAACAAAGTCTCTTACAATATCATTACCCCTGTTCATCAGGCCCTAAAGCCTTCCTCATACCATCTCTACTCCTTAGGAGTATGCAGCAACGGCAGGCATATTGGTGCACAGGTTGCACATAAACAATCTCTATATTCGCATGTAGGTACCCATTTACTCCTGGGTGATGAGAAGCAATTCTAGTTAAGTGTCTTGCTCAAGTACACAAGTGTCAAGACAGGGATTCGGACCCACACCGGAACTGGGATTCGATGCGCTGTACCGCTCGGCCTCGACACGCCATGCTCTCTAATAATAGAGAGTATGGAGAATTGTTGTTGGTTTATGGCTTATGACCTGCTTGCGTAAATGTTTTACTACTGTCCAGCAGAAGGGCACAAGAGCCTATCATCCTGCTGGAAAACCCCACAACTACTTACCGCTTCACCATCAGTAACGAGGATGTTGACTGGTAAGACATATCCAGGAAGCTGAGCCTCTGAGACACTGACTGAATAAACCGATTGGTCAAACATCGGAGGCTCGTCGTTCAGATCGTTGATGACGATGTTGAAGGTGGTGAAGGCGGACTGGCCACCGCCTGGACCAATTTCCATTGCCTGTTAAAGGGAACCAGGAAGGGGAAGTCGGTTTAAACTCTGAGGGCCGATTACACAAAGCACTACTATTCATCTGAAAAATAGTTGTCAGTACCACCGTAGTGATTTGTGTTGTGACATCACACTTTGCTCAGCAAGTGAAATCGAGCCCTGGGCACTCTGGCCAGAACCAGTTTTGAGCAAGATTCATGAAGCATAAAGAGCAGGTAAGATGGGGGGGGGGGTGGAGAAGGAGCGCAATTACAAAACTTTAACCGTAACAGCATTTTGAAAATTTATTTGAACATTATGGGCCAATTCCTATATGATGGGAAGTGTGTTTAAAATCCAGAAAAATCCAACCAGAACCAGTTCGAGCTAAACTCATCTGGCATAGAAAAATGGGGAAGGGTTGGGTTGGAATTGAGACACCTAACTATTACGTGATGAAAATCAAAGTTTTATTTAAAAAAAAAAAATTAAATTAATTTTTTATAAACATATATATATATTTAAACATTTTTACATTGACAATAGCCCATATGCACAAGCGCCACATATACCGCAATGCATCTTGGGATACCGAGTACAGTTAAAAAACAAATCAAGCTGCCAAGATGGATGCCATGCTGTAGTTTAGATGCAACAATGTCAGGTTTAACCATTGTGTACCGCAATGCTTTAAAATCAGCGCGCCATGATGGTTGCTGGTGTTGCTTTGACTCCGATTTCACCCAGAATCATTTGCGCGCCGATCATGCACATTAAGACATGCATACGGGCTATGGGGTTGATAGGTGGGTAAAACAAAAAAAGGTATAAACAAAATAAGCATGAAATTTAAAATTGTTGATAATTTTGAATGACGCCTTAAGACTTTACCCTGATATTGAATTCCACCGATGGGGGCAAGTTGGGATTCTCACGGTCCAACTCCCTGATCACTGTGATTTCACCCGTAGTAGGGTTCAGTGCAAAGAAGGACCCCTGATTGCCTGCAGACACACAAACAAAACACATACAGAATTAATATCTGCAAAAAATAGTTAATGGCCGTACGTTTTGACCCTAGCAGAGTCTTTCTCGAGGGCTAAATGACAAGACAACACACACAAACAGGTGTGTAAGTGTAACAGAAGCAGTCAAGTGGAAATACATGAATAGAGAGAGAGAGAGAGGCAGAAAGCACACAGAAGAAGCAAGGGGTAAACAATGAATAAGGAGACAGGGGGGGTTGGAGGGAAGGGGCTGGTTTGACCACAAGAAGTTGGAAACACTCAAAGGTGGGAAGAGAGAGAAAAAGAAAATAATGAATAAGGCAGACTAAAAAGGCAGATGTCTGTGGAAAAAAGAAGAAGGCGAAGACAAAAGGTTATTAGTCATTTCATAAGAATTAATATCTTTATCAATACTTTCAAAATCCAGTTTGATGCGCTTTGTCACTGGGAGCAAATTTTGTAAAGGTGTTTAGCAGAAAATGGTGCTTATAGCAAATGTTTCTGCTCAGCAAAATTTAGCAGTGAACCAGTCACAAACGATAGTCATTACATGGTACATTTGGCTACTAACCTGTTTCTGCTCGCCAAGATTACTCTGTGATCCGAAAAAAATCTTGTCAAAAAGAGTGCCGGCATGTAAATCTGGAGGTCACAGGTTCAAGTCCCGCTCTAGTCAATTTTTCTTTGTTCAACCCAAAATTATCACCCAGTTTCCCATGTGGTTTGTTACTTGATAGGTTAGAAACTTGTGAATGTTTTTCCACTTTCATGAGGACTCCATCTATTAGAAAATGAGTGCATCGCAAAACTGAATTGGACCATAGAGCCCCTCTTTAATGATTTTTCTCATTAAAAATGCCATGAATTTGCATGAATACAGATATGATTAACTACCTGAGATGATGCTGTAGGTGATGGAGTTGGGATTTAGGGTGTCCTTGTCGACAGCCACCACCTGCTGAATAACTGTGTTCTGTTGAAATAATTGAATGAAAGATTAATATCATACTAGGTATGCGGTTCAAACAGCCAGCCCCCCTAACCCTCCGCCCAAAAAGCCTAATTCATGAACAGACATTCGCTGCCAATGCTAAGGTTAAACAATGGAAACGAGCATGTTCGTACATCGCGCCATTCACTGACCATCAGCCAATGCAAAGTCTTTTTTTGACCTCAAGTGTTTGTCGCTGTTGAAGCTCGTGCCGCCATATGCAAGAGGTCTATTAATAAGGGTAGCTAAGCAACCTTATCTGCCATTATTATTATTATTATTATTATTCTATTTTTTAATTTTTTTGTGGGGGGGGGGGGTTAAGCGTCTTTAACCCCAAGCCTCCCTGTTCTCCTTCTAAATCCCACCCCCTCTCCCTCCCCCTGCCCCTTTCAAGTGCAAACAGAAACCTGGGCCAAACTTTATAAGTTTGCTTACCAAATTCACACACAGAAAAATAACAGTGCACCAGTCCAAAGCGGAAAAAAATACATTGCAAATTGGCTGGTAACCCATTTCAGCAAAGCAAGCTTACAAGCTCTATAGCCCCCCCCCCAGTTTGCTTACCACTGGTGTGCCTTCATCTACAGCTTTATCGTAGGGTGTGTTAAGGAACTCGGGTCCAGCGTCTTGTACATCGATTACGTTGATGGTAAGGTAGCTCTCTGTGCTCAGGCTGTTGGTTGCAGAGTCCTGTCAAAAGAATGAGAGACTCAAATGTCAAAAAGGACAATACTGCCTTCAGCCTATTGGGCCAACATGGCTGCGGGGTCACAATAACTTCCCTCCTTAATGATAAGTAACTATATCTAGTAAACTTGTGGGTACAACCATGTGTAAAGTCTCTTTTGGAGTGTTGCTCTAAAAAAGAGCAGGTGTGGTCTTGACTTTTCGAACAGTATACTCTGCTCGTCTTCAAGAGAAATGAAGCATACGAGCAGAGAAGTATACGAGCAGAGTATACTGTTCGAAACGTCGTGAACACCCGGCTCTTTTTCAGAGCCAACACTCCTCCAAAAGAGATTTTACACATGGTTGTACCCGCAAGTTTACTATTTATAGTTACTTCTTATTTTTCCACTCCATGCAAAGCTTCAAACACCACTTCCCTCCTTAAGTTATTCATGCACGGTTATTCCTGCGGGATTCAAACCAATGCGCTCCAAATTCTAGAACTGCAGATGTCTTAGAAAGTAGGGTCATAGATTGGTTTTTGTCGACGTAAGGCCACATAAAAAAATAAAATTGTTTTTTTAAATTTTTTTAAATTTTTTTAATCATGTATTTTTAATGATCTTTTCAGTCAAACTTGGCTCCCAGATTTTTGTTTAGCTGATATTTTTTCAAAATCTATAGGTCGGAAACAGATGATTGAAGAAAAATTATTAATGTTCGCAAAACAAGAAAAATTCTTCAAACATTTACTTAGGCTGCGTTTTAGTTTTTTGAAAATGTTTACAGAAAATGTCATCTAGGATTTGAAAGGGTTTAACAAAACAATTGAAAACATCAAAATCACACAAACCCTTTGTTTTATAGTGATTATGATGATATCTTTATTCTTTATTTCATATTTTGCCATGTCAAAAAAAACAAAAAAACGCCCTCCCTCCCCCACTTCCCATCATAAAAGGACGATCAACAATTTTTTATTTTTATGTGGCCTAATGCTGATTTATGGACAAAATTATAAAATCAAATTCAGCTTCAGATTCAAGTGTTTTTGGGTGAAAAAATTATCCAAACCATGTTACTTCGACGGGAATCCTTTCTCAAAATAGTTTATACTATCAACAGTTACAGTGCTTCTCACCAAGTAAGTTTTTATGGTCATTCAATTTTGGAGTATTTGCCAATCTTTGACCCTACCTCTAACCCCTAGGCCACCACGCATGTGGACAGAATGTTAAAAAAAAATACAATACTAGGGTTTACTGGCCCAATGCTAAAATTACTAGACTCTGGCCAGTGGTGCAGTGAGTATTTGGAGCCCTTGGCCACTGGCGTTCTTTTTCTCTGAACAGACCAAGAACATTCTGCATTTTGAGACACTCACTTAAAACCAAAGCTGTTCGTGTAGAAAGTTGCGACGCAGCAGGTTAAAAATAAATAAATTGACACATCAAACACAGGAGAACTTTTTGGTGAAGTAACAAATAATGAATGACTCAAAATGGGTTAAAACAAAAAAATAAAAAAAAACATGGGAGACTTTTAGACAATAGGGGGCAGTAGACAAGTCAGATAACATTTTGCCACTTCAAAACTTCTTTGCATGTGTGCCTTTTTTATGGTTCTCAACTTTTGACCCTTTTTGAAACCACGGCTTTGGCATAAACCACTTCACGTCGGGATTTTTACAAAATTTCCAAACCCACCCGCGATATTATTATTCAGAACTTTTTGGAGCTTCTTGAGTAATCGCTTTCCTTTGAAAATATCATTGCCACAATGAGTTGACAAAGGAAAGACAACAATGGTTCTCATAGTTAGTTCCGGGATTTGTGGTTGTCGCCTGAGTAGGCGCTCACCGTGATATGAACAACCTCGGCCACGGCCAAAAATCTGCCATGGTATGCTGGAATCTTGGAATGCTCAGACTTACCTCCCATTGAGCCAAATATAATGGCGAACAATGGTGGCAGTCTGTTCATTCTTGTATGCCACACTTGTACAGAACAATAGTCTGGCATCGGGGTTACACAATAACCCCCGTAAAGGGATTTGACAAGGCATGTTTTCCAGAAACTATTGTCACTCTTTGTATGAAGCATATCCCGGTAAATGCCTGCCTCAACATGCTACACATAGAAAAGTCTGGGTGGATAAAAACGTCAGCCGTCTGGCTGTCAGCAAAATTTTTTAGCTAAATCCGAAAGTCGTCTCGGGCATTAAAACAAAAGTTTGCTGAAGTCTGTCTTAAAAAGATTTGCAGATAAAATTTCATCCGACATGAAGTGGTTAAGCTCTGACCCTTACAGTGATTTTGAAAATGTGCATTTTCCTAGGTACTTCAAACAGGCTTATGGAACCAACGGAACCCAAACCAAAGTTTTTTTAGAAGGGGTAATGAAGTCTGCTGCCACCTGGCGTCTTGCGAGTCTCTGATTAAGTTGTCACACATGAAAACATGTATGATGACATGATGTTATCTCACATGGCATAGAAATATAAAACAGTTGAAAATTGGTGCTTTGCCGAATTACACATGGTGACTGTTTATACAAACCTCCCAAAAGGGAAATCCTCCGTCCTTAAAGTCAGCGAGTTTAAAGGAAAATACAGACACAATATAATCATCAATCAAATGCATTAACACTTACACACAAAAACATCACTACAAATTATACTAGCATTGTAATGAAACCAAGGATACCTCATAAGGCAACTAAATCTCTGTAGCTTGCAAGCCTGAGGAAACCTGTAATCAAGGCTGCTTGCTATGTGAACCAGAAACACCGGGGTTAACCCCTACTCTTCCCTGATAAAAGTGCTCCCGATCCTAGTACATAGGACCTACAGCTTTACGTCCCATCTGAAGGACAAAGCAATAATGGTTAAGTGTCTTGCTCAAGGACACAAGTGTCAAGACCGGGACTCAAACCCACACTCTGCTGATCAGAAACACCAGAGCTTAAGTCCAGTACGCTTGACCGCCCGGCCACGACATGCCATATTAAATGTTATATTATTTGTAGTATTAAAAAAGGAAGACAATATATATGAAATTAACAATTTGAAACAAAACGATTTTTGCAAGCATAATTCAGGCCTGGATTTACATGGAGCCACAGATTCCTCTGGCCTCTGTTGCCCTGGTCTTGCACTTGGTGCCCCTTTAAAGCTCCCCCTTATATTTTCCAATGGAAGTGCCCATTGCAAAATAAAACTGCCTTTGCCCTCTCAAAAGATAAAATTCCAGGCGTGATTATGAACTCTTTCCCCTGGCTGTCTACAGTTTGGTTCTGAGGGTGAATTTGACAGTAACTGACAGACAGAAAGACAGACAGACTTACTCTTGCGATGATCTTGATATTGTAGACCTGATCTGTTTCATAATCCAAGTTCCCAGAGACGGTGATGTTGCCACGGACTGCGTGGATGCTGAATGGTCCGGGCGTATCCTGAAATTTGTTAGCATTTTCAAAAGTAAAGGTAGGATTAGTGATAAAAGATCATAGTATTTTTGTATAAGAATTAATATCTATTTTCTTTGGTCCATTTGTTCTTATAATCAGATGTGGGGCAGCAGGTCTAAAGATCACATGTATTACTTTTATTTTGATAACTACAGTGAAAGCAAACAGCTTCAAGCAGCATACACTGGCAATACCATTGTTGATGTCACAATCGATCTCATCACCAGTGGTTGCATCTAATCATTGTTCACCGTGGAATAACACAACGCACACACCTTGCGACGCTGTGCCATACATGTAGAACTCTAATAATAACCAAGAATAATGAGAATAATATCAAGACGCAGATGTAGACCAACAGAAGACATACCAGTGGCTCAGAAAAACTGGACAGAAAGCAGAGGGCCTAATCATTGCCGCCCAAGACCAGAGTCGCCACCAGATCATTTCACCCTGATAAGGCTGCATCAGGGGTGTGTGTCCCCCCTCCCCACTCCCCACCCCCCTTGCCCAATGCCAGCTTAGCCACTGGCAATGATCAACTTACTTCAGAGATGGAGTACTGGACGATCTTTGCCAAAAGAGCATCTGGATCAACGGCAAGGACGTTGAAAATGTTGAATCCGAAGTTGACGTTCTCGTGTACCGTGGTTGTATTGGGAAGATTGATAAACGTCGGTGCGTTGTCATTGACATCAGAGAGTAGAAGAGTTCCGCTGTGTTGGACCTGCAGAAAAAAAGAAGAAGAAAAAAACACGTTGTCGTGTCAGTGCAAAACCATCGTTATATCTAGATTGTGCAAAAAAAGTTATATTGCACACGAAAAATCTTCCGTGCAAAATTGTTGTATCTCGGCGCCTGTTGGTTTTGTGTATACTATTCTGGTTATTTTTCAAGAGAGATGCGACTTTTTTATTGACACCTTGACAAACTGAAGTGTACTTGTCAATGCTATTTTAGGAGATACAACGTTTTTGCACTGACCTCTGAAAACATTTTCAGAGATTTTCAGGTGCTGCAGCTAATATTCCGAGAGGCTTATAATCCAAAAACTATGGTACATGTACTAAGAAAGTACAACTTAAATTTTTGGCCATTCTTGTAAGTTCAAAGTTTTTAGCCTTAGAGGAAGACTCTGCTAGGGTCGAAACGTCAGGCCATTAACCATTTTTGGCATTTATACCGTAGGTCCTTTTTGGTTGGTAAGCAGTTTGCAACAAATACGGAAAATTACGGTAGTTCTATTTTCTCTTTTCAAAAATCTAAACAGTACCTCATTAAAACCATCCGTGACTGACACCAAAAAGTTGTAGATGTGTTGTTCCTGTGAAAAGAATAAACAGATAAGATTGTTATACTTGTGGTAGGACATAATATCATTGAAAGTTGGACAATTCAGAAACCCCAGGGCTCACCGTTAACACTAGCCCGGAGTACAACAAGGGAATAAAAAAAGTGTTGACAAGGTCTTAAACGTACGTTTCAAACCTCGCAGGGTCGTGGTCCTGCGACGGCCACGACCCTGTTGAGGGGAGGGGGAGGGGGAGGGGGAGGGGAATTGTAAGGGGGCGAACACAAGGTCCAAGCCCTTATTAAGCTACATTGATTTATTGCCTATGGTATTGAACTGGGCCTGAAATTGAATAGCACAAAACAGTTGAGCTCACCAAAAAAAAATTACCAGCCAAAATTCCAAGTCATTTGGTACAATTTGTTACCCTCCTTATTTTTTGCTAAGCAGGAAATTGTTGAGCCCTGTTGTCTGCTTACGCAGCTCCGTGAAAATGATCACAGAACACATGATTCAATGGATGTTCAGTTTAGCTAGCAGACATCACTTTAGCTAGCAGACATCACCGAGTATGTATTGTGTAAAAGCACTCCGCACTAATGACGTCACTTTTGCTCAAAGTACATGGACGTCAGACGAACTTTCCACCACTCACCTGATCACCGCATCGGCACGCCAGACCGCATTAGTACAGTCAGTACACGCGCAAACATAAAGCTTGGACATGTACGTGCGCGCGCGTACGTTAGTGATATTTGACACGTTGTCTGGGATCCAGGTACTGAGCTTCTATTTTTAGCACTAGTGTGGAGTGCTATAAGTGCTTCCCTTGCCATTCCCACCAATGGATCTTTATCACGCCGCTGCCATCTTTGTCTTGTTCCTTGTGTACTTTAGTAATAATGCCCACCAATCCCCAGGGCACCAAAAAAGGGGGCCAGACTATTTTCCCTGATCCCCAGGGCACCAAAAAGGGGGCCAGACTATTTTCCCTTCCAGCCTCATTTGGTTACAATGACTGGAAGTGAATATAAAAACAGAACAAGATTGCTGCACCACGACAATAACATTTGAATAGAAGTGAAATGAACTCTGACCTCTCTGTCTAACTGCTGCTTCAGGGTCAGGTACGCTCCTTTCGGGCCGTCTGGGACGATGATAAACAGCTGCTGTGCTACGTTATCGTGGAGGTTAAAGGTCAAAGACGAGCTGTCGGCATCAACGGCATCCAAGTGGAAGACATTATTACCTAATGGTGGATAGAAGAACAAAGAGAACATCATCTTGATGCAGCAGGTTTATTCAGTGATGCTTTACAAACGAAGTGCGTCACCTTCAGGTGATCCCCTTACAACAGGGCTTGAATTTAACACTGGAATGCATTTCATTCATACATCATTCATTAAAGGGTGATTAAAAATCACATTGCAACCAAATGGCTGAATTGAGTGATTCAAAGGTAACATACAAAATACCGTAGGCCCGCGAGGCCAGTGATTTTAGCATTGGGCCAGTAAACTCAAGACCAGACAAGTCCACCGCTCTTGTGTTTGTGTTCAATTGTTGTCTTTCAGTCTGATAAATATACTTCTGTTGATCATTGAAGAATACTTACCCATAATACAAATGACATAAATCTCCTCTTAGAGCTTTTTCATATTCAAACAGTTCAATTGTTAAACGGTGAAAGCATCTTTTCTTCTCATATTGTAGTCTTGTAAACAAAATTCTGGTCCAGTAAATATTTTGAGCTACAAGCCCGGCAGTCTTGTGGGTTTTTCTCCCAAATTCAAGCACTGTACAATGCCGCTTCCCAGGTTGTATCATAAACCGGTGTCGCGGTTTGAGCTTTCCGTCGTGTTCAGTTTTCCGGGTGATGTAGCCGGGCATTTCATCACGCAATAATCACGGTTTCAGCTTTCTCGCATGTTCAGTTTTTTCCGGGTGACGTATAGCCGTACATTTCTGCACGCTGTAGTCATGATCTCCCGTGCTCTAAAAAACGTCAGAAAATACCGCCGCGAGCGAGTACTGTAGTTTTCCCAGTGACCCCAAATTGTTTAATGAGTACTGTAGTTTCCCCAGTGACCCCAAATTGTTTAATGTGATTGGTCTTCTCACAAATTTCTCTTAGACGATCCACGCATTCACCGCTGGATGTACTCGATCGTGGACGCCGCCATGACAGCTACCGAAGCGAAGAGAGTAGCAACGCAGAAGACCCAGTACGGCACTAAAATGGACTACGTTCGCTTGCTGTGCGCAGGCATGGCATGAAGTAATGTTACCATATTTGGTCACCCGGAAAACTGAATACGCCGGAAAGCTGAAACCGCGACACCGGCGTGATCCCTGGCTATATGGCAGTTTATGGTTGTCGACTTCCGACTGGCACTCCCCAAACAAAAGATATACAAAAAACTACGGAGACAGATGGTGACCCAATTGTTTTCTTTCTCCTGAAGATGATCAGCGCATACTGATCGAAAAGTTGAGTCGTTACACCAGCAGTTCTTTTCAAAACCATATTTTGAAGAACTTTTTCAGAACATGGTGTTTATCATAAACCTTACGATTCTGGAGAATTTAAGGCATTTCATTTTTAACATGTTTTTCTCCACCTACCTGCAGTAGTACTTTCAGGTATGTTGATGGTGATGGAGGATTCCGTAAACCGAGGGGGGTCATTGGAGCCGGTTGTTTCTGTAAATAAAACAAACATTCAGCTATTAGTTTCATTTTTATTTATCTTAGCAAACTAAAACCAACAGGCATTTTGGTTGGGGTTCGAACCCTTGCATGACCAATGTGAAAAGTATTGTTTCCTGAGTGCTTTATGCTGACTGCAGGAACTAAAGTTTTGGTTGGGAATCGAACCCATGACTTAAGACTCGGAACCACCAATCACTCAAAAGAGATCCAACTACATGGTGTCACCGCAAATATCTTATGTTTATTACCTTTCAATAACAAAAAAACAATAATGTTAATTTCGTTCTTAAGTTGATCTTTAAGGCATAATTAATAGGGGAAGAAAGAAAACCCTTAACAATCCTGCTATGTGGATCCCTCTGTTTGTTTTGTCGAAAGTATAGTCATTAACTTAATGGGATTCCATAAGCTTAAAGATGGGTCCTAACCACCCAGTACACTGTAATCCCCAGTCAATAAAACAAGCAATACAGGATGGACGTCTCTTACCAATATTATGTAGGCCTTTTGTAACTTGGACATTTCTAATGCAACACTCAGAGTAGTATAGATTTTTTGTTTTGGGGCAGCTATTGTTGTGGGTGCGTGGTGTTTTGAAAGGCAAATTGAGCGGAGTGAGTTTCTTTCGTTCTCGGCGCACTGAAACTGTGAAGAGTTACGTGCTGGCAATTGTAAGTGTTTTGTGAGGAAACCATTATGGGGTTTTTAATATGGAAACAAACTTGAGTGGCTGTTGTTTAAAAAAAAGTTTATTTAGAGGCAGTGGCGTAACTAAGGTGGGTGGCATGTGACCCCCAATTGATGTCCGTGCCCTGCCCCCCTTTGTGAGCATTTTTGTATTCGAAGACAAGTACTTTGGTATCAACGTGGGCTTGTAAAATAATTGCAATTTTACATTCAGAATAATTATTTTACGATCTTTTTGTGAATCCACGGACATAATGCACAACATGAAAGTAGTTCTGGGTCGGCCGTCCCAAGATATATATATTGGTGTGAATGCTGGGGGAAGTTTGGCGTTCGATTAGCTCATGTCAGGGGCTCACCAAGATGAGTACATCTGGGTTGACCCGGGGAAGCTAATCGAACGAAACCATCAGCTGCCAATCACCTCCCAGCATGCAGTTTGACCTAACAGGTCAATGTCCGAAAACAAGACTTGTACAATCGTTGCAATTTAAACAGGTCTAACGAACCGGACACCCTCGTTAACATTGATGCTGTACTGTACCCGCATCTGGATTAATTATTGTTTTTTAACATCATGGCATTAAGCCAAGATGCAGAAAGAGAGAGAGTGCCCCCAAACCCCCACCCTTCCTGACAAAGAACTACACTGCAGGAATGCGGTGGTTATAGAATATTGATTTATACCAGTGGGTGAGATGTGTGTTATTGTATAGACCCTACCAGACATTATCTAGTCATTATAACCTTATTGATCAATAAACAGTCAGGGTGCAACATTTGAAATTTTTTAAACCAAGAATGCTTCTCAAATTATTGGCCTAGAACTCCATGCCTTTGGTTCAAAAATGTGGGTTTTTTTTCCTGAATGAAGGGGGTAAATGGGGCAAATGGCAAGTCTTCTGGACTTTTTTTGTATTTCCTTCACAACTTGTATACAAATTTATTATTTAATAGGCCATTTGCACAAGCGCCATCTGAAAAAATATACCGCAATGCACTTTGGGAAACCGAGTAATCAAACTGCCGATATGGAGGCCATGCTGGAGTTTACATGTAACCATGCCAGGTTTTCTAGCTGTGTACAACATTGCTTCAAAACCAGTGCGCCGTGATGGTTGTCTGTGTTGCTTGGACTCGGATTTCACCCAGAATCCTTTGCGCGCCGATCGTGCGCATTGTGACATGCATATGGGCTATTGATACACATATTTATGTTCACTTTTTTTTGCAAGTAGACCTTTATTTAAGTATCAGTAGTCTTAGTTTGTTTCTTTTTCTACTGATAAACAATTGTTCATTTTATTGCAAGTTTGTTTAAAATCATTACGATTAGGTATTCTTTAAGAAAATGTAGTCTGGTTAGAATGTGGGTACCTCCTACTGAACATCATTCTCCAAATCCTCAAGTTGATCTTTGTCAGTATATAGATTTTAGGTTTATATATCATCGGGTCAGTGCAAAATGTATGATCGCCTAAAATAGCATTTATGCTCACATGAGTTTGAATGTGTCAAAGGTCATTTATATATATTTTTTAAACCCGGATCATACACCTAAAACCAATAGGTGCAGATGAGATACGATGTTTTTGTCTTGAGCATTTTCGTGCGAGATACAATGTTGTTACACAATCAAGATACATTATTTTTGCACTGACAGGACAATTTACTCGTACACCTGTTTAGTTTCTAACCTCAGCATCATATAGGTCTACCGTTTGTTACTTTAATTTACTACATTGTACAAAAGTTATTTGCCTTTAGAAAAGTTGGTTGAGGTACAAATGCATAAAGCTAGCAGAATAAACAAGTTTGATCAGTCAGTACACAGTCCTTCCATACACCAGTGCCCAATTTCATAGAGCTGCTTAAGCACAAAAAGTAGCTAAGCATAAGATAATTATGCTTACCAGAATAAGGTTACCAGCTAAACTACCATGTCACAATTTGTACAATTTGTGACTGGTGTCCCACTCATTTCTGCTTAGCAGACAATTGTTAAGCAATATTGTCGGCTTAAGCAGCTCTATGAAATTGGGCCCAGGGCTAAACTTTATGGCTCTTGCTTCCTGTCAGTGAAAAATCGGCGCTTCTGGCAGCAGAAGATCCACTTAGCTTAGCATATTTCATAGCTTCTTAGCAAGGAATTTCTGCTTGTGTGCATGCATACTTTGTGTAACCAAACCATTCTACGCTGACTGTATCTAGCGCAGAAATTTTGCTCTAACCCCGTAAGCGGAGAATGGGGACCGTAAGCGCAGAATTCCTTGTTAAGCAGAGAGCCATAAAAAAAAAATGGGCGAAGGTCCTCAGACTTTTACTCCTATTAAGACTCAGTTCCGTGTGTACAATTATCTAATCGTGCCCAAGATGAATTGTTGGCATCTTTATAAATGTTTAAATCATCGACCAGCTTGTGTAATCCAACCACACCACAATGAAATTAAGGAATACAAAATTGATCGGGCCACGAATGAACAGGTTAATATTAGCGCTGACTTTTGTTAAGCTTCAAGGACGTGTTCTGATGAAGTGACAGGGAATAAGTTATTGATGCCCTGGGTGGCAAACTGGGACGGTTTTGTAAATAAAACGATGAGGGTGGATGTGGTCAAGTTTTGGGGATTCTGGTAAAAGGCAGCGGAGTGTGGACCTAAAGAGAGGGGCTCCAGGGGAGTAGAAATGTATTCAATTGTAACAAAAAATGTCACACACAAACTCGTTGGTAATAAATACAAACACAGTGCATGTACTTTGTTACTCTTCTGAAAAGGCGCAATCCCTCTATTGGCGAAATGTGCACAGGTTGGTTGAATACTAATACATATTATATGCGCACACATAGATCTTTGTCATTTGATTGTTGAAAACGCGTCACATGTCATACTTGATTTTTGCCATGTATTTACTGCTACAATGCGTGATGCTCGGAAATTTTGTTCTATATTGATAAATATAGGATGCTTGGGGCACTTCACAGCGATGCATAACAGAATCGCTTTTCCAAAATTCCCGCCCATTTGTCAGCAAGGTCGTGTCACGGCGGACAGGGTAGAGTGTCTACATGGAGTCGGCCATAATGTTTAGAAGTTTGTTTTTTTTAATTTTCAGATTGTGGGGTGGACGAGTTTCCAAGTCTTAGTGTTTATTGGGAAAAATTGTTCCAATGACACGGATCTATGTGTGAGTTTATATAAAACAAATATTGAGTGCATTTCGTTCGTGCATTGTTGTCGTAGTTAGGTGGCTAACATACAGCAGACATCTGAGCTCAATTACCAACCATATAAAACATTCAGCACATTGCCTCATTATATCCGTTGTGTACACAGCCCCCCCCCATACAGAACAAACATTAAACATTAATGATACATTGTAACACACACATACACAAAGCATTGACTGTCCGACAATAAATAGGTGGGTCTTTAACTTTCATTTCGGCCTGGTACAATCATGCTACAATAATTAGGGCCTGTGTCTACACGCACAGGTACCTTATAATGTGTGGATACTTGTGCTTGGAGAACTGTGTAAATTTACACAGGAGCAAGTTTGTTTGGTTTCATATAACAAGAGATTACACGAGACACACTCAGATATTTCATATTTAGGGCAGTAGTAACATTTTCTTTAAAGGGTCTGTATACGTTTGGTAACGACTCTGAAAATTAATGGCAATAAAAACTTACTTGGTAAGAAGTACAGCAGCTCTGGATAGTATAATGCATTTTGAGAAACTTTTTACTTCGAAGTACTGCGGTTATGGAAAAAGATATCACTTTTTATCCCCCAAAATTTGAATCTGAGAAGCGTTACTGCAGTAACATTTCTCAGATTGTGTATTCCAATGGCAGATTATTTTTCCTGCGTGGACATAACCACTCCAGATTTTCGGCAATATCTCAAAAATGCTACCACCTTTTGAAATGAAATTTTCACAGGTTAGTTTTATGGTATATATCTACAACTATATAGGATTGAAACAAACAGTGGGTTCCAATGACCAAATGTATACAACCCCTTTACAGATGAAAAATGTCTTAGAAATGATTGTTTTCAATCATAAATCTTAAAATACAAAAATAAAATAAAGAAAAACGTTTTGTGCTTTAATTTACCTTATAATTTTGTTCTTTTCTTGCATGAAACTAATTTGTCTAATTTAGATTTGTTGATCTTTTCTTTTCAAAAATTCAAAATGCTTTCTCCCCCTATACTAACAGCTGAAGAAAGGCACTCTGGAAAGAATCGTGTTTGTTGGGCCACTACGTTACATAAATGCCTATTGGCTGTTAACACTAGGTTTTGGCTACTTTGAGGGCCGGGGGCTTATATTATTCCTTTTTACATTGTCAAATAAAATGACTTTGCAAATTTCTGGGGACATGCCTTCAAGAGACGGCCTTTTGGAGAAAGATATTTCCCGAATGAACTAAACAAAATGGAGTGTGCAGAGTGTATGGATTTTTCCAGGTAGTGACTCAATAACAAAAATGGCCCCGGGGCAAAACAAACAAAAACGGTTTACCGTGTCGATCGAAATCCAATTTGGCGAGACTGTAAAACAGTTTGAACACGCACGTTCAACACAATTTTATTTGGGTCAATGAGTTTCAAATGTTAACTTCAAAAAGTTCACGAAACAGTGAAGGAATGGAGCGTTGTTTGTGGGGGGAGGGGGACGGGTGTTCCCATGTGACAGGATTTAAACAATCACCTGGAGAAATTTTACAATTATTTTTTTTATACAACTCCTTCTTTGATGCTGATCTGCAAAGTCCATGAATTAAACAGTGACTTCCATCACAAAATGTATACAAGCATGACAAGTGATTACTGCCTATTGACAAAACAGATTTTTCCTTGTAGGATAAAAAGTCTGTGTATTGATTATCACCCCATTGGGATGAAGGAAATGGCTGCAGGATAAAACACACAAAAGGGCAAATCCAATTTATCAGTAGGGTGGTTTTTTTTCTTCTTCAAAAGATAGAGAACAATCAGGAAACTATAAAGCCATAACGACGACAACAATGGCAATAAAACAAGTGCTAAATGTCATGAACGATGGAGGGGTGAATGTATTTTATGTACCGGAATGAAGGACGGTTATGTAGCTTGTGTTGTGTTTATAAAACAAAAATTGTAGAGTAAATACTGTTCAAGTAAAACACTAATGGTTAAATACTACTTTTATAGAATTTCGAAATGTAACTTTGGGCATTTAATTTTAAAAACGACCAATTATTTGGGAAATATTGCTGTTTGTGGGTTATATTTTTGTCAAAGTAAAAAAGCGATAACATTTTTGTGACAAAATCGTAAAGTGAAAGCACAAATACCCATTGTGGTGAAATTCCAATCTAGAAGTTTTAGAATGAAGGGGGCAGTAAAGATATTCTATTGTATAAAGGAAAAAATGCACTCAGAAAAAACCAGAAACAAACTTAACAAAACAACAACTTGATTATTTTTACTCTGAAAGCTTGTTTTGTATAGACATTTCACATCTAACAACAAAAACAACTTGATTTTCTAATCTGAAAGCTTGTTTTGTAAAAACTTAAATTAACTAACTAACTAACAACAACAACAACAACAACAGCAACAACAACAACAACCAACAACTTGATTTTCTAATCTGAAAGCTTGTTTTGTAAAAACTTAAATTAACTAAATAACAACAACAACAGCAACAGCAACAGCAACAACAACCAACAACTTGATTTTTCTAATCTGAAAGCTTGTTTTCTATAAACTTGATACAACGAACAACAACAATTAACACCTTGATTTTTCTAATCTGAAAGCTCCTTTTTTTGTAAACTCGATACACGTACCAACTGTCCTGCAAAAAATATCTGTCTACGAAATTCTTAGCTTTTATGGCCAAATCAAATTTAAGCACATGAATATACAGAGACCAATCCAAGAACTGACTCTGCGGTATTACGATCCTATAAGCTAAAGTAGTAGTCCCAGCCTATTTCTATACCTTCCGCCCAGGTAATAGTTAATAAACAGGGCAGTTCTTTTCAGAACTGAGAAGTCTCCCGAACACCCGAACAATCTACTCCGCGGTAGTAGAATTAAGCAAGACAGTTCTCTAAGAACAAACTCTACCTGGCAAGTAGATACACACATGGTGTTACCGCAAACCAAATATATGAATATTCAGATTGATTCCAAAAACAACAATTCAGTGTTTTCTTCTTTAATTGAACATACGTTCCTGAAAGATAGAGTCATAGGAATGGAAGAACCCTTCCACCCTAACCATATCAAACCCTTCAAAATCAAACTACGGGTTTTTTTTGAATCTGTAGAAAAGAGGACGGCACTACACCGGACTGCAGGCCCGAGGCCAGTGATTTTAGCATCGGGCCAGTAAACTCATGACTGGACAGGTCCGGCAGTCTTGTGTTTTTGTTCAAACGTTGACTTTTAGTCTGATAAATATCTTTCAATTCTGTCAAGTATTGAAGAATACTTGCCCAGAATACAAATGAGACAAATCTTCTCTTACATGTCTCAGTGCTTGTTTCAAACAAAAACATGTTCAATTGTTAAACTGTGAAGGTAGTGTTTTTCTCATTTCAATTCTGGTCTTGTAAACAAAATATTCTGTTCCAGTAAACATTTTAAAGCTACAAGCCCTGCAAATCTTGTGGATTTTCCCTTTAAACTCGAGCCCTGCCCCTGGATCATGTTTTTACATGGAATCAGGATTATACCGACCAAAATCAGAGTCCAACAGTTTTAGGTGTTGAGTTACCAGGGCCCAATTTAATAAAGCCTGTAAGCCTAAAAACTTGCTAAACACAGAAAAATCTTGCTTAATATCTTAAATCTTGGTTACCAGCCAAAATTCCATAAAGTTTACATTGTTGCAACTGGTGCCCCACTCATTTTTTGCTTAGCAAAGAGATTTGCTAAGCAGTATTTTCTGCTTTA
The DNA here is from genome assembly GCA_021014325.1 of Plazaster borealis. Lineage (NCBI taxonomy): Eukaryota > Metazoa > Echinodermata > Asteroidea > Forcipulatida > Labidiasteridae > Plazaster > Plazaster borealis. Next base: position 6,947,744 of record CM037468.1, read on the forward strand.
CAGCTTCATGAAATTGGGCCCAGAATGATGTTGGATTTTGCTACAAGTGAGGAAGGATCCTAGTAAATCACTCACTGGAGTTGGGTTCAAATTAACGGCACATCAAAACCAACCTAGTTAACTCTATGGTCAAATGGACTGTAATTTTCTTCTTAAAGAAGTGCTCCAAGGCCAAGATGAGGTTTGTGATGCAATCATTTTCCAATACATAGAGTCCTCATGAAAGTTGGGGAAAAATTACAAGTCTCTACCTCCCGTTAAAATGGTGTAAAGTATCATTTTATTTGATACTATTTTAGAGCAAAATTTGAAACATAACAAAGGTCTGTACACTCGAAGAGGAATTTCTGCGCCAGTTATCTGCTCAAATTCAATGCAATTTTGATTGAATATCATCAGAATTCAGGAAATAAACTAAAAATTTTCTTTACAAAAATGTACAGACCATATTCTTGAAATGTGGCGTCATCAAACGTTTTTGGATTTTGACAAAAATTGTACTTTAAAGGCACTGTACACGTTTGGTAATTACTCAAAAAATATACTAGCATAAAAGCTAACCCTAACGAGCAACAGAGAGCTGTTGATAGTATAAAACATTGTGAGAAACGACTCCCTCTGAATTAACGTAGTTTTTGAGAAAGAGGTAATTTCTCACTGAAATAATAAAAACGTCTTGCAAGAAGTTTTTATTCCTACATCCGAAAGCACACAAATTTGTACAACATTGTACAAGGTTTCAGTGCCATACATTTCCATCGGTGATGCTCGGATAGCTCCCTCGCTGCAAGCTCGGAACTTAGGGGTTATTTTTGATTCATCGATGACACTTCAACCACACATCAACAACATCGTAAGACAGTCATCATATCACATCAGGAATATTGGTAAGATTCGCAAGTACTTGGACAAAAGTGCCACTGAAAAGGTCATTCATGCATTTGTTACTTCTCGTCTTGACAACGGCAATGCTCTTCTCTACAGTCTTCCTAACAACCAGATTTCCCGTCTTCAACGCCTCCAAAATACCGCTGCCCGCATTGTGACACTGTCTAGAAAATCCTGTTCTATCACCCCCATTCTGAAACAACTACATTGGCTCCTATCTCTCAACGAATCATCTTCAAGCTGATGCTCATTGTCCACAAAGCACTTAATGGCAAGGCTCCCCACTATATTTCTGAACTACTTCAAGTTTACACTCCATCAAGGAATCTTCGATCAAGTTCCATGCTTCTCCTCGTTGAACCCAAGTCTCGACACTCATGGGGTGACAGGTCTTTTTCTTCAGCTGCGCCACGCATCTGGAACTCTCTACCGCTTAATCTTAGATCTTGTCTTTGTACCACAAAATTCAAATCTCTTCTCAAAACTTATCTTATGTCACAGGTTTTCAAGGACTAATTTTGTTGTGTCTGTTTTGTCTTTGTTTTGTTTTGTTTTATTTTTGGGTTTTTTACTGCGCCTTGAACACCCAGCAGGGTGGATATGTGCGCATTACAAGTCTTATTATTATTATTTATTATAACAAGGGTGTTTTTTCTTTCATAATTTTCTTGCAACTTCGATGACCAATTGAGCCCAAATTTTCACAGGCTTGTTATTGTATGCATATGTTGGGATACACCAAATGAGAACAAATGAGACAATTTCCAAACGTGTACGATGCCTTTAAGGACTCTATCCATTTGAAAATGAGTGAATCACAAAACTGAATTTGACCTTGGAGCCCCTCTTTGAAAAAAGCAACACTGTATCAAGTCTGATTACTCAACTAAATTCAATATGTAGCAATACGCTTGACTAGGTATAGCTTCCCATTCACATATGAATAAGCACAGGGTATGCATTAGTTGTTCAGCAACAAAAGAGGAACTTTAACAAGAGGAAACCTTTGTTTGGTTTCTTAAACTTAAAACTTATCATGCATTATATTTTTTACACAAACAGTAAAATAAAATAAAAACAGTTGGGGTTTAAACTTTACAAATTAGAATTTATAGATGGCCTTCCATTTTAAAGTCGGTGGGGGGGAATTCACTCTGTAAAGATTTATCACAGGGATAAACTTTGGGATTAACTCTTCCCTACAAGCTGAGCTGATCTAATCTTCTTAAAGGATTTGCCAAAGAAAGAAAAACCTTTGTGAAACTTGTTCGTTATCGTACCAACAAAACATTCATAATGGGAATATAAAAAAAACGGTGATTTGAAAGCTCCTCAAATGTCGTTTTCTTAACTTTGTCAGTATCAGTATTTTAGACTGAAATATTTCTCTGCAAGATTATTATTATTATTATACTTTTCTGGTCAATGAAACCAAGGATGCCTCAGTAGTAAACTTAGTCACTGTATCCCGCAAGCCTGCGGAAACCTGTAAACTAGGGTGCTTGCTATGTGAACCAGAAACAACCCCTACTCTTACACGATAAGTGTTCTGGGTTCTTTTACGTGCACTACCAATCCTAAAACACGGGTCCACCTATGGCTTAATATCCCACCTGAAGGACAAAGCAATTATGATAAAGTATCTTGCTCAAGCACACAAGTGCCACAAACGGGACTCGAACCCACACCCTGCTGATCAGAAACACCAGAGCTCAAATCCAGTGCTCTTAACCGCTTGGCCACAACATGCAACAGTTGGTACCAGCTCTCTGACTTTTAACACTTTTATCATTTACCATCATACTTTGCCTTTGTGATGAGTCGGCCCCAAACTACCTCAAAGAGTTGAAATCAGTTTATGACTCCAACATTCGTACAAGAAGTTGTGTTGGAGTCAGGCTCAGACATACTTAAATCTGTCCAATGCCGAGTAAAGCATATAAAGGTGATTGGCATTTTTTATTTACTCTGTGGAACGAACTTCCTGTTCACATGAGAGCCAATAGCGAGTATGGGGTGTTTTTAAAAGCATGCTAAAGACATTTCTCATTGAAATGTACTAAATCCTGAATCCGATTGTTGTTTTAAAATAAAGTTTAAAACAATTTTTGTTAATTGTTGTCTTTTAACTCAGACATACTAAAATCTGTCCAATGCCAAGTAAAGCATGGTGATCATGCATTTTCAATTTACTCGCCTACTCTGTGGAACAAACTTCCTGTTCACTTGAGGGCCAATAGCGAGTATGAGGTGTTTTTAAAACCAACTAAAAACATTCCTCTTTGAAAGGTACGAACTCCTGAATCCGATTTTTGTTTTAAAATAAAGTTTAAAATAATTTTTGTTAACTGTTGTCTTTTCACCTGTTGCATTGTGTTTTTTGCTATTTTAAATGTACGACAAGGCTTTTTGTGATCATGGGTTTTTCCACTTTTTCACAATGAGCTTTTACTCTATGTTATTGATTAATTAATTAATTATTTTGTTTACTGATTTACTGGTTAACTGTATATTTTGCTGTGACTTCCTGCACAGTGTTTTGAGATTATATGAAGACTAATAATATGGGATTTGAGGCATTGTATGGTGAGGTATCAATATATATTTGGTTTGCGGTAACACCATGTGTATATCTACTTGCTAGGTAGATTTTGTTCTTTGAGAACTTGTCTTGCTTTTTATTCTACTGCAGCGGAGTAGAATATTCGGAATTTGGGAGACTTCTCAAGTTTGAAAAGAACTGTCCTGCTTATTAACTACTACCTAGGCGGGAGGTAGGAAATCGGGCGGGACTTCTACTTCTCGTTAATAACTACACTGCCGCGGAGTGAGTTCTTAATAATAGAATAAGAATAATAATATTGACTCTTAAATAGCGCAATATATGGGCCATATATTTCTATTTCATTCCTCAAACCATCTCAGTTCCCTCGGGAGTATACAGCTTTTGCTGCCAGGTATGTAGCTTAATCAATCACAAAAATCATCTCTGCCCTCACAGGTACCCATTTACCCCTGGGTGATGAGAAGCAATTCTAGTTTAAGTGTCTTGCTCAAGGACACAAGTGTCATGACCAGGATTCGAACCCACACCCTGATGACTCAGAAACCAGAACTCGAGTCTGATGCACTAAACCGCTCGGCCACTACACGCCATGAATAAATGATTATGTTATAATATTTTTGTTTTAAAGAACATTTGAAAAACTTACGTGAAGCGCACGTTTCTCCCATCCATCCAAAAGTGCAGCTACAGATGAAACTGGTTCCGCTGTTGCCACAAGTCCCTCCGTTAATACATGGCCCCGAGTCACACGGTGATGCTGCGATTAAATGACACAGGCAATAAATAATGAGGACATAGCACAGAAAGCGGACGTATGACGACAGTGACATGGTGTCACGGTGACAATGACAACTCCTTCACCGTCATAACACCGAGACTCTGAATCCCAAATAAGTCTCTTCAATCATTGTACAACTGCAGAAAAAAATGTATAAAAGTGCCTTCCAAGCAAACTGTTGTTCTTTTCCGTGGTGAGCTGTTTCCGTCTTTTTTAAATCCACATGCAACGGCGATGACTTCCCACCAATCAATAAAAAAGGCTAGTGATTCAGTGGAGGGTACAACCCATGACAAAGATCTCGGCTCCGTCTGACAAACATGGCTCACACTCTGCCCAGTGTTGTCATTGTTTTTCCACGGCAAACAGAGTAAGCATATCCCCACACTCAACGCAAAGAAGTTTTCCCACACTCTCAAATGTATGACTTTACAATCAAAAGTGAAAGCGGACACAAGAACTTAGTGTTGCGTGCAGAGTATATAACTGTATGACCTTCATTGACAGATGCACTGTTTAGGAATGAATTGAAGCGCTAAGCTTTCAATCTACCACAGTGGAACACAACTTTTTTTGGGGGTCCTCATGTAGCCGCCACAGAACACCCCTTGGCGGGGTTAGTCTCTTGTGACTAAGCCCTCCCATTTCATGTAACAAGCTATTGTTGGATTGGACCATTTCAATACGCAATGGGGGTGCTTGACTCTAAGAAAACTTCACCTTAATCTCCCCCTCCGTGGACCCCAAGTCCTATTGATATTTAAATGAAGGGGTACATTGATTGCTCATCACCAGTGACTGTGAATTCAAGCTCCTCTCATACTTTCTGTGTAATTGATTGATTGATACACACGTAAAGGCCAAGTAAACAAATAAACTAGTTGATCATCCTGGTAGTTTTTTTTTAAGAGGAGGATGAGGGCATTTTAATTTTTTTCTTACTGTTTTTTTTTCAAGGAGGAAAGAGCCAGACTGAAAAAATGTTGGATTTGAAGAAATTAGAAGTCTACAATATGGGGTCAATTCAATCAATCGTCAAAAGAATTGTGCCAAGGTGAAGCGAAAATACATTAGTCTTTTTTTTTTTTTTTTGGGGGGGGGGGTGGGGGATTAATAAATACAAATTTAAAAAGGATGTGGATTCAAAAATGGATGGGTGTGGGGACAATCAACTGGTTGTTTTTTTGGCCTAAGGCCCAAAATAAAGGGGGGGGGGTCTTGCTGTTATTCTTCAATTCCAACTAGACCAAACTGAGCCTTGTTAACATTGCGAGAATTGGTAGGCATTAATGCTATGGCAGGCAGGGAACATGACCAACATCCTGGCAGCCTGACAAAAGTTCCAAAGAACTCTGTTTAAACTTTCTGTCTCTCAGCTGCGCATGGTTTTTTTTTAGTGGCAATTCCTGATTAAAAAGATGTATATCTATTTTTTCAATTTGATTTTTTTCAATTTATTTTATTTATTTTTTGATTTATTATTTTTTTGTTTTTTTGGGGGGCAAGCTTAAAACCTTCCCAAGTTCTTTTTGTTACATAACAAATCTTTGCCCCGCTTGCCCCCCTGCCCCTAAACAATATAAAATGTCTGGCTATACCGCTGATGGAAAGCAACTTGGTTCCTATAATTCGTCACTTTACACTTTTGTTATTCTTCAAAATCCTTTGATACAATAGCACACCGATAGTTCCCACAAAAACCCAGGCTGAACAGCTTGGGAAAAGTTGTTTCCCACACTTGGTGCATTTTGAACCATGGCAGTTTCTCCGAAAAACAACACCCCCAAAATGGAGTAAATATTTGGGCTAGAAATCTTGCCCCATGAAAGCACTGTAGCTTTTGACTCGTAACACATGGGTATAATATGGACAAAGTGTTTCTTGTTCGACCAATATTCAACCAATCTCGCAGTACAGGTAACAAGGCTTTTTCCATAGCCAGCCCCAGGGAATAGAACAAACTCCCTGTTCATATCAGAGACTCTACTTCAATTCAAATATCTAAAAAACTTCTCAAAATCTTCCTCTTTTCTATTTTCTCTTTTCTATTTCTGTTTAGCTTCTGTTAAATGTCCTACAGGTTCACTGTGCAGCGCTTTGATCTTGCTAAAAGGCGCTATATAAATACACATTATTATTATTATTATTAATATTATTATGGGTTTTGGTTGTTTTCAAAATAAAATGTGAACAATGACACAAGTTTTATTGAACTGAAGATGCTAGCAAGCCCTAGATATTAAAGGCATTATACACGTTTGGTAATTGTCAAAGACCAGTGTTCTCATTTGGTGTATCCCAACATATGCATAAAATAACAAGCCTGTGAAAATTTGGGCTCAATTGATCATCGAAGTTGCAAGAAAATGATGTAAGAATAAACACCCTTGTTGTACAAATTTGTGTGCTTTCAGATAGGAATAAAAACTTCTTGCAAGAAGTTTTTATTATTTTAGTGAGAAATTACCTCTTTCTGAAAAACCATGTTACTTCAGAGGGAGTTGTTTCTCACAATGTTTTATACTATCAACAGCTCTCCGTTGCTCGTTACCAAGTCAGTTTTTATGCTAATATATATTTTGAGTAATTACCAAACGTGTACGATACCTTTAAAACTCATTAGCCTGTGTCGTTTTTGTCTAATCAACAGACATGATATTTGGTCCTTGGTAAAAAGTAGGAATATTTTATCGAATACAAGGGCTGACTTACATGTACACATGGTGTAGGCTTTAAAGGCCCTGTACACTATTGGTAAGATCGAAAAACACAAATGTTCACAGATTCACACATAACTTACATGATTTAAAGTAAGTAATGGTAGACAGGGTTCCTTAAAATATTTCTGCCTAAAATGCTATCGTTTCTGAGAATTGAGTAAAACAATAGTTTTTATCACGCGTGATAAAAACTCGATGTTTGAAAAAAACAGAAAACACATAAGGTCTCTTTTCATTATTTTCTTGTGACCTCGATGACCAATTGAGCTCAAACTTTCACAGGTTTGTTTGTTCATGTATATGTTGAATCACACAAAATGTGGACACTGATTTTGAGCCGTTACCAAAAGTGTACAATACCTTTAATAGACATTTCAGGCTATTAATAAAAAAAATCAGATTTTTCCAAGGGCAACCAAAATCGGAAATTAGACTAAAGTAGGAAGAATATCATGCCTGAATCAAGTCTATTATCTGTACAATGTATATTTTATCTTATTTAGTATTCCTTTTTTTTCTGTGAATAGCTTAACCCTAACCATGCTAAATGCTACAATATGCACCAAATGGCAGTCAACTCAGATGTCATTCTTTGACTGAATTTGTTGCATTTAGCAGTCAAGTGACTTCATATTGGTGTTGCATTTTGTTGTATTTGGCAGAGTTCATGGTCCCACATATTAGCCAAGTCACCACTACACTTATGTGCATACTGTTGCATTTAGCAGGGCAAACCCCCTCCCCTTGCTCAGTCCTAACAAAAACAACATGCCTGCACAATGCAACAAAATCCCTTGTTGCATTTTTTGTGCATTTGGCATGGTTCTCATTTCAACTGTGTTGCATTCTGTTGTATTTGGCAGGGTATGTAGAGGGACCCTGATGGGGGTTGGGGTTTTAAGGACCAAAAGCCTTGGCTTCACCTAAATCTAATTGTTGTCCTACTACTTATTACATAATTGTATAAATATCATGATTTAAATATTGAAATTGCTTAGGCGTTTTATTAGCCTATGTGTCACTGTGTAACTAAATGTAATGTTTTGCATTTGAACTTTTTTGAGATGCAAAGGACAACGGTGAAATAAATGTTTCTATTAATAATAATAATAAAGAAGTAGAGCCAAAGCCACACGGCTCACTGCCATTCTTAACAATTTCATAAAATCTACAAATTCACAAAACAGAGGGACAAAATTTGCATGTTTAGAGTCCCTGCCTGCTTCCTTTTCGGGGGCCGCATGGATTTTATTATTTTGTATACCAATTCAAAATGAGATTTAAAAACCATAAAATGTCAACTGATACATCAGAAAATAAAATACTTGCAAGTCAGACCTTAGCCTGTGCCGGTTACACGGTTAAAAACAGTTAGTTACACATTTACATTTATTCTTGTGAAAGTTAGCTACAGCAGGGTTTTTAATACAGAACAAACTATTAAATAAAACCACTGTTAACATGTTCAATGTCTTGTCTAACATGTTTCTTTCATTATTGTGTGTTGAACCGTGGAAAAACCAACGGTTGTTCAAAATTTTTAAAAGAATGACGGCCATCTTGAAAATAACAAATAAAAAGCCCCTCGGGCTTCTTTTTTTTCAGGAACCCGGACGCTAAACATGTTTTACTTTTTTACTCGGCCTAATACAAAGAGAACATTGTGGTATCAAACGAGCCGCCTTCCAAAAAGGAGATTTACCTGTCATTGTTTGACATGGGGTTTCCTTTGAAGTTAATGGTTTTTTATGAAGTGGTGAGGACTTTCACTTTGCCAAACATCTTTACTGGGTAATAACCTCCATGGTTAGACAAAACAGCTTTCTAGTCAGACTGAAAGTCAGACCATTCTGTTTTGGTTTTCACTTTACACTTGTGTATATTCAATCTCTTAGGCTTAAAGGTATCGTACACGTTTGGTAATGACTCAAAACAAATATTAGCATAAAACTTACTTGGTAACAAGCAACGGAGAGCTGTTGATAGTATAAAACATAGTAGGAAACGACTCCCTCTAAAGTAACGTAGTTTTTGAGAAAGAGGTAATTTCTCACTAAAATAATAAAAACTTCATGCAAGAAGTTTTTATTCCTATCTGAAAGCAAACAAATTTGTACAACAAGGGTGTTTTTTCTTTCATCATTTTCTTGCAATTTCGATGACCAGTTGAGCCCAAATTTTCACAGACTTGTTATTTTATGCATATGTTGGGATACACCAAGTGAGAACACTGGTCTTTGACAATTACCAAACGTGTTCAGTGCCTTTAAAGGCATTATACAGGATTGGTAAGGATAGAAAAACATAATTGTTGAATTTTAGTATTACTGAAGTTTATACTAGACCCATTTTTTCCCCCTGTAAATTATTTCCCTCTGAAATGAAGTCATATTTGAGAAAACTGTATCTAAAAAACCTATAAAACACAAGTGTCGTGGTCGGGATTCGAACCCACACTCTGCTGCTAACCATGAAGTTTATACTAAGACCATTTTTTTTCCCCTGTAAAATATTTCCCTTTGAAATGAAGTCAAATTCGAGAAAACTTTATCTGAAAACTTATACAACACAATTGTCATGACCGGGATTCAAACCTGCACTCTGCTGCTGACAACACCAGAGTTTGGGTTTGGTTAACAAGACCGCTCGGCCACGGCACAATGATGGGATTTGCTCAAATTTTGGAATGAAATACACCAACAAACAACAAATTATGAATATTAATTTTGTACTTACGACAGTTCTGTTCGTCCAGTTCATTGTTGCAGTTGTTGATGCCGTCGCAGATCAGATTTCTGCTGATGCATACGCCAGGAGTGCAGGTGAACTCCTGGGCCGTGCAGGCAACCTGGCAGTTATTCTCATCCGAGCCGTCTCTGCAATCAAAGCTACTGTCACATTGGCGGAGTAGCTGGATGCACTCCCCACTCCCACATCGGAAGTCAGTCGCAGTAAAACAATTAGGCCCTGACACGAAAAAAGCGGAAAGACAACTTGGGTTTAAAGGGAAGGTGTTTGGTATTCACTCTTAAAATTAATGGCAATAAAAACCTTCTTGGTTAGAAGTACAGCAGCTTTCGATAGTATACAGCATTTTTAGAATCATTTCACTTCAAAGTAATGTGGTTATGGAAAAAGATATAAGTTTTTGTCCCCCGAAACTTGAATCTGAGAAACGTTACTGTCAGATACGTTTCTCAGATTGTGTATTCCAATTACGGATTATTCTTCCTGTGATATCTTCGGCGATATCTCAAAAATGCAACCACCTTTTGAAATGAAATTTTCCCAGGTTAGTTTTATTGTATAGCTACGTTTTATTGTATATCTACTTTATATAAAGGATTAAAACAATTGAACGGATAAAAAAACCCAAAGGTTTACTTTACCTTTAAAGGTATAAAACACTTTTCATTTTTTACTGGTCTTTACTGGGAACCATGCAGGGCGCCGCCAACGGCAGGAAAAAAAAATCAAAATAAATTCACAAATCGAAGCCGGGGGGGGGGCTAGTTTTTCTGATCAAATTTCAACGACAATACAAGGAGGAAAACTTCACACTTATGACCAAATAATAACTTAAACACAAACTAAACAAGGATAAATACAGTCAAATTGGTTTGAGCGATTTTGTTCAATGTGATCTTTAAATTTCCCCAATTTGCGGACTCACCATACTCGCAGTCTCTCCCTGCATACCCAGTCACACAGCTACAGGAATAGATTGTACCCTGACTATCTCTGTTGCACGTACCACCACTACGACATGGATTGGAGATGCAAGGATCTAAAAAGGGTTTGGGGAGACAAAATTAACCATCAGCACTTGAGATTCATCTTAAAGGCACTGTACACGTTTGGTAATGACTCAAAACAAACATTAGCTTAAAAACTTACTTGGTTACAAGCAACGGAGAGCTGTTGATAGTATAAAACATTGTGAGAAACGACTCCCTCTGAAGTAACGTAGTTTTTGAGAAAGAGGTAATTTCTCACTAAAATAATAAAAACTTCTTGCAAGAAGTTTTTATTCCTACAACAAGTGGTTTTTTTCTTTCATCATTTTCTTGCAACTTCGATGACCAATTGAGCCCAAATTTTTACAGGCTTGTTATTTTATGCATATGTTGGGATACACCAAATGAGAACACTGGTCTTTAACAATTGCCAAACATGTACGAGGCCTTTAAGTTGAGTTGTCAAGTATTTTGCCACAACGATTTTGTATTGTAGCACTTGGGTGTATCAAGTTGGTTCAGAGATTTCCTGTTCCTGCCTTTCACCTCTTTGGAGCCCAGTTCGAATCCCACCTTGGATGTGAGCCTTGTACTGCGTGGGTTTACCCCATTTAGGGTTTCCCCCTTCCACATCTGAAACGGAACATTACTTCATTGTCTCCTATATCATCCCGTAATTGATGCTTGCGCCGTTGGATGTGTAACAAAATAAAATAAATACATATAATCGTGAAAATCAAGACATTGAGGCACATCTTAGGATTGGTCTTAGCTCTTAATGAAGTCAAGCCCTGGGTTTATTCTTCTCATTAAGACCACACGGAAGCTGGACACGATTCAGACAAAACCGAATGCAATCCTTAGCATTGCAAGGTCTTCAGCTAGGCATGGTTGCTCCAGTTGAGGGCGCTTTGAGGTGGCCTAGATTGTTGAACTAACTACGACACCCCCGCGGTGCCTGGATTGTTGAACTAACTACGACACCCCCCCGATGCCTAGATTGTTGAACTAACTACGACACCCCCGATGCCTAGATTGTTGAACTAACTACGACACCCCCCGCGCTAAGTGCAAGCAAAAGAAACTTACCCTTAACTTACCATGAAACTTACAAAGCTGCAAAATGGAATGCTTTGTTAACAAACTCAACAGTTTTCAACTATAGGAAGCTAATACTTACTTTGGCAGCAAGTTAAATATTGTTTCAGGAACTATGCACGACAGCACAAATAACAAAAACAAACACACACACAAACAACAAACAAAACAACAATACTAAAGCATTTAAAACACAGCCAGGGTTTTTCATTGTTTTCTGTCAATCAGCCAAGTGTCGGAAACACAAGTTTTGAGTGAGGTTTTTCAAAAAATGTATACATTATCGTTAATTTTGTGTTTTAGAAAAACAATAAAAAAGATTTTTTGTTTTCTTTTCTGGAATTCAAAATTCATGCAAGTTACTGAGAAAACCACAGAATGTTTATCTTGCTCAAATTACTTTAAAAAAAATGTTTATAGCTGTCTTACAAGTTTAGTAAAACTTACTAGGAGAGTCTTATACAACTTCCAATACAAAATGTTAAAAATAAATCATCCAAAATATTTGGCGACAGACAGAAATATATACCTATGCGAGAATCTTTCAAAGAATAATTTTGGACACAAACCATCTGTTGCATCTCAAATAAATTTTCTCATTAAAGGCATCGTACACGTTTGGAAATTGTCAAAGACCAGTGTTCTCACTTGGTGTATCCCAACATATGCATAAAATAACAAGCCTCTGAAAATTTGGGCTCAATTGGTCATCGAAGTTGCAAGAAAATGATGAAAGAAAAAACACCCTTGTTGTACAATTGTATGCTTTCAGAAAGGAATAAAAACTTCTTGCAAGAAGTTTTTATTATTTTAGTGAGAAATTACCTCTTTCTCAAAAACTACGTTACCTACAATGTTTTATACTATCAACAGCTCTCAGTTGCTTGTTACCAAGTAAGTTTTTATGCTAATATACACTTTGAGTCATTACCAAACGTGTACGATACCTTTAACAAAAAATATGGACTAATGAAACTGGCTGGTGGATAGAAAACATTCTCGAGTGAAAAACCCACGGCTTGTGCGCACAGTCCACCAGCGTTGGTGGCCGTGCTTCTACCTCTAGCAACTTACTAAACTCCTCGCACTGGACTCCGACATAGCCAACCGGACACTCGCAGGAGTAATCCGTGCCGGTTGGGTTATTGGTACATGTACCACCATTCTGGCATGGTTCGTAACTACACAATTCTGTTGGGAGGTTCAAAGTAGCAGGTTAGGGTTAGAAACAAAAAACTCACTCTAAATCATCGAGATGACTGTACTATAAAATATAATCACAAAATGTACAGACCACTACACACAGAAGCATAACTTGTAGACTACTCTAAAAAAAACCCAAAAGAACTTAAGGTGATCCCGTGGCTGCCGCTTCCCAGGTTGTATCGTAAACTTGGGTAACGGTTGCATGGCTTCTTCATTCCAAAGTAGTTTGGTTAATTTTTCAGTCAAGAAGCTGCTGTTGCTATGGGTATAGTACACTTCTGTGTGTAATGGTTAGTGTCAAATCATTCTACAGTTGTCATCAACGTGGCTAAATTGATGTAAAAAACACTATGCTACTGTGACTTCTACTTGACAATGCATTCAAAAACCACTAAGCTAAAGATCTTGGCTAATTTACAATACGTTCAAACTGCTAAGCCAATGTATCGTCTACTTTTTAGTGTATTTTTTTCCTGATGTACATGTATATATCATTGCTACAAACTCAATCTACAGATCTGAACATCATTTCTCTACATAGTATACAAATATTGAGTGCTTTCAGTGCTATGGTTAAAACTTTACGAGGGAAAATAGAACGCTCAGGGGATCACCGGAAAGTCATAGTTTTAACCGAAGCATGAGTAAAAGCACTCAATATTTGTTTAATAACACCCCATACATATATTGTGCCTAGACATCAAGGTACCAAGAAGTTGCTGTTGCTATGGGTTTAGTACACTGGTTGCTATGGGATAGTACATTGGTTGCTATGGGTATAGTTCATTGCTTGCAAAGATTCGCCTTTTGATTGGTTTAGAGCTCGCCACATGATATGTCTTATTTTTTACTAGAAACCGCGCAAACGCGACGCGATCTAAAACAATAAAAAGGCTGAATCTTTGCAAGGGGTGTTATAAAAAAAAAATCTTCAAGCTGGCCTGAATATTCGATTCTGATTGGTCGATCCATAGCAACAAGGAGTGTGATATAAACTTATATTGCACGGCCCATATCACACATTCTGCGTATTGTGTGTTCTAACTGCGCATCAAGTTTGCTTGAAGATAAATACATAATCACACGCACGCTCGTGGAATACGGAAAAATATAGTGGACGCAGAAGCGCTATATTTTTCCGTATACCACTCGCGCTTGTGTGATAACTTATAATAACTACACCAATTTCTCTTGGGACTGAGCTACTCTACTGATGAGTGCCTCATGAACAGGCATGCAACAACAACAACAAACAAGAGGAAAGTGCCTGGCACGGCAAGACCTTGTACTGTGATTTTACAATTTTCATTGGCATAGCTGAGAAATCAAAAATGAGGCAATTAACTCGTCAGATGAAATGCTGCAGGCTGGCATAAGAACGTAACTATACTTTTGGGGGTATTTTCATTTGAGAGACAAAAATTTGATGAAACTCTACACATCAAAAACTGTACAAGGCAAAGTCTTATAGCAGGGTATGAAAACATATATACTACTGCGAATGGCAAAGATAAACACAGCCCCCGACCCCAAAAGGGGGGGTCAGTCTACAATTGGCGAGATTTATATTACCAGGAATTGTGCAGGTGTTTCCGATGTAGGCAGCGGTGCATCGACAGAAGAAGCCGTTTGGCGATGCGCTCTCAATGCACGAACCACCATTCTGGCACGGGTTCCCACCGCATGGATCTATAGGGTGGTACAGGGTGGGGGGTCGAGGGATGAAAGAGAGGAGGGGGGTGTGAGGCGGTGGGTGAAATGAAAAAAATATCTTTAAAGATGACCTGCATTATAAATACCCACAGGGTCATTTCCACCCCCTTTATCACAAGAGGGGGTACCTTCTCTACCCTGATTGGTACCCAAACTGGGTATAGAGGGTACCCAACTGGGAGCCCTTGGGTGCAATCTTGTAATACTTACTCATATTGTTGCAGTTGATTCCGTTGAAACCTGCAGGGCAAATGCAGATGTAGTCGGATGCTGTCAGGCTACACACTCCACCGTTCAGACACGGGTTGGAGCTACACGGGTCTGTTCAACAAATACAAAGTAGTTCGCAGTTAGTAATAGTACAAGGGAAACTGAGTGGGTAAATTTTTAACAACTTTGGATTGAACAAAGAAAAATTGACTTAGAGCGGGACTTGAACCATCAACATTAGGGCTAGATAGCTCAGTTGGTAGAGCGAAGATTCAAATCCTGCTCTAGTCAATTTGTCTTTGTTCAACCCAAAGTTAATTAAAATTTACTCAGCTAGTTTCGCTTGTGGTTTATAAGTGGTGTGCTGTGGCTGTGCGGTTAAGAGCACCAGACTCAAGCTCTGGTGTTTCTGAACAGCAGGGTGTGGGTTCAAGTCCCAAACGTGGCACTTGTGTCTTTGAGCAAGATACTTTACCATAATCGCTTTGTCCTTCGGATGGGACATTAAGCCGCAGGTCCCGTGTACTAGGATTGGTAGTTCACGTAACAGAACCCAGAACACTTATCGTGGAAGAGTAGGGGTGAACCCTGGTGTTTCTGGTTCACATAGCAAGCACCCTTGTTTACAGGTTTCCTCAGGTTTGCGAGCTACAGTGATTAAGTTCATTTATGAGGCATCCTTGGTTTCATTACCAGAAAGATATAACAATAATAATGTTAATAATTACTCATTATTTCTTTCAGAAAAAATTGAGGAAATCCTGAACTTAGCAGTTAAAAAAGGTTCAGTTCAGTTTTGTGATGCACTCGTTTTAAAATAGATAGAGTCCTCATGAAAGTTGAGGAAAAAATTACAAATCTCAAACCTCACGTTAACATTGTGTAAAATGTCATTTTATTTGATACTCTTTCAGAGAGAAATTTAAAACATGACGTCGCCGGACGTCAAAAACGAATGGGTCTTTACATTCAAAAGAGGAATTTTTATACCAGTCAAAAAGTCAAATTCAATGCCGTTTTGATTGGAAATCGTACAACAAATGAACTAAAATTTCTCTGAACAAAAAAAGTACAGACCCATATAATTGAAATGCGACGTCATCAAACACTTATGGATTTTGACGAAAATTTCACTTGAAAGGTACCAAACACAGTGGCATTTTACACTGTTTTATAGGGAGGATTATTAGAGACTTATAATTTGTATTTTTCGATTTTCATAAAAACTCTTATCTATTAGAACATGAGTGCATCACAATCCTTTGTCCTTGGAGCCCCTCTTAAATATCAGGGCCCAATTTCATAGAGCTGCTTAAGCACAAAAAGTAGCTAAGCACAACATAATTATGCTTACAAGAATAAGGTTACCAGCCAAACTACTATGTCACATATGTGACTGGTATCCTGCTCATTTCTGCTTAGCAGACAATTGTTAAGCAATTTTTTTCTGCTTAAGCAGCTCTATGAAATTGGGCCCAAGTTACTACAGAAATCTACTCACCCCTGTTCTCGCAGGTGATCCCGTAGTATGAAGGCAGACAGGTGCAACGGTACTCCAACCCCTGTGATAAGGGTGTACAGGTCCCACTGTTCAGGCAGGGCTGCTGCAGACAAGGATCTAAGATTGAGCAAACAAATAAAAAAATAGTACCACCCATAAGACAAGGGGTCATGTCACCTGCACCACCACTAATCTCATATATCTAATATCTTGCAAAGTTTGTGGTGTTCAATATATAGGTGAAACAAGAACTACACTCAAAGAGGAGTTTCTATGGCCACAGATCCACAGTCAACACCCAAAAGCTGGGTACACCTGTAGGACATCATTTCAATCTTCCTGCTCACTCAATTTCTGAAGTGATTTTTTACAGGACATTGAGACATGGCTGCTGCAGACAAGGATCTAAGAATAAGCAAAACAATTAAACATAGTACCACCCATAAGACAAGGGGTCATGTCACCTGCACCACCACTAATCTCATCTATCTCATATCTTGCAAAGTTTGTGCTGTTCAATATATAGGTGAAACAAGAACTACACTCAAGAGGCGTTTCTACGGCCACAGATCCACAGTCAACACCCAAAAGCTGGGTACAACTGTAGGACATCATTTCAATCTTCATTATCACTCCATTTCTGAAGTCATTTTACAGAACATTGAAGCACTAGGTAACCACAGAGAGACTGTGTTAGCCAGATGAGTAGGGAGAAACTGTGGATAAGGCGCCTCCAGACCATTCAACCCCATGGTCTGAACATCCAAGAAGGAAATTATTAACAACTTGTTGTCTTTGCCTTCTCCTTGTTCCACAGATATCTTTCAGTCTCTCTCATTCACTAATTAATTGCTATGGTATGGACACTAACACCTTTCAAAGTCTGTAGAACACAAAGCTCATTCGGTGACAATAACACACAAAAAGTTTGCTAGAAGATAATCAATGACATCTGTTGCCACTTACTTAGGTTCTCACAGCGCAGTCCCATGTATTGTTGTTGACAATTGCAGAAGAAAGAGTTACTGTCCGAACCGAGCTGGCAAGCTCCGCTGTTAAGGCAGGGGTTGGATGCGCAGGGATCTGTGATGGAAGACAAGGGCAGATACAATCGGTTAGGAGAATGCAGTGACATAATGTACACAAGATTTAGCATAAAAGAGAAAATTCATCAATGGTTATTGGAAGAGTCAATATTTATAATAATAATAATACGCAGTTCTTATCATCTTCAAGTTGATAACCATCACATATCACTCCCATATCACTCCCTACCAGCCTAATCGCACACTCCATTCCAGCTCAGATACAAGGATTCTCAAAAAACCTCAAACCAGATACTCTTCATCTTTCAAAGGTTTTTATGCAGCTGCTCCAAACCTTTGGAACAATCTTCCTTATCAAATACGTCATGCCATTTCCCTGATCAAATTCAAAACATCGCTTAAAACTCACCCTTTCCAGAGTTATTTTGCTTAGGCTATTTCATTCTCATTCCTTCGCATTGTTAATTAATGAATATTGTAATATTTATTGTAATATTTATTGTTGTAAAGCATTGTGGTACCTTTTCTGCGTTAGAACGCTATATAAGTGCTTAGATAATTATTATTATTATTATAAAGCGCTTTAATCACACCATCTCAAAGCGATTATTATTTATTCTACAAGGTATGCGGAGCTGTGTTCAAAACATAAGACCCCATTTATTTGCATAGCACCTTGTAAAGGTTTACAAAGTGCTGTGGTGCAATCTGCAGCCAACCATACTAGAAAACACTGGGTGAACCCCTTCCATTAACGATGAGTGTACTGGGATCTTTTACATGCATTACACAGACTTATTACTCAGGTTTGGAGTAATTATCAAAGGTATACCCTCCCTTTAATAGATATTAATTTGCATCGGGAATAAAGAATATTATTTGAGTGTTTTACCCTTCAAAGTTTTTTTTACTTACTTCTGATCCCACAGTTCACGCCTTGAAAGTTCGCTTGACAGCTACATGTGTAGCTGATTCCCAGGGGGTGGGACTCACAGAATCCTCCGTTCAGACATGGGTTGGAGGAACACGGATCTTCACAGAAAAAAACAACAACAACCTCTTGTTGGTTAAGCTTTTCGAGTGGAACTTTTGAAACATATTAATAACACTGAGTTCTTATATAGCACTTTATCACACCCAATAGGTGTATCAAAGCGCTCAGTATTTTTTATCGTGCAAGGTATGCGGAGCTACATTTTTGAAGTAAGAGACCTATTCCTTTACATAGCACCATGTAATGGTTTACAAGGTGCTGTGGCACAATATGCAGCCAATCAAACCAGAAACACCGGGGCAAACCCCTTTTCTTTACGATAAGTGCACTGGGTTCTTTGACGAGCATTACACAACACACAGGACCTACAGCTTTGCGTCTAATTCGAAGGAAACAGCAATAATGGTTAAGTGTCTTGCTTAATGACATGACCGGGGACCCACACTCTCCTGATCAGAAACACCAGAGCTTGAATTCGGTCTTCTTATCAGCTCTGCCACGACACGCCACTTTGACCCATTTGAACCACTGGGGACCGGATTGTTTGCCCACTCAAGCATGAAGCACACATTATTACACAACAAAAAGCTTTCGTTCAAAGGCTTTGGTCTTTGTTTCCTTAGTGTGATCCGTAAAGTCACACACTTTTTGTACACAATCATGGCACTCCATCCGTGTTTGGTATTTCGGATCTTTCCAATCCAATTTGAAGGGATTGCAAAATAGCAACCTCATTTTTATATGACCATCATTGGAAAGATCAAAAACTTTTTCTTTCCAACCATGGTAAGCTTGGGTATTTTGGGTGAACATGGACAAAACTACAGCTTTTTAAGGGGAGAGGATAATGATTTTTCCAAACTGATGGATGTTTATATTTCTTTTGAGGCAGCTCAGATTGTCCTCTATTGGTTGTGGTTGGTTGGCGTGTCGTGGCCGAGCGGATAAGAACACCGAACTCAAGCTCTGGTGTTTCTGATCAGCAGAGTGTGGGTTCGAATCCCAGTCGTGACACTTGTGTCCTTAAGCAAGACACTTAACCACATGCTTCGTCCTTCGGAGGGGACGTTAAGCCGTAGGTCCCGTGTGTTGTGTAATGCACGTAAAAGAACCCTGTGCACTTATCGAAAAGAGAAGGGGTTTGCCCCAGTTTTCCTGGTTTGATTGGCTGCATATTGCGCCACAGCACCTTGTAAACCATTACATGGTGCTATGCAAAGAAATAGGTCTCATATCTCAACACGTAACTCCACTTACCTTGTAGGAAAAAAACTGAGCGCTGTGAGACACCCATCGGGAGTATAAAGCGCTATATAAGAACTGTGTATTATTATTATTATTATTAGTACGCCCGGACTTTCTTTGTCCAGCATGCACTGTGCATACACTCACGGTGTTTTGCTTTTCTTGACCCGTACAAAGAGGGGCAAAGGGTACTGGAACTCATGCTCAAAATCTTCCTTTTACTGGGGATTATTGTGTGATTCCCCAATTCCAGACCTTTGTCCCTTTGTCTGACCATGGTGTGACAAACACAAATCTTGAGAGATCGGTAGCGGGCCATGATTATTTCCCTTTGTTCCTCAGCATGGGGCGTTAAGTACCAGACTTTACCATTCAATGGCCGAATTAATGCCGTGGCTTTTGGCCTAGGATACGGCCGAAGTCAAAGTAAACAACTGAGAGTTTTCTCAAAAGAGAAAAATAAAATATTGATGCATTTTTACGAGATCGATTGTTGTCTCTACTTTAATCATGGTGTCATGCAGTCAAAGATATCCTATTTTGCTCCTCCTGGTGTTCCAAAACAAATTTCAAAAACAATCATGCGAAGAGGCACGGAATTTGTTGTTATTGTTTATCTCGTCATAAAGTGGTTAATGACTTACTGGGGTATTGGCAAGTTGCTCCCATATACTGCTGTCGGCAGTTGCAGTTGTAGCTAAAGCCACCATTGGTGATTATGCAGCTGCCGCCGTTCAAGCATGGAAATGATCTGCAGGGATCTACAAAAATATAAAAAAATAAATTGGTAAGAGAACAAAATATATTGTTAACTTTTTATAAATATCCCTTTTTTTCCCTGTTTTATTTTGTTTAAACAAGTTAATCACAGTTCTTAATCACAGAAACACTTTTATTGCTGGAGTGGCAAAGAGTACGATTTTTGATTTCTATGCTTTCCAAGATTTTTAGGGGTGAACGCTGCTGTAAACGGCAGGGCTCAAACTGGCCTCTCGACACCAGTGCCAAATTTCATAGAGCTGCTTAAGCAACAAACATTGCTTAGAAATTTTCTGCTAAGCAAAAAGAAGCAGGATACCAATCATAAATGGTACATGTGGAAAGCTATTTTGGCTGGTAACCTTATTCTGGAAAGCATGTTGTTATTGTGCTCAGCTACATTTTGTGCTTAAGTAGCTCTTTGCTAAAATTTCTTTGCTAAACGAAAAACGAGTTGGGCACCAGTCGTAACAATGTAAAACTTCATGGAATTTTGGTTGGTTACCCGTTTCTGCTAAGCAAGATTCTTCTGTGCTAAGAATTTTCTTTTGTGTTTACCGGCTTTACGAATATGGGTCCTGCTCTAGAATGCAGGGGTTGTGGGTTCGAATCCCACCTGAACAGCCTGTGGAATTTTGTTCATGCAAGACTTGTTGAATACTGAGGATATATAGTGCTTGTCACTTATCGGTGTAATGGGTAAAACAAAACAAAATCAAATTTTTCAAAGTATTAAAAAAACCCACCAAAATATGATTCAGGGATGAGATTTTAATTCCTGAAAATGGCTTGAGGGCCTGGGTTTCCACTTATTCTAGACCCAGAGCCTCCCAGATGTTACAATTCAAGAGGTTTACAGACTCTGTGCATCGACACAATGTGGACTATTTTGTTTTCTCCCTTCTGTGAATGCTTTAGGGGAGATGCGGGAGAGTTGAGCCATTTTTTACATTTTGCACCATTCTGCAGAGATGAAATGTAGGATCCCCTAACTAAATGTTTTAAGTGTTGAACCACCACAATAATCAATGGGACTTTGGAAATCAGAAAATAATTTTCTGAAATTGGTTTATCCATTGTAAAAGTGAAATGTACTCATAATTGTAATAATACTTTGATCCAATCTGGCATTTTAAAACTATTCCCAACAATTTTCTAAATGAATTCTGAAAAATTATATTTTATCATGGCTATTTCCTATGTTCAACTCTCCCCATGCTCATTGGCTCAACTCTCCTATAAGAGCTTAGACACTACCAACAGAGGGCATATGGACTCGACCACTCTATGGGATAGTGGTGTTTTTACTTCTTTCAAGAGAAATTGAAGGCTCAACAGGGAGATTTTGAAAACATCTGGAAATCAGGAAACAATCCTAAGAAATCACACGATGGTGGGAAGCAGAATGAAATTGATTTTGAAAGTACGACAGGGCTTCTGCCACCTTCTAGTACTTAAAGGTAATATACAGGATTGGTAAAGATAAAAAATATCAATGTTTAATTTAAGTCTGAAAGCTTACTGACTATGAAAATCATACTAGAACCATCTTTTCTGTGAAGTATTTCCCTCTGAAATGAAGTCATATTTTAGAAAACTGTATCTGAAAACTGTTAAAAACACACAGCTGATTTCGGTTGTTACAATCAAAATTAAGGACAATGTTTACATTGCTGAAAATTGTGCATGGTTTTTCACTATTTTCTCCTGACTCACAGGTTTCTTAATTCATGTATGGTTGATCACACAAAACATGAACACTGTCTGCGACTATTTTGCCAGCTCTACCAATCCTGTATAACACTGTTTAACATTCTGCTGTATAACGGCTAAATATCTTTGAACAATTATGGCTCGTGGCCGAGCGGTCTAGTTCACCGGACACAAGCTCTGGTGTTGTCAGCAGCAGAGTGTGGGTTCGAATCCCGGTCATAAAACTTGTGCCCTTGAGCAAAGCACTAAACCATAATTGCTTCTTAAAAAGTTGGTAAGGTAGTGCATTCTGCTCTACCAGGCAGGCTCCTTGTAGATGATACCCATGCCTACATCCTTACGGACTGTGAAGGGGTTAACCCTTATTCAGCCCCAGGAGTAGGTGGCAACGTGCCCCTGGTGGCAGTTGATTTGGGTCGATAGCCCAAATCAGTTAAGTGTAGCCCTCACCTTGAAGTGGCCATCTGGCCTTGTGATGATTAGGCGATCTCTCATTAAAAAAAAAAAAAAAAAAAATTAAAATGTCACTGCTCACCTGGAGTTTCGCAATTGACCCCGAAGAATCCATTGATACAGCTACATGTGTAGGTTTGCCCGCTGTTTGCCTGCGAGCAGACCGCTCCGTTCTGACACGGGTTCGGTAAACATGGATCTAAACACAACAATGAGTACTTGTTAAATGGTTTTAAATCAATCCACAAGGCTTCACATTACAACTCCCACCTGTACATTTTAACCACTTCACCTCCAAAGGTTGATATTCTTTAAAACCTCATTTTTAATTTGTTTTGGTTTTTTTTACTTACTTGTGAACTGGCACTGGAATCCGATAAAGTTGTTGACACAATTGCAGAAGTATCTTGAGCCGGTGGTGTCTGTCCTACAAGCTCCACCATTGAGGCATGGATTGGAAATACATGGATCTGGAATCAATCAAAGGTAGCATTGGGTTCAGTTGCAAGACTCTAAATATACAAGCAATATAAAGTATCCCGAGTCTGTGACCGTGGTGCCCTCCACCTCTTGCAAAAAACTACCCCCCCCAAAAAAAAAACCCAACCCAAACAACAAGAACCACCCCAACAAACCCTACATACTCTGAGAAAGAGGTACATATATTTTCCCCCATATCCCCTTTGACACAAACCCCCTTTTTAATCTAGACCCACAACTTCTACGAACTCCGATTTTAACACAAACTCGCAGTTCAAACCAACCCACATTTCAGCCAAGATTCCCACTTCAAACCACCCGCCCATTTGAAACCAAGACCCAACTTCAACCCCAATCCCAACCCGTTTCAGCCCAAACCCACTTCAACCCGAACCCCCACATGAACCCAACACGTTTTACCAGCACCCCCATATAATAATAGTGGCTTCTTATATAGCGCACATATCCGTCACCCAGTGACGCTCAAGGCGCTTTTTAACGTTCATTATTTTCCTGCAAGGTATTGTGGAGCTACGTTTTGAAGTATGAGACCAAGTCCTTTACATAGCACCATGTAATGGTTTACAAGGTGCTGTGGCGCAATATGCTGCCGATCAAACCAGGAACACCGGGGCGAACCCCTTCTCTTTACGATAAGTGCACTGGGTTATTTTACGTGCATTACACAACACACAGGACCTATGGCTTAACGTCCCATCCGAAGGACGAAGCATGTGGTTAAGTATCTTGCTTAAGACACAAGTGTCACGACTGGAATTCGAACCCACACTCTGCTGATCAGAAACACCAGAGCTTGAGTTCGGTGTTCTTATCCGCTCGGCCACGACACGCCATATCAACCCCAACCCCTATTTCAGCCCAAACCCCACTTCAACCCGAACCCCCACATGAACCCAACCCGTTTTACCAGCACTCCCATATCAACCCCAACCCCCATTTCAGCCCAAACCCCACTTCAACCCGAACCCCCACATGAACCCAACCCGTTTTACCAGCACCCCCATATCAACCCCAACCCCCATTTCAGCCCAAACCCCACTTCAACCCGAACCCCCACATGAACCCAACCCATTTTACCAGCGCTCCCATATCAACCGCAACCCCTATTTCAGCCCAAACCCCACTTCAACCCGAACCCCCACATGAACCCAACACGTTTTACCAGCGCTCCAATATCAACCCCAACCCCCATTTCAGCCCAAACCCCACTTCAACCTGAACCCCCACATGAACCCAACCCATTTTACCAGCACCCCCATATCAACCCCAACCCCTATTTCAGCCCAAACCCAACTTCAACCCGAACCCCCTCATGAACCAACCCGTTTTACCAGCACTCCCACATCAACCCCAACCCCTAATTCAACCCAAACCCTACTCTAAACTTCCCACTAAAAACCATGCACCCCCATCCATCATCCCCCTACCCTACCTAACCCACTCCAATCCCTTCTGATACTTACTACCAATTTCGCATAAGACGCCCAGGTAGTTTGAAGGGCAACTGCACTGGAATGATGTACCAAATGAACTTGGTAAACACCCCCCTCCATTTTGGCACGGCTGGGAGCTACAAGGATCTGATGTTAGAAAAAGCGTTCAATTAAAAATCAATGCAGTAAACCCTTGAACAATTGCGAAAGAATCTACAATAATTTTGGGTTGAACACACAAAAATTACTTGATATTTGAAATAAAAAGTTGCATCCCCTTAAGGTGATCCCTCTCCTGCCGCTTCCAAGGTTGTATCGTAAACTTGGGTGTTATCCCTGGCTATACGGCAGTTACAGGTTGAATGGCTTCTGACTGGCATCCCCGAGCAAAGATATTGACAAAATAGGGAGACCGCCAGCATTAGGGCTCAAAAGCTCAGTTGGTAGAGCACCAGCACGTTAATCCGGAGGCTGCAGGATTCGAACCCACACCCCGATGACCTGAACCACCAGAACTTGAATCGGCCACGACACCCTTAATTGTGTGCCAGGAGAAATCCCTATGGCAATGTCTGTACGCAACAAGCAAGAGATAGATAGTGTGGATCCGATCTTGGTCTGTGGCCGAGGTGCGTGATAATGACGATCAACACTTACTTGGATACTGGCAGTTTAGTCCCTGGTAATTGTTTAAGCAGGTGCAAGTATAGCTGGATCCAGTGACGGGCGAGTTACAGGCACCGTTATTGTTACACGGGTTGGAGAAACACGGTTCTGAGAACAAGTAGAGAATAAAACATATGCTTAAAAAGTTTCCCGTAACAACTAAAGTGGGTTCAGCGCACAGAAGCAATTTTGAAGAAAAGAAAAAAATACTGGACAATCAAAAGGTACTGGAATTCATGCTCATAATCTCCATTTTACTGGGGCTCATTGAATATTCACCAATTCCAGACCTTGGTCATTTCATTTCATTTATTCTGGTTGTGAAGCCAAGGACTCGCAGAAAAGCAAACTTAATCACTATACTAGCCAAGAACCCAACGGAGAAAAGACAAGGAAGGAAGTTTCAGTTTTAGATGTGGGAGGAAAACCCCAGAGAGTTATTCCAGGGGAAACCCACTCAGTCAGGTAGGGACTGGAAACCCAATCCACATAGTGCCCCGGCGTGATTCGAACTGGGGTCCTAGAGGTGGAAGGCGAGGAAAGATACCACTACACTAACCCTGACAAACAAGGATTGCAAGAGATCAATAGGGCTGCCATGATTGTTTTCCACTGTTCTTGGCATGGGAGGCAAGTCCCAGATTTCAGCATGCTATACCGTGATTAACGGCCAAGGCCGAGGGTCTGACCGATTTTTCATGGTGAACAGAAACTTTTTCTTGAGCGAGAAAAATAACTCCCTGGTGCATTTTATAAGAATGTTTGTTGTTTTAACTTGGTTAAAGACACTGGACACTATTGGTAATTATCAAAGACCAGTCTTCTCACTTGGTGTATCTCAACATATGCATAAAATAACAAACCTGTGCAAATTTGAGCTCAATTGGTCGTCGAAGTTGCGAGATAATAATGCAAGAAAAAACACCCTTGTCACACGAAGTTGTGTGCTTTCAGATGCTTGATTTCGAGACCTCAAAATCTAATTCCGAGGTCTCGAAATCAAATTCGTGGAAAATTACTTCTTTCTCGAAAACTACGTTACTTCAGAGGGAGCCGTTTCTCACAATGTTTTATACTATCAACAGCTCCCCATTACTCGTTACCAAGTAAGGTTTTATGCCAATCATTATTTTGAGTAATTACCAATCGTGTCCACTGCCTTTAAGTCGTGGTTTGGTTGTGAATTTTGGCTGATTTGATTCTATATCCCGTTCATCAAAGTGGTCGATATGTGGCATGGTGTGCCCCCCCCCCTCCTATTGTGTCTTCATTGTGTTCTGGGAATCTCAGAAATTAATTTTTAGGATTAAAGAGGAAGGGGATACTTCTGTACAAGAGGAAAAGAGTCTGTGCATTGATGGAACATTTGGGGAGGGGCGCCCTCTGCCAAATATTGGGAACGGTTTACACCAAGCCACCAAAATGTTTTTGAAATGTTCTCCTTTTTGATGAATTTTAAATATAACCTTTTTTATTTTGACAAATTGTTGGCATTTAAATGTGAGGGATTGGACAGGACATTTGAAGATGGGGATCTGCCATTTCCTAAATCTATCAATTTTCTTCTCTTTTACAATGAAACTCTTTTACAAGGAAATTTGTTGGAAGTTTCTACCCTTGGGTAAAAGATAAACCCAGTCGGAAACAAGTGGTATTTGAAGCTCTGCATGGTGTGGAAAAGTAAGGATCAACTATAAATAAATAGTAAACTTGCGGGTGTAACCATGTTGGAGATCTTTCCTACCTTGATATTGGCAGTTAACTCCCTTGAAGTTCCCCGAGCAATCGCAGAAATAGCTAGCACCCGAGTCGCTGGTGAAACACTGTCCTCCGTTCACACATGGATTGGAAAAACAAGGACCTAGAGGGCCAACAAAAATGTATAAACCATTACAGGTGCAAATATCACCAAACGTGAGTGAGCAGTTCACCTGGATCAGTATTTGTCTGGCTAACAAAAAGGTTACTAAAACTTTAACGCAATATCATAATAATGACAGTAATAATAATTTTTGTTAAAGGGATTGTATACGTTTGGTAATTGGAACCCACTGTTTGTTTCAATCCCACATAGTTGTAGATATCGTCGTTGTTTTTACGAAGTGGCAAATGTGTCAAAAATCATAAAATTTAGCAAATCGTTTTTTTTGTAAATTATTGATGTGTTCAATGCTGTTAACATTTTAACAAAGTTTCAGGACCTAATATGTAATATTTTCGTAATTACACCAATTAGAATAACCAACGAATAATATTTTACATTTTTTGTTTTTACGAAGTGACAAATGAAAAATCGCCACTGAAGTCCATTGAACTACATAGCGCGGGCATGGTGCCAAAATAGGCATGGTTTAACGTTTGGGTTTTTACGAAGTGACAAAA
Source organism: Plazaster borealis (assembly GCA_021014325.1). Lineage (NCBI taxonomy): Eukaryota > Metazoa > Echinodermata > Asteroidea > Forcipulatida > Labidiasteridae > Plazaster > Plazaster borealis. Next base: position 6,975,353 of record CM037468.1, read on the forward strand.
CATTTCATTACGGTTTTTACGAAGTGACAAACCTAAATACGCATTGGTTTGTACACAGCGCTCTGCGGGCAGGTCTGTTTTGGGGGTTTTACGAAGTGACAAATTTGTTTAGGAATTAAATACTCATCAAAACAGTCGCAGAATTGAAAAATACTTACAGTTCTGAATTACTGAAGTATTCAGCTCTTTTTTGATAGTAAACTTTCAAAGAAAAAATATTAAGTAGTGTCCTAAACAATAGTTTTAAAAATAGTTCAACTTCAAACGCGATTTTCTAAAAACCCATATTTTTGGCTGCAGGGCTAAAGCGTCGCTTCGTAAAAACGGCGACGATATATACCACAAAAGTAACCCGTGAAAATTTCATTTCAAAAGGTGGTAGCATTTTTAAGATATTGCCGAAAATCTTAAGTGGGCAGGAAGAATAATCAGATTCAAATTTTTTGCAGATTCAAATTTTTGGGGGATAAAAAGTTATATCTTTTTTCCATAACCGCAGTACTTCAAAGTGAAAAGTTTCTCAAAATGCATTATACTATCCAAAACTGCTGTACTTCTTACCAAGTAAGTTTTTATTGCCATTAATTTTCAGAGTCATTACCAAACGTATACAGACCCTGAAGAAGGAAACCGCAAGCTTGATTACAGCAGCGCAAGACCAGTCTCTAAGGACAAATGTAATGAAGACAAGGATAGAGAAAGCAAATGTCTCTCGTATGTGTAGAATGTGTAATAAAGCAGAGGAGACTGTATTTCATATTGTCAACGAATGTAGTATGATGGCCCAGACGGAGTACAAAGGAAGACGTCCAAGTGCTTGCGAAATGGTACGACCATGTTCCAGAGAAAGTTGTGGAGACCGACCAGGTCAAGATCCTATGGGACTTTAACATTCTGTTACATTTTGCTGCTAGAATTACCCCTAAAAATATGTTTTCCCATTCCCATTACCGAATTTAATCTTCCTATGATAACTAATGAACGACAGAAAAACCGATCAAATTTTCACACTCAGTTGTCTCGAAACACAATTTTTGGCACATTATTTGCTAACGCCCTTTCCCCGGTAACTTTTCGTTACGTCTTTCTTCCACGCACATGATATTATTAGAATCTTACCAATCGGAGTTTGACAGTGGGTACCAGTGAAGGTTGAAGGGCACTGACACTGGTAGGCATAATTTGGAGTTTGCCAGTTGCAGAAACCATTGTTCTGACATGGGTTGCTATCGCAAGGATCTGTGGGAAGAAAAAGATTTCCATAAAAAAAAATCTACATGGGCTTTATTTATTTTGGTTAAAGAAGTGAAAGAGCAACTCTTAGCATATGGGGCAATTTAAAAAAATAAATAAATAAAAAAAAGTGGGTTTTTTCTTTTCTTTTCCCAAAATTGTTTTAACCCACCCATCCATCGTACTGTTCAACCAATGACAGTGCATTAAAACAAAAAGACAGACTCATAACAATTGTTTGTTTGTAGAGCTCAGAGAATGCTGTGTGTGGAGTAATTTGAGGTGGAAGTTGGTGCACGCTGCAATGTAGCCTGCGTGACCATGAAATCTTTAACCCTTTAGATACCATTCATCTCTGTATAATCATCACCAAACGCCCAGACATGGTTTTGTTGTTGATTTTTTGAGAATTTTTTTTACGGTAAAAGTGAAACAATACTATAAATCAGAAATTTTGTTTTGTTTGCAGAAACATAGACACTAAGTTAACATGAGAAACATTGGAAAATGTCAATTCAGGTTATGACCTTTACTTTGACTTTTTTAGTTGAGTGGAAGTAGGTCAGATCTTGCAGCTGTTTGCGGCCGCTATGAGCATGTTGGTACAAGCCGTTTGTGGCCACTGTGGTCTCTAAAGGGTAATAGGGTCAGGATACGTTCGGTAATGACTCTGAAAATTAATGGCAATCGAAACTTACTTGGTAAGAAGTACAGCAGCTTTGGATAGTATAATGCATTTTGAGAAACTTTTCACTTCGGAGTACTGTGGTTATGGAAAAAGATACCACTTTTTATCCCAACAAAATTGAATCTGAGAAGAGTTACTGCAGTAACGCTTCTCAGATTGTGTATTCCAATTGCAGATTATTCTTCCTGCGTGGACAAACCGCTCAAGATTTGTTGGCAATATCTCAAAAACGCTACCACCTTTTGAAATGAAATTTTCACAGGTTAGTTTTATGGTATGTATCTACAACTATATAGGATTGAAACAAACAGTTGGTTCCAATTACCAACCGTATACAATCCCTTTAACTGGCAAACCACAAGGCAATCTGCATTCTCCAAAACACAATTAATATTGGTTACCGTCCTGGGCCCAATTTCAAAGAGATGCTTAAGCAGAAAAAGTTGCATACAAATTTTCTGCTAAGCAAAAATAAGCAGGATACCAGTGACAGAGCGTACATGTTACATGGTATTTTAGCTGGTTACCTTATTCTGGTAAGCATAATTATATTGTGCTTAGCTACTTTTTGTGCTTAAGCAGCTCTATGAAATTAGGCCCTGGGCCCAATTTCATAGAGCTGCTTAAGCAGAAAAAGTAGCTAAGCGCAACAAAATATGTTTACCAAAATAAGGTTACCAGCCAAACTACCATGTCATGTGAACAATTTGTGACTGGTATCCTGCTTATTTCTGCTTAGCAGAACATTTTTAAGCAATATTTTCTGCTTATTTTCAGCTCTATGAAATTGGGCCCTGGGAACTTACCCAGTGAAGTCTGACATCTGAGCCCCACGAAACCAAGGGTGCATTGACACGTATAGACAGTCGGAACACCAAACCACTGACAAAAGCCATTGTTCAGACAGGGAAAAGTGTTGCATGGATCTGTCAGAGATAGCGCGAGGGTGCAAAGGATGGTGGATGAAAAGGATGACAGGGTGGGGGGGGTGAACAGATCGGACGAGTCAGTGCAAAAAGAAAAAAACGTCGGATCTCGGTGCCAAAGGTGCACCCAGGAAATTTGTTGTCAATGAGATACTATATTTGTACACACATTTCGCATAGAGAATACTTTTGTTTTTTTAACTACACAATTTTTTTGCACTGACAAGTTGCAAATGTAGAAGGAAAAATGGGTTAAGGTTTGATGAAGATTATAAGACATATGATGGTATTAATTGTTAGTGATTCAAAGGAAAAGAAATGATTTCGACATTTATGGGCAATTCAGAGTTGTCAATGTAAAAAAATATATATATATCTACATAAAAAGTGAAAATTAAATTTGTCAATTTTGTTTTTTAATCATAGGAAAGAAACATTTTTTAAATCAAAAAAATTGGGGGTGAGCTTCCCAAAACAATTTGAGGAAAAAAAATATTGAAATTTAAAAACATTGACAATTCTGAAAGGCTCGTAAAACACAATGTTTTGGGGTTTTTTGCGTAACAACCACCATGTTGCCCAGGGAGACAGATTTCAGCCACCATTTCATTCACCTGGAACCTTCTTGAATTGTGCAGACTGTGTTACTCAAGATAGACTTTAAGGTCAAATTCAGTTTTGTGATGCACTTACTTTCAAATAGATAGAGTCCTTATGAAAGTGGAAAAAAAGTTCACAAGTCTCTGATATCACAATAAAATACCATTGTGTTTGATAACCTTCTAGTGCGAAATTTGTTTATTGTCCAAGATTATTATTGATAAAGTGTGTACTGTCCTCCTTGAGGTGTATCTAACCAAAATTAGACAGCCAGCCAAACGCCATTCAATAACGACATGAGAGTCAGGAAATAGCCTCCAAGCTCCGGTGTTTTTATTCAAGCCACGGAGGAAAGACGTCAGTGAACAAGGAGTGAAAAGGCAATGCTTCTCGCAGGCGTTAACTGAGAAGGCAGTAGATTGGGAAGGATCTATTAGTCACAAAATGTGAAAAATGCAGACGTAAACTTTCGCCAGCAATTTGTGAAAAACGTGGTTCTGAGAATGAGCTTGTCAATAGAGGGCGCAAATAAACTTAATGGGAAGATGGATCCAGAATAAAGTGCTATAAGGTCATTAACTGCAATTTCACATCTGTAATGATCAAAAAGTCATTAAATGAAAAATGGGTATAAATTTGAAAAAAATAAATCAAAATCAACAACTAAATGTTTCACTTAGAAAATGAATGTTTCTATTTGCCAAACAAATACTTTGAAGACCACTCTAGATCAATAAACTCCATTTACCAGGAGCTCCAAAATATACAAAACCAATTTTATGAAATCACTACAAATTGCACTAATGACCTAATAGTCCTGAGCCGATGCAATAATCTATGGGAAAATGAGTGCATGACAAAACTGAATTGGACTCTTAAAGCCCCTCTTTAAGAGACTGTACTTAGATTGTCCTCCTTCATTTGCATCCGATGAAGTGGTCGTTGCTAAGAAAGCTCATGCAGGTATTCTGAAAGTGCTTCCACTACCATTTCTTGTTTTATGGGTATATGAAAAGACTGTGCAAGTCTCGCGCATATCGAAAACGAGAAAAAAATCGAACGAAGACTATATTTTTCTATGAAATCAAATCTTCTTATTATTCTCAGGTTTTCTTCTTTATTTTGTTGAATTGGTTTTACTTTCATATTGTTTATCAACTTTAGTATTACATTTTCAACATCATATACAATTTTCATGGCCATAAACTACATTAAACTAAAATAATTGACATAACAAAATCCCACTCACTCCATATGGTTGGGACCACAATGGTACAAATAGGCCCGAGACTTGCACAGTCTATTGCGAAAACAGAGGTGAGTTTGAAAAGAAAAACTTAAAACAAGCACAAATTTGACGACTTTAAGGACAGTCCGTCGTAACTCACTTAGCACTTGACTACAGCGGCTCCCTGTGTAGCCTGCAGCACACTGACATCGGAAATTCGTCCCCAACAACTGACACGTGGCTCCGTTTATACACGGGCTACTCGCACAAGCGTCTACAGAGGAAAATCAAATTGGAAAAATTCAAAATCCAAAATCAGCCGATCCTTTGAAAAGTTGCACTCCTGTTAAAAAAAAATTATTTTGTTTAAACAGCTACTTGAGCGAAATAGTTTAAAAGTGAATGCTATTTAAACTTGTTTCTATTGTGTTTGTTTATCATTTAATTGTAATTTTGATTTTTGTACACTTCTGAAATTTTCGTGATTATAGATAAAAAAATTAGGCCCCAACCTCAAGGTTTTGAAAACTAGAAATGCTTCTGCCGTTGACAGCGTGCGTCAACATGACAATACTTTGACGTCATTTGTTTGAGGTTGCTTTGTTATACCTTCATGCTGCAACAAAGCGGCTATACAAAACGGAGCTCCCACATATGACATAACATGAGTAATTATGTAACAGTGCTTTTCGCGAATCTTTTCTAAAATGCACCGGAGAAGGGTATTCAAAATGATTATTTTTTACACTATTAAAATCAGTTTAATCTCATGTGAACTCAACTTCCTTATTGATTGAAAATATTTGAAATGAATTTCAGCAAAGATCACTTGTTTTCGTTTTCGTTCAAGTAGGTCTTTAAAGCCATTTTTTTTTTGGGAAATAAAAAGACAAAGGAGGGGGAGGGGGGCTTTCTCACCAATAACACTACCACAGTTCACACCAGTATACCCCGCCGAGCACTGACAGTGGTAGATGTAGTTAGGACTCAGCCAGCTGCACACACCTCCGTTGATGCACGGGTTACTGCCACACGGATCTGTCAAATAAAATGTTTAAAAATTATGACTTAAAGTTCCATGTGAGATTCAGAAAGAAAAAAAGAAGGAAAACTAATTGGCTTCTTCTCTTGTATGCAAACAACAAATCAAATGTCAAATGTTGAGGTCCACGTCCAACAGCCATCGTGTCGCAATTGGGTCACAAGCTGGCCAGACGAACGATGTCACCCGTCCAGTTTTCTAATTGGGCACTCATTGACGTTGGGCCTAGCGGCCTGATCAGCAGCCCCACAGTCACACTCAGGTGTTAGCTTCATATGCCACTTGTGTAGCATGTAGCCAGTGCGCCTGTGGCCTGTGAGGAGCATGTTGAGGCGACACCAGCTCTTTCTGGGAAGGTTGAAGCAAGCTGGTACTTCAGTAGTTGACCGAAGGATGTTATTGTCGATAGGTTTTGAGGCATTGCATGGTGGGGTATCAATGTCTATTTGGCTTGCGGTAACACAATGTGTATAATCTACTTTGCTGTGTAGATTTTTGTTCTTTGAGAACTTGTCTTGCTATGGATTCTACTGCCGTGGAGTAGATTTCAGAATTCGGGAGACTACCAAGTTCTGAAAACTACTACCTGGGCGGAGGGTAGGAAATCGATCGGGTACTTTCGCTTAGTGGATCGAGGGGACTTCTCGTTATTAACTTCACTGCCGCAGAGTGAGTTCTTAATTTGTCTCAACGTTTCGACTAGCTTGCTCTAGTCATCGTCAGGAGACTGTTATTGTCGTCAACTAACTGACAAACTAATTGACAAACTTTACAGGAGGTTGTGATCATGACTTTACAAATCCACAAAATTGGGGGCAGTTTATATTTTGTCTCGAGTGAAACCTTCCAGAAAATTAAGGCTTTGCTTGAATCAAGTGACTTTAGCTACGGCTATGGCCCAACGGCTGAAATGAACATTGAAAGGTGGGCCTTTCAGTGATCTGGGCCCGATTTCATAAAGCTCTTTAAGCAGAAAATCCTGCTAGCAAGTTTCTTCGCTAAGCAAGAAATGAGCGGGGTACCAATTGCAGCAAAGTTAACTGTATGGTATTTGACCGGTAACCTATTTTTGCTAAGCAAGAGTTTTCTATGCTTAGCAAGTTTTTATGAAATTGGGGACTGTTAATATCGGCACGGCTTTGAGTTACATTCTGGTGGATTTACAGAAATCACCGCAAATGGAACTCGATGATTAGGACATCACTCAGGGCTATTTCTTCCTTCCTGTTTAAAGACCAGTTGGCTGTCAGGTTGGTGTAGTGGTATCTTTCCTCGCCTTCCACCTCTAGGACCCCGGTTCGAATCCCACCGGGCGCACAATGTGGATTGGGTTTTCAGCCCCTACCTGATTGTGTGGGTTTTCCCCTGGAATAATTCTCTGGGGGTTTTCCACCCACATCTAAAACTAAAAAACTTCCTTCTTTGTTTTCTCTCCATGGGGTTCTTGGCTAGTACAGTGATTAAGTTTGCATTTCTGAGAGTCCTTGGCTTCACAACCAGAATTTATAAATGAAAATGAAATGAAATCTCCCAAGGAACGTCCGCAGACAAAGGGGAGATTTACGATAAATCCTAAAATAAGAAGGAACAACAAATCTTGACAAAACACCGCGCTTGTTATACGTACTTATTGCTTGATTACAGAGGTTACCAGTGTAGCCTGGTGCACACAGACATTGGAAGTTCGTGCCCAGCCATTGGCAGGTGGCCCCGTTGAAACATGGGGTGCTGATACAGCCGTCTGACACAGAAAAACAAGTCTTTTGATCATTTTGAAAAGCGTGGTTTACGATGACACCTCTTTTATCTGATTCCCTGTAAACACAGTACTGAGGCTAGTTCCATTTCATGGAACGGGCCGGACTACTTGAGCCTAAGATTGGTTTGTTTTTAGGGAACTTTCTGCAGAATCAGGGAGAGTATTGGCAGCTCTGGGGCAATGGAGGCCATGTACTCAGTGTAGTGCCAGGCCCGGATCTGGTGTTTCTTGCAGCCACTACTAAATGGGCTGCAGCACCTTGTACACCCTTAAAGGCACTGAACACGTTTGGAAATTGTCAAAGACTAGTGTTCTCACTTGGTGTATCCCAATATATGCATAAAATAACAAGCCTGTGAAAATTTGGGCTCAATTGGTCATCGAAGTTGCAAGAAAATGATGAAAGAAAAAACAACCTTGTTGTACAAATTTGTGTGCTTTCAGATAGGAATAAAAACTTCATGCAAGAAGTTTTTATTATTTTAGTGAGAAATTACCTCTTTCTCAAAAACTACGTTACTTCAGAGGGAGTCATTTCTCACAATGTTTAATACTATCAACAGCTTTCTGTTGCTCGTTACCAAGTCAGTTTTTATGCTAATATATATTTTGAGCAATTAACAAACGTGTACAGTGCCTTTAAAGGTGCTACATAAATTTGACTCATATTAAAAAAACAAAAAACAAACAAACAACAAAAACACCTTTCTTAAAATGCTTCTGCTTGTTCAAGCGCCTCGAGTACCTTATTGGTAGATTTTTTGCTTTGTTTATGCAAGTTTGCCCCAAACAAGGCCACTCTTGGTAAGGGGCTACAAGAAGAAAATTATTGAAGATGAAAATAACTCAGAAGAGCTGGAGGTAGAATTCAAAATTCCTCTTAAAACAGTCTAGATTGTAGGATGGAGGGAAACATGCACCAGGCAAGGAGTTCCAAAGAGATGCAGTACGTGGAATAAAGCTGTTGGAATGGCTCTTTGTTCTACATCTCAGCAAATTAAGAGTGTATGGGTGAGAAGAAGCAGAAAGTCTGGTATCCCGCTCAAACATTCTGACAGGAGGAACTAGGATACATGCACTATATAGGACAATAGCGAATTGAAAAACAAGAATGAAGAACAAGATGGCTTGTACCACGTTGACATCCTGCTGCACATCATTTGGGCAAGCGAGGGAGTCTCACCTTGTACAATTTCACAGTGGACGCCGCCATACGACGGTTGGCACTGACATTGGTAGGCAAAGTTCGGATTCAACCAGTTACAAATTCCATTGTTCTGACACGGGTTGCTGCTACAAGGATCTGTAATGTCAACCAAAAAAGTAACACCCTCAAGTTTGTATCAAAATGGACGGTTATACCCACTCCAGATGATGAACAAAGTTTATCGCTGGAAATGTCAAGATTAACTGCGGGGGAGAAAACCCCACAGGCTTCTCAGGCGGGATTCAAACCCTTGATTCCTGCATTCTAGAGCAGGGCCCAATTTCATAGTGCTGCTTAACCACAAAAAATAGCCAAGCACAACAAAATTATGCTTACCAGAACAGGGTTACCAGCCAAAATACTATGTCACATGTACAATTTGTGACTGGTATCCTGCTCATTTCTGCTAAGCAGAAAATTGTTAAGCAATATTTTCTGCTTAAGCAGCTCTATGAAATTGGGCCCAGATGTTTTAACTACTAGATCACCGAGTGTGCCCGGTGACCTGAGGCCAGTTGGAATTGGGACCTAGGAGTGGGTACCACAAACAAATTAATTTGATAATGAGCCCTGGTAGGACGCCAGTCTCGTTGCACTGCACTGATGTTCTTGGTATAAAGTTTCTTTACAACGCGAATAAAATTTTGACTCATGTTTGTTCAAATTTTTACCTGATTAAAGAAGCTGAAATTTTGTTCGCATAATCTTCCACAAATAGCAAATATCTTCAAAAGGTAACATTATTCCAGAAAATCAAAAGGAGATCCACGCTTCTGTTGTAAACATCTTGTAACGATTGACGTGTGAGCATGTGTGCGCGTGTGCGAAATGCGTAGCAACTCCCGGAATCAACTGTCTCATCAACTGAAGGAAAGGATTTGATTAGTTGTCAAACACAAAAAACCTCTTTACCATAGACAAATATTTCTCTATGGTAAAATCAGGGCCCCATGTCATTGAGCTGCTTAGAGGGTCTGTACACCTTTGGTAATTGGAACCCACTGTTTGTTTCAATCCTACATAGTTGTAGATATTATACCATAAAACCAACCTGTGCAAAATTTCATTTCAAAAGGTTGTAGCAGTTTTGAGATATTACCAAATCTGGAGCGGTTACGTCCAAGCAGGAAGAATAATCTGCAATTGGAATACACAATCTGAGAAACGTTACTGCAGTAAGGCTTTTCAGATTCAAAGTTTTTTGGGATAAAAAGTGATATCTTTTTCCATAACCGCAGAACTTCGAAGTAAAAAGTTTCTCAAAATGCATTATACTATCCAAAGCTGCTGTACTTCTTACCAAGTAAGTTTTTATTGCCATTAATTTTCAGAGTCATTACCAAACGTATACAGACCCTTTAAGCACAAATCTTGCCGAGTGCAAAACAATTGTTCTTACCAGAAAAAAAAGTAACCAGCCAAACTAACAGGTTTTATGTAACGCTTGCAACTGGTATCCTGCTTATTTTTGCTTAATAGCAGAAAGTTTAAGCAGCTCTATAAAATTGGGTCCTACAGGTTTACCGGTCGATGGATAGAAAGAATGATTGCTTCTGAAATACTCACTTATGATTACGTTACACGTGGTTCCTGTGTAACCGGCTAGGCACTGACACTGGTAACCGGTGCCAACTTGTAAACAAGGGGCTCCGTTCATACACGGGTTGCTTGCACATCCAGCTTTTATTTCAACAAAACAACAAAGAACCAATTTTACTATTTGTTAAAGAGGGACTCAACCATTGCTTTCTTTTTCATTTTTATTTCTTTTTTTATTTCCAGGCAAACAGTAGAAAGAATAAGCAGTGAAAAAGGGACTACACAGAGAACAAGCCTGCGGATAACCAAAAGGCAAAAATAGTCACTATCTAAAGCCGATCCAGACAATAAAAACCTACAACAGCACAAACAAGTACAAGAACAAATACATCATAAAAATTGTGAAAATTACACATAAAATATTGGTATTTTTGTGACTTGAAAAGTTAAAATTCATCAGAACAATAGCAAATATCAAATAAATAAACAATTGTCAAGAAAACAAAATCTTTAGCTTTCTGTGGTTAATGCAATGCGAGTAATTGTGGAATTTTAAACTTACTCAATTGGGTTCCGCAGTTGGGTCCGGCGAATCCAAACATGCATTGACACGTGTAAGTTGACCCCGCCCCACTCTGGCATGCACCGCCGTTCAGGCATGGGTTGTTCAAACAGGGATCTGAAACAACAAAAACAAGGTACCTTACTGGTTTGTTCGGGGGGGGGGGGGGTAATTTTGTTTCTTTCCGGGAGGGGAGGGGGGGGGGCAATTTTAATTTTGCAAGTAGCACTTCCATCGGGAATTCTTGAAAAGTATTGCCAATACACCTTGTCGTGGCCGAGCAGATAAGAGCACCAGACTCAAGCTCTGGCGTTTCTGTTCAGCAGAGTGTGGGTTCGAGTCCCTGCCGTGACACTTGTGTCCTTAAGTAAGACACTTAACCATTATTGCTGCGTCCTTCGGATGGGACGTAAAGCCGTTGGACCCGTGTGTTGTGTAATGCACGTAAAAGAACCCAGTGCACTTATCGAAAAGAGAAGGGGTTCGCCCCGATGTTCCTGGTCTGATCGGCAGCATATTGTGCCACAGCACCTTGTAAACCATCACATGGTGCTATGTAAAGGACTTGGTCTCATACAAAAACGTAGCTCCACAATACCTTGCAGGAAAATAATGAACGTTTATGACGGATATGTGCGCTATTTAAGAAGCCACTATTATTATTATTATCATTATTATTTATCATGTCTCCAATACGGTGCAGACATCTTGTTTTGCTGCTGTTCAAGTCAATGTAACCACAAAGAGGCTGGGGGGACAAAATAGTCTTTGTTTACACTCTTTGATCATTGATTCATTGAAAATATACATAAAGTACCAGTGATAAAAGGGTTTGAATACTCACTTGTTACTACGGGAATAGTACATGTGTTACCAGTGTAACTTGCAAGGCACTGACATTGGTAACCGTTTCCGTTGGGTAAGCACGTGCCTCCATTCTGGCATGGGTTGATGTTAACGGAGCAAAAATCTGTCAAAGAGAAAAGGTAGCGTGACAGGTGTAGAGCGAGATTCAAGAATTTAGTCCCCGCCCCTTTCTGCGTGTGCCGAAACCTCTGACTCAAGTCCGCCAAGTTAAACCCCTGATACAAATTGCAGACGAGCTGCCGCCACAAAACTCACAGGTAGCTGGTTTTCTGGACACATTTTTATAAAACTCACAGGTCACTAGTTTTTTGGACACATTTTATAAAACTCACCGGCTACTGGTTGTCTTGACACATTTTATAAAACTCACAGGTAACTAGTTTTCTGGACACATTTTATAAAACTCACAGATAACTAGTTTTCTGGACACATTTTATAAAACTCACAGATAACTAGTTTTCTGGACACATTTTATAAAACTCACAGGTAACTGGTTTTCTGGGCACATTTTATAAAACTCACAGATAACTAGTTTTCTGGACACATTTTATAAAACTCACAGGTAACTAGTTTTCTGGACACATTTTATAAAACTCACAGATAACTAGTTTTCTGGACACATTTTTATTAAACTCACAGGTAACTAGTGTTCCAGACACACATTATAAAACTCACAGGTAACTAGTTTTCAGGACACACTCTATAAAATTCACAAGGTGTTACATCAAGATACTCACTCAGTACTTCGTTGCAAGTTAGACCAGTGTAGCCTGTCTGACACTGGCACCGGTACCCTGAGCCAACCTGTGAACACGCACCGCCGTTCAGACACGGAATGCTTATGCACGCATCTGCACAAAGAAAAAACCAAAGGACAAATGATAAAGCAAAATGAAAAGTATTGCCCGACTGTTGACCCGTTGCACGCAGGTCACACACGGCGAGAGTGCCAAGCTCACCATTTTGGGTGTCAACACGGTAAGCGTGTAAATGCAGCGTCTCCTAAAATTCGCACCGCTCTGTATAACACACAGGGACATTGCTTCCCAAAATGGCTCACCAAGATGGTTGTGATCATGACATCAGGTAAATTGGGTCATTTGACCTTCTTCTTCCAGTATGTGGGCAAAACAAACAAAAACCTGAAAAACTAATTCAACTAACATAAAAATTTGAACCTGTAACTTCAAAACCAGATGACCAAGAACTCTCAAATATGGGTTTTGGAGTTTTCTCAACTATTACAAAAATTGTACAAAACTAACACAAAATCATGTCAGTGACCCCCCCCCCCAAAAAAAAAAAAAACCCTCAAAAGCCCACCCCTAGATTAAATTTAACTTAAGGGTACCTTGCAAGACCACAAGTCATTAAACAGTCTGTAATCATTGACACTAGATACACATAGAGTACCAGTGGTAGTAGGGTTTGAATACTCACTTATGACAGAAGCACATGTGTTACCAGTGTAACCTGTAAGGCACTGACATTGGTAACTAGTTCCGACGGGTAAGCACGTGCCTCCATTCTGGCATGGGTTGGTATTAACGGAGCAAAAATCTGTCAAAGAGAAAAGATAGCGTGACAGGTGTAGATATAGCTAGATTCAGGAATGTTAACCTGTGAACATTCATAAACATCCCCCCACCACCTGCATCCCCCGCTTCCTCAAGCAGTGCCCAATCACAATGCACCTAAAAGTCTGACAAAAGTCAGCCACATCACAAATTGCAGCCATTTTGAATGCATCATCATGTATTGTGTGTAGTGCATTTTGCTTTGTACAACAAGAGGCATATAATGTCATTACAGAGTGCATTCCCTTTACAGTTTTTTTCTGGAGAGGCAGTAGGGTGTCATGACCAAGCGGTTTAGAGCATCGAATTCAAGTTCTGGTGGTTAAGTTATCGGTGTGTGGGTTCGAATCCCAGCCATTACATTTGTGTACTAGAGCAAGATGCTTTACTATAATTGCTTCTCTTCACCCAGGGGTATAAATGGGTACTTGCGAGGGTAGAGGTTGATATTGTGTTTGAAAAAGCCTTCGGAGCGCCATGGCAGCTCGGGGCTGTATACTCCCCAGGGAGCTGAGAAAGATTAAAGAAATGTTATTGGTGGGCCCAATGACCAGGGCACTAGTGTAAGGCGCATTGATATGTTTTTGTTAAATGCACTATATAAGAACAATTTTGCAGTGTACTGTAAGAAAAAGTTCTTAAGTGTTAGTCCTCACGTAGTGCCCGCCTCAAAACCCCCACCCCCAAATTGTTTGCGTTAGTTTTTGTTTGCATAGCAGCAAGTTTTGTTTTGTTTTTTTGTGCGAGGCTGGCGAATGTTTTTTCACCTTCATGTCAGCCATTTTATTAAAAGATCCCAAACTTTCCATGCCCGCGCTTGACTTGAAAGTGTGAAATTTTTTGATTGTCTACCATTTTCATCTTTTCAAACAGTATTTTTATAACATTGCAACTTATTGAAAGGTTTGTATCTAGTATTCATTTTCTACAACTATTTTTAACTGGTTCATCTTTTTAGCTTACTGTGTATTTTGGCTGGTCAAGACGTAATTGTTTGTAAAATTGTTTAATTATCATTGTTTTTAATTTAATTTATGACGTTTAATCCATTTTTGTTTGCTTGTATTTCAGCGCCTTGAGGCGGAACCGATCTGCAACTGTTTGCGCTTTATAAATCTCTCTTTATTATTATTATTATTATTTTGGGGGAAAATAACCTCTCTGATGTAAAATATAGAGGGTGCACTGTATTGTGACTGGCCGGTATTCTATCTTTGATACTCACTGATTACTTGTGTGCAAGTGTTACCAGTGTAACCCGGTGCACACTGACACATGAAGGAGGAACCAGCCTGGGTGCAAGCACCTCCATTCTGACATGGGAAGTTTAGACACTGATCTATGGAAATAGAAATAGACATTTATCTTCCAGAGAAAATAGGTCTTCATTAGGAGAAGGCATGGGCCCAATTTCATAGAGCTGCTTAAGCAGAAAATATTGCTTAACAATTGCCTGCTAAGCAGAAATGAGCAGGATAACAGTCACAAATAAACCTTTTCGACATTCTCAAAGCATCATGGGAAATAATTGAAATACCCGGATGTGGATGACAAACAAAACTTCGTCGTGTGCATAATTCGAACGGCGGATCACGTAAGTTGGCAAGTTTTTCACGTTTTACTTTAATATTTTGAAGAGTTTAGTCGTGATGTTTTCATAGTTGTTTACTCTTAATACAAGAAGTATAATGAGTGGCTGAGTTGGTATAAATATAGGTAAATCCGGAGAAATCATTGGGGATCCCCTCGGCCAGTGCTGCCAACGAACAGCGTAGGACCCGGCATTAGGACCGACCGGTCATACATGGTACATGGTATTGGTACATCCTGTTTACGTAATGTACAACGCACGACAACAATATTAAAGTAAAACGTGAAAAACTTGCCAACTTACGTGATCCGCCGTTCGAATTACGCACACGACGAAGTTTTGTTTGTCATCCACATCCGGGTATTTCAATTATTTCCCATGATGCTTTGAGAATGTCGAAAAGGTTTATTGTACATGTGACATGGTATTTTGGCTGGTAACCTTATTCAGGTAAGCATAATTTTGTTGTGCTTAGCTACTTTTTGTGTTTATAAGCAGCTCTATGAAATTGGGCCCAGACATTTAATAATAATAATAATATTAATAATAAGACTTGTAATGCGCACATATCCACCCTGCTGGGTGTTCAAGGCGAAATAGTTGATCAAACAACAGCGGGTAACTATAGTCACAAACAACAAAATTAAATTTCTTGAGGCCTGGTTCTTGATAATTTTACCTTAGATATTGTCTCGGTAAAATAATACTTGGTTCTTATATAGCGCTTTATCACATCCCTATGGGCGTATCAAAGTGCTCAGTATTTTTTCCTGCAAGGTATGTGGAGCTTCGCTTTTGAAGTATGAGGCCTATTCATTTATAGCACCATGTAATGGTTTACAAGGTGCTGTGGCGCAATATGCTGCCGATCAGACCAGGAACATTGGGGCGAACCCCTTCTCTTTACGATAAGTGCACTGGGTTCTTTTACGTGCATTACACAACACACGGGACCTACGGCTTTACATTCCATCCGAAGGACCAAGCAAAAAAGGTTAAGTGTATTGCTTAGGGTTTGAATACTCACTTATTATGACAGTAGCACATGTGTTACCAGTGTAACCTGCACGGCACTGACATTGGTAACTAGTTCCGACGGGTAAGCACGAGCCTCCATTCTGGCATGGGTTGGTGATCGTGAGGCAAAAATCTGTCAAAGAGAAAAGATAGCATGACAGGTGTATAAAACTTGTTTCAAGAATTTAGTCTCCGCCCCTTTCTGCATGTGTCAAAACCTCTGAACAAACAGTGACCAACCACAATTTGTGACAGTATTCTGCTCATTTCTTCTTACCAGAAAATTGTTAAGCAATATCTTCTGCTTCAGAAGCAGGTTACCAGCCCAAAAGGCGTGTCATTCACATTGTTGTGACTGGTGCCCCTTCAAGCAGTGACCAATCACAAGTAAGTGTGCCCCCAAATCTGATTTTGGTACAGGGATGTTTTGGTTCATTCCTGACTTTCGATAAATATTTTTAATCAAAAGGGCCTTGAATTTGACATTTTGACTGACGAAAAATTCCTCCTTGGGGATGTACAGACCAATTAGTTGTTGAAATCCAATGAAGCCATGTTTCAAATTTCGCTCTGAAAAAGTCAGTTATCAAGCAAAATATCCCCGTACAAAAATGTAAAGACCCATTTTTCTCATAATGATGTCATAAGATGATTTGGATGTTGACAAGTTTTGCGCTGGAAGGGTATCGAATACAATGGCAATTTACACCATTTTAACGTGAGGTTAGAGACTTGTAATTTTGTCCCCACTTACATGAGGACTCTATCTATTGGAAAATGAGTACATCACAAAATTGAATTGGTATTTTCCCTTCCTCTTTAAAAGGTCTGTATACGTTTGGTAATGACTCATAAAATTAATGGCAATAAAAACATACTTGGTAAGAAGTACAGCAGCTTGGGATAGTATAATGCATTTTGAGAAACTTTTCAATTAGAAGTACTGCGGTTATGGAAAAAGATATCACTTTTTATCCCCCAAAAATTGAATCTGAGAAGCATTACTGACAGTAATGTTTCTCAGATTGTGTGTTCCAATTGCAGATAATTCTTCCTGCGTGGACATAACCGCTCCAGATTTTCGGCAACATCTCAAAAACGCTACCACCTTTTGAAATGAAATTTTCACAGGTTGGTTTTATGGTATATATCTACAACTATATAGGATTGCAACAAACAGTGGGTTCCAATTACCTAACGTATACGATGCCTTCAAGTTCCTTTGTGGTTCATGGCACAAGATGGTATTTTTTGTTTGAGGCTGATGAATGATTTTCACATTCATGTCAGCCTTTTAAAGGTCCCAAACTTTCTGCTGAGTTGCAACAGTGAATTTTTTCGTCCGTTGAACATTTAGGGGGAGGGGGGGTAATAGCCTCTCCCCGGGGTAAACTATAGAGGGCGCACTGTATTGTGACTGGCCGGTATTCTATCTTTGATACTCACTGGTTACTTGTGTGCAAGTGTTACCAGTGTAACCCGGTGCACACTGACACGTGAAGGAAGAACCAGCCTGGGTGCAAGCACCTCCATTCTGACATGGGAAGTTTAGACACAAATCTATGGAAATATAGAAATAGACATTTTATCTTCCAGAGAAAAAAGGTCTTTATTAGGACAAGGCGAGACATTTTGAAATAGTTGAGCAAACAACAGCGGGTAACTAGTCACAAACAACAAAATTAAATTTCTTGAGGCCTGGTCCTTGATAATTTTACCTTGGATTTCGTCTCGGTAAAATAATACTTGGTTCTTATACTAATATAGCGCTTTATCACATCCCTATGGGCGTATCAAAGCGCTCAGTATTTTTTCCTGCAAGATATGTGGAGCTTCACTTTTGAAGTATGAGGCCTATTTATTTATAGCACCATGTAATGGTTTACACGGTGCTGTGGCGCAATATGCTGCTGATCAAACCAGGAACATCGGGGCGAACCCCTTCTCTTTACGATAAGTGCACTGGGTTCTTTTACGTGCATTACACAACACACCGGACCTACGCCTTTACATTCCATCCGAAGGACGAAGCAAAAAAGGTTAAGTGTATTGCTTAGGGTTTGAATACTCACTTATTATGACAGTAGCACATGTGTTACCAGTGTAACCTGCACGGCACTGACATTGGTAACTAGTTCCGACGGGTAAGCACGAGCCTCCATTCTGGCATGGGTTGCTGTTCGCGAGGCAAAAATCTGTCAAAATGAAAAGATAGCATGACAGGTGTATAAAACTTGTTTCAAGAATTAAGTCTCGGCCAAAACCTCTGACCAAACAGTGACCAACCACAATTTGTGACAGTATTCTGCTCGTTTCTGCTTAGCAGAAAATTGTTAAGCAATATCTTCTGCTTCAGAAGCAGGTTACCAGCCCAAAAGGCGTGTCATTCACATTGTTGTGACTGGTGCCCCTTCAAGCAGTGACCAATCACAAGTAAGTGTGCCCCCAAATCTGATTTTGGTACAGGGATGTTTTGGTTCATTCCTGACTTTCGATAATATGTTTTTTATCAAAAGGGCCTTGAATTTGACATTTTGACTGACGAAAAATTCCTCCTTGGGGATGTACAGACCAATTAGTTGTTGAAATCCAATGAAGCCATGTTTCAAATTTCGCTCTGAAAAAGTCAGTTATCAAGCAAAATATCCCCGTACAAAAATGTAAAGACCCATTTTTCTCATAATGATGTCATAAGATGATTTGGATGTTGACAAGTTTTGCGCTGGAAGGGTATCGAATACAATGGCAATTTACACCATTTTAACGTGAGGTTAGAGACTTGTAATTTTGTCCCCACTCACATGAGGACTCTATCTATTGGAAAATGAGTACATCACAAAATTGAATTGGTATTTTCCCTTCCTCTTTAAAAGGTCTGTATACATTTGGTAATGACTCATAAAATTAATGGCAATAAAAACATACTTGGTAAGAAGTACAGCAGCTTGGGATAGTATAATGCATTTTGAGAAACTTTTCAATTAGAAGTACTGCGGTTATGGAAAAAGATATCACTTTTTATCCCCCAAAAATTGAATCTGAGAAGCGTTACTGACAGTAATGTTTCTCAGATTGTGTATTCCAATTGCAGATAATTCTTCCTGTGTGGACATAACCGCTCCAGATTTTCGGCAACATCTCAAAAACGCTACCACCTCTAATGAAATTTTCACAGGTTGGTTTTATGGTATATATCTACAACCATATAGGATTTAAACAAACAGTGGGTTCCAATTATCAAACGTTTACAATCCCTTTAAGTTCCTTTGTGGTTCATGGCACAAGATGGTATTTTTTGTGTGAGGTTGATGACTGATTTTCACATTCATGTCAGCCTTCTAAAGGTCCCAAACTTTCCGCTGAGTTGCAAGTGTGAATTTGTTCGTCCGTCGACTATTTGGTGGGGGAAAAAAACCTCTCCAGGGTAAACTATAGAGGGCGCACTGTATTGTGACTCGCTGGTACTCTATCTTTGATACTCACTGGTTATTTGTGTGCAAGTGTTACCAGTGTAACCCGGTGCACACTGACACATGAAGGAAGAACCAGCCTGGGTGCAAGCACCTCCATTCTGACATGGGGCGTTTGTGCACAAATCTATGGAAACAGAAATAGACATTTTACCTTCTGGAGAAAAAAAAGGGTTTTCATGAGGACAAGGCCAGGAATTGTGAAATGGTTGACAGTCAGAGGTGCATGATCCTGTTTGTAACTCCAACGTAAGCCATGCCCGCATTCTAACCTCTTAGAGACCATTCTTTTCTGTGTAATCATCACCCAGACATGGGTTTTATTGGTGATTTTTGAAACAAATTTTGTATTGTAAAAGTTTCAGAAAAAAACAATAATAAACAGAAAAGTGGTATTGTTTTAGAAACATAGATACTATGTTAACATGCGAAACATTGGAAAATGTCAATTCAGGTCATGACCTTTACTTTGACCTTTTTGGGTTGAGTGGAAGTAGGGCATTTTGGTACAAGCCTTTTCAAACCGCTATGGTCTTTAAAGTGTTAAACATAAATTAACTCAACTGGCTAATACAGGGAAACATCTCGAATGCTCCTAAACAATCGGGGCAACTGCTACACTGCAGCAAACACTATACATTTATGTCTGTGCAGCCAGCATGAACTGTTAAACCTCTCAATGAAACCATTATCTTCTTTATAAAGACAACTACAGCCAATGGTATACCTTCTTATCTACGGTGGGATTATAAGAAACAGACAAATCCGGACGACTGTAAAATGTAAAACTACTACTACTACTACTACTACTACTACTACTACTACTACTACTACTACTACTACTACTACTACTGTGTGTTTATAAAGCATTTTTAAAAGACAAGTAGGTTTCTCAAATCGTCTTAAAATATCATTGTTCATTAGAGCATTCCTGAAACCAATTCAACTCCTTAGGAGTATGCAGCACCGTCATTCACATCATTCACATCAACAATCTCCACCCTCCCAGGTACCCATTTTACTCCTGGGTGAAGAGAAGCAATTAGTGTTAAGTTTGTTGCTCAAGGACACAGGAGTCAAGACCAGGACTCAAACCCACACTCCAATGACTCAGCCGCCAGAATTTTGAGTTCAATGCACTAGACCACTCGACTAGAGGTCTGGGGGGAAAAAAATACAGCTCTATCCTTCTCCCCCCCCCCCAGGTGGAATTTTTAATTTATAAACTTAATGAACTTACTGAATATCTGGCAGTTGTCTCCACTGAAGCCTGAAGTGCACTGGCATTGATACACAATGGTGTTGCCAGCCCAAGTACACTGACCGTTGTTCAGGCATGGGTTATTGTTACAAGGATCTGATGAGGAATGAGGCAAAGGGAAAGAGAGTACATGATTTTACTTATGAAAAAAATAAAATGTGATTTTTGCTTTGAAAGAAAAACCATTGACTCCTTTTTTATTAATGTAATTATCCCTAGTTATTACTAATAATAATAGTGGCTTCTTATAAAGCTCTTAAATCCCGTCACTCAGTGACGCTCCGCTCATGGCACTCCAACATTATTACCCCTGGTCACTGGGCCATTTATTTCATTCCTTAAACCATCTCAGTTCCCTTGGGAGTATACAGCCTGTGCTGCCAAGTATGTAGTGCACTAAGCTAAATAAATCACAAGAACCATCTCTTCCCTCACATGTACCCATTTACCCCTGGGTGATGAGAAGCAATTCTGGTGAAGCGTCTTGCTCAAGGACACAAGTGTCATGACCGGAATTCGAACCCAAACCCTGATGATTCAGCCATCAGAACTCAAATCCGGTGCTCTGAACCGCTCGGCCACGACACGCCACTAGTAAAGTACTCATACAATAATTCAAGAGGTCGCTGGTTTGAGTCCACCATCAACCTATTTGTCTTTGCTTGCAACCCATTTACATTACACTTACTGAGTAGACTTCCACAGTTAGTTCCCATGTACCCTACAGCACAAGAACACTGGTAGTTTGAGGATCCGATCCGGGTGCATACACCACCATTGAGACAGGGACTATTGGCACATGGATCTGAAATTAAAAGAAACCAAAAACGTCAAGATTTACAATTTTGCTGAAAAAGCACAAGTCTGATTGACTGAAATACTGAAGTGGTTGTTAGCCTCAGACATGTTGAGGCTTTTTTTTTGAAGATTTTGATTGAAAGTTCAAATTACGGGAAAGTTCCATTCAAGAATTTTTGAGTCAGGCCACCAAAACTCAGGAACTATTCGCTCTTTGAACGGTCAGTCATTTGCGTGTAGAGCCTCGAATTGGGGACAGCAGTGAATAGAAGCATTATACATAACTCTGTATTGTCATGGTAATGTAATGACACTTTCATCCAAACAGATGCATAAATACAATACAAACAAAGAATGAAGTCAAGGCTTTACACGCACATGGCGGATATGCAGGTAGTAAATACATCATTTTCAGTGAGTGAGTGTGTTTTCAACAAAATACAGAAACAAGTTGTCTCAACTATAACAAAATGTTCAGGGTGCAGAAAATTCAACAAGCTTGAGTGGATGAACGAACAAGGACGATTTCACAAATTCCACGAATGGATGATGGAAAGGAAATAAATATTAGCAAAGAAATTTAAAAACGTGGAAGTTAAGACGATGTAAAAACAAATGCCGCCCTGCACAGAGAAATAGAAATCAAAACACATAGGAGTTAATGTGAAACAAAATACAACTTCACAGCAAACCATGACAAATGTCAATTTTGCCCATCACCAAAAAACACAGCTCATCACAGGACAAGGTTGACAGTACACACTTAAGGAAAGGAGTGCCTCGACTGGGATTCGAACCAACATTCTGAACACTGCTTGTTACACCAGTGATGCTCCAATGGAATTCCTCCCCCCCCAGTTTCCTTCTTGTCCCATCCCGCAAAACCTTTTAATATTCAAAGGGAAATCCTGGATGTGCTGTGCCACTGACTAGCCACATCACACAGGTTGGTATTGAACCCAAGACCCACCCTTTGCTAGACGAGTGGTTAGCACACTGCATTAAACCTTTCCTTACCATAGGCGACTTTAGTCGACTGCACTCATACCCCCCCCCCCCTCTTCTATTCCATTGGCAACTTCAGTCGACCAAGCTTACAGTTTTTACACACAGAAAGCATTCAAGCCCAAGCACAAAGGCCATTTGTAGTGAAGCTATAGTTTTGCTCATGTTCACCCTCCATACACAAGCTTTCAATCATTGGAAAGAGAAAGATTGGATCTTTCCAATGATGGTAAAAAAGAAATAAGTTTGCCATTATGCAATCCTTTCAAATTCGAGTGGAAAGATCTGAAATGCCAAACACCTAAGAAGGGCCATAAAGAAGTGTTTGAGTTTACAAATCACACTGAGGAAAGAGAGACAAAGAACTTTGACATGTACTGGCCGATCTCAATGACTTTTTGATAATGTGAAAGTAAGAATTTTGTTTATTACTTATTTTGCTGTAAAATAATGTCTTCAATGTGATAATAGAGTTAATAAAAATGGCCTTTGAACGAAAGCTTTCTGTTGTGTAAAAAAGTGTGTTTCACACTTGAGTGGTCAAACAATGCCGTCACCAGCTGTTGTTTATGTCAAAACAATTCGGTAATGAAAGAGTTAACCTGATGGGATGAACGACGAATGAATGACGACAAAACGTTTGGATGTATTAAGAAACGAAACAGGAGTGAGGAAGCAAGTAAACCTTTAGCAGATGGTGCAGATTAAGGAGTGAATCCACTCTTCAATAGTTTACCTTTTTAATTGGTAAAATGGAAGGAAGGGTGCGGTAAAAGTCATCATCAGGGTGTGCAAAGATACAAACACAAAAATTCAAATACAAAGAACACAATTACATGGTTGGATGGTGTTTTTGTTGTTGTTAAATTGCAGCCATCGTCTTCTGTATTCTGTTCTTAAGTGTGATGTAATACCACTGTGAACCACACCTTTTTCTCATAAACTGGCTCGGCAGGAGATTATGTGTGTGTCCCCCCCCTGAAGATTCTGTGTGTCCCCCCCCCCCATACGATGAACTGTGTACAAACTTCTTCTGATAGCGCCCTCTTTTGAATCAACCTCCTTCAGCCCATGTTAATTTCCCATATGGGGGACAGAATCTCCGGGGGACATATTTCCCCAGGCTCCAACAATTACCTGAAGCCCATAGGAAAATGCATTCGACTAGTTTTTCCATGTAAGATTTATGCAAGAAAACCCAAAATATTTTGGACTTGCCTTCCAGATTATGATTAGCAAAGTCTCAGAATTGCAAGTTTCTTTTAACAGAAAAACCTTTGAATGATTGAATAAGTGATATCTGGGGTGCGTTCTGGTTGCGCTTTCGGTACAGAGTTTTAAACAGAGAGACAAAGCCTAAGCCGGAGTCACAAACAACACCAAAGCTGGAACTGAAGGCCATGTCCGAATTGGCGGCTACAGCTATACGGCTACGGCTTGATCGTTGCGTCATCATGCGTTGAAGTATAGGACATCCATAGCAACACCCTTAGCAACAGCCGTAGCTGTAGCCGCAGCCGCCAAATCGGATACGGCCTAAGCCAAAACTGTAGAAATTGAACTCTTGAACACAGGGTACAAGACCAAGTTGGCAGCAACATGATAAATGTAGGGGGGGTGAAACCCGGTGCTTTTTCGGTAAAACAAACACCAACACACATTGAACTCTTGAACGCAGGGTACAAGACCAAGATGGCAGCAACATGATAAATGTTGGGGGGGTGAAACCCGGTGCTTTTTTCGGTAAAACAAACAACAATACACATTGAACTCTTGAACACAGGGGTACAAGACCAAGATGGCAGCAACATGATAAACGATGGGGGGGGGGGGGGGTGAAACCCGGTGCTTTTTCGGTAAAAGAAAACACCAATACCCATTGAACTCTTGAACACAGGGTACAAGACCAAGATGGCAGCAACATGATAAATGTTTGGGGGGAGACCTGGTGCTTTTTCGGCAAAACAGACACCAATACACATTGAACTCTTGAACGCAGGGTACAAGACCAAGATGGCAGCAACATGATAAATGTAAACAGACTTGAGAGGTGAGTGCAATTTAAAAAAAGATGCTGACAACAACAAGTGATTTTTTTTGTTTATGTGGATGGATGGATGGGTTAGCGGTGGCTGTGGGTATACAACACAAGAAAGTCTTGCTGGGAATTACTTTTCCTGGATTGGCAGTTGATGCCTTCGTACTCCTGGGTACATTGACACTGATACACATAGGTCATGTCAATTCCGCTACAGTTACCTCCGTTCAGGCATGGGCTACTATT
This sequence comes from Plazaster borealis, assembly GCA_021014325.1. Classification (NCBI taxonomy): domain Eukaryota; kingdom Metazoa; phylum Echinodermata; class Asteroidea; order Forcipulatida; family Labidiasteridae; genus Plazaster; species Plazaster borealis. Next base: position 7,000,007 of record CM037468.1, read on the forward strand.
GCAGGGATCTAAGAAAGAGCGACGGAACAGGAAGCAGGGAGGAGGCAAACCAAGGAGAGGGGGGGAATTAAGAGAAGGGATTGGAGAATTGAAGGAAGGAAGGAAGATTACAAAATATTGTAAACCAGGAACAAAGGAACGGAGGAAGATGAGGAATTATAAAATTTGTCATCTTCAAGATATATTTCGAATCTTGTATTTACATAATTGAGAACTTTTGGGTTATGTCTTTTTTCAGAATAAAATTCCATGCTTTGAACCTTCCGGGTTTTGAAAGTTTGAGAGTTTTTTATGCCAATCAGTTTTGAGTAGACAATATTTGTGGGGCTGCTTTCTTTGTTTTTTGTTTTTTTAGCAATAATGTGAGTTCTGTAACAAAACTAAATCAAAAACATATTACTACTGATGTGAGATCTTTAAAACAGAGGATTTCAATTTTCAAATATAAACTGCATTTTTTGACAAAGCTGTAAATTTTGTCTAGATAAATGCCAAGTAAAATAAATGCAAGATTTCCGATTTAAAAATCAAACCATGTGGAATCACCCAATTGTAGTCTTTTATCAGTGACCTTCGTCTCTCATTGGCCAGAATGGAAACCATGTGATACAAATTGAATGCTATGATTGGCCAGAAGAGCCCCCCTTTTCTTTTTTTTTGAATATGAATGAGAACCAACCTAGTAAAGTTTCACAGAACTGTCCCTCAAAGCCGAACGTGCACAGGCACTCGTAGCTGGACCCTGTGCCGATTCTCTCACAGATGCCCCCATTTTGGCAAGGGGTACTTACGCAAGGGTCTTGTTTTTTTGGAAGGAAAGTGAAAGAAAAGTGAAAAGAAAGAAAATAGGAGCAGGAGTAAAGAGAGAGAGGGAGAGATAGAGGCGGGTCCATGGTCAATAAAACAAGGAGGAAGGGAATTGGGGAAAAGATAAAAAGCACCATATTGTTAGAACTACAGAATATTAACCCTTCCCTCTTTGGTATTTATTTCTATGAATCCATCAAAATCCAACAGCATAAATGTTTCCTTAACTGGGAGCTTACCACTTCACGTCAGATGACGTATATCAGAGCTACCAAAATTGGATCTTGCAATCAGGGAGATTTTGTGCACTCAAGCAGGCAGATATTTAGAATTGACATTCAACATATTAGGGGAAAAACTTCAATAATCTTGGGAGATTTTCAAATTTGTCCATCAGAATATAGAAAGATTGGTTTGTTTTCAGGGAACTTTCTCCAGAAACAGGGAGAGTTGGCAGCTCTGGTAAATGCACACCATATTTTTCTTGACTGATGGTTTTTTTAACATCTGGAACAAATTCCGGAGCGCCATAAATTTTTTGCTCGAAACGACGCTCCCCTTTCTTTTGCATGGAATTTTTGAGGGAATGGAGTTCAACAGCCCTATGTATTAATTTAATCCAGCAAACACCTTCGAATGCCATCTGTTTTTTGCTTGAACCCCCCTGTCTTTCGCGTGGATTATGGATTTGTTTGAGGGAATGGAGTTCAATGGCCCTATGTATTAATTGAATTCAGCAAACACCTGCTGTTGGGTTCTAATGGATTAGAGGGGGGTGGGGGGGGGGGTTAGGGTTAAAGGTAATATGTTAACTAGCATATGCTGGTTGGAGTGAATATACGCCCTGTCTGTGTGTTTGAGGAAGGGGGAGGGGGGAGGGCGGATTCAATACTACCATGCAATGAACTCATGAATTAGCTGAGCCTTGGCTGAAAGTGAAGGAAAAACTGTCATCAAGGTAATAACACTAACATTAAAGTATCAAGTTGTAAAACCACAAGGGAAACTGACTGGGTAAATTTTTTAACAATTTGTGGGTTGAACAAAGACAAATTGATTATAGAGCGGGATTTCTCAGGTAGTAGAGTGCCGGCACGGTTGTTGGTTCAAATCCCGCTCTAGTCAATTTGTCCTTGTTCAACCCCAAACTATTTGAAATTAAAATAGTTACAATTGTAAATCTAATCAGATTAAGAATAGGGAATGAACAACCTGACGCTAACAATTAAACCCACACCTGAACTGCCCCCCATCACTGTATATTGTGTGAGACTGGTGCTGTGCTAGCTTGCAATCGAATAGCTTCGCTACACCGTTTAAAACAAATATATATAATTATGCAATTCTGCCCCAAACAAGGCTAAAAAGCCACTCTTGGTAAGGGGCTACAAGAAGAAAAATATTAAAGATGAAAATAACTCAGAGGAGCTGAAGGTAGGAATTGATATTCCTCTTAAAACAGTCTAGATTGTAGGATGTTGTTTTAAAAGCAGCTCAATCAAAATTTAGGTTCAAAGTTCACAGAGACAGCTTAGCACTAACATCCCCTGCAAATTGTTGGCTAAGCAGATACGTTTGCTTAACACTACTTTCTGCTACGCATTGGGTCCTGGTCACTGTATCCCACTGGGGCAACTGATGACTATATCAAGTTTGACTTCAATTGGGGTAACAAGTATTATGGAACCACACTCCAAAACAATTCTAATCTAACACCACATCTGACACCCACACCTGTAAGGCTTTCCTTCACAGCTCCAGAGATCCAAATGACTACATCCCAAAAGGCCCACCACACACACAGACACACACAAAGTTAAAGGAAGTCTTGGGAGGGTAGTTTGAGGCTCTGTGGAGTTTCATTGTAGGGGCATTAAAGGGTCATGGTGAGGGTCATTCAAGCTCTTTAAAGGGTCATTAAAAGGTCATGGTGGGGGTCATTCAAGCTCTTTAAAGGGTCATTAAAAGGTCATGGTGGGGGTCATTCAAGCTCTTTAAAGGGTCATTAAAGGGTTATGGTGAGGGTCATTCAAGCTCTTTAAAAGGTCATGGTGAGGGTCATTCAAGCTCTTTAAAGGGTCATTAAAAGGTCATGGTGGGGGTCATTCAAGCTCTTTAAAGGGTCATTAAAAGGTCGGGGTGAGGGTCATTCAAGCTCTTTAAAGGGTCATTAAAAGGTCATGGTGAGGGTCATTCAAGCTCTTTAAAAGGTCATGGTGAGGGTCATTCAAGCTCTTTAAAGGGTCGTTTAAAAGGTCATTGTGAGGGTCATTCAAGCTCTTTAAAGGGTCGTTTAAAATGTCATGGTGAGGGTCACTCAAGCTCTTTAAAGGGTCTTTAAAAGGTCATGGTGAGGGTCATTCAAGCTCTTTAAAGGGTCCTTATAAGCTCATGGTAAGGGTCATTGGAGGGTCAGGAAAGGTCATACTCAGTATTGTTAGACGGTTGTTGGAGAATCCATAGCGTCGTTGGTTTCATTGGAGGGTCATTATAGGGTCAAATTTGGCTTGTTAGTCTTAGAGTGTGATCAATGAACGAGACAAAACTTACTTGGTGCTATTTGACAGTTTTGGCCAATGTAATCATTGATGCAGGTGCAAGTGTAGATTCCATTCTGATCAGTGAAACAAGTTCCTCCGTTCAGGCAAGGGTTGTTCGGTAGGCACGGATTATCTAAAACAATAATAATAACAACGTGTGTTATAAAATAATTTTGCGAAAGACGTGTTTAGAACCTATTAAAGACATCGATGATTTCAAGAATTATAAAAAGGTGATTGGTTTTTTGGTCACGTGACAAGATTGCAAGATGAGAATTTTTGATGGAAGCATAAAATGATTTCAAATGATAAATATTTGCCAAGATTCTAATAGCTCCGACTTCGTTGGTATTGAGCAAAGTAAAAGCTAGTACCAATGAATTGTTTGGTAAAGGGCACATTGCCTTCAATGTATCCTTTAAATATCTTTCTGACCATATTCATTTCATCAAAATGCTTTTTATAGCCCAAAGCGCCCAATCCAAAGGCATTGTGCCCATATAGGGACACGTTGCCTTGGATTGGGCGATAAAATGCATTTGAAAGCGTTTGTTGTGAAATGAACATGGTTGGAAAGATGTTTTAAAAGTAGAATATAAAGATCCACACAAATATGCCTCGAAATTGTGTGGATTTTCTTGTACTTTGTGAACTAATACGGTCTGCCATTTAGTAGAATCAAATTTTTGTTTCCACAAAATGTTAGACCGTGTTAGTTCACGAAGTAAAAGGAAAACGACACTATTTCGAGGCATATTTGTGTGGATCATTATCTCCTACTTTTAAAAAATCTTTCCAATCATATTCATTTCATAACTAACACTTTCAAACGCTTTTTATAGCCTAAATCGCCCAATCCAAAGCAAACTGTCCCTTTAACTACAGAAAAGGTCATCGTAATCCTGGTTTTACTCTCATTTACTCTTTAGCGAATGCTTTGATGAGGGAGTGATTTGCAATGAGCATGTAAAATTACCGAGAAGGCAATGAAAGCGGAAAAATGTTCAATTGAAGATTTTCAAGAAGAGGAAACTGTGTACAAGAACAGGATGATTTCAGAGTTGCTTTTTTATCCAGAGTGTAAACAGAGCATATTGAACTGAAATGACACCATGGAAACAAACAAAACTAAAACACTGAGTTTTTGTGGCATAACAAAAACTAAGTGTTCTGATTTGTGAATAGCAGGTAAATACCGACAGTTAAATCAAATGAAATATATGAACATTGAAACCATTTAATAGAGCTTTACAATATCTATTTTATTGGAACTTTTGGTTTGGACAGGAAGCCAGGTCAATTCAAGTCACTAAAAATTTAAAGAATTCTCATACGTCAGACTTTCACAGACAATGCGCAGATTCAAATCATGACAGCTGTGGTTCTCAAGATATGAATTTTTTCAATAACAAACTTAAATTGAAACCGATGACATCATTACTAATTTCTTATCTGTGCATTGAGATTTAAGCATGTGCTAAGCTTTAAACTATTTGAAGTTGCAACAGGTTTTCAGCAAAAAAAGTAAATTTTAAAAACTTGTCACGAGAGGATGAGGATGATGACATCATTTCTCTTCTAATTGGAAGGCCTAAAGGGGTCATGACAACAATAGCTGTGGTTTGCCTTTTGTGCACAATGATATAGCAACTTCATGACTTTTGATCATCATTATATTTTTTTTTTTTTTTACATGGTTGCAATAATTCCCAATATATGAATTTGAATTTCCATTTATTTATTTGTAATTTTTTCTTTCTTTTCAGAAGCAACAGCTAAGCCTTCACGGCCGTGTCTAAATCGACGTCTTTCGGCAGTGGCTACAGCTGGATCACTATAACGTCCTTTTCTTTAATGTTGTCACTGAAGCCAATGGTCATAGCCGTAGCCACAGTCACTTAATTTTCCAAGCTACAGCTTAGGCTTGAGCTATGGCCCCACCCCTCCTCCATTTCGCCCCAAACCCTCCTCCACTTTGCCCCAAACCCTCCTCCACTTTGCCCCAAACCCTCCTCCACTTTGCCCCAAACCCTCCTCCACTTTGCCCCAAACCCTCCGCCACTTTGCCCCCACCCCTTCTCCACTCTATCCCCTCCCTCCTCCTTCCTGACCCCACACAAAGAAACACATTTTAAACAATACCTGTTTGGCACTGTAAGCCAACCCACTGTTGAAGACATATACACTGGTAGGTGCTGCTGGATTGGCTGACACACTGTCCACCATTCAGACAGGGAGATGTGGTAAGACAGTAATCGGCAACTGCATTTGGACGGGTAAAAGGGCAGACACATGGCATGGCAACAGACAACAAGTACAGTTCAGTTAATTTTAGACAAGCTTTGAGAGGACTGCGGTGGAATTGTTCAGCAGCAACAGGTGGTTAAAACAGGAGCAAAATATTAGGTAAAAAGGAATCAATAAATAAAATTTAGAAAAGTGTTTGCTCATTCTGTGAGGGTTTGACTGCGGGGAATTGTTCAGCAGTAACAGGTGGTTAAAACAGGAGCAAAATATTAGGTAAAAAGGAATCAATAAACAAAATTTAGAAAAGTGTTTGCTCATTCTGTGAGGGTTTGACTGCGGGGAATTGTTCAGCAGTAACAGGTGGTTAAAACAGGAGCAAAATATTAGGTAAAAAGGAATCAATAAACAAAATTTAGAAAAGTGTTTGCTCATTCTGTGAGGGTTTGACTGCGGGGAATTGTTCAGCAGTAACAGGTGGTTAAAACAGGAGCAAAATATTAGGTAAAAAGGAATCAATAAACAAAATTTAGAAAAGTGTTTGCTCATTCTGTGAGGTTCGACTGCGGGGGAATTGTTCAGCAGTAACTTAAGGTGCTTAAAACAGGAGCAAAATAAGTAAAAAGCTCATTTTGCCAGGTTTGAGGTAGCACCGATTGAAATAATCTCTCTGTAGCTTAGTTCACACTACAGAGTTATTTCTCAGGAAACGAAACCCCAGGTTATTCCTGCCATGAGAATTTTAATCCCACTTAATGCAATTTGTCTAGGGAAAAATCAACAAACAGCGACCTCAATGAGGTCAAAGGAAGACCTATTATTGGCTGAGAGATGTGGCTGGCGCGTACGCGCTTGCACAATTCTCTTGTTTGACCTCAGCGATTGCGGCCCATGCAAGGGGTCCTTTGAAACAGGTTTTTATATAGAGATGGAACCATGGTTATAGCTAAGCATGTCGATGGAAATAAGACAAAAACAGGGGTGGGTGGGATGAGTGGTAAGGGGTTGGGGGTAAGGGGAGTGGAGGGTGTGGAGGGTTTGGGGGTTGGGTTGGAAACATAAGCAAGTAGCAGTGAACCAAGCTTTTGAAGATGGCGTACGGTCCAGCATTGACGATTGGAAGCCTTTTTGTCTATCTAAACCTACCTATACCACAGTGCGTTCCTGTCCATCCTGGTGTACAGTCACATCTAAACAAGCCGGGATCAACATCTACACACACAGCACCATTCAGACAGGTCTGGCTTCGACAAGCTGATGGATCAAATAAGAGTCAAATATACATGTTAATCTTAAAGGTATCGTACACGTTTGGTAATGACTCAAAACAAATATTATCATAATAACTTACTTGGTAACAAGCAAGGGAGAGCTGTTGATAGTATAAAACATTGTAGGAAACGACTCCCTCTGAAGTAACGTAGTTTTTGAGAAAGAGGTAATTTCTCACTAAAATAATAAAAACTTCTTGCAAAAAGTTTGTATTCCTATCTGAAAGCACACAAATTTATACAACAAGGGTGTTTTTTCTTTCATCATTTTCTTGCAACTTCGATGACCAATTGAGCCCAAGTTTTCACAGGCTCGCTATTTTATGCATATGTTGGGATACACCAAGTGAGAACACTGGTCTTTGACAATTTCCAAAATGTGTTCAGTGCCTTTAGTCACCTGTAATCATCCCTCAACCCTAGAATGACTTTGTTCAGATTTGATGGGCTTAGTACTGTGTACCGAAAAAAAACACCACTCTAGTGGTTAAAACATCTGCTCTAGAATGCCAGGGTCATGGGTTCGAATCCCACAAGAGTAGGCTGTAGATATCTTTCCCTCAGACTCGATAAAGCACTGATTTTATACAGTGCAATATCACACATCAAAGCCACGCCTCTTATCACTGTGGCCCTGGTTCGATTCCCGGCTCGGGCCACATGTGAGTAGAGTTGTGTGTCGGTTCTCTCCTGTGCCACAAGGGATTTTTCTCCAAGCTCTCCCGCATTCTTCTCTCTAGGAAAAGTCAAACATTTACAACAGGCATGATATTTGGCCCTTGGAAAAAAAGTAGGAAAATATTGACTATAAGGGCTGATCTAAACTTGTACATATGGTATAGGTTTTGATAGGCTTTCAGACTATTCAATAACAATTTTGTTGATTTTTCTGAGGGCAAAACAAAAGAATCAAAATTCAGATTAAAGTATCATGCCTGTTTAAATCTCTGGTTATTATTCTATGGTCATGGGTAATGTACGACTGGCTGCCAAAGGCGCCTTTACATGCCTGCAGCGCAACCACGTTGTAGCCGCGCCCTTCGCAATTTAGCTTCTCAGTAAAGGATGACTAGCCAACCAAATTATTATCAAAAAGGTGAAAAAACAAATACTGATAACAAAAATATAGTTGAAAATACTTTGGTTCCTTTTTTATTTCTCACCATTGCAAGTTAATCGCTGACAGTGTACCAGGACGTCTTCCGAGGGGACGGGTGTGAAGGTGAAATCCGGGCTAGGATTGGGCGCCTTCCGCAGCTGGACACAGATATACGGGATCTGGTTGCAGGAGATCCCGTTCAGGTTCAGGGTGACCTGCGCCCCGCGAATAACCATGTCAATCCCGGCTTGCAGGAAAATGCTGCCGGAACTGCCTGGAAGGTTGGCGCTACTCTGGATGACCGTTGTGCCTCGTCCATCAGGCTATCGAAAACAAACAGTTGATAGTTTTTTACAGCTTCTTCGGGACCACAAGCTTTAAAGGTATCGTACACATTTGGTAATGACTCAAAACAAATATTAGCATAAAAACTTACTTGGTAACCAGCAACGGAGAGCTGTTGATAGTATAAACCATTGTAGGAAACGACTCCCTCTGAAGTACCGTAGTTTTTGAGAAAGAGGTAATTTCTCAGTAAAATAATAAAAACTTCTTGCAAGAAGTTTTTATTCCTATGTGAAAGCACACAAATTTGTACAACAAAGGGTTTTTTTTTTCATCATTTTCTTGCAACTTTGATGACCAATTGAGCCCAAATTTTCACAGGCTTGTTATTTTATGCATATGTTGGGATACACTAAGTGAGAACACTTGTCTTTGACAAATTACCAAACGTGTTCAGTGCCTTTAATCCTTTGCTCCTCTTTTTGATCCAAGGCCCAACTTAGTTTTGTGATGCACTCATTTTCCAAAAGATAGAGTCCTTATGGAAATGGGGAAAAATTACAAGTCTCTAACCTCACATTCAAACGTTATAAAGTGCCACTTTGTTTGATACCCTTCAAGTGCAATTGTTGTCAAAATCAAAAATCAATAAGAAACTCGAGTTTGAACCCCCCTTAACCCCGGGAAAAAAAATTAAAAAATCCTTGAGCCTAACTTTGAGTTTCCTCCTGTTTAATTTGCATTCCTCCCTTAATGACATTTACTGAAATAAATATTTGATTAAAAAAAAATCGTTTCGTTTTAATAGAAAATAAATTTGCATCGGGGATAAAGAATATTAATAATATTAACGAACATTTATATTGCACAATACCTATATGAATTTACTCTACTGCACATTACAAAAAATGTATATTATTTGGTTTTATCCACACACCGATGTGTATAAAAGCACTGTATACTCAGTACTTCCCCCCCCCCCCCTGAGTCCTGTGAAAAAAAAATCCACAGGGATTTTACTAGGATGGGATTCAAACCCACAACCTTTGCCATTCTAGAGTGGGCAATCTCGGTGGTCTAGTGGTAAGACATCTGCTTCTCCTTTACCTGCGAGGCGCTGAACACTAGAACCTCCCACAGGTTGGCTCCATTGATGCTGGCTCCGTTCTGATTAGAAGAAACCCTGATGTCAAACTCCATGACGTTGCTGGTGGTGTCCGAGTAAACGGGCACACCGGATGAAATAGTTCCAATGACATCAGTGATCTCAACACCTACGGGGATGATAACAAGAAGAAACAAATTGGGAAGCTGGACATAAAGTCTAAACAGCTTGTGTTCTGGGCCCAATTTCATTCCCTAAAAATTTCTGCTGAGTAGAAATTAGCAGGATACCAGTCACAAAATGTACACGTGACATGGTAGTTTGGCTGGTAACCTTATTCTGGTAAGCATGATTTTGTTGTGCTGAGATACTTTTTGTGCTTAAAGATATTGTACACTTTTGGTAACAGCTCAAAATCAGTGTCCACATTTTGTGTGATTCAAGATATGCACGAACAAACAAACCTGTGAAAGTTTGAGCTCAATTGGTCATCGAGATCACGAGAAAAAAGTGAAAAGAGAACTTATGTGTTTTTCTGGGGTTTTTAAATATCGCGCGTGATAAAAACTATTGTTTTACTCATTTCTCAGAAACGATAGCATTTTAGGCAGAAATATTTTAAGGAACCCTTTCTACCATTACTTACTTTAAATCATGTAAGTTGTGTGTGAATCTGTGAACATTTGTGTTTTTCAATCTTACCAATAGTGTACAGGGCCTTTAAGCAGCTCTATGAATTTGGGCCCTGGGGAGAATGGTGTTTTGGAATGTAAGGGAAAATCTTTTAAAACTTGGCACATTCCTCAGGGGTGTGATAACAAAATTTGTACTGCTAAAATGTCTGCAGGATAAACCATTTTTTTTCTTACTCAGAGTTCCAGCTAAACACGGACTACGTTACCTTTACACGTGACAGGAGCACACGCCACATAGGAGGGACTGTCGAGGGTGAAGTCAACCGTCGAACCGGGACTCTTCTCAAGCCGAGCGCATATATAGCCAAACTGACCGCACATCAAGCTGGCGGCGTTGGCGCTTACGCTGATCGCCGACATGACGGCTGCCTGACCTGGTATGAGATTGAGTCCGGACTGGGCATCAGACAGCTGGATGATGCTCTGGCCAAACAGGGTTCCAGAGCCGTCTGGCTGGGTGCTGAGGAAGGTGGTGACTCTCCACAGGCGGAGGCCTGAGACTCCTGCGCTCGTAGAGCTTGTTGTGATGGTCATGGTCAAAGTCAGCGGGTTGCTGGAATCACGTTCTACTACTGTATTGCTCGATACGACTTGAATTTGTGTGTTGATGATATCAACACCTAGGGAAAGATAAAGCTTTGATTGTAACAGTAATATTGTTCATTTTTAAGTAAATTCAAACTACAGATTCTTTTCTTAACTCTTCTGTTTTTATTTCTCGGTCTACATTTAGTTTTACATCAGAAACTGTCATACCAATATGCAATGCTAAAAGGGATTGCATACGTTTGGTAATTGGAACCCACTTTTCAATCCTATATAGTTGTAGATTTATACCATAAAACTAACCTGTGAAAATTTCATTTCAAAATGCAGTTATGTCCACGCAGGAAGAATTACCTGCAATTGGAATACACTATATGAGAAACGTTACTGCAGTAATGCTTCTCAGATGCAAATTTTTGGGGAGAAAAACTGTTATCTTTTTCCATAACCGCAGAGCTTCGAAGTGAAAAGTTTCTGAAAATGCATTATACTATCCAAAGCTGCTGTACTGCTTACCAAGTAAGTTTTTATTGCCATTAATTTTCAGAGTCATAACCAAACGTATACAGACCCTTAAACAAACAGGTTCACCAATAAGCTGTTGTATTAAATTGAAATCAATTCAGGGAAGAACCCATTTTAAAGAGAAAAAATGATAATTTGAGTAAGATTTTGCTATCACAACCTTCTTCCTAATACTTTAACACCTGGCAAGATTTAACAAAGAGCTGAGTTTCATCTTTAGATGAACTGCAAGAGTTTTCTCGTTTGCAATTGTCATTTGCATTGTGACATCACAATTGGGCTTGTGACATCACAATTGGGCTTTCCCACTTCTTTATGAGCAATCAATTGACCATGACACTCCAGTGGGCCCAATGTCATGGAGCTGCTTAAGTAAGAAATATTGCTTAAAATTCTCTGCAAAGCAAAAATAAGCAGGATACCAGTCAAATAATGCCACATGCGACATGTTTTTAGGCTGGTAACCTTATTCTGGTAAGCATAATTTTCTGTTTAAGCAGCTCTATGAAGTTGCGGCCAGGTAGCCGTATCGAGTGAAACTGCCATCCAAACACAACCATGAATAATGCAAACACTCACCCTGGCAGTTGATCTGGGCACACTCCACCTGGTCCCCGCTCAGACGAAAAGCAGGTGATGCGGATGCCCCCTGCACCACCTCAACGCAGAGGTACGACACCTGGCTGCACACCACCTGGCTCAAGTCCAGACTGACCTGCACCCCGTTGATGGACAGCGTGCCACCGGCGGTCAACTGGGTGGACTGGGCCGAGTTGTACACGGCTGTGGCCAAGCCGTAGCGTTGCCCGCTCCCGTCCAGCTGGGTGCTTCCGAATACGTTAAAGGACCAGAGGCCCCTTCCCGTGATGGTTTGCCCTGAGGCGTCACTCGTTAGAATGAGATTGAAGTTGAGGTTGTTGTTCGCAGTGCCCTCTCGGAGGGCAATGTTGGCCAAAAAGAGTTGAATACGGGACAGAATAACTCCTTGAAAAATAATGTTAAAAATAATCTTGATTTAAGGGTTTATTTTACGGCCCCAAAAATCTGTCCAAGAGGAACAGAGACAACAACCTCGAAGGTACCTTCTCAAAACTATTGAAAGAGCTACAAAATGTTACTTCTCAATGTTGCCACTGCAGTCTTACTGCATCAGAAAGATTTCCTCTCCCAAAGACCAACAAATCATTTCCAGCTCCACTTCTCTTCGTATCGCCCGATGCCAAAAGACATAATTATTAATAATTTTCTCTGATTGAGTTGTGTTTCAAAACGAAAAAACCCCCACATGAAATACCTTCATGTATGTCGTGCACAATGCACAAAACAATTGTAAAATGCAAATTGTTTACAATAACTCAGTTGTTTTTTTAACCAACTAAAAATCGTTAACAGGTTTTTCGTTCAGTGGCTCAAATTAAAGTTTATAACTTCCTTGACTTAAAGGCACTGAACACGTTTGGTAATTGTCAAAGACCAGTGTTCGCACTTGGTGTATCCCAACATATGCATAAAATAACAAGCCTGAGAAAATTTGGGCTCAATTGGTCATCGAAGTTGCAAGAAAATGATGAAAGAAAAAACAGCCTTGTTGTACAAATTTGTGTGCTTTCAGATAGGGATAAAAGGCTTTTTGCAAGAAGTCTTTTATTATTTTAGTGAGAAATTACCTCTTTCTCAAAAACTACGTTACTTTAGAGGGAGTCGTTTCTTACAATGTTTTATACTATCAACAGCTCTCTGTTGCTTGTTACCAAGTCAGTTTTTATGCTAATACATATTTTGAGTAATTACCAAACGTGTACAGTGCGTTTCATAAATGCCTTTTATTAGTAGTAGTATTTTATATCAAGATGTTTTATTCACCACTGTCCATAAGTTGGCAGAAGTTTCCTGTCCATCCGAATGTACATTGGCAATCGTAGCTGAACTGTCTGTTGAAACAGGTTGCACCATTTTCACACCGATTGTTTACGCAGGCATTTACAGCTAAAAAGAAAATACATAATGGAGGGAAAACCACTTTGTAAATAAGGAATACTTATAAATTAAAGGTGTTATACAGGATTGGTATGGATAAAAAACATAATCGTCTGAAAGCTTACTGATTGTGAAGTTCATACTAGAACCGCGTTTAGCGAGGTGACAGCAGGGACCAGTCGAATCTCTGGACGAATGGAAACCTTGGCAATTTGAATTTTCAGTCAATCCTCAGAAACGATTCATGCATGAATCGTTTCTCATATTCAAATGTTTTTGGGTGAACAATTATCCAAGCCGTATTACTTCGAAGGGAATCCTTTCTAAAAATAGTTCATACTATCAACAGCTGCAGTGTTTTTTACCAAGTAAGTTTTTATGATCATTAATTTTTGGACTATTTACCAATCTCTGACCCTACCTGTAAAGCGTAGCATTTGAATATACTCCTCCCCAAACAAATGAACAATGAAACATTAAAGATGTCCATAAAAAAGAGATAGAGCTCATGTTTAGATCGATCTAGTTCACCGGACCGAAGCTCTGGTGTTGCCAGCAGCAGAGTGTGGGTTTGAATCCCGGTCATGACACTTGTGCCCTTGAGGCACATAACCATAATTGCGTCGTAAAAAGTTAGGAAGGTAGTGCTCTACCAGCAAGGCTCCTTTAGTGGATGACACCCAAGCCTACATCCTAACGGACTATAAAGTGCGTAACCCAGTTTCAGCCCAGGAGTAGGTGGCAAAGTGCCCTTCTGGTGACAGTTGACTTGGGTCTACAGCACAAATCAGTTAAGTGTAGCCCTTGCCTTGAAGTGGCCACTCAGCCTTGTGATGTTAGGCAATATTTAAAAAAACAATTTTTGTTTAAATAAAAAAAACAATTACCATAGACAAGAACTCACCTGTTCCGCATACTGTACCGGCCCATCCATTGCTGCAAGAGCACGTGTACGAGTTTCCAGTGTTGCTGCAGACTCCATTATTTTCGCAGGGGGTGGATACACAGGGATCAAAGCCTGAGGGACAAAAGGAGAACAACAAAAAACAACCATGAATTCTGATACACCTGGATATGCATTTTTCTTATTGTGTAGTGTTTCTGTCTGGACTGTGCCATTCTCTCCATATATTTTATGCTGAGGCCTGTTAAATGTTTCCTTCACATGTTTAGCGAGGTGATGGAGGGTACCAGACACATCTCTGGCCGCAGCATTCCCGAGTGTACACCACAGAAATTTGAAGTGGTAGAACTATTAGAAGTGACTTACCCGTGCATTCAACATTGAGACATTGGACTGTGTTGCCTTGTAAAGTAAAATCAGGGATGGGCGCCTGGCCCTTTTGCAGCTGCACACAAAGGTAGATGATCTCAGCACACGATGTTACAGAGCTAAGATCCATTGTAACCTGAAGAAGAAAAAAAACGTTAAATTTGTATTATAGTATGAGTAATATGAAGCACTATGTTGTGTAATTTATTAAAGGCATCGTACATGTTTGGAAATTGTCAAAGACCAGTGTTCTCACTTGGTGTATCCCAACATATGCATAAAATAACAAGCCTGTGAAAATTTGGGCTCAATTGGTCATCGAAGTTGCAAGAAAATGATGAAAGAAAAAAACACCCTTGTTGTATAAATTTGTGTGCTTTTAGATAGAATAATAAAAACTTCTTGCAAGAAGTTTTTATTATTTTAGTGAGAAATTACCTCTTTCTCAAAAACTACCTTACTTCAGAGGGAGTCGTTTCCTGCAATGTTTTATACTATCAACAGCTCTCTGTTAGTCGTTACCAAGTCAGTTTTTATGCTAATATATATTTTGAGTAATTACCAAACGTGTACGATGCCTTTAAAGGTATTATACAGGATTGGTAAAGCTAAAAAAAATAGTTGCAGACAAGTGTTCATGTTTTGTGTGACATTTACAAGTTGTTTAACCTGAGCTCTCTGTTAGTCGTTACCAAGTCAGTTTTTATGCTAATATATATTTTGAGTAATTACCAAACGTGTACGATGCCTTTAAAGGTATTATACAGGATTGGTAAAGCTAAAAAAAATAGTTGCAGACAAGTGTTCATGTTTTGTGTGACATTTACAAGTTGTTTAACCTGACTCTCCTTTCCCAACAGGTAAAAAAAACAAAAAAATTTGAGTAAATTAGCAATCTTGATATACAATATTTATTGGGCTTTCTGCAAATGTTTTTCATGAAATAACAAACCTGTGAAAACTTGGGCTTAATCCGTTGTGTGAGTCAGGAGAAAACAGTGAAAAACCATGCACAATATTAAAGGGTCTGTACACGTTTGGTAATTGTCAAAGACCAGTATTCTCACTTGGTGTATCCCAACATATGCATAAAATAACAAGCCTGTGAAAATTTGGGCTCAATTGGTCATTGAAGTTGCAAGAAAATGATGAAAGAAAAAACACCCTTGTTGTACAATTGTGTGCTTTCAGATAGGAATAAAAACTTCTTGCAAGAAGTTTTTATTATTTTAGTGAGAAATTACCTCTTTCTCAAAACTACGTTACTTCAGAGGGAGTCGTTTCCTACAATGTTTTATACTATCAACAGCTCTCCATTTCTTGTTACCAAGTAAGTTTTTATGCTAATATATATTTTGAGTAATTACCAAACGTGTACGATACCTTTAAGCATGTAAACACATTGTCCTTAATTTTGGTTAATTTTTAGGTTTTCAGATACAGTTTTCTCAAATATGACTTCATTTCAGAGGGAAATATTTCACAGAAATAAAATGAATTTCATAATCAGTAAGGATTCAGACTAAAATTAAACAATAATGTTTTTCATCCTTACCAAACCTGTATAATACCTTTAACCATCCAATTAGAACGTTCCAACTATAATAAGACGATCCCTAAGCAATGGAGATTTGTAGGGTCTTCAAATGCTATTCTTGCCTTTAAAAGTATTTCGCGCAGAAATACTCAGCGTGCTTACAGACTCCAATACAATATGTTGTTTCTCTGAGTAGCCAGTGCTTCGTCATTCTCTTTTTTATAAATCGATAATAGACCCTTCCCATGAAATATGTAAATTCCACATCGTGCATAATAATAATAATAATAATAATAATAATTTGGGAGGCTAATCATCCTTACTGGCAGCTAAGAGCTGAATTGCGAAGGACGCGGCTACAACGTGTTCGAGAAGCAGGCATGCAAGGGCGCCTTTGGCAGCCAGCCACATCAACCCATTATGACCACGGAGCACAGCCAGAGATCGAAAGTGTTTGATTTTTTCCGAGGGAGGAAAACCGGATGGTCTGGAAAACCCTTGTGGCACAGCAGAGAACCAACGCACAACTCAACTCACATATGGCCCTGGCCGGGTATCGAACCTGGGTCACCTTGGTGAGAGGCGAGCGCTTTACGCACAAGCCAACCATGCCACTGAACATTACTGGTTGGCAAAATGAGGACACATAGCGCCTTTTTGTATTGGACTGATGGTGGCGTGACGCGCACACGTTTGTGCGTAGAGCACAACTCTATGGCATTTGCCAACCAAGAGTTTATGTACTTTTCCACTGTCTTATTATAGTGTGAGTCCCCCCTTAGAGAATTAATATGTTTTTTATTTTCTTGCCAAATGATCCTAGGAGTGGCAACCCTGTGTCTAGTACCCAAAGTTCACTGTATATATTTTAGTTGATTTTATTAGAGCACCAGATTTCTGTGTCAAGTACCCAAATCCACTGTGCATATTTTAGTTAATTGTATAAAAGCACCAGACCATTTTCTCTGGGCTCCATGTGCTTGGCAGTGGCAATGTACTTGGCTAGTCAGTGAGCAGGTGAACAGTGATCAATAAACACCTATACTGGACAGCTGCTTTCTCAAATTCCCATACCGCTCAATCGTTCTGGTAGAAGTTTGATTGTCTGTAGATTGTATCTCGCTTTAGTGCTGTGTTGGTTTTCGTTTGGCAATTTTACTTTTTTTTAAAGAAGAAATTCTCTCAGCGATTGTTTTGTTAAACCTTTTTTTTAAATTACATTTTTTAAAGTTTGTTATTTTTTTTATCTGGATAACATCAGAAAGTTGTTAGAGAAATTAAATCAGTCATTTTGTCTATGGAGGTAAACCAATTTTCTTTCTCTGTCCCAATTTGTTTAAGAAGACCTTTTCCTAACGATCCTGGTTGTTCTTATTTTTTTAGCAAGCGAGTTCCCCAACATTTAGCAGTTCTCTTATTTTTTATTAATTTATTCAAGTGTGCCATTTTTCCGGGTTATGTACGCAAGGGAAAGGGACTATTCTGCTAAGAATCAACAATGCAGTGGGCACCTCATTTTACCTGCAAGTTATTGAAGTTAATCTGGCCCCCTGCATTGAGTGCCATGCTCATCTGACTCTGGGTCAGCGTGACGACAGCTTGACCTCTCCTGGTACCCTGCCCGTTGAGCTGGTTATTGGCAAAGACAAAGAGCTGCCAGAGGTTTGATCCCGAGATGCTGGCACTGGGGGAGTCGGCCTGGATGCGTAGGTTGAAGGTCAACATGTGGTTCCTGTTGCCGAACTGAAGTTGCCTGTTGACTGTGGGGTTGATGGTCATTACACTGATGTACACACCTGGGAAGGAGGATGGTTATGAATAAACATGAGGCTAGAGGTTAAAGATCCAATTAGTTATTGAAATCCAATGATGTCATGTTTCAAATTTCATTCTGAAAAAGTCAATTATGGACCAAAACATCCCCGTTCAAAAAAGTAGAGACCCATTTTTCTCAGATTGATGTCATCAGATGTTTTGAATGTTGACACATTTTGCACTAGAAGGGTAATCGAATGCAATGGCAATTCCAACCCACATGAAGACTCTATCTATTGGAAAATAGGTACATCACAAATTGAATTGGTCATTTCCCTTCCTCTTCAACATGAGGCTGTCTTCCCTGTAGCTGTGATTGATAAACTATTTAAAGGGAGTGCACAACATTGGTAAGGTTGAACAAATAACTGTTCACAGATTTGCATAAAACTTACATGGTATAAAGATTGTCATGGTGGAAATCTTCTGTTAAAATATTTTTGCCTAAAATGCTGTAGTTTTTGAGAAATGAGTAAAACAATTAGTTTGGATCTCGCGAGACCAAAACTCGATGTTGGAAAACAGTGAAAACATACGAGGATTTTTTTCCCCCCACTATTTTCTCACTAGTCCGATGACTGCTTGAGCTTAAACTTTCACATCGATATTTCATGCATATGTTGGGTCACACGAATTGCTGATACTGGTCTTTGACAATTACCAATGCTGTCCACGTGCTTTAAAGGCATCGTACACGTTTGGAAATTGTCAAATACTAGTGTTCTCACTTGGGGTATCCCAACATATGCATAAAATAACAAGCCTGTGAAAATTTGGGCTCAATTGGTCATCGAAGTTGCAAGAAAATGCTGAAAAAAAACCACCCTTGTTGTACAATTGTGTGCTTTCAGATAGGAATAAAAACTTCTTGCAAGAAGTTTTTATTATTTTAGTGAGAGAGAAATTACCTCTTTCTCAAAAACTACGTTACTTCAGAGGGAGTCGTTTCCTACAATGTTTTATACTATCAACAGCTCTCCGTTGCTTATTACCAAGTAAGTTTTTTTGCTAATATTTGTTTTGAGTCATTACCAAACGTGTACGATACCTTTAAGAAATAAGCAGTAATTTGGATCCAAACACGTTGTGGCCGCGTCCTTTGCAATTTAGCTTCCCAGCTGCTAATGAGGATGATTAGCCTCAAAAATTATAATTATTATTATTATTATTAATTAACTATTAGAATTCAAAGCACTCACCTCTGCATTCCATGTTGATGCAGTCTTGCAGTGCGTCTGTGGACTGTACGGGTTCCAGGGTAAAATCCGGATTGGCATTGACGCCCTTGGACAACTCCGTGCACAGGGCAACCACCTGTTGGCACAGGAGATTGTTGAGGTCCAACAAGGTGGATAGATTTGGGATGACGGCGAGCACGCCTGCTGTGATACCAATGTTTCCCTGGCAAATTGAAAAGGTAAAATAGAAATAAAAACAGAAATTTATAAAATGACAGTTTGTTGATGAATAATACTGTTGCACATTCCTCACACTCATATTCCCATTAACAATTTAGTATGGTTTGTTTTTTTGGTCTGTTTGCTACAGCAAGAATACCATGTATTTATATATGAAGCCGGAGGTCGTTGGATCAAATCCCGCTCAAGTCAATTTTTCTTTGTTCAACCAAAATGTTCTTCAAATTACCCAGTCAGTTTCCCTTGTGGTTTATAACTATATATGACATCCCTGACTCACCCTTAACACTAGCCCAGCGTACGTTGTCTAGTAAAAACTGCTACAGGCTAGTAAACACCACTTCTCAACTTGCCCTGTGGGCTACTAAAATCTGTGCAAACTACTTTTTTAAAATGCTAGGTGATGGGATTGTGCCTTTGATGATATGATACAAGCATGGAATCTGGCATACCAACAGAGTGTGTCCGAATGGCAATTGCAGATTGTCCTTTGACAACAAAATCTAACAATGGCAGTCGTGTGACAAATTTTGAAAGACTCTTGTAATTTTTTCATAAGAACAAATCTGCGATAGCCCGATAGCCAAATATCTTTTTCTCGGCATACTATGACTTTGTGCCAATATTCCGTGCTAGTATGATCAAAGACACAATTCCCTCAAATATTTCCCCTATCTGCCCCCCTATTGCTACCTCCAACTCACCGGAACATCGCGCTCGGAAATCCTACTGCTCGTTCCCGTCTGGGTGTTACTGCCAAAAGTCTTGATGTTGAAGAGATTCTGACCACTGACGCTGCCCCCAGAGGAGCTGGAGAAAATGGAGAGGGTGAACCCGACCGTGTTGGATTGACGCTCAAGCAGTGTGTTACCGGATGTTACAGATATGCTGGTGTCAGTGACTTGCACTCCTAAGAAAAAACGAAGAAAAAAAAACACGAAAAACTTGAGGTTTTGAAAACTCTTTACAATGAGTAGAGTGGCTCGTGCAGTAACACTCTTTCCATCAGTACTTTGGAAGATGGCATATTGTTCTAAACCGCTTAACTGCCAGGCTTTTGAATGGGAGCATAGTGAGGAATAAACAATAGCCTCACTTCCTTGTCAATAGCCTCACTTCCTTGTTTAGGTTCCCTCTATACACAGTGGAAACGAGTTATAATTATGATTTCATACAATGGCACCCGACTATTTTAATTCCAGCCTCGGTTTGGCTACATTAGATTGAATACAAGTAAAACCAAGATGTCCGAAATATCAGTATGGTTTCCATTAAGCGACTTTGGCTACGCCTATGGCCATTGGCTGAAGTGACAATAGACTGTGCAAGTTTCGCGCGTATCGGAACGAGAAAACACGTCAAACAAAGAATATTTTTTTCTCTGAAATCAAATCATTGTTTTAAATTATATTCAATTATAAAATCTGAACAACAAAAATACTCATTACATGTTTATAAAATCAGTTTTAGTTTTTGTAATAAATACACAAATAATGTAATAATTATTATTGGAGCAAAAATTAAAACTCCTGGTAAGGATGCTTATTAAATCTTAACTTTTCAGAAACCACTTGCGTGGATTCGTGATGGTCACACGGCCGTAAAATTAACGCTTGACGCAGTTTAAGAGGACGCTGACTGCTATAGACTGCAATGAAAAGGCTTTGCGTTTTAATTACAGCATCTGGCGATTATCATCGCGCATCCAAAACAAGCATTACATAAGTTTTGTGATCGGAGGTGAGCACAAAATTCTAAATTTTTTGCAGTAACCGGAAGCTGAGGTCAAATTTAATTCTTGGGTTTTCTTCGTTATATTGTTGAATTGAGTTTACTTTCCTATTTGTTATCACTAAGTATTATATTCCCAACAACATAGATATTTTTCATGGTCATAAACCATGTTAAACTACAATAATTGACAAAACAAAATCTTGCCCACGTAAATCTCCATATGGTTGGGACCACAATGGTCCCGGAAGTTCAAATATGCGCGAGACTTGCACAGTCTATATTGAAGAGAAGGATTATTCAGCAATGCAGCCATAGCCACTGCTGAAGCCGTTAATTCGGACATGGCTTAATTTCATAAAGCCTGTGCACAAAAACTTCAGTCCAGAACCAGACAAATCTTGCTTAATAACTTAAACAGGTTACCAGCCAAAATTTTGCATTGCTGCCACCGGTTCCCCACTCATTTTTCACTTAGCAAAGAAATTTGCAGAGCAGTATTTTCTACAGCTTTATGAAATTAAGCCCATATAGCTCAGAGCCAGCCTATCTCTGGGGGATATCCTGACTAACCTCTGCAGGTAGTGCGCTGGCAGACCGTGAGCACCGCATCCGATGGCGTTCCGCTCATCATGAAATCTGGCGAGGGATTATCCCCTTTGCTAAGAGTCACGCAGATATACTGCACTTGGGAACACGTCAGGCCGTTCAAACTTAGGGTTGTCTCCAAGCCAAGGAACTGGATGTTCCTGTTGAGTCCAGGGACGGCGTTCAACTGGCCCTGGTTCAACGTCAGGGTCCTGGTCAAGACAGTGCTTCCTCCCAATCCATTGGACTGGGTGCTTCCGAAGAGGGTGAACTTCCAGAGGTTCGTGCCTGACACCTGGCCTGCTTGGGGGTTGGTGTAGGCGGTAAAGTCAAACTGAATGATCTGGTTGTTGACGCCCTCGCGGAGGGTTCGAAGGCTACTCCCAAAATCTACTCGGGTGATTTCAAGACCTGAAAAACAAGTTATTCAATTGAAATGTAGTTAGGAGCCATCCTCTGCAGTGTAAAGAAAAATGTTTACAGTCATAGAATTATAACAAATTTGAAGGAACATTACAGAATTGGTTTTGCTAACAAAACAGTTGCTGGCAGTGTAAGCACTTTATATAATCCACCATATACATAAACTGACAAACCTGTAGAAGTTTGAGATCGATCAGCCATCTGGGTCACGAGAAAATAGTGAAAAACCGATTACACATTTGCATGTGTTACAATGCATGAATAAAACGCTCATGAGCGATAAACTCCAATCGGAAATTAGTTTTATTTATTTCTCCTCAAATATGGCATTTCAGACAGAAATATTTCTGAGGATGTTTTCTACTATCATCATCATTAGACCGTGTAAGTTTTATGTAAATCTGTGATCTTAAAGAAAATTTAATTACCAGTTCTGTAACGTTCCTTTAACAAAAGGGAGTGCAGTAAATTATTGATTCTGCCCATTCTTTAAGGTGTCTACAAAAATGGTATGGCATATATAGATAATGGGATTGTGCCTTTGATGATACAAGCCTGGTATTTGGCACACAGTCATGAGTATGTCATGAGAAAGATATTGTCCTTTGAAAAAATTATAGGTAGAATAACAAACAATGGCCGCCATTTTGAAGATTTTGAAAATTGATTGCTATCCGACCTATAGATATTTTTTCACCTCGACTCTGCGTAAAATTTCTATATATGTTGAGTGCTAAGTAGCTCCTCGCGGGCGAGCTTAAGTTTCAAACTATCGCATGCAAGTTTCAAACTTGCGCGAGCCAAGTATGCAACCTACCAACTTAAAAATTGGGTCGTGAAATTCGCAATGATCTGATAGCGCCCTCTTTTGACTCAATTTCCTCAGGCCATGTTTAAACACTCCTCACCATGTTTATAATCGCATGTTTAAACATGGGCCATGTGATCTCCTCTCGAACAATCACAATGGATGAACTGTCCCAGGTATTTATGAATGATAGGTAAACTATACTGTACAAGCCTTCAATGTTACATCGTGTGATGAACTCATCAACACAGTGCGCACGTGTTCAGTGCACAGCAGCTGTGCCATCATACACAAACTGTGCAATTGAATAAAAAAAAACAGTTGGGCCAACTCGCTGGAAAAATAATGTAACCAAGAGTAGGAGGGTTAAACAAGAAATGCTGATGAGAGCAAGGGATCAAATTCACCTCTGCACTGGACCGAGGTGCAGCCAACCAGAGAGGTGCTACCCTGAACCCCACGAATCGAGAAGGGTGTGGAGGGGCTCTGACCCTGGCCGATCATGCCACAGACGGACGCCACCTGCGTACAGGAGAAGATGTTGGTGTTCAACGTAGACTGTAAGGAGATGATGGTGGAGGCAGCTGGAGGTCGCCACGATACGCTGCTCTGCTGGTTGTTAAGATTGACATTCTGGAAGAGGAAGGTTCCAAAGGTTAGAGGTTAGACACTTTTAATTCTTTCCCCATTGTCATAAGGACTCTATCTATTGGAAAATGAGTAGATCACAAAATTGAATTTGACCATGGAGCCACTCTTTAAACCCCATGTTTTTGCTGCAATTCGATATCACAATCCGCCTTTTGGGTTGTACAACAGAAGAAAACAAGTGACAGCAATATTTCGTTCAAACTTTAAAAGAACACCAACAAAAGATCCTGAATTTCATTGAATGGCTTGAACCAAACATTTTCTTTACCTGTGTTGCGACTTGATTTCCTAAACTATCCCTCAAGGACAACGTGACACTCCACAAACCAGTCCCCGTGAGGAAGAACTGGATTTGACCCGGCGAGAAGGTGAGGTCAAAGGTGAAGCTCTGACTGAGACGACCCTGAATGAAAGGAATCCCGGAACTCACACTGATGGTGGTCTGTGCAACGATCACGGTGCCTAGAGAAAAACAAGAAGTGTTACCAGACTGCCAATATACCTATAGCAACCCCCCCCCACACCAAGTACCAGTCATTTACAATGTAACCAAAATGAGGTTGGGGAAAATTAGTCTGCTACCTTGTTTGTATCAGTTTCATGAGGCCTTATTTTATGTCAGTAATTCGGGGATTTCTTCACACTACATTTTTGGTGAAACATTTAAAAGTAGTACTTTTTCTTTTTCTGATTTGTGGCTCCCGATGCTTTTTTTTAAAGGGAAATAATAGTCCGAAATTCATAATAATGATCTGATTCATTCCCATCTCGTGATGATAATGTTGGTGCGGAACCAGACTAACATTGTCACGTGGGTAAAATTACAATGTCCCAAAAAACAGTCACTGTGCATGTTCAGTGCGGCTCGGACTTTCGTTCGTTTACTTTAAAAATGCTTGTGTGGCAAAACATCAACTTCCATATTAATGAGTAAGCTTTCAGATTAAACGTACAATAATCAATCTTTAAAAAAAATAAACTGCACTTTTTAAAGGTTTGAAAATTGTTTTTTGGAAGTGGACATTAATTCCAATCCTCCAGTTTTCAATAATCGAACAGTGTCATTGCTGTACTCACTAACCTGTGAACATTTTTATCAAGCTCTGATCACTGGTCAAGTGAGAAATTTTGTTTTTCTTTCAAAAAACAAACAACACTGTAATCTCGGGGGTAAATTCCTACCTATTTCACAGTTGTCTCCGCTGAAGTCTTGAAGACAAATACACTGGTACCCCGCCCCAGTGCCGCCGATTCTATTACACAAACCCCCATTTTGACATGGATTAACCCAACACGGATCGGGATCTAAAATAGCAAAAATAATAACAGAGTATAATTAGGTGCACAGGTGACCCATTTAACAATGCCAGTCACTGTTATTTAATATATTAGGCAAATATTCAATGCTAATAATATAATCACGAAATGAAATTATGGACTATACTAATTCCACTTTACGAGGCAAGGCCAAGTGAAATGGGAAAAGCCAGCTTTCACCAAGTGATTATATTCTGCAACAATGCATGAACAAAATGCATTCAATAGTTGTTTTTAACAGCACATACATAGATCCTCGTCATTTGAAGAAAAAAATTTCACAATAAACCAAAAATAGACACTTTCTTTATACATACTGATTTTGATGAAATTTTGTTCACAGTCACATTAAGCCGGCCTCAGGTCGACCTACGATTTTCTTGCGCACGCACGATGTGCCAAATACTCACAGGTCGACTGCGATTAGTTCCCGACTGTCGGGATCACGTCGTACAAGTTGAAATTGTTCTACTCTTGCGACTGTTAATTTTTTCGAGCGGCGACTGTTTCGGATTGTCTTAAAATCATCGCAGTTACGCTCAGGTCGTAAATAATCGCCGACTGAAAAGTTCCTGATGGTCTTAGCTCAGGCGCAGTGTGATCCTGAAAAGTCAGTCGCCGACTGTTTTTTGTTGACGCAAGGTCGACCTGAGGCCGGCTTTAAAGAGACGGTATACTGCAAGGCAGTAAATATTGAATCATGTTTATAATATGATAATGCGCCGACATAAATAAGCGTTTGCATGGGTTTAGGAAGGAACAGTGTTTTGCAGGGAAATTTTCACAACGTTTCTCTGCCCATTTATCTTTTGTTGGTTACCGCCGGAAATAGTTTCAAATTTCCCGCACTAGCATCATCGCTAATTCGCTAAAGACTAGTTGGGCTGAACAGTGCCATATGCCTCCCTCCTATCCGTCCTCCTCCCCCCTCATGATTTGCTTGCAAACGGCTACATGTATGATTTCACTCCTCCCTCTACAAGAAAAAGTACTCTGCTGAAGTAAGACGTTGGTAAAAATAACTAGGGGCCCTATATCCATGCACTCTCAGACTCAGAGGTGCAAAACAATAGGTGTAGGCCTATAGAAAAAAATAGTTTGAAACATTGAGGTTAATATGCCACCAGTACTCCATACAACTTACAAGTTTATAAAACTTATAAGTTATAGTAATAACAGTTCAGATTTCAAATGTGGGGGGGGGACCGAGGGGGGGGGGGGTCTGACATCAATTGGCATGGGGGGGGACGTGCTACGACTTACGACGAGACAAACATTTTTACACGGTCACAGTGGCGTCAACGGGCCTCAAACGTCAAGCAAAAACATGATTGTTTTGTATTTTAGAGAGAGCATTTTGTTTTTAACTTACCGGCTTCATATCTGATTGAAAAGCCTCCACTTGGAACATTGAAGTCTGTATACCAGTACAAAACTAACTGGTTGGTGTTGAATGTTTGCGGTACGACTGGGTCAGTCCCAACAAACGTCCTATAGCACAAGAAAATAAAAAGTGTCAAGTTAGCAGCCGACAGCTATACCACACTCATGCTGCAGCAAACAACTGTTGTTCAATTAAAGCGCCCTCTGTTGACTTTACTTTTAGTTTGAGCTCTTCGCATTAAATTTCATTGTCGGCAATAATTAAGTGTTGCAAAATATTAACTGTGCTCTCTTGGCAGACAATAATGTATGTATTTTTTCCAGGTTGAGTGTATTGTCATCTTCTTTTAAAATGTTAAATGGTAAATATACTTTCCCCCGATAATATTATGTAATTATGGTAATTTATATCCTGTCACCATCACGAACTACGTGATCTTTCAAGAGTTTGTCAACTTGCTCACCGAAGATCCGGCAGGTTATCGTTCACTGTGGTGCCTGGATAGATGACCAACCCATCTTTAAAATTCTCAGAATGAAAGACGTCGAAGTGAAGTGTAATCGACTCGGCCGACGGTATCCGAACCAGATAGTAACAGTCTTCGTTGTCATTCGGAGGCAGTGGGTAGTTTGTTGATTCAATGACACCAGAGTCGGTGTAGAAATTAATACCACACTCTTTAGCTGTATATTAAAATTAAAACAATTGAACAAGTTGTTTTTTTTAAACGCTGATTATCTTATTGGGGCAAAGAAAGATTTTATTATTTTTCCCCTCTTTCAATGACTTAGTTAGGCATATACAACAACTTATTATATTATTAAAGAAAAAGGAAACTCCGCGAAAACAAACACAACTAATCGTCATTTTCCCCTCTGTTTAAAACACTCTCAAAAAGAAAGAACAAAAAGAAAACGGTCAGACCCGGAAACTGGTTCAAAACTGGGATTTTAACTCGGATTCTGCGTCAGTTTGACCCCACATTATGGGGGTCATTTTTCCACAGATTCTGGGTCATACTGTTTCTTGTGTGTTTTTTGTTTGTTCTTGTTCTTTTTTAGAGTAAAAAAACAAAACTTTTCGTGAGGGGCTGTTGATTTTTTGGGGGGTCGTATTACTAAAAGAGTGAAAATAACTTGCTGGATTGAACATTTCGGAATATTTTTTTTTTTAAAGAAAAAGAAGAAGATGTCCTACGAATTGTTGGGGTTGATCCGGGGAGTCTCTGCTCGCAGTTCTGTCCTTGCCACTCCGCTTGGCACTCGCAGATGTACCCGGGATTGAGGTAAGCCTGACGACATATGGCACCGTTCAGACATAGCTGCTGCGACTGCTGGCAAGCTATTCAAAACAACAACAACAGTGGGAAAGGGGTTAAAAGTCAGGCTCGGTGTTATAAGATGAACGTAATTTAATAAATCCTAAACCCTCACAGAGCGTAATTTCATAGAGCTGTATGCACAAAAAGTAGCTTAGCACAACAAAGTTATGCTTACCACCCGAATAAGGTTACCAGCCATGCATCATCTGTGACCGGTAGTCTGCAAATTATTGCTAAGCAGAAAATTGTTCAACACTAATTGCTGCTTAAAAGCAGCTCTATGAAAAAGCATCAATACAAAACAACCTAACGTGTGAAACAATTATTAAAAATAAAACAAGGATAATATTATACAAAGTAGAATAATTAATCAAGACAATAATTATTATATTCTCAGAATGGAAAAATTGTTTTATTAATATAACAAAAATATTAATAACCGCTGGAAGACTAAGATCAAAAACTAATTTGTTCATATCACACTTGGATTTAGCTGTATAGCCGGAAAATACTATAAACATCTGTGAATTGTATACATTGCAATTTGTACAAATTAATTGTTTTATATCTTTTTTCAACTGCTACCTACGAAGCTCTGGAAGTGCCTTCCAACTTGTTGAGACCCTGAGATAATTTACTGCAGGATGATGACAACATAGGCCTAAACGTACGATGACGACATCCAAAATCTCCGGATGACGACATCTTGAAATTGGAATGTCGTCTTCCAAATATATATTTTATCTCGGGGTGACGACATCCTGGAGGTATGATATTGTCTTCATTTTGGGTTCTCGACATTTTCAGGATGTTCCTGTCACATGATGAATTATCTCGGGAAGTCGACCTCTCACTTTAGAATGTCGCCATCCTGAGGTAAATCATGATGTCGTCATCTTACTTTAGAATGTCGTCATCTTGCAGTAAATTATCTTAGGATCTCAACAAGTCGGATAACACTTCCAGAGCTCCATAGCTACCTTAGAATTGATAATGTTATCTTACGATTATTTTGAGCTTGTGAGGTACTCGTTGTGGCAAGAAGAATTCCAAAAAACAGCCAGGAGAGCTGTTTGCGTAGCGGTCTCGTAGACATGCTGGTGAAAAAGACACCGTCTACCTGTAAGTTGGGCAAGAGGTAGGGGGTAAATTCATTTAGAAGTGATTTAGAGGTGATTTAGAAGTGATAATATTGTCATCGATAACAGTATTTGAACAATACAATGTGACATTCAGGGCCCAATTTCATAGAGCTGCTTAAGCACAAAAGAAGCTGAGCACAACAAAATTATGCTTACCAGAAGAGGGTTACCAGCCAGACTACAATCTCACATGCACAATATGTGACTGGTATCCTGCTCATTTCTGCTCAGCAGAAAATTGTTAAGCAATAGTTTCTGCTTAAGCAGCTCTATGAAATTGGGCCCAGGTTGGCTTAGGCCTATAAGTGCCCTTTGACCCCCCCCCTGTTCGAATCCCACTTCGGACCGAAGGCTTGTATGTGGATTGGGTTTTCAGTCCCTTATACATGGTCACATGGTTAGAACAACATTCTATTGAAAACAATTCTTTCAGCGAAAGTCGGGCCACGCAACTTTAATTTAGAAATCTTTTCGTAGTCGTGTCTCAAGTCGTTTCTACGAAGATTATTCTAAACCATAACCCAAATTCTGCAAAAACTTTCCACAAAGAAACAAAGAACAATGACTTGAATATTTAACAAAAATAGCTGAAAAGTATTTGTATGGTTTTGTTTGAATACTTTTTTTAAACCGTGGAAGGTTTGTGGTTGCGTTTCCAAAGGCGACAGCGAAAGACTAGTCTAGAATGTCCACCATAGTGCCTTTAGACCTTGACTCGTCCTAAGTATGGAAATATTCACCTCCTGTTTTTTACATTCAAAAAACTGATCTGGGCTATCCAAACTTTAACACCCTTCCGCGCACACAAAAATAAACCTTAATATGCAAGTGAACACAAGGCCATGCAAGACAATGGGGTTATATTAGAAATGTTTACGAAACTCATCCATGGGAAAATTGGTCACAAAAGCGAGATGTTGAGATTGGGGGAGTTGCTTTGTAAGTTGGACATTCTGTTGCCCTTGGAGACGATAATTTTGATTGTGTTATATTCGGGAGATGGACGGAGACAGGCACTGGAAGACACAATCTGTTTGTTTTTGTTGATATTTTTTATATATTTTTTTAAATGCATTGTAGTGGGATGTTGTTACTCATTATGACAAACATGACATAACGGTCTGTAATAAAGAAACGAAACGAGTTTTTCTTTGAAAATGTCGGTACTGAATCATCGCAAGGTGAAATGCAGGATTTTGGGGGGAGAGGGAGAGGAAAAAATAGTGTTTTAGTAAATATTGTTTGACGTATGGTGCTGATTCGAGACGGTGTGTTTTGCTAAGTTTTTTGGAAAGAGATAAATATAAGAATGTGGTCATCAGCGTCACATGTTTACACTTGCGAATAAAAGTGGGTAATTAGGACAGGCCCTTTGGTCAGCTATTTTTCATAGAACTTTATCATGGTGCAGCCTGGACTCTTCCTCTGTGCTGTACACTGTAGTATACGAAAGTGCAAGGCCGCCAGGGCTAGGTGCGGCCATGTTGGTTTTTCTCCCAGGCAAACCAATGTATATAACCAAACCGAGGCTGGAAGTGAAAATATAGTCTGGTCCCGTTTTGGTGGAGTTATAAAGCATTATTGCCCTTTGAACTTTAAGAAAGGAGAAGGTTGGTACATGGCATGAACGACATATTATTTATTTTGAATCATGTTAGAGCGTGCCTCCGAAGTGACTTTGGCTTTTGATGCGGCTGTAAGCAATAGCCACAGTCGAAGCCTTCGATTCTGATTTATCAGGTTCATTTCAATCTATTGGAAGGGCCGGACTTTTTGAAAAATTATTTCACAACATTTACAAATTCGAAACTATCAAATCATAAACCACAAGGGAAACTGACTGGGTAAATAAAAATTTTAAAAATTGGGTTGAAAAAAGAAAAATTGACTAGAGCTTGATGTCATTACAACGTGCCTATAGGCGTAGAATTATTATTGTTATAAATATTATGTAATAAAAATGTATTTTTATACAGTTCTAAAACTATTGTTGATAACAACATTCTCATTCGGTGCCCTTTTGTAAATCAAAATTTACGACGAACAAAAAGTCTTTTAACCCTGACTCCCTTGAGCGGGTTTATTAAGATCATAATCCTCATCCTAACAAAATCCAACACCATGGTAACTCAAAACCCAAACTGTTGGACCCAAATCATTGTGGTGCTATGCCTGATCCAAAGCATCGTCAGTTCACAATAGTGCAGTCCAACAGAATCAGACAAAACATTTTGTTGGATTTTGACGGGTTTGGGGTTGTAGGGTTGAAGGGATTGTATACGTTTTGGTAATTGGAACCCACTGTTTGTTTCAATCCTATTATAGTTGTATACCATCAAACTAACCTGTGAAAATTTCATTTCAAAAGGTGGTAGCGTTTTTGTTTTGAGATATTGCCGAAAATCTGTAGCGGTTATGTCCACTCAGGAAGAATAATCTGCAATTGGAATACACTATCTGAGAAACTGGACTGCAGTAACGCTTCTCAGATTCAAATTTGGGGGGATAAAAACTGATATCTTTTTCCTTAACCGCAGTACTTCGAAGTGAAAAGTTTCTCAAAATGAATTATACTATCCAAAGCTGCTGTGGTTCTTACCAAGTAAGATTTTTTTTTAATGAAATAGAATGACTGAAACGAATCTGAATGAGAAAAACGAAATCATGTTTGCACGAAAACGAAATGGAATGCACTAATAGCTAAAAAGCAACCCTAGTTTGAGTGGATTAGGGGAAATGCTTAAATGTGAATGTGTGTTAATGAAACTTTTGCTGAAAATGGCCGGGGAAACCTATAGTTAAACCTGACCAGGGAATGCCAAGCATGCGCTCTGCCGACCAACCCATGTTTGCTCAAAGCAGATTTATTTCTTTCGCATCCGCTGAAGCGTGGGTCTCGAAGAATGGAATTGGGACGGACGTTTGTTGGAAATAAACACAAGCTACATTCCATAGGCATTGAAATAAATAATTTTGCAATCCTGTCTGATTCAGTGAGTTGCTACTTTGAAGTCTCATTACACTAATGGTATTATAGACCCGGTGTGTCTCATTGTATATACCGCCATATTGGTTGCGTTCCAAGTGTGCATGAGCAATACTGAAACCCTTATTTCTATTGAACCTGAAAGGGTTCAGACTAATTTGCCCTCCAAGCCTCGATGTGGTTTTAATAACGTTATATAATAAGGTATGACGTTATATGGGTATATGTTATAGGTATTTTATGAAAAAATAATAATAACAGCAATGGAAAACATTTCGTTTTACTTGTTTTGCATCACGTAAAATTTGGTTCACACACGCCCTCAGGCAGTCAGAAATACTGCGACTTGTGATCAGGCACCCCACCATAATCCGCCAGTTTGGGTGTTGAGTTAATGTCCAGCAAACTCATTCTAGATGGTTCTATAAAATACGCTAAGTGTTTTGGAACCATACTCCCCACCACCATACCAAAACTAGTATGAAAAAAGGTCAATATTTTGTCGATAATCCAAAATAGTGAATAACAATCATCTTCGTTCACAAAAGAGTACAAAACATCAACAGAAATTATGACAAGTGATGAATGGCTAAATATGTAGAAAAAAATATACACTGGGTAGAAAGAATTGATATCTTTATACAATCAGGGTGGGTCTGTCTTTTATACATATCCACAAAAGTGTAAAATAAACTTGACTCATGCATCTGTCATATAGGAAAGGGCCCGTGTCGGCACCAGTTGGACCAATTTCATAGAGCTGCTTTAAGCACAAAAAGTAGCTAAGCACATCATTATTATGCTTACCAAATAAAAGTTACAAGCCAAAAAAAACATGTCACTTGTAACATTTTGTGACTGGTATCCAGCTCATTTTTGCTAAGCAGAAACTTGTTATGCAATATTATCTGCTTAAAGGGTGTGTACAACATTGGTAAGAATGAAAATATAAACGCTCACAGATTTGCACATAACTTACGCTGTATAAAGATGGTCATGGTAGAAAACTTCCCTTGAAATAGTTTTGCTTGAAATGCCATAGTTTTTACGAAATGAGTAAAATAAAAGTATTTATCCTGCAGGATAAATTCCGATGTTTGAAAAAAAGTTAAAACACATAAGTTTTTTTTTTCACTGTTATCTCATGACTCCGAAGACCGATTTAGCTTAAACTTTCACAGGTTTGTTATTTCATGTATTATGTTGGGTCACATCAAGTTTGGATACAGGTCTTTGGCAATGTTGTACACACCCTTTATAGGGAAGGTATACGCACTCTTAAAATTAACGGGCAATAAAAAACTACTCGACTAGAAGTACAGAAGCTTTCGATACTATTAAGCATTTTGAGAATCAATTCACTTTGAAGTAATTTGGTTATGGAAAAAGATATCAGTTTTTATCCCCCAAAATTTGAATCTGAGAAACGTTACTGTCAGATACGTTTCTCAGATTGTGTATTCCAATTGCAGATTATTCTTCAAACCTGCGTGGACATAACCGCTCCAGATTTACGGTGATATCTAAAAAAAAATAAAAAGCGACCACCTTTTGAAATGAAATGTTCACAGGTTAGTTTGATTGTATATCTAGGCCTACATTTATATTGTACCAGAATTAAAAAAAATCGAACGGCTCCAAAAACCAAAGGTATACTTTCCCTTTGAGCAGCTCCATGAAATTGTTCAATACGCACCGCGAACAACAAATAGAAATTCTTAAAGTAATCCAAGTGTAGAAAATAATACGTATTTTGCATACTTGGGGGCAAAAGCTCTGCCCATTCTAAAAAATCTCAAGTATCCTTTGAACTTTAACCTTTTTGGAGAGTAAATCGAAACATATTTTCAAACTTTAATATATTATCTAATCGGCTTTTCCGGGTCATTTTCCGGAAATAAGCGGTCAATTTAAACGTCAAATGTTTCTGTTTCGCGAGAAATTGAAGACTCATCTGTAGAAGTAATTCAAGTTCAGTTAAGAGCAGGGTATACTTTTGGTAATTGTCAAAGACCAGTACACTCATTTGTATCCCAACATATGCATAAAATAACAAACCTGTGAACATTTGGGCTCAATTGGTCATCGAAGTTACAAGAGAATAAGGAAAGAAAAAACACCCTTGTTGCATATAATTATGTGCTTGTGAGAAAGACTTCATGCCTGACGCCTTTCTCAGACTTGGTTGGAAAATTACCGCTTGCTCTACCTCTTAAACTACATTACTTCAAAGAGGGTCGTTTCTATGTGATAATATCAACAGCTCTCCAGTGATCTTTACCAAGTAAGTTTTTAATGTCATTTTTGGAGTAATTACCAAAAGTACACTCTGCCTCTAATGTGTAAGCAAAATCCATTGTGTTATGCGATTACAAAAAGATAACCGTTCAATTTAAAGAGATTGTATACGTTTGGTAATTGGAACCCACTTTTTGTTTCAATCCTATATACTTGTGGATATATACCATAACACGAACCTGTGAAAATTCATTTCAAAAGGTGGCAGCGTTTTTGAGATATTGCCGAAAATCTGGAGCGGTGATGTCCACGCAGGAAGAAAAATCTGTAATTGGAATACACAATCTGAGAAACGTTACTGTCAGGAACGCTTCTCAGATTCAAATTTATGGGGATAAAAACAGATATCTTTTTCCATAACCGTAGTACTTCGAAGTGAAACGTTTCTCAAAATGCATTATACTATCCAAAGCTGCTGTACTTCTTACCAAGTAAGTTTTTTTGCCATTAATTTTCAGAGTCATTACCAAACTTTTAAACAATCTACTCACACAGCATTCAAATTCGCCCAGCTTTTTACTGAGATCTCTAGCTGCACCTACTCTGCGAAAGTGAATGCTCATTTCGCATGGCTGTAAAGAACACCTCCATAAGTTTAGTTAAATACAATGCTGATAGATTTGCATGCTTCAAAGTGAAATTGATTGACGCTTTTACTGTAGAGGAAAATTCACCTAAATATGAATGCATGAAAGTGAAATAGGTTACTTTTTGCAGAAAGTGACAGCTTAAGACTCCTAACTTTGAATCTGCTTATACATTTAGTCCATTGCACTTGTCATCTCCACATGAAACTCTGTAAACTCTTTTGTTATAAATTTTGCCTTCACTTTGCTAAGCGCCTCGGAATAGGCAACTAGAATGATGGCGCTCTACAAATGCCTGATGATTGATTGAAAACCAGTAGGACCTACTGTTTCTTATAAATGTGTATTACATCGGCGGTTTTTGTACCAGAGTACGCTCGTTCTTATAGTTGGAATCATCGTGCCCTAAGTTAAACAACCAATGGTGACATCAATTTATGGTCACATTTTCAACCGTTGTTTGCAATTTTAAACTGGTTAATATCATGTTGCAATGTCAAGGGCCCCGCTAAGGAAGTAAAAACACAGAATCAGAACTATTATTACTACAAAACGTTCTAATGGACTCAAGTTGAGTCTTTCTCAACGTCTACCAATCCCAAACGTGTTAGATTACAATTAGATACAAGGCCAGAAACGGAAACGAAAGCCATAGCCTAAGCCAGAGACACTGGCAAGAGATCGAGGTTTGGCAAACAAAACATAACGAAAACCAAACAAACAAACAAACAAACACCCCAACAACCCCCCCAACCCCCCCCCCCAAAAAAAAAACCCAAAAGCAACCTTAAAAAACCTAACCAACAAACAAACCCCAAAACAAATAAACAAACAAACAAAACAAAACTCATCGAAATGTATTTCAAATAGTTCATAATATTATTGTCCACTGTTGTACGATGTTGAAACAAGCGTAAGACCAGTAGCAGCAGCTGTGTGCACCTGTGTGCGCTACCCAGGGGTTACGCGTAACACCAGTAGCTTGGGTGCCACCTGGGCTCATAAAACCAAGCCCAGCTACCTGTGTTACGCAGAAATTCATGAATGTTGTTCATTGCGCAAACCAGATGATGCTTGACGCAACATACTGAAAAGGTAATGTGTTTTCCCATGAGTTGTTGTCACAGTTTGGTAAATGAGTCATACAAAGCGTGTAATGAGGAAGGATGGGGGATACAATTGCTGGTGTTTTTTCAAGCAGTTTGGTTTTCAATTTTACGCACAAATTCAACAGAGAAACGCACTTTGCATTGGTTATTCGTCACTTTAACAATGCACGTCGTTTTTACTTTCTCGTTCAAAGCTATAACGTTTCTCATTTGATTTATATGGTTCAACGGCAATGTATCAAACGTGCCCCAAGTAATGTATGCACCCCAAGTTTTTGGGAGATATGGTAATCTCCCCTGAAAGTTGCAATCTCCCCTGAAAGTTGCAATCACTCTATGTCCTTAGCCTGCTTGGTATAAAAAGGAAAAGGTCAGTGATTGTTCCTATTCAAAAAAATGCCCACCTTTAAGTCATGAACGATCTTCGTCCTGTAGCTCTCACCTCGGTACCCATGAAATGTTTAGAAAAAATAGTTAAGAACAGGTTAATGAATGAAGTTGAGGGTTCCATGGATGAGTATCAATTTGCCTATAGACCACGTAGAAACACAGAGGATGCAATTTTGACTTTGATTAATGGTATTTTTGAACACCTGGAGAAGACAGGGGCTTTTGCTAAAGTTGTTTTTGTAGACTTTGCGAGTGCCTTTAACACAATTCAGCCGTATTTAATGTTTCAGAAACTGTTGGATCTTGGTGTAAATTCAAATATTATACGTTGGATCCATAACTTTCTAACTAACAGAGGGCAACAAGTCAAGTTAAATTCCACTTTCTCAACTCTCCGTTATATTAAGTACTGGGGCCCCACAGGGTTGTGTTCTTTCTCCCATTCTGTACACATTATACACCAATGAATGTAGATCTCTGAATACAAACCACTAGTTGATTAAGTATGCAGATGACACTGCACTGGTCGGCCATTTATTTGCAAAAAGGGATAGCTTAGCATCATTCGATCACGAGATTTCTGAATTTGTTCAGTGGTGTGACAAAAACCACTTAGAGATCAACACAAAGAAAACTAAGGATATAGTCTTTGATTTTCGAAGGAACAAAACACACGTTCCGGCCACTGTGATCAAAGGAGAATCTCTGGAAAGGGTTACTAAGTTTAAATACTTAGGAATTGAGATTGATAACCAGTTGATTTTTGATAAATGTGCTAAATCTAAATACAATAAGTTACAGCAGCGTCTTTTCTTTTTAAGGAAACTTAATTCATTCCATGTGGACAGAACCATTTTGCAAATGTTTTATAAGTCTGCCCTGCAAAGTATTATTACATATTGTCTTGTTAGTGTTTTGGGGAATATGCGGGCACAGGATCGGGGCAAGTTGGACAGGGTCATTAAACAAGCAAATAGAATAACCGGTAATGGATCAATGGATGAAGGTCTATATAAATCTCTAATGCTAAATAAAGTTGAATCAATTCTGTCAGATGAAACCCACCCCCTAAATGTACAGTTCAATCGAAGTGCTAGAAGCAACCGCCTGCTACAGCTCAGAATTAACACAAAGCGATATGCTAATTCATTTGTCCCGTCAAGTGTCCAAATTTTTAATGAACAATTGTAACGTTGAAATATTTTTGTAATATCAATCTTTTATACTTCCAGCTTTTCATGTAATATATATATATTTTCATAGACTTTTGTGGCTTGTTGTGTTTTGTGTACTGTTTTATATAATATTTTAAATTATCTTATGTAAATTTTATAAAATTGTTGTTAAAAAGGCCGAAATGAATTTCCCATCGTGGATAATAAAGTGAATTGAATTGAATTGAATTGAATTGAATTGAAAGAGGAATGATCCTTCTTTTAATATGTAGGAAAAACAATGTATGGAACAATCTCTTTGTAACATAAATGTCCACGTTTTGTGTGTATTTAATGTTATTTGTATAATTTGTTTTGATAATGTATAAAACTGTCTAGATTTGGTTGGTTGTGACGTTTTCCCCCAATACACCATTTCAAATTTATTTAAAATGTTCGAAATCGTTTTATATTTGTAAGATTGCAGGCCAGGGCCCAATTTCACAAAAGCATGTAAGCACAAAAACTTGCTAAGCACAGAAAAATCTTGCTTAAGAAAAATAGGTTACCAGCCAAAATACCATACAGTTATCATTACTGTGACTAGTACCCCACTCATTTCTTTAGCAAAGAAATTTGCTGAGCAGAATTTTCTGCTAAACAGCTTTATGAAATTGGGCCCTGGTGGCTTCTACGCTGAGTGTCACGTCTATGTTAAAACATTTTTATCTTTCTTGAACAAGATCCCAACTCAGAGTGGACTCTATTCATGGACTCAGGTTGCCAACAATCAGTGTCGGTTTTTCTGATTCAATCCTCGATTGTAGTTGAACGAAGCCCAAGCAAAAAACCCAGAGTTAGATTTCGAAGAGTGTTGAGTTTTAGTTGGGCCAATCAGTCTCTCCATGGCACAGCACCAACATACATCTTCATACACCACCCAGGCAGCTCAGATCATCTGACACCGAACTTCGTAACATTCCACGTACACGCCACTCATGGACAACCCGATCCTTCTCACCTTCTGGCCCATCACTATGGAACAACCCCCCCCCCCCAATCTCCGACAAGCTTCAAAAACTATACCAGCTTCAAAACTCATTTGAAAACTTATTTTTGTGCTTAAAATTTCATCTATTTATCTCTTTGTATAGGCCCACTTGCTTCTGCATGTCTCCTGCGCCAGGAGTGTCTATTAAAATTAGACAGACATGGCGCTTTATAAATGGCCACTACATTGTATTAGTATAATTATTTACTTGGATGTGTTCCTTTTACTTTAAAAACCACCACCAGTATTCTATGTCGAACGTCCTCTGTAACTGTGCAAGAAGAAACCCAATTAGTTTCACTTTTAAGTAATTGGTCATTCGTCTTAAGAATCTTGTGGCCCGTGAATACTCCACAGCTTAAAAAGTGAAGAAACTACCGGACTCCTTAACAGGCCTTTCAAAAAAAGCTATTGTCAATTTTAGGTTAAATAGTTTGGGTCAGTAGACTTTCATTATGGTCCAACGGTGTTCCACGAAGGGATTTCTAAGTCAACTATTTCGTAAGTCACAAACGCTCCATTTAAGAGAGATTGAGCAACAGCTTTTCTTTGAAAGTGCTAATTTTTACTCCAACGGTATGTGACTCTCCGTGCTAAATCCAGGCACTTCCAGCCAAAACTCCAAACTGGGTTCATTTGCTCATACAGAAAAATGTTGTTGTTATAGTTGTTGTTGTTGTTGTTGTTGTTGTTGTTGTTGCTGTTGTTGTTGTTGTTGTTGGGTTTTTAAAATTAATTTCGGTATGTCGGATATCACCTAACATCACAAGGCCGGATGGCCACTTCAAGGTGAGGGCTACACTTAACTTATTTGGGCTGTCAACTAAAATCAACTGCCACCAGGGGCACGTTGCCACCTACTCCTGGCACTGAAACAGGGTTACCCCCTTCTCAGTCCGTAAGGATGTAGATATTGGTATCATTCACTAGGAACCTGGCTGATAGAGCAGAATTACCCTCCCAACTACACCAGAGCTTGGGTCCGGTGAACTAGACCGCTCGGCCACGACACGCTAAAACCTTTGCGAAAGTTTCAGCAAGGGCCGAAACCTCAGGTCATTGTTAAACAAATTTTGCATTTATACCAGTCATTTCGGTTGGTAGTGGTTTACAGCAGCTTATTCCCTTCCTTTTTGCAAATAATTATACGAGAAAGAGCTTTTAAAGGCATCGTACACGTTTGGTAATTGTCCAAGACCAGTGTTCTCATTTGGTGTATCCCAACATATGCATAAAATAACAAGCCTGTGAAAATTTGGGCTCAATTGGTCATCGAAGTTGAAAGAAAATGATGAAAGAAAAAACACCCTTGTTGTACAAATTTGTGTGCTTTCAGTAAGGAATAAAAACTTCTTGCAACAAGTTTTTATTATTTTAGTGAGAAATTACTTCTTTCTCAAAACTACGTTACTTCAGAGGGAGTCGTTTCTCACAATGTTTTATACTATCAACAGCTCTCTGTTGCTCGTTACCAAGTAAGTTATTATGCTAATATATATTTTGAGTAATTACCAAACGTGTACCGTGTATTTAAATAACAGCTAATATGGCCCTATAAGGTAAATTATTACTCAACATTTTAAGAATATCTAAGACATCACATCACATTGATATCGTGGCTGGTGCTGAACCCATTTAAAAGATCAGTCGACCTTCCATTGTTAACGTTACAGCCAACGACAAGGTGCAGTAAAGCTGAGTTGACCAGCAGAAGGGGAAAATACAATAGATACATTGAAAAGGGGTGGGGATCAGTTGATCTGATGATTACACACATAAAAGTGCCCTATTGTCAATAAGGGAAAATATAGTAAACAAAATGTTTATGCAAGTCGACCCTCCATTGCAAAATATATTTTACGAAACCAAAGACGGTGCCATAGACACTGTAGTTTTCAATGTACGATTTCTAGCGACGTCATGAAGCTTGATACGGTGAAAGCCCACCCTTCATGCTGAAAGATTGAATCATTAATCGATATACGGAGGGCTGGTAAGTTGAATTCCGGTAAGTTTGTCTGAGAACTACACAAGCGTCGTCGGGAAACAACTCCTTGGGTTTTAGTAAAAGTAGAAAAATAACTACGGTTAAGGTTTAGCTGGATCTCCAACGTTATTTGCTATTAGGCCTGCAGCTGTCAAGCTATAGCATTTTTGAGTAAATGTCGAACGAGTTATGGCATCTCTGGTTTGACGTCTCGCTCTTTTCAGTTTGTCGGTATATTGAAACTATGCTGACTCCGACCACCAATACTTTTTTAATGATCCCCAAATAAGATCTTATTTTACCCATTTTTGGGGGTCATAATAAATTATTGTTTGGGGGTTTTGGTCGGATGCAGCAAATTATCCTGGTTAATTCAAACGAAATGGATTGATTCTGCTTTCACTGTACTTTCAATGTTTCCCAAAAGCTGAAACCCTAAGTGGTAACTTCTGTAAACATGTGATATTGTCTTATTTTGTCATTTTATCAAGAACAAAATTTTAACTGTTTGTATATTATATAAACAAAGTGTATATTGACTCACCAAACTTCACAGGTCCAATCAACAATTAACCATTGACTCCAAGATAAATCCGTGGTGTAACAATATTCAAATCGAGAAATGCTTAAGCTTTGGATGACCACAATCCTGACGATGTTCGGTGATTTACATCATCTACAGGTACTACACGAGGGTGGACTTGCGTGTGAAAATAGGGTTATTCAACACTTCAAGTGTAGGATTATAATTATTCGTCTGACACTGACAGGACATGAAGACGAAATCTCATACGATGTTGATGTCTATCTTGGGAAAGCCTGAGCTAGACAATGATGATAAATCCACATAGTCCACTCTCTCTCTGTCTGTCCACCCCGATATCACCCGCTCGTGGGAAAATCACACTTTGGCGTTTCAGGACTCCAAGGTCGACCTTTAGAAGTTCAGTACCCAGGCTGGCGACGCGCAGAAACGTGTGACAGATTGGGGCTTGGTGTACGGTAGTTTCATTTCTCCTGAACTCAACCCACGTATATAACAAGTACATACATACAGTCATAATATACACGCTGCATAACCCAAGCCGATTGACATTGTGTTGTTGATATTTCTTTGCTACCTTTGGAGGCCTCCCACAACCTATTCAAGTCAACCCTTTGATATCTGAAGCCCGGCCATTGTTCGCCTTTAAATCCCGTCTTTCCTTTTCGAAACCACTGGACCGTGGTCCAATGAAAGGTGCCATATCATTGGTCTGTCTGACACACCTGTACGTTCCATCAGAAAACACTTGGACCAATAGGCAGCCACGTTTCATAATCAGCAACAGTTTTTTTCTTGTTCTTTTTTTCTTGGTAGGGGCGTTCCTTTACCTCGATTAATAATATACAACCGATTCATTTGTGTGAAGTTTTTTTCTGCAAAAACACTCTTTATTATTTTTGGACAAGATTTTAAATTGAAAATAACTTGCTGATAAAAAATGCTTTATTTTTAACACAAAAACATTATAGAAAAGTTTTCACAATCAAACTCATTGTATACCTCCCAAATGCACAGCCATTTTTCCCCATGCAAATCAATGTAACAAAACTGAGGCACTAAAGGGCGAAATTGTGTGGACTCTCTTTCACTTTAACGAGAAAAAGTACGGCATGCAAAAATCAATAGAGGGCGCACACTCATTTTTGTTTTGTATACAGCACCTGAAATCCGTTCTCTCCCGAATCATTGTTCATTATGCAATCTAATGGTATAATTTGTAGATAAACCTCTGGAATATTTCTATTTTGAAACTTCCTTGTTGTGCTCTTTTCATTTTTTATAGAAAGACATAAGCAAATCCATTACGTCCGAATGTAAGTACGGTAAGTATTTTTGTTTAGAGATAGGGTCATACTTTGGTAATGACCCCGAAAGGACACCATGCAATCCGAAAGCCCACTTGTTATAAAGATAGTAATGGTAGTAAGCATTCTGCGAAAGTATTCCGTCTCAAATGGCCCCGTTGATTAGAAACCGACCAAAAAATTGTCGAAAATGTTGAATCTCCTCAGATCGCCGGCAGGCGACTTTTGGAAATTTCCGTGGTGTCCGTTTGAATGCTACCCTCAATACGGCCAGAGTTGCGATTGGTACCTGCTGTCACCTCGTTAAATGTAGATAGATTTGACAAATTCTTGATGAAAATACCGTAGAGTTAATGGGGTTTTTTTTGGCTGTTTTTTCAACAAATATAATAAAGACACTGTATTCAATATCGTTAGACAAACACCATACCCTTTTTTAAACGAAAAAATACATTTTAAATCATGTTGAATATTAGTTACCACACTGTCTCTTTTCTGTGTTATTTTATTAAAAATATTTTATTTTATTTAACGTCAGGCCATTAACTATTTTTTCATTTTATTAAAAACTCCCAGGTCAGAGTTGACCCGAATTCCGGTTCCCAGGGGGGGCTGAACCATTTCTGGAAACCCGACAACTAGTTAAACATTCTGATTTTGCATTAGTTTGTCAGAGTTTCGCGTCAGGTCGACTCAGATTCCGGGTCCTACTGACCCTAAAATAGGTCAGGCCCGGAATCCGGGTCAATTCTGAGAGGGAGTTTTTAGAGTGACGCGTCTGCATTTGATTCGAAAACAAAACTGTACACAATGATGTATTGCATTGTATATTAATACACTTGTGTTATCATAACGACTTGTTTAGACACGCATGATCTGTAAAACAATGGTTCCAATGTTGTAATCATGTCGTCATTATAATAATAATTTTTGCACGAAAACAGCCTGTAAACGGAAGTGTAGATGACTGAAACACAAAGTACAGAAACGTTGAAAACCAAAACCGGGTGAAAGTAAAACTATAAACATGGTTCTTGCAACCTCTATGGTTCTCGAGTTGTTCTGAAACTCGACCTTTGTTGTTCTTTCTTGTTTTGTCCCATGATAATTTGTTTTGCGTCCAACTAAATAAGGGGAAAAACCACCACTCGGGTTGTTTATGTATGGATGAAGGAATGGTTTGTTGTTTATAAATCCATGAGTAAAACAGTAACGAGGTGCTGAGTTCATTATTGTTGTCCGATTCAGTTTGTATCGGTGAAACCTAACAAAACTCTTCAAAAAATATAAGTTACCTTCATTGTTTGAAGGAGAGAAAGAGATCTCTACTTAGAATCATGTGTAATGGGAAAGCCAAAAAGAAAAGAAAAAGTTTCGGGGAAGGTGTTTCAATTTCCGTGGTTAATTAATGGTTTTGATGGTGGATCATAACCGCTATTATTATACGGAGCACACCACGCCCTCACTTGACATCACGAAAGAGATTGATAATAAGCTATTTCACTCTGCCCCAAACGGTCTCCAAGATCGGTGGGATGGGCTAACGAGCTTGTAGTACAAATTGTCATTCAGGATGTGGTGGTGCATGATGGTGAGTGACTGAAGTGATGCTTGGT
The DNA here is from genome assembly GCA_021014325.1 of Plazaster borealis. Classification (NCBI taxonomy): domain Eukaryota; kingdom Metazoa; phylum Echinodermata; class Asteroidea; order Forcipulatida; family Labidiasteridae; genus Plazaster; species Plazaster borealis. The sequence goes on from CM037468.1 coordinate 7,043,538, forward strand.
TCAACCTTAGAGAAAGGACCACGGATTTCCTCTACGGTTCAACCTAATAGAGCAAGGGTTCAACGCACTATCCAGAGCCACTGATCTCTATACGAACACAACACATGTACGCGCACGATATGATAATGTAAACGATTCTTTTTAAAGGGTCTGTATACGTTTGGTAATGACTCTGAACATTAATGGCAATAAAAACTTACTTGGTAAGAAGTACAGCAGCTTTGGATAGTATAATGCATTTAAAGAAACTTTTCACTTTGAAGTACTGCGGTTAATTTATGGAAAAAGATATCACTTGTTATCCCCCACAATTTGAATCTGAGAAGCGTTACTGATGCAGTAACGTTTCTCAATGGTGTATTCCAATGCAGATTATTCTTCCTGCGTGGACATAACCGCTCCGGTTTTTCGGCAATATCTCAAAAACGCTACCACATTTTGAAATGAAATGTTCACAGGTTAGTTTTATGGTATATCTACAACTATATAGGATTGAAGCAACAACGGGTTCCAACTACTAAACGTTTACAGACTAGTTAAATAAGTTGCACTGAGGAGAATTATTCCCTGGTTGCGATCGAGTCCCGTTTTCAGTAGAAAGCAAAGAATGACAATAGTTATCTCCAATGGATTTAAACCATAGAGCTACATTATTATTGATAGAGGTCGAATCTTTCGTAAACACAGGAAGAGGTGACCGGTGGTTATAGGTCTGGGGAAATGGCCCGAAGTGCAAGCGTATCATATACGTCAGCCCGTCCTAGGACCGAGCAAAATGGATAATAGCCAGTGATCTTTTAGACTAGTGTTGTGTGTGTTTGAGCATGGAGGGTCTTCCTTATGGTTGGAGCCAAGTCTTATTTTCAACTGTCATTTACCGCGGAAGCATCTGTTTTATTCCGAGAATAATTGAAATCAATTACAGACCGAAAGTAAAACTCATCTTCGAGCATCCTGCAATCTTTCGATAATAATTTACTGTCATCAGAACTTAATCCTAGTAATATCAAAAATTATGCCGATTTAATAATCTTCGATTGAGGAAACCGTTCAATAATAGGATATGTGATAACTCAAAAGTTTACTTGAATCATGAAGGTAGAATGATTGAATTGAATGTGATACAAGTGGAGAGAGAGGGGGAAAATACCACACTATAAACCGTCTATAGACAAAGTATGACTCGAACATTTCTTAGAAATACAATGAGGTTTATGGAGAAACCATTTTTTATGAGTTGTAGTGGTTCTGAAAAAATTGGTGGTTTAAACAACTCTGTTGTTGTGACTTTTAACTTGCTGCTGTAGGGAGATAAACGTTGATTTAAAGGCAAGGTAAACCTTTGGTTTTTGAAACCGTTCGATTTTTTAAATCCTATACAAGTGTAGATAATATATACAATAGAACTTACCTGTGAAAGTTTCATTTCAAAAGGTAGCGTTTTTGAGATATCACCTGGAGCGTAAATGTCCACGCAGGTAGAATAATCCGTAATTGGAACACACAATCCGAGTCTTAGATTGAAATTTGTGTTGAATCCCTTTCTCTAAAACCACATTTCTTAGAAGGGAATCGTTTTTCAAAATGTTATACCTTATCAACAGTTGCAGTGCTTCTTACCAAGTAAGTTGTTATGGTCATTAATGTTTGGAGTAATTACCAAAGGTATACCCTCCCTTCAATACGTTTTATGTGCCGATGTGCCTGGCTTCACTTGGTCACACATGGAGCAGTCGGCAGCTTGCGTACACCATTTCCTTGTTTATCTATACACTGTCTTTAATGGAAACTTAAAAGAGACACAATTAGGCCATACACAACAGGTGTTGTATTGTGTTAGGGAATATTTACTGTTCCCACAAATACAAAAAGTCCCTTCGGTATCACAAGGTAGTTGGGTTTCATTCAGAGAGATTATTGTCACAAGAAATTGAAACTACTTTTGACATCAGTTTCCGTCTTCAACACTGAACTAACCCAACGTAGGCCTTGCACTCTTCTGCGAGCCATTTAACACCCAGCTGCTGATGTGGTAATGTCAATGAAACCTTTCTCACTCACAAAATCTAAAGATTCCTGCATTAAAACAACGGTGGAAAGAACAAATTTACTATGGAAACTGAGACGAGCACCGACACCACTGATGAGAACTTCACTTCGTCTGCAACTTTGTATCAGTACCCTGAGCTTGTGTTTTGTGCTACATGCTTTGCAATTTTGTCCGTGACCGCACTAGTCGGGAACAGCCTTGTCCTGGTCGCCGTGGCTCGCAACAAGCGGCTGCAGAACGCGACCAACGTCTTCGTGGTGAATTTGAGCGTAACCGACTGCCTCACGGGCTTCGCCTTCCTTTGGAGCGTACCCGGGATGGTGAGCAGAACGCCCGGCTACCCGCTACCGTTTGCGTTCCCGTGCGTGGCGTCCGCGGCGATCGTCTTCAGCACGGTTGGGTGCAGCATGTACACCCTGGCCAACATCGCCGTCAACAGGCTCGTGTTGATCACCCAGCCCATGGAGACATACCGATCGGTGTACACACCCAAGAAGATCGCTCTGATGGTTTTCATCAGTTGGTTGATCCCGACGACTGGGATCGTCTTACCTCCACTTCTCGGAATCGGTGATGTTGGTTTTGACATCGAAAGTCGGACCTGCAGCGATATCGACGGCCATCCGAAGGCAGGTCTGTACGACAAAATACAGTTTGCAACCTTGTATCCGGTACCGTTCCTGGTGATCATAATTGCGTATGTGTTAATCTTAAAACATGTCCGGCAACACTTCAAGAAGACACGGAGAGCTTTTACGGCACCCAAGTCATCCACAGTCATCGCATCGGCTCCCGCATCATCCGCGACTAGGTTGGACGACGACGGGACGATCCCTGCACCAGCGGCACGGTTGGGTACGTCACTGAACCACGCCGAGAGCATCCGTCAATTGAGCCGTACCCGTACACGCAACGACCAGTTGGAGATCACGAAAAACCTCTTCGTGGTGGTGTGTGCTCTCGTCGTCTTCTTTACCCCACTGTCCATCATGGTGGTCACCAAGAACAACAGATACCAACTCTACGGTGGATTGGCATTGTTCGTTAGTAGCTGTATCAACCCGCTCATTTACGCCACCAAGCACCCGCATTTCAAACCAATCTTACGGTCAATGCTCCGTTGCCGATGTCCAGCTGTCCTCGCAAAGATTCGCCATGGCATTTAACTGCACCCGTTCTGGTTCTTTAACGGACTACATACCACGGCTCTCGTACGGTACTTTGTGACAGAAACTTACAGCCAATGGTAAACCAAACTCACATCGGATTGTTATGTTCCAGGCTGTTCGGTAATAATTCGAATCAACAGCCTGTACTTTGGAATGAAAACCAGCCTGCAATATCCGGTCTTGATCCCGCTATGAAATGTGTCTGAACGCAAACGAAGAAGGTCAATAATTCGTCGGCGTTTTCACGAAGTGGCGAATCAATCCAAAATTATTCATTGAGGCATTTTCGGTTTTTCTAAATTTTCTTAATGTATTTTGTAGTCTTGAAAATGTTTACTTTACTGATTACGTTAATTGCCAAAGCGGCGAATTGTCTGCACTCACGGATTTGCGTTTTCACGAAAACACACTTTTGACCAACTTCAAAAGCGTTTTCTCAGAAGCTGCGTGGGCGGATTCGCGGGTTCGTGGAAACGCCGACGAATTACGTGATGATCTTCAGGGTGCAGTCATCGTCTGCAGTCTGAATTTAAGAGACGTGTGTGAGTGGGACTCGAGGAAAAATAAAGCTAAAATACAAGGACGGTACTACTATACCCTAAAACCATACTCAAGTAAGCCGAAGTGCCAAAAAAGGACAGTTAAAATTCGTTCAGGGACGAATTCTTAAAAAAAAACATTATTTCGATGAAAAACGGGCAATGCAACTTTAACCTCAACAGTCGGCATTTAAGACAAGTGTGTACAGAATCCAAACCGTTTCGCAGACACTACACTCTAAAAACTCCCGGTTTGATACATATTCCCATGGGACACAGAATCCGGGTCAATTCCGACGCTGGATTTTTAAAAGTAATAGTTCTAATATAGTGCACATATCCTAGTATAAATAGATCGAGGAGCTTTACAACATTATTACCACTGGTCATTGGGCATACTTTTAGACCCTAACTTTATCAACTCCTTGGGGAGCATGCAACGTCAAGCTGCTGAAATAGCGCTAAGGGGTTAAATCCAACACAATACTGTCTCAGCTCTCTCAGGTACCCATTTATACACCTTGACTAAGAGGAGCAATTATGGTTAAGTTCCTTGTTTAAGGACATAAGCGCCATGACCGGGAATCGAACACACATTCCGATGATCCAACCATCGGAACTTCCAATGCATAGACCGCTCAGCCACGACACACCATTTGAGTGTAATGTCTGCGTTGGCAACATTTGAGTCGAAAAACGTACATAATAATTATATTATTAATACTGTATTACATTGTATATTAATACCATTTTGTTATAATTATAATAACTCTTTTAGACATGCAATCTGTTTAAACACGGCGCCAATGCTGTAATAATGCCGTCATGATATTAATAATTGATGCACTACTGTAAACGCGGAAGTGCAGCTGACCGAAACACAAAGTACAGAAACGTTGGAAACCAACACCGGTAAAACTTGAAAATAATGGTTCTTGCAACCTCTTTGATACTTGTGTTGTTCTGAAACTCGACAGTTGTTTGGTCTTTCTTTTAATTGTTTCCCGTCTACTTGAATAAAGGGAAAACCACCACTTGGGTTGTTTATTGATGTTTATGGATGAAGTAATGAGTTGTTAAAAGCCATGAGGAAGAACAATGTGCCGAGTTCACTATTGTTGTCTGGTGTGTCCCTTTCTCTGCAGGTATCGGTGAAACCTAACAAAACTCTTAAAAATATCGGAGTTTTTTACGGTTAATATCAGTTTACCTTCATTGTTTTGAAGTTTTTTAGTAGTGTACTAAGAAGGAGAGAACAATATTTCTACTCAAATCATGTAATGAGAAAGAGCAAACCAAGAAATTGTTTCGGGAAGGTATTTCAATTTCCACGGTAATGGTTTTGATGGCCGATCATAACTGCCATTGTAGAGCTTAACACGCCCTCACTTTACATCATGACAGAAATTGACAAAATTCGCTCTGCCCCACCGGTCTCATCCAAGACCGCTTGGGATGGGCTAATGAGCTTGTAGTACACATTCTTGTTCAGGATGTAGTGGTGCATGATGGGAATGACTGCAGGGCTGATTGGCGCAATGAGCATACCACAACCTCTGACCTATATACATGTACTAACACAACACGTTTTGTTATACCACGGTAACAGGTTGTGAATGTACACCCGAGGGATAAATGGCACCCGAGGCTTCTCGGGTGCCATTTGCCCCTCGGGTGTACAAAACACCATGGATCCCGCCACAGCGTGCAACAATTGTATAATGTATACAAACGCACACGATATGATGATGTCAACGATTACTTAGCCTTCTTCTTTTTAAGAGGAATTGTTCAGGTAACCATGTCGCGATCGAGTCCTATTTTTAGTAGAAGGCAAAGATTGATAGAATTACATTATTACTGAGAGAGATCGAATCTTTCGTAAACAGGAAGACTCGAGGTGACCGGGGGTTATTAGGTCAGGAGAAATGGTCCAAAGAGAACGCTTATAAGTTATACGGCAGCCCATCCTGATCCCAGAACTTCTTTGAAAGAGGCGCTGGGACCTAGCATAGTCAGTCCGCCCGGTATAATCTTTGAGACTAGTCATTTGACGAGGCACATTCATATGTTTTTTCCCGAGAATGACTGAAATCAATTACAGACCGAAAGTAAAACTCATCTTCGAGGATCCTGCAATATTTCAAAAACAATTCCTTCGTTCTCGGAACTAAATTCTAGTAATATCAAAATTTTTGCCGATTAAAGGGTCTTTGAAACTGTTCAAGAATAGGATATTATGTAATTACTAAAAAACTTGAATGTGGTAGTGTGGAGAAAGCGAGAGAGAGAGGCAAATAAATACTGCACTGTTATCCAGACATAGTAAGATTTGCATCTTTTCATGATGGGAATACATTTTAAAGTGAGGTTTGATGAGAAACCATTCTCTACGAGTTGTTGTGGTTCTGAAAAGATCAGTGGTGGTTTAACAACTCGTTGTTATGACGTGTAACTTGCTCCTATAGACCCATTGCATATGACGTCACACTCTCAAAAAGGAGGCAGATCATTGGACGATAGCTGTTCTCTGTGCGTAAAAACGTGCGCGTGACCTCAGCGTATCTGTAGCGTTTCGCGTTATGCAAGGGGGATCCATTGATTTTTATAGACCCGGAGCGCGCCTCCGAACAATGTGCGTCATTTTGGGTGTCAAAACTCTCTTTTGTGCATGTTTGTATACGATTTTGACACCCAAAATGACACCCAGGATAGGCGCACGTGAGTACGCTGCGCGTTATGCAATGGGTCTATAGGGAGATTGATGTTTCTTTATTAATTATTTTGCACGTGCCGATGTAAAACAAAATGATTCGACCAAAAATTACACCAAATTTGAAAGTTCTTGGTCCAGTGTCCGTGCCTTGGCTCCACTTGGTCACACATGAGTCGTCAGCATAGATACGAACACAATTTCCTTGCTAATCTACTCTGTCTTTAAATGGAAACTAAAAGAAATACTTAGGCCATAAACTACACAACAGGTGTGGTATTACGTTTATAGTAAACAATAACAAATTCCCACAAATACAAAAAGTCCCTTCGGTATCACAAGGTAGTTGGGTTTCATTCAGAGAGATTATTATCACAAGAAATTGAAACTACTTCCTCGTCAGTTTCAGTCTTCAGCACTGAACTAAAACAACGTAGGCTTTCCATTGCGAGCCATTTAACACCCAGCTGCTGATGTGGTAATGTCAATGAAACCTTTCTCACTCACTAAAGCTACAGATTTCTGCATTAAAACTAACGGTGGAAAGAAGAAATATACCGCTAATTTATCAGCACTATCACTATGGAAACTGAGACGAGCACCAACATCACTGATGGGTACTTCACTTCGTCTGCAACTTTGTATCAGTACCCTGAGCTTGTGTTTTGTGCTACATGCTACGCAATTTTGTCCGTGACCGCACTAGTCGGGAACAGCCTTGTCCTGGTCGCCGTGGCTCGCAACAAGCGGCTGCAGAACGCGACCAACGTCTTCGTGGTGAATTTGAGCGTGACCGACTGCCTCACGGGCTTCGCCTTCCTTTGGAGCGTACCCGGGATGGTGAGCAGAACGCCCGGCTACCCGCTACCGTTTGCGTTTCCGTGCGTGGCGTCCGCGGCGATCGTCTTCAGCACGGTTGGGTGCAGCATGTACACCCTGGCCAACATCGCCGTCAACAGGCTCGTGTTGATCACCCAGCCCATGGAGACATACCGATCGGTGTACACACCCAAGAAGATCGCTCTGATGGTTTTCATCAGTTGGTTGATCCCGACGACTGGGATCGTCTTACCTCCACTTCTCGGAATCGGTGATGTTGGTTTTGACATCGAAAGTCGGACCTGCAGCGATATCGACGGCCATCCGAAGGCAGGTCTGTACGACAAAATACAGTTTGCAACCTTGTATCCGGTACCGTTCCTGGTGATCATAATTGCGTATGTGTTAATCTTAAAACATGTCCGGCAACACTTCAAGAAGACACGGAGAGCTTTTACGGCACCCAAGTCATCCACAGTCATCGCATCGGCTCCCGCATCATCCGCGACTAGGTTGGACGACGACGGGACGATCCCTGCACCAGCGGCACGGTTGGGTACGTCACTGAACCACGCCGAGAGCATCCGTCAATTGAGCCGTACCCGTACACGCAACGACCAGTTGGAGATCACGAAAACCTCTTCGTAGTGGTGTGTGCTCGTCGTCTTCTTTACCCCACTGTCCATCATGGTGGTCACCAAGAACAACAGATACCAACTCTACGGTGGATTGGCATTGTTCGTTAGTAGCTGTATCAACCCGCTCATTTACGCCACCAAGCACCCGCATTTCAAACCAATCTTACGGTCAATGCTCCGTTGCCGATGTCCAGCTGTCCTCGCAAAGATTCGCCATGGCATTTAACTGCACCCGTTCTGGTTCTTTAACGGACTACATACCACGGCTCTCGTACGGTACTTTGTGACAGAAACTTACAGCCAATGGTAAACCAAACTCACATCGGATTGTTATGTTCCAGGCTGTTCGGTAATAATTCGAATCAACAGCCTGTACTTTGGAATGAAAACCAGCCTGCAATATCCGGTCTTGATCCCGCTATGAAATGTGTCTGAACGCAAACGAAGAAGGTCAATAATTCGTCGGCGTTTTCACGAAGTGGCGAATCAATCCAAAATTATTCATTGAGGCATTTTCGGTTTTTCTAAATTTTCTTAATGTATTTTGTAGTCTTGAAAATGTTTACTTTACTGATTACGTTAATTGCCAAAGCGGCGAATTGTCTGCACTCACGGATTTGCGTTTTCACGAAAACACACTTTTGACCAACTTCAAAAGCGTTTTTCTCAGAAGCTGCGTGGGCGGATTCGCGGGTTCGTGGAAACGCCGACGAATTACGTGATGATCTTCAGGGGTGCAGTCATCGTCTGCAGTCTGAATTTAAGAGACGTGTGTGAGTGGGACTCGAGGAAAAATAAAGCTAAAATACAAGGACGGTACTACTATACCCTAAAACCATACTCAAGTAAGCCGAAGTGCCAAAAAAGGACAGTTAAAATTCGTTCAGGGACGAATTCTTAAAAAAAAACATTATTTCGATGAAAAACGGGCAATGCAACTTTAACCTCAACAGTCGGCATTTAAGACAAGTGTGTACAGAATCCAAACCGTTTCGCAGACACTACACTCTAAAAACTCCCGGTTTGATACATATTCCCATGGGACACAGAATCCGGGTCAATTCCGACGCTGGATTTTTAAAAGTAATAGTTCTAATATAGTGCACATATCCTAGTATAAATAGATCGAGGAGCTTTACAACATTATTACCACTGGTCATTGGGCATACTTTTAGACCCTAACTTTATCAACTCCTTGGGGAGCATGCAACGTCAAGCTGCTGAAATAGCGCTAAGGGGTTAAATCCAACACAATACTGTCTCAGCTCTCTCAGGTACCCATTTATACACCTTGACTAAGAGGAGCAATTATGGTTAAGTTCCTTGTTTAAGGACATAAGCGCCATGACCGGGAATCGAACACACATTCCGATGATCCAACCATCGGAACTTCCAATGCATAGACCGCTCAGCCACGACACACCATTTGAGTGTAATGTCTGCGTTGGCAACATTTGAGTCGAAAAAACGTACATAATAATTATATTATTAATACTGTATTACATTGTATATTAATACCATTTTGTTATAATTATAATAACTCTTTTAGACATGCAATCTGTTTAAACACGGCGCCAATGCTGTAATAATGCCGTCATGATATTAATAATTGATGCACTACTGTAAACGCGGAAGTGCAGCTGACCGAAACACAAAGTACAGAAACGTTGGAAACCAACACCGGTAAAACTTGAAAATAATGGTTCTTGCAACCTCTTTGATACTTGTGTTGTTCTGAAACTCGACAGTTGTTTGGTCTTTCTTTTAATTGTTTCCCGTCTACTTGAATAAAGGGAAAACCACCACTTGGGTTGTTTATTGATGTTTATGGATGAAGTAATGAGTTGTTAAAAGCCATGAGGAAGAACAATGTGCCGAGTTCACTATTGTTGTCTGGTGTGTCCCTTTCTCTGCAGGTATCGGTGAAACCTAACAAAACTCTTAAAAATATCGGAGTTTTTTTACGGTTAATATCAGTTTACCTTCATTGTTTTGAAGTTTTTTAGTAGTGTACTAAGAAGGAGAGAACAATATTTCTACTCAAATCATGTAATGAGAAAGAGCAAACCAAGAAATTGTTTCGGGAAGGTATTTCAATTTCCACGGTAATGGTTTTGATGGCCGATCATAACTGCCATTGTAGAGCTTAACACGCCCTCACTTTACATCATGACAGAAATTGACAAAATTCGCTCTGCCCCACCGGTCTCATCCAAGACCGCTTGGGATGGGCTAATGAGCTTGTAGTACACATTCTTGTTCAGGATGTAGTGGTGCATGATGGGAATGACTGCAGGGCTGATTGGCGCAATGAGCATACCACAACCTCTGACCTATATACATGTACTAACACAACACGTTTTGTTATACCACGGTAACAGGTTGTGAATGTACACCCGAGGGATAAATGGCACCCGAGGCTTCTCGGGTGCCATTTGCCCCTCGGGTGTACAAAACACCATGGATCCCGCCACAGCGTGCAACAATTGTATAATGTATACAAACGCACACGATATGATGATGTCAACGATTACTTAGCCTTCTTCTTTTTAAGAGGAATTGTTCAGGTAACCATGTCGCGATCGAGTCCTATTTTTAGTAGAAGGCAAAGATTGATAGAATTACATTATTACTGAGAGAGATCGAATCTTTCGTAAACAGGAAGACTCGAGGTGACCGGGGGTTATTAGGTCAGGAGAAATGGTCCAAAGAGAACGCTTATAAGTTATACGGCAGCCCATCCTGATCCCAGAACTTCTTTGAAAGAGGCGCTGGGACCTAGCATAGTCAGTCCGCCCGGTATAATCTTTGAGACTAGTCATTTGACGAGGCACATTCATATGTTTTTTCCCGAGAATGACTGAAATCAATTACAGACCGAAAGTAAAACTCATCTTCGAGGATCCTGCAATATTTCAAAACAATTCCTTCGTTCTCGGAACTAAATTCTAGTAATATCAAAATTTTTGCCGATTAAAGGGTCTTTGAAACTGTTCAAGAATAGGATATTATGTAATTACTAAAAACTTGAATGTGGTAGTGTGGAGAAAGCGAGAGAGAGAGGCAAATAAATACTGCACTGTTATCCAGACATAGTAAGATTTGCATCTTTTCATGATGGGAATACATTTTAAAGTGAGGTTTGATGAGAAACCATTCTCTACGAGTTGTTGTGGTTCTGAAAAGATCAGTGGTGGTTTAACAACTCGTTGTTATGACGTGTAACTTGCTCCTATAGACCCATTGCATATGACGTCACACTCTCAAAAGGAGGCAGATCATTGGACGATAGCTGTTCTCTGTGCGTAAAAACGTGCGCGTGACCTCAGCGTATCTGTAGCGTTTCGCGTTATGCAAGGGGGATCCATTGATTTTTATAGACCCGGAGCGCGCCTCCGAACAATGTGCGTCATTTTGGGTGTCAAAACTCTCTTTTGTGCATGTTTGTATACGATTTTGACACCCAAAATGACACCCAGGATAGGCGCACGTGAGTACGCTGCGCGTTATGCAATGGGTCTATAGGAGATTGATGTTTCTTTATTAATTATTTTGCACGTGCCGATGTAAAACAAAATGATTCGACCAAAAATTACACCAAATTTGAAAGTTCTTGGTCCAGTGTCCGTGCCTTGGCTCCACTTGGTCACACATGAGTCGTCAGCATAGATACGAACACAATTTCCTTGCTAATCTACTCTGTCTTTAAATGGAAACTAAAAGAAATACTTAGGCCATAAACTACACAACAGGTGTGGTATTACGTTTATAGTAAACAATAACAAATTCCCACAAATACAAAAAGTCCCTTCGGTATCACAAGGTAGTTGGGTTTCATTCAGAGAGATTATTATCACAAGAAATTGAAACTACTTCCTCGTCAGTTTCAGTCTTCAGCACTGAACTAAAACAACGTAGGCTTTCCACTGCGAGCCATTTAACACCCAGCTGCTGATGTGGTAATGTCAATGAAACCTTTCTCACTCACTAAAGCTACAGATTTCTGCATTAAAACTAACGGTGGAAAGAAGAAATATACCGCTAATTTATCAGCACTATCACTATGGAAACTGAGACGAGCACCAACATCACTGATGGGTACTTCACTTCGTCTGCAACTTTGTATCAGTACCCTGAGCTTGTGTTTTGTGCTACATGCTACGCAATTTTGTCCGTGACCGCACTAGTCGGGAACAGCCTTGTCCTGGTCGCCGTGGCTCGCAACAAGCGGCTGCAGAACGCGACCAACGTCTTCGTGGTGAATTTGAGCGTGACCGACTGCCTCACGGGCTTCGCCTTCCTTTGGAGCGTACCCGGGATGGTGAGCAGAACGCCCGGCTACCCGCTACCGTTTGCGTTTCCGTGCGTGGCGTCCGCGGCGATCGTCTTCAGCACGGTTGGGTGCAGCATGTACACCCTGGCCAACATCGCCGTCAACAGGCTCGTGTTGATCACCCAGCCCATGGAGACATACCGATCGGTGTACACACCCAAGAAGATCGCTCTGATGGTTTTCATCAGTTGGTTGATCCCGACGACTGGGATCGTCTTACCTCCACTTCTCGGAATCGGTGATGTTGGTTTTGACATCGAAAGTCGGACCTGCAGCGATATCGACGGCCATCCGAAGGCAGGTCTGTACGACAAAATACAGTTTGCAACCTTGTATCCGGTACCGTTCCTGGTGATCATAATTGCGTATGTGTTAATCTTAAAACATGTCCGGCAACACTTCAAGAAGACACGGAGAGCTTTACGGCACCCAAGTCATCCACAGTCATCGCATCGGCTCCCGCATCATCCGCGACTAGGTTGGACGACGACGGGACGATCCCTGCACCAGCGGCACGGTTGGGTACGTCACTGAACCACGCCGAGAGCATCCGTCAATTGAGCCGTACCCGTACACGCAACGACCAGTTGGAGATCACGAAAAACCTCTTCGTGGTGGTGTGTGCTCTCGTCGTCTTCTTTACCCCACTGTCCATCATGGTGGTCACCAAGAACAACAGATACCAACTCTACGGTGGATTGGCATTGTTCGTTAGTAGCTGTATCAACCCGCTCATTTACGCCACCAAGCACCCGCATTTCAAACCAATCTTACGGTCAATGCTCCGTTGCCGATGTCCAGCTGTCCTCGCAAAGATTCGCCATGGCATTTAACTGCACCCGTTCTGGTTCTTTAACGGACTACATACCACGGCTCTCGTACGGTACTTTGTGACAGAAACTTACAGCCAATGGTAAACCAAACTCACATCGGATTGTTATGTTCCAGGCTGTTCGGTAATAATTCGAATCAACAGCCTGTACTTTGGAATGAAAACCAGCCTGCAATATCCGGTCTTGATCCCGCTATGAAATGTGTCTGAACGCAAACGAAGAAGGTCAATAATTCGTCGGCGTTTTCACGAAGTGGCGAATCAATCCAAAATTATTCATTGAGGCATTTTCGGTTTTTCTAAATTTTCTTAATGTATTTTGTAGTCTTGAAAATGTTTACTTTACTGATTACGTTAATTGCCAAAGCGGCGAATTGTCTGCACTCACGGATTTGCGTTTTCACGAAAACACACTTTTGACCAACTTCAAAAGCGTTTTTCTCAGAAGCTGCGTGGGCGGATTCGCGGGTTCGTGGAAACACCGACGAATTACGTGATGATCTTCAGGGGTGCAGTCATCGTCTGCAGTCTGAATTTAAGAGACGTGTGTGAGTGGGACTCGAGGAAAAATAAAGCTAAAATACAAGGACGGTACTACTATACCCTAAAACCATACTCAAGTAAGCCGAAGTGCCAAAAAAGGACAGTTAAAATTCGTTCAGGGACGAATTCTTAAAAAAAAACATTATTTCGATGAAAAACGGGCAATGCAACTTTAACCTCAACAGTCGGCATTTAAGACAAGTGTGTACAGAATCCAAACCGTTTCGCAGACACTACACTCTAAAAACTCCCGGTTTGATACATATTCCCATGGGACACAGAATCCGGGTCAATTCCGACGCTGGATTTTTAAAAGTAATAGTTCTAATATAGTGCACATATCCTAGTATAAATAGATCGAGGAGCTTTACAACATTTTTACCACTGGTCATTGGGCATACTTTTAGACCCTAACTTTATCAACTCCTTGGGGAGCATGCAACGTCAAGCTGCTGAAATAGCGCTAAGGGGTTAAATCCAACACAATACTGTCTCAGCTCTCTCAGGTACCCATTTATACACCTTGACTAAGAGGAGCAATTATGGTTAAGTTCCTTGTTTAAGGACATAAGCGCCATGACCGGGAATCGAACACACATTCCGATGATCCAACCATCGGAACTTCCAATGCATAGACCGCTCAGCCACGACACACCATTTGAGTGTAATGTCTGCGTTGGCAACATTTGAGTCGAAAAAACGTACATAATAATTATATTATTAATACTGTATTACATTGTATATTAATACCATTTTGTTATAATTATAATAACTCTTTTACACATGCAATCTGTTTAAACACGGCGCCAATGCTGTAATAATGCCGTCATGATATTAATAATTGATGCACTACTGTAAACGCGGAAGTGCAGCTGACCGAAACACAAAGTACAGAAACGTTGGAAACCAACACCGGTAAAACTTGAAAATAATGGTTCTTGCAACCTCTTTGATACTTGTGTTGTTCTGAAACTCGACAGTTGTTTGGTCTTTCTTTTAATTGTTTCCCGTCTACTTGAATAAAGGGAAAACCACCACTTGGGTTGTTTATTGATGTTTATGGATGAAGTAATGAGTTGTTAAAAGCCATGAGGAAGAACAATGTGCCGAGTTCACTATTGTTGTCTGGTGTGTCCCTTTCTCTGCAGGTATCGGTGAAACCTAACAAAACTCTTAAAAATATCGGAGTTTTTTTACGGTTAATATCAGTTTACCTTCATTGTTTTGAAGTTTTTTAGTTGTGTACTAAGAAGGAGAGAACAATATTTCTACTCAAATCATGTAATGAGAAAGAGCAAACCAAGAAATTGTTTAGGGAAGGTATTTCAATTTCCACGGTAATGGTTTTGATGGCCGATCATAACTGCCATTGTAGAGCTTAACACGCCCTCACTTTACATCATGACAGAAATTGACAAAATTCGCTCTGCCCCACCGGTCTCATCCAAGACCGCTTGGGATGGGCTAATGAGCTTGTAGTACACATTCTTGTTCAGGATGTAGTGGTGCATGATGGGAATGACTGCAGGGCTGATTGGCGCAATGAGCATACCACAACCTCTGACCTATATACATGTACTAACACAACACGTTTTGTTATACCACGGTAACAGGTTGTGAATGCACACCCGAGGGATAAATGGCACCCGAGGCTTCTCGGGTGCCATTTGCCCCTCGGGTGTACAAAACACCATGGATCCCGCCACAGCGTGCAACAATTGTATAATGTATACAAACGCACACGATATGATGATGTCAACGATTACTTAGCCTTCTTCTTTTTAAGAGGAATTGTTCAGGTAACCATGTCGCGATCGAGTCCTATTTTTAGTAGAAGGCAAAGATTGATAGAATTACATTATTACTGAGAGAGATCGAATCTTTCGTAAACAGGAAGACTCGAGGTGACCGGGGGTTATTAGGTCAGGAGAAATGGTCCAAAGAGAACGCTTATAAGTTATACGGCAGCCCATCCTGATCCCAGAACTTCTTTGAAAGAGGCGCTGGGACCTAGCATAGTCAGTCCGCCCGGTATAATCTTTGAGACTAGTCATTTGACGAGGCACATTCATATGTTTTTTCCCGAGAATGACTGAAATCAATTACAGACCGAAAGTAAAACTCATCTTCGAGGATCCTGCAATATTTCAAAAACAATTCCTTCGTTCTCGGAACTAAATTCTAGTAATATCAAAATTTTTGCCGATTAAAGGGTCTTTGAAACTGTTCAAGAATAGGATATTATGTAATTACTAAAAAACTTGAATGTGGTAGTGTGGAGAAAGCGAGAGAGAGAGAGGCAAATAAATACTGCACTGTTATCCAGACATAGTAAGATTTGCATCTTTTCATGATGGGAATACATTTTAAAGTGAGGTTTGATGAGAAACCATTCTCTACGAGTTGTTGTGGTTCTGAAAAGATCAGTGGTGGTTTAACAACTCGTTGTTATGACGTGTAACTTGCTCCTATAGACCCATTGCATATGACGTCACACTCTCAAAAAGGAGGCAGATCATTGGACGATAGCTGTTCTCTGTGCGTAAAAACGTGCGCGTGACCTCAGCGTATCTGTAGCGTTTCGCGTTATGCAAGGGGGATCCATTGATTTTTATAGACCCGGAGCGCGCCTCCGAACAATGTGCGTCATTTTGGGTGTCAAAACTCTCTTTTGTGCATGTTTGTATACGATTTTGACACCCAAAATGACACCCAGGATAGGCGCACGTGAGTACGCTGCGCGTTATGCAATGGGTCTATAGGGAGATTGATGTTTCTTTATTAATTATTTTGCACGTGCCGATGTAAAACAAAATGATTCGACCAAAAATTACACCAAATTTGAAAGTTCTTGGTCCAGTGTCCGTGCCTTGGCTCCACTTGGTCACACATGAGTCGTCAGCATAGATACGAACACAATTTCCTTGCTAATCTACTCTGTCTTTAAATGGAAACTAAAAGAAATACTTAGGCCATAAACTACACAACAGGTGTGGTATTACGTTTATAGTAAACAATAACAAATTCCCACAAATGCAAAAAGTCCCTTCGGTATCACAAGGTAGTTGGGTTTCATTCAGAGAGATTATTATCACAAGAAATTGAAACTACTTCCTCGTCAGTTTCAGTCTTCAGCACTGAACTAAAACAACGTATAGGCTTTCCACTGCGAGCCATTTAACACCCAGCTGCTGATGTGGTAATGTCAATGAAACCTTTCTCACTCACTAAAGCTACAGATTTCTGCATTAAAACTAACGGTGGAAAGAAGAAATATACCGCTAATTTATCAGCACTATCACTATGGAAACTGAGACGAGCACCAACATCACTGATGGGTACTTCACTTCGTCTGCAACTTTGTATCAGTACCCTGAGCTTGTGTTTTGTGCTACATGCTACGCAATTTTGTCCGTGACCGCACTAGTCGGGAACAGCCTTGTCCTGGTCGCCGTGGCTCGCAACAAGCGGCTGCAGAACGCGACCAACGTCTTCGTGGTGAATTTGAGCGTGACCGACTGCCTCACGGGCTTCGCCTTCCTTTGGAGCGTACCCGGGATGGTGAGCAGAACGCCCGGCTACCCGCTACCGTTTGCGTTCCCGTGCGTGGCGTCCGCGGCGATCGTCTTCAGCACGGTTGGGTGCAGCATGTACACCCTGGCCAACATCGCCGTCAACAGGCTCGTGTTGATCACCCAGCCCATGGAGACATACCGATCGGTGTACACACCCAAGAAGATCGCTCTGATGGTTTTCATCAGTTGGTTGATCCCGACGACTGGGATCGTCTTACCTCCACTTCTCGGAATCGGTGATGTTGGTTTTGACATCGAAAGTCGGACCTGCAGCGATATCGACGGCCATCCGAAGGCAGGTCTATACGATAAAATACAGTTCGCAACCTTGTTTCCGGTACCGTTCCTGGTGATCATAATTGCGTATGCGTTAATCTTGAAACATGTCCGGCAACACTTCAAGAAGACACGGAGAGCTTTTACGGTACCCAAGTCATCCACAGTCATCGCATCGGCTCCAGCATCATCCGCGACTAGGTTGGACGACGACAGGACGATCTCTGCACCAGCGGCACGGTCGGGTACGTCACTGAATCACGCCGAGAGCATCCGTCAATTGAGCCGTACCCGTACACGCAACGACCAGTTGGAGATCACGAAAAACCTCTTCGTAGTGGTGTGTGCTCTCGTCGTCTTCTTTACCCCACTGTCCATCATGGTGGTCACCAAGAACAACAGATACCAGCTCTACGGCGGATTGGTGTTGTTCGTTAGTAGCTGTATCAACCCGCTCATTTACGCCACCAAGCACCCGCATTTCAAACCGATCTTACGGTCAATGCTCCGTTGCTGATGTCCAGCTGTCCTCGCCAAGATTCGCCATGGCATTTAACTGCACCCGTTCTGGTTCTTTAACGGACTACATACCACGGCTCTCGAACGGTACTTTGTGACAGAAACTTACAGCCAATGGTAAACCATACTCAAATCGGATTGTTAGGCCGTATCCAAATTGGCGGCTACAGCTACGGCTACAGCTGTTGCTAAGGGTCTTGCTAAGGACGTCCTATACTTCAATGCATGATGACGCAGAAACCTAGCAGTAGCCGTAGCTGTAGCCGGCATTTCGGACACGGCCTCCAGACTGTCCGGTAATATTTCGAATCAACAGCCTGTACTTTGGATTGTAAACCAGCCTGCAATATCCGGCCTTGATCCCGCTATATGAAATTTGCCTGAAGGCAAACGAAGAAGGTCACTTGCGTGAGGATCTTCAGGGGTGCAGTCATCGTCTGCAGTCTGCATGGAAGGGACGTGTGTGAGTCCTTGCTCTATGGTGAGTGGGACTCGGATCTCTAGGAATAAAAACAAAGCTAAAAATTCAAGGGTGGTACCACTAAACCAAAGGAAATCAATGCGCGTGCAGTAACTGGGTGAGAGTTCACAATTCCATGTACAGCCACAGGCCTGCTTTGATCATGACGACACAGCCCCTTTATACAGAAGCGTATTGCCGCCACATGAATAAAAAAATTCTCTCTCTTATCGTGTACGTACACGATAAGTCCAAACTTATCGTGTACGTACACGATAACTTGTCGTGTACGTACACGATAAGTCCAAAACTTATCGTGTACGTACAAGATAAGTCAAAAGTTATCGTGTACGTACATGATAACTTATCGTGTACCTACACGATAAGTCCAAACAATAGTTCGATGCGGTAGGGCCTCTACGAACGCTGTCATCATACGTGTCATAGGATATGATAATGTACAGTGTACATAAACACGTGTGTGAGCTCGTATGGGCGGCCAAAAGGGCCAAAACAAAATAAAATAAAAACTAACTATACTTTGAAAACTTACATAAAAAACGAAAATCAAAGAACAATTACAAATTTAACAAAGATCACATCAACAATTAAAGATAAACAAATAATACGAATATTTAATTAACGAAACTTATGTGTTGATCCTAAACACAGAGCACGACCAGTTAAAAATGAATACCATTTGCCAAAAAAAACCCCAAAACCCCTACAATATTATGTAAATTTAAACTAAAGGCAAAGCTAAAACATTTGTCAAAACCGGACAAAATGTGAATAAAAAAATGTTTATCCATTAACCAAAATTACACTATGATTTCTAAAATTAACAATTTTATGCATATTTAACATGAAACAAAATTTATGTGCAACCATAACAAAATAAAATATCTGTGATGAGAAACATAAAAAACCCCCAGAATAACATTATCACAAGAAGAAAAAACCACAAAACACGAACGATCAAGCCAACCTGAGCCAACATACCTTTAAAGAAACCTAAAAACCAACAACGTAAACCAAGCTTGCACAAGCTACGTTAAAACACGAAACCAACATTGAGGGCGTCAAGATAAACCATGATTTGTGTGAACAAAAGACAAATTTGTCAACCATGAAATCTAAAGTTTTTTCTTCAAAGATGTCTCCCTTATATCCCAAATCGTAACCCATAGGCGACCCGATTAAATTGGTTCACTAATTAGCTCAGCCGAACTCTGCCAAAAATGGCCCGTGTGCGAATTTACTATACAAGTTGTACGTAAACACGCAAATACCTCATTTTCATTTTAAAAGTAGTCATCGAAAAACCATGAAATCCTAATTAATCTTCATAGATGTCTTCCTTATATCCCAAACCATAACTCATAGGTGCCCGATATCGGGGCGCCTATGAGTTAAGATTTGGGATATAAGGAAGAAATCTATGAACAAAAAACTAAATATTTCATAATTTTTCGATGACTCCTTTCAAATGAAAATTAGGTAGTTGCGTGTATAATCTACAACTTGTATAGTAAAATCGCACACGGGCCATTTTATGCAGATATTTAATTAGTTGGGCTTTGCTAATTAGTTAATCAGTTTTATCGGGGCGCCCATGAGTTATGGTTTGGGATATAAGGAAGACATCTATGAACAAAAAACTTAATATTTCATAGTTTTTCGATGACTACTTTTCAAATGAAAATTAGGTAGTTGTATATTAAATTTGCACACGGGCAATTTTATGCAGATATTTATTTAGTCGGGCTGAGCTAATTAGTGAACCAATTTAATTGGGGCGCCTATAGTTTGGGGTATAGACGATGTGACCTGTGACATCACATGTTTACAAAAGAGCCACCAAGCCTGGACTTCCTGCAGGCACGATTTGTACACAGCTCAATGGGAAGAAACCATAAAAACTTAATTTTATGGAGATTGCACTGTCTAATTTTTTCAACTTTTGATATGATGAAAGTGGGCACATCTCAAAACTTCTTCAGCTGTTACTTTTATAACTCTTGGATTTATGTTGAAATTATGACACAAAATGTAAACTTTCCCATATGACTAGTGCAGTATTTTGCCTGCCAGAAAGGCCTAAGAATGTACAAGGTCACACTTATTGTAAACAAAGTTCACAAGGTCTATAAGGAAAACACTAAATTTCTTGCCCACTAAATTTAGTGCTAACTTCAGCCTGGTTCTCAAAAATACTCAAAAAATACATTAAGTCTCTCAGCCTCTTGAAAACCAACCAAACATATTTTCGGACGACTAAACTTCAGATTTCTTTTCAATTTTTGACAGGTCAGCCGTTTAAGAATTTTTGCTAATAACCCCCCCCCCCCAAAAAAAACCCACAAAAAAACACAAACAAAACACCACCCCGAACATGTGCTTTTTCCAAAACCGATTTGCTGCCAGTTTTCGTGAAGCACTTATCCACTTCCCGAGCCAAATAGGACCAACTTTAAAGCCTAAATGTATCCAATCTCCTCAAAAGAAAAGTTAAAGCACAGAACTCCCAGGTTCGGATAGATTGTTATATTTACACGATATATTAATTACGTGACCCCAAAACGTTATTATTTAAAAGTAACTGTAGGTTTGCAAAATGATATAAGTATAGCTTGGCGCATGAATGTTGGCCTATTCAGCGTGGTGCACCCTTCTAACTACAACGTGATCCGCCATTATCCACGCCCTTTATGTTAATTTATGGTCATTTCATAAAAACTTGTGTACGTTGATTCTGAAATTTGTTGCACGGCTTGTGAAATTTGTCTTTTGTTCACACAAAGCCTGCATGGTTTATCTTGACGCCCTCAATGTTGGTTTCGTGTTTTAACGTATATTTTTCAGCTTTGTATGGTGGCCCTGAAGGGACATCAAACATATATATTTACGTGAATATTTACGTAAATATTAACGTTTTTTGACCCAATTCGCAAATATTTACATAAATTTTTGCGGCTTGGGCACACAAACCGTGAATCTTTACGTAAATATTTGCGATAGGGTGCACAAATATTTGCGATTAATGAAACAAATCGTGAATATTCACGCAAATATTCACGTAAGTGATTTTCAATTTGGGGCACACTCGTGAATATTCACGTAAATATCGCAAATGTTTACGTTAATACTTTCGTGAATATTTGCGAATTGGGACAAAGAACGTGAATATTTACGTAAATCATCACGTAAATATGTTTGATGTCCCTTCAGGGCCACCATAGCTTTGCCTTTAGTTTAAATTTACATTATTATGTTGTTTTTGTTTGTTTGTTTTTTCAAATGGTATTCATTTTGAACTTTTGGTGCTCTGTGTTTACGACCAACACATAAATTTTGATAATTAATTATTCTAGTTAATTTGTTATTTTTAATTGTTGATGTGATCTTTGTTAAATTTGTACTTGTTCTTTGATTTTCGTTTTTCATGTTAGTTTTCAAATTATAGTTAGTTTTTATTTTATTTTGGTGTGGGCCCTTTTGGCCGCCCATACGAGCTCACACACGTGTTTATGTACACTGTACATTACCATATCCTACGACACGTATGATGGCAGCGTTCGTAGAGGCCCTACCGCATCGAACTATTGTTTGGACTTATCGTGTACGTACACGATAAGTTTGGACTTATCGTGTACGTACATGATAAGTTTTCGTGTACGTACACGATAAGTTATCGTGTACGTACACGATAACGATAAGTTTGGACTTATCGTGTACGTACACGATAAGTTATCGTGTACGTACACGATAAGAGAGAGAATTTTTTTATTCATGTGGCGGCAATACGCTTCCGTACCTTTAAGGCCAGTTGAAATGTTTAACTCTTTCACGTGCTGACCGGTCGCTAGTGACGGTTTAAATCCCTTCAAAAAATAGTTGTAACATGTAAAATACAAATTGCACGGCCACACAGTTTTTAGAATGTGAAAGAGGACTCTTGGTGCTATTGTGACCTGTTTTTGGGGGTCACCATTTGCAAAAAATTAGTTATATAAGTAATGTGTCCATATGATCAATTTATTACTAAAATAAATGGTTCATGAAAGGGTTAAAGGCATCGTACACGTTTGGTAAGACCAGTATCCTCACTTGGTGTATCCCAACATGCATAAAATAACAAACCTGTGAAAATTTGGGCTCAATTGGTCATCGAAGTTCAAAGAAAATAAAGAAAGCAAAAACACCCTTGTTGCCAGCGGCGGCGGAACACTTTTAAAACTGGGGGGCCCTTTTTTGTCCTATGTATTTTATTTCCATTTGCACAACATAGGTATGTAGGAACACACTGGCTATGTTGGGCTATTTGGGGGTACAAAATGGACCCACACATGACTCTGACGGTTTTCCAGGAGTAGAGTAGACCAATCGTGGCGTGTCGTGGCCGAGCGGATAAGAACACCGAACTCAAGCTCTGGTGTTTCTGATCAGCAGAGTGTGGGTTCGAATCCCAGTCGTGACACTTGTGTCCTTAAGCAAGACACTTAACCACATGCTTCGTCCTTCGGATGGGACGTAAAGCCGTTGGTCCCGTGTACTAGGATTGGTAGTGCACGTAAAAGAACCCAGAGCACTTATCGTGGAAGAGTAGGGGTTTAACCCCGGTGTTTCTGGTTCACATTGCAAGCACCCTTATTTACAGGTTTCCTCGGGCTTGCGAGCTACAGTGATTAAGTTCACTTGTGAGGCATCCTTGGTTTCATTACCAGAAATATATAATAATAATAATAATAATAATCCCTAAAAGAAACTGTCAAATTTGGCCGTTATCGAGCATTTTCAAATAACTAAGTTCACGTGATTTATCTGAACCAATTCTTTTACGCAGATAAATCACAAGATCTTTGGAGTTAATTTTACTTTCAGCGATCTAAAAAGTGTATTACTGAACCAAATCCAACTTGACTGGGTTAACAACAGGAGCGATTGACGCAGCTGTAAGCCAAAATGCAATTTGCCCGTAAAAATGGCGTTTTTCGGGAACGATCGTTAGACAAAATTACTATACCTTATACATTGAACAACTACCACCATTCTGCGATTTGCCAATTGGCCATCAAGACGTGTTTTGTTAGATCGACTTGCAGATTGTCATGTCTACGTCATTCAGCCGCTAAGCTAATCGGATAACGTGGCGAGTGCGCATGTGCTCATAAGACGCATCCCGGCCGTACCTCTAGCCTCTTTCTAGAATTGTGTCTTTATGAGCATGCGCACTTGCAGACAAGCATTTTTCAAAACGGCCGCACAAAAAATCTTTTTTGATGAATTATCGGAAATAGGTTGATTTAATTTGTGAATATATGTAAATATATATACAGGGTTGCTTGGAGTATTGAGACCACATGACTCATACAATAAAATATTGACTATTGACCTGAATACAGCACAGAAAGTGGTTTATGGGAGTTGTTGATTTTTAATGTAAATAAATTATGGTGGTGTTTCAGTGGGTGTGTTGTTAATTTTTTTCATCCTACCTTTTACAGAAATCAAAACAGGACAAAACAAGGTCACAATATTGCACCAAACTACACGTTTCACTTTCAGATAATATAAAAAAAAATGTACAGGGAAACGACTCACACCACCCGGTACTCAGAGCTGCATTCTACCTTGCACTTCAAAGAAGGACATTACAGTGTTGACTTGTTTTTAATTAAGATGAATTTTAAAACATTTATGAGTGTGATGAGCTAGCACACATTAGTGATTCAGTGCAAATCAAGGAACCTCCAATGTGAGACCCAGCACAATGAATTTGAAAAAATAAACACTTTCGCGGATGCGCCATCATGTTCAGGCGTGCTATTTAAACTAATGGACCATCGCACCAGTCCTCAGTAAACTTTGGGAAACCTAATTTGCAAAGTGAATAGTGATTAGGGCCTACAACGTGGTGGTCAAGTTCATGGACGGTGAAACTTGTTTTCAAATTGAAACACAATTGTCATTATCATCGGCGTTTATACGAATCAGCAAAATTTCCCCTTGAAAAAATAATCGAGGACCACAAACTAGAAAAAGAAAAGGTAACACTATCGATTTAAATATAGGAATCAAACTTTAATAATAAAACAAGAATAATGTTTTGTTTGGGGGGGGGGGATAAAAAAATAAACTTGAAGAAAACCCAAAATTAACAGTTACTCGATCGCGCAACATTGCACTCGAGAGGCACTAGCGTAGTCCGCTGGGCTACGTGGGAATGAAAACATTAGATTTTACAATACTTTATATAATGTCACATCATAGGGAGGGTGGGCCGCCGTTTCGCATCATTTTACCACTGCTTAACTAAATGAACTAGAAATATTTTCGGGGCCTAATAAAGATGACATCGGGGTTATTATCAGATGGTGAGCCTTATTAAAATGGGAGACTACATTTAAAAAAACATCTGACACTACATTGCGGCTAAGGCTGTAACTGCGGCTGGTGCGTGCTAACGGCTTCTAATGGGAATAACGCACGGAGACACGTTGTGGCGCAGCCGGGATTCCGGAACAGCCCGCTATGAAGTCAGCCTATTTTTACACCCGATCGCTAGTCTCGTGTGTGCTACTCGCACCAGCGGTACTGCAGACTGGTGAAATGTGCATCGTGCGTGGGCCATTACTATAATCTATTGTCCGGGGATGGCAACTCGCCTACATTTGGCGTTAATTGCTGCTTATTGTTATATGAATAAGATTATGTTGAGAAATGTAAAGGTGTGTATAATATTACAAAAGGTAGTTGTCAGTGAACCATAATTTGGTTTCAATAGCTCGATTAAAAGTGGGGGGGGGGGGCAAAATGACTACATTTTCACAAGGGGGGGGGGGGGGCAACGGCCCCCACGGCCCCCCCCGGTTCCGCCACCGGTGCTTGTTGCACAAATTTGTGTGCTTTCAGATGCCTGAAAAAGGCTTCAGATTCAAATATTTTAGTGAGAAATTACCTCCTTCTCAAAAACTACGTTACTTCAGAGGGAGTCGTTTCTCACAATGTTTTATACTATCAACAGCTCTCCGTTGCTCGTTACCAAGTAAGTTTTTATGCTAATATATATTTTGAATAATTAATTTTAATTAAAAAACGTGTCCAGTGCCTTTAAGAGCATTCATTGGCTGAAAGTCGCGTACACGTTGCCATTGTTTGACATCAAAGATGGCGGCCAATATAAGGGGTCTATGGGAGGGGGGGGGGTGGACATTCAGAAACAAATTAATAAAGAAACATAAAAACATATTGGGGCGGGCGACAACTATTACGGCTACGGCATAACCAAGGGTGTTTCTATGGGCATCATTCTTCAACTCTTGTTCACGTGACGATCAAGCCTTAGCCCAATATCCGGACACGGCTCTATACTTCCACTCTATGAATGAATGCAACAGACCACACCGTGGATGATTTCACCAAAAAACAACTCCCCAAGTTTTATTTTGCTGGGAAAAGAACCCAACTTTTTCCACTTATATATAGTCAATGAATAGTAAATTGTTCAATATAAATAACTAAGAGAACATCCATTTGATAAGGTGTTTTGTTTCCAGATTTCATTTATAAGTTAATATTTTATTATGACTAGACTGAAGGACAGTCAAAACTAAGTTGAGGGATGGGTGGCTGTGGGAGGCGGGGCAGGGGGGGAACTTTCATCGTTAACTTTCCCAATTCTCAATAAATTTCATAGAGCAGTTAAAGCAACTTGCTTAGGAAAGAAAAATAGTGCTTAGCAGATTAGGTTACCAGCCAAAATGCAACGTGATGTGTATTGATTGTGACTGGTCCCATATATTGATTTTTGCTTAGCATCTCAATTTTGTCAAGCAAATGTTCTCAGTTAAGAAGCTCTATGAAAATGGTCCTTGGTTTTCAGATGAATGTTCTCCTAAAATGTTATAAAGCAGAATGCAGTTTCTGATTCAATCACAAATTGTGGATTAAATTAATTACATTATACAGTTCAAAATAACAAATTTACATATACAATAAATTACGAATTATACAAACATGGCTGACTGGGTTGCTGTCACCCAAATTGGCATATAAATATACCCAGATTGGGGCCCTTTTCCCCCAAGTGAGAAAATCAATGGTACCCAATCAGGACCCCACCTCCTCCCTCAGTTGACAACAACACCTTCTTTATTAATAAACCTATTTAAACAGGGGGGATATAGGGGAGGGGTGATATAGGGGAGGGGTGAAACAGCGGCACTAAGGCCCTTTTTCGAAACCCTGGCTTCGGCTCGGGCAGGCTTTGGCAGTTCTTTTGAAAGTGTGCACTGTCATTGCTGAGCAGACCAAGCCTAAGCTGGAGCCTAAGCTAAGGTCTAAGCCAAAGCCTAGTCAAAAGCCTAAGCTGGAGCCTAAGCCAAAGCCTAGTCAAAAGCCTAAACTGGAGCCTAAGCCTAGGTCTAAGCCAAAGCCTAGTCAAAAGCCTAAGCTGGAGCCTAAGCCAAAGCCTAGTCAAAAGCCTAAGCTGGAGCCTAAGCCAAAGCCTAGTCAAAAGCCTAAGCTGGAGCCTAAGCCGAGGTCTAAGCCAAAGCCTAGTCAAAAGCCTAAGCTGGAGCCTAAGCCAAAGCCTAGTCAAAAGCCTAAGCTGGAGCCTAAGCCGAGGTCTAAGCCAAAGCCTAGTCAAAAGCCTAAGCTGGAGCCTAAGCCAAAGCCTAGTCAAAAGCCTCAGCTGGAGCCTAAGTCGAAACCGTAGTATAAAAACGGGCCATACTTTCAATTTAAATGGCAAGCATGTACATAATTAAAGTGTAGGCTGTAATTTTTAATTGTTTTTATAGATTATTCATTGAGCTCCCTTCACATTTAGCGTCTCAAAAGTCAATACATGTTCTAGGCGCAAAAGAATATTCCCGCTGGCACTTGATCGCAATCCATTGGGCCGCAAGAACGTTCCGCTGGACCGCATCATTGTGCGGAAGTGAGGGAGCAATCCTACACCAGAAGCTGCACAGTAGTCCAATGGAATGTTCCGACAGTCCAGTCCAATGGAATGTTCCGGCAGTCCAATGGAATGTTCCGGCAGTCCAATGGAATGTTCCGACAGTCCAATGGAATTATCAGTGAGAGCGTGCTGGAATACTTATCCGATCCAACTAGAAAGTTCCAACCGTTCCGACGTTTGAGACGCTCTCTTACAGACATGAAATGCACAGCTCTTGTTTTGACCAAACTTCCAAATTTCTATTAAAGAGTGTGTAAACCTCTAAAATGTCAACAACCTGTTGTATAAAAGGGCTTCGCCTCCAGGGCCCAATTTCATAGAGCTGATTAAGCAAAAAATACTGCTTACAAAAACCCTGCTTAGCAATAATGAGCAGGATACCAGTCTCAAATTGTACATGTGACATGGTATTTTGGCTGGTAACCTTATTTTGGTAAGCATAATTTTGTTTTGCTTAGCTTATTTTTGTGCAAAGGCAGCTCTATGAAATTGGGCCGAGATCACGAGGACAGCTGCAAATTGTTCAGGATCTGTACAACCCCACCCCTGCTGAGTGTATTATTAGAACGCCCAGATCAAAAGAAAGCTACCAGCGCTTTGACAGAACAGCTCCGTTACCTTCCTTTGCCGTTTTCTCGGCCAAGGGGTAATGACTTCTTAAATTTTGCACAAAGAATTATCACCACTCCGAAACAACTTGCTTGAAATTTGTGTGCACCAGTAAGCCGGAGGTATTGGGTTCAAGCCCAACCATAGGATTTACAGAGCTAAATGTGTTTTTAAAAAAAAGACTTCTTAGCAACTCAAACTCACTCTAGAATTAAAATGAAAAAGCTATGCAAGTGAAGCACAATCTAACTCAATTGCTAATACAAGTTTGATTACATGAATAATTCAGCTGAATACTTATGAATATTCAGTGTGAGTACACTTTGATTTCATTGTGTTGAAAAAAGCAAGGAAAATTCCACTATGGCTTTAAGTGTATAAGTTAGTGTTCTACCAAATAGTAGTTACTTTTTTTGACCTGGATTCGCCAGCTACAATTCATTTTGGAAGTAAATTCCCTGTATGATAACTGTGTAGTGGGTGCATAACTTGGGCGGCATGCGCATGGTAGTGCGGTAACCGTCTCTTTACATGCGATCCGACTTCCAAAATGGCAGACCATAGGCAGACAGTGGTCGATTGTACTATGTCAGTTCAAGGTATCTACCTACCTGTGTTTCTAGACGATTAAAAAACCCAATATCCAGCTATTATTCTCGTTTTGCATATAAACATTAGTCTTTCACTTTCAGGATATTATATTATTAGTCAACCTGAAAATGAAACAACCAAAGCACAAAATCGAGTTGAGTCTGAAAGAGTTGTGTCCAAAATTGTAACTATTGCTTTTGAAGTGATTGTGTTTTCTTAAAGGGTCTATATACCTTTGGCAGTTGGAACCCATTGTTTTTTCAATCATATATAGTTGTAGATATATACCATAAAACTAACCATTTCAAAAGATGGTAGCGTTTTTGAGGTATTGCCAAAATTCTGGAGCAGATATCATTGTCCACACAGGAAGAATAATCTGCATTGGAATACACAATCTGAGAAACGTTAATGCAGTAACGCTTCTCAGATTCAAATTTTGGGGGACAAAAAGTGATATGGTTTTCCATAACCGCAGTACTTCTTAGTGAAAAGTTTCTCAAAATGCATTATACTCTCCAAAGCAGCTGTACTTTTTACCAAGTAAGTTTTTATTGCCATTAATTTTCAGAGTCATTACCAAACGTATACAGACCCTTTAGGAAAACACTCAAGTACTATTTCCCTCCTTACATACAAAAAGGTAATGCACAAATAAATGCTGGATATTATTCGTAAATGGATTGACAACGAGGGTAAAACAAGCCGACACAAGACAAGAGTGAGGCTCATTTGTGCATACTGTAAGTCTTATATGATATTTCCGTCACACCATTATTTACATAGTAATTAAATTAATATTCATTGGTATTATTTGTTTTTACATACACGTGTTTAGTTAAACAAGTATTGACAAGCTGTATGATTAAACGCTTGAGGACAGAGGAAAAAACAAAAACCTGTCGCTCTAATATTTTCTAAAAAAGACAATAGAATTTCTAAATGCAATGATTTTTATAAGTGTTACATAAATGTGAGGAAATTGTCTATGCAAAAGTTCTGATATCAGACCCCCCCCCCCCCTAATGGTTATTGGTAGATATCAAGTAATCTAACACTGGGTCTTGGCCAGAAACTGGCGACAGAGTACAGCCAAAGAAATAATAAACCGCAAAACACTGAGCTCAACCACAGTCCCTGTGGACATGGCGTATCAACGTCGTGGCTTATCAACGTGTCAGTGCAAAATCGTCCTATCTGCTGAAATAGCACTTACGTTAGGCGCGAGCCAAAGTGCACAAGGGGCAGTCGATCAGTTGAAAGAGCGACCGAGCCAAAGTCCACGAGGGGCCGGTGATCAGCTGAAAGAGCGACCGAGCCAAAGTCCAAGAGGGGCATGAATTAGTTGAAGCGTCGTATCTCGCTTAAAATAGCCCGGATGTACAAATAAAACAAGTACGCGTCGAGATACAATGTTTTTGCACGGAGGATTTTTGTGCGAGATGCGGCGTTTCTGCAAAACCGAGATACAATGTTTTTGCGCTGACGCAGGATGCAGTATCACATGGCACGCGTGTATGGGAAAATGGCATTGAATATTTCCTCATTCAGGGTTAAGAGTCATTGCCGACAAAAAGATCTGAAATTAGGATCCAAATTTTAGCAGAATGTTGAAATGATGGCGTTTCCATCTTCCGGTAACTCGTGAAACTATAGATTTCAAGGAGCTTTTAGGAACAGTTTCCTCCGAGAAACAGATCAAAGAACATGACTATCTTGCGAAAATAACACATACTTTTTCCAAAGTAAAAAAGTCTGTATTCAAAAAAAAGCCTGGCATTTTCCATCACTGTAAATTTGTTATTGGTTTGTCGTTTATCGATCTATCCATACGCGTGTGTCACATGACAAGCATTTTGCCATACACGGTTAAAAAACAGTGACGTCATAGAATGGTCGCGCATGTCCATAAATCGGTCCCACAATCGAGTTGGGCCAATCATGACTCACTTAGTGTTCTTTGGGTTCTATTTCTATAAATTAAAATGATGGCGACCAATGAATGATTATGATGAATGATTATGTTGGATGTCTGATTTAAAAAAATAAAGGTGTTTTGAAAAAACGCCCAGATTCTCCTCTATAAAACCCATAGTCTTGACGGGAGAGGTTCGTTCTGTTAAGGTAGTCGCCAATATCGCAACATGAACTACTTGAGCAGAGATAATTGTGTCAAACAAACATCTGGATCAACAATCCAGATTCGTAGACTTGCCCAGTCCCTCCGAGCCAGTCAATGTTGCACCCTCTACCCATGACAAATACAAAAACTAGCTTTGCCAATCAAAACGAGCCAATCTTTGACTTGGCAACAATCGACTTCAACTTGGAATTGGCATACTTGGCACACTGATCACTATCTTTATTGGCTGGCCCCAATTTCATAAAGCTGTTAAACAGAAAATGGTGCTTAGCAAGTTTCTTTTCTGCTAAGCCAAACATTAACAGGGAACCAGTCACAAACAATATACATTACATGGTGTTTTGGCTGGTAACCTGTTTCTGCTACAAGCAAGATCTTTCTGTGCTCAGCCATTTTTTGTGTTCAACAAGCTTTTTTAGAAATTGGGCCCTGGTGTCTTACAAGGCGGAGAGGGTACCATTAAGGGGCCATTTTGCCACTCTCATTAACAAAGAATACTCAAGAAATGCAAGAAGACTGTACATTATTTAGAGTGGCAACATGTCACCCATTGGCTTCAGTGTAAGGACACAACCAGTAGATGGTGAGTTGCCAGCCCCCACGCCGAGCTAGGTTAGCTAAGATGTACACATTTAAATGAATCGATCAAATTGGAGTAGTTGCATTTTATTAAAGGGTCTGACAAGTACACGGTAATTGTAAACAATTACCAGAAATTTCCAGGGATAAAAAATATCTTAGGAAAACATCAACAAAGGACAATAAAATATTTTTACAATTCACAAACAGCTTACTCAAACTTGTACATTATATTCCTACAGCCGATTTTAACGAAACTTTAAGCAACTGGGCAAGTCCACTTGCGCAAGATTTCTTGTGCTAGGTTTGCACAACTTTAGCACTAAATAATGGGCAAGTGGACTTACGCAGTAATGTAAAGTTTTGTAACAAATCGTCGGCTGAATTATTACAGTGGTGCTGTACCCCTAAGATACCTCAGCACGGAGTTACGTTATTAAATAGAAAAGTTGGCCGATAATACAATAAAAACAATTCTGAACATTCCTACGGCTAGTAATGTATTTCAAAATCACAGGAACGGAGAGGGTGGCAGAGATAGTGGGTCGAGTGAGGCTACCCCCTCCCATCCCCTCCCCATGGCATAATCAATCCAATCCCTTCCCAATGGCCTCAGTGGCCACCTTAAGCCTGGTTCATACTTCCTGCAAATGCTTTGTGCGAAGCAAATTTGACGTCACAGTTCTGTTTTCGCTGCGAATGTTTCCCAAGAGTTGAGCACAGGGCAACTTTTCCAAATCGTTCGTTGCGAATATGTGACATCAAAATTCGCATTGCATACGCATTCGCAGGAAGTATGAACAGGGCTTTAGCCTCCTGGCAAGTGACTCTTTCTTTTCGTGGGTTCGAGCCCGGGCACAAAGTGCAGTCTGAGAACCTTACAAGGCGCTGCCTTAACAACAAATCTTTGGAGGGGGGAAAAGGGTCAGTGTGTAAATTCACCAACACAGGGGTGTTGCTTCATAGAGGCAATGCAGGCAATGGACCTCATTGCCTTGGTGCCCTTTGAAATGTCACAAATTTACAATCCCCTCATAACACAGTTCTTATATAGTGCTTTAATAGCACAAACGAGGGGGCGTCTCAAAGTACTCACAATGTATGTGGAATACACTCAAAATAAATGACCCATTTTTTTAAAACATAGCACCATGTAACGGTTTACAAGGTGCTGTGGCACAATCTGCAGCCAACCACACCAGAAAACACCGGAGCAAACCCCCTTCTCTGAACAAGTGTAATGGATTCTTTTACATGCATTACACAACACCTGGAGCCAACGGCTTTACGCCCCATCTGCAGGACAAAACTTAAGGACAGAAGTGTCAAGACCGGGACTCGAACCCACACTCTACTAATCAGAAACACCAGAGCTTGAGTCCAGGGGCTTGACTGCTTGGCCACGACCCCCCCCCCCCCCCCGTCCAAAAAACCAAAACAACAACACGCGCAAAAACACGTGTCTCGGACACATTGTACAACCTGCACGTTACACAGGGCAAAGTGGGTATACAGACAGTGTGCATGTTTGATTCTTGACGATGTAGAAATCTACTGAAACTTTTACATTTATAATAATGTACACACTGATGTGCCACATACAAAAGGTGCATTGCATAAATTACTCTCCACGAGTCCAAGGTCAAGATTATATGCAGGATTGTGGAAGAGACACAATTCAGAAACAACAAATCAGGGCGAAGAAATAGTTGAGCTAGAACTAAAAATAGGTTGCTTGTAATGTCCTCAATCAACCATGAATTTTTTTTATGCTGGTAGAAATAAAAAAAAACGTCTTTATTACGAACAATAAACGGTATATTTCTTTGGTTTTGAGAACCAAGCTGCATTGATGTATAGACCCATTGCATATGACGTCACACTCTAAAAAAGGAGGCACATCATTGGATGACAGCTGTTCTTTGTGCGTAAAAACGTGCGCGTGACCTCAGCGTACCTGTAGCGTTTCACGTTATGCAAGGGGGACCTATTGATTTCTATAGCCCCCTTACACAACGCAGAACGCACCTCCGAGCAATGCGCGTCATTTTGGGTGTCAACTCTCTTTTGTGCATGTTTGTGTAGATTTTGACACCCAAAATGGCGGACAGGATAGGCGCGTGTGAGTGCACAGCGCGTTGTGCAAGGGGTCTATACCAAAGGGTTTTGTATGTTGGTTATGATTCAAAGGAAAAAGCAGCAGAAATACATGTAAGGTTGGTAATAAACGGAATAGGCAGTGGCTATGGCTGGATCGAGCCTGCACAGAGATTACTACATGGTGTGAACGCAAACCTTACCAGATTCAATTTCCACCGTGCAAAATTGTTCAAGTCCTACGTATATGTGACAGGTATAAAACATGCCCCCAGTTAATTTTCGGTTTTACAAACTTCTCAGTCAATTTCCTTTAACTTATTCTTTTGATATTCAAATTAAGTCGAGCGCCCTCCACGTCAGGTTTCCGGGCGCTCCCATAATTCCATTCCATTCCATGAAGACAGCTCTAACATGTACTTCATCACATATATGAATAAACTTTACGTGAATCACCCATTAAAAGCAGACCCGAGTTCGCCTATGACAAACTCAAGTCGGTACTCATCGATTTGGGAGTGAACAGTTTTCAACACAATCTTTCTTATCTGATCAAAAGTTCATGAGGCGTAAACATGTGGTTTAGGGTGTCACTGCCTGTGAGTTTGCCGACAAAAATATCCACAAAATTTCATAGGTTCTTGTTTATAATGTGAGGAACTTGGGAAAAGTGTTAATAGTTATTATGAAAGCAACTTTGAATAAAAAAAATCGACCAGATATATCTTGAGAATCCAAAAAATTGACCAGCTATATCTCGAGATATCAAATAAGAAACTGTAGGACTTTCTCTCTGCTCTGCAGTTTCTGTTATTTGAGGCTTGTCGGTCAGGATCACTGGTCTTGAGGAAGTGGGTTCCAGGGTGAATGTTTATATTACAACTACTTTACTGATAACAGCTGATAAGAGTCAAAGTGAAACCGCTGAGTAGAATTCAGAGATTTGGGTTAATGGGAAATTCACTTAAAGGCATCGTACACGTTTGGAAATTGTCAAAGACCAGCGTTCTCACTTGGTGTATCCCAACATGGGCTCAATTGGTCATCGAAGTTGCAAGAAAATGATGAAAGAAAAAACACCCTTGTTGTACAAATTTGTGTGCTTTCAGATAGAATAATAAAAACTTCTTGCAAGAAGTTTTTATTATTTTAGTGAGAAATTACCTCTTTCTCAAAAACTACGTTACTTCAGAGGGAGTCGTTTCCTACAATGTTTTATATTATCAACAGCTCTCCGTTGCTTGTTACCAAGTAAGTTTTCATGCTAATATTTGTTTTGAGTCATTACCAAACGTGTACGATACCTTTAATGAAGAGATTTATCGAACCTCAGAATAGCGTCCCGACCCAATACATAAGTGTCACATATATATAACCCTAATCTACTGCAAGCATAACCCAACGCTGGATACCACCAAGGTGTAAGTCGCAGCACTGCAGATGGCTGCCGCTAAAGTTGCCTGTAAAAAAACTAACCTCATATAAAAAGGGCCTAAAGACACAAAGTGTTCCTGTTTAATTTTCTCAGAGCTAATAATTTTTTAACAGTGGGAAAACAACTAAGATTTTAAGAATTTCCGACGGAAAAGCCCCTTTGCAAAATGGAAATGGCCTTTCCCTCTCAAAGATGAAATTCCGGGCCTGACACTAAGAAATCACCAAGTAAGTTAATTTATAGACAATTACCAATTTAAAAACACATCTTTAAATAACATAACTTCTATTTTTGTTTATCTTGGAAAAAAAAAATTAAACAGAAAAAAAAAAAAACAAAAAAAAAAATCAATCCCTGGTACCTCACGATAATCTTCGAATTTCTTCCAACTGATCGCAAGTGCGTAAAACCATCTTGTGGGCTTTCTCGTACATTTTTTTATCTCCGAAATAGCGGGCTCTCTGCATTGCTGCCTCTTCTGTGAAGGAGAAAAAAAACAGACAAACAAACAAACAATTAGAAGTGGACAAAGGTTCCCAATGAAAGTTGTGCAAGTTAATTTACAAAACGGTAACCGAGGTCATGGCTGTAATAGACTTGGTTTCAAAGTAATATATCGTAATAAAATATGGCATCACAAACAGTATACGATCAGAGAATTTCTTTACAACAGCCCTGGAATTTCATCTTTGAGAGGGCAAGACCATTTCCATTTTGCAAAGGGCACTCCCACTGGAAAGTCTATGGGAAGTTTTTGAAGTGGCACCAAGGCCAAGGCAAGGGCGAAAGAGGCTAGGAGCCCTTGACTAGACACAGCAAAATGCCACAAAAAAATCATGCTACTCAATATTAGCATTACAGGGGCCGTGTTGTCACCATCAAAGCAGGCCTGTGGCTGTACATGGAATTATAAACTCTCAACCAGTTACTGCAAGCGTGCACGTTCCCTCTGTATGGTATCTATGGAGGGTGCCCCTCGTGCAGTAACCGGATGAGAGTTCATAATTCCATGTACAGTTACAGGCCATCTTTGATCATGATGACACGCCCCTTTTTGTAATAATAATAACAATGAGTTCTTACATAGCACTTTATCACACGAAATAGGCATCTCAAAGTGCTCAGTATTTTTTCCTGCAAGGTATATGGAGCTACGTTTTTGAAGTATGAAACCTTTTTTCCCTTAACATAGCACCATGCAATGGTTTAGAAGGTGTTGAGGCGCAGTATGCAGCCAGTCAAAGCAGGAACACCGGGGCGAAACCCTTCTCTTTACGATAAGTGCACTGGGTTCTTTTACGTGCATAACACAACACACGGGACCTACAGCTTTACGTCCCATCCGAAGGACGAAGCAATAATGGTGAAGTTTCTTAAAGACACAAGTGTCACAGCTGGGACTCGAACCCACACTCTGCTGATCAGAAACACCAGAGCTTGAGTCCAGTGGTCTAATGCGCTCGGCCACGACACGCCACTTTTCAGTGTGTGTTCAGTCTATTTATTTTGCTATTTAAAGAGGAAGGGAAATGTTGAAATTCAATTTCGTGATTTACTCATTTTCCAATAGATAGAGTCCTCACGTTAAAATGGTGTAAATTGCCATTGCATTCAATACCCTTCCAGTGCAAAATTTGTTAACATCCAAAACATCCGATGACATCTTTCTGAGAAAGATGGGTCTGTACATTTTTGTACGGGGATGTTTTGGTTTTTTCATGACTTTCAATGACATTTAATCAAATCAGCCTGGAATTTTTTATTTTGACTGACGAGATATTCCTCCTTGTAATGTGAAGACCCATTAGTTGAAATGCAATGACGTCTTATTTCAAATTTCAATCTGAAAAGTTAGGAATGGCTAAACTGGCTTATGCCGAACGATTTTGGCCTCTTGGAACAACTACGGAGTGCCCTCGATTTTTTGCAGTCAGTCAGTCGGTCGGATGGCTAATGTAAATATCCACCAGGACATTCGATTGAGTAACAAGCACAGGCATGCACCTACTGTGCTACACATTGTTTCACCAATAGAAAGAGGGACACAAGGTACTGGAATTAATGCTCATAATCTCCCTTTTTATTCTGGGGGTTATTGTGTAATCCCCGATTCCAGACCTTTTGCCCTTTTGATACACAAATGTGGCATACAAGAATGGACAGGCTTCCTTCAATGTTCATCATTGTGGTATGTCGTGGGCGAGTCGTTAAGAGCACCGGACTCAAGCTCTGGCGTTTCTGATCAGCAGAGTGTGGGTTCGAGTCCCAGTCGTGACACTTGTGTCCTTAAGCAAGACACTTAACCATTATTGCTTTGTCCTTCGGATGGGACGTAAAGCCGTAGGTCCTGTGTGTTGTGTAATGCACGTAACAGAACCCAGTGCACTTATCGTAAAGAGAAAGGGTTTGCCCCGGTGTTCCTGGTTTGATCGGCAGCATATTGCGCCACAGCACCTTATAAACCATTACATGGTGCTATCAAGGAATAGGTCTAATACTTCAACGTAGCTCCGCATACCTTGCAGGAAAAAATACTGTGCGCCTTGATACGCCCCTAGGGGTGTGATAAAGCGCTTTATAAGAGCCCAGTATGGGCTCAATCAGGGGCAAGTCTGAGCGTTCTGAGATTCCAGCATACCACAGCGGCCGAGGTTCCTATTCATGGTGAATGCAAACCCATATTTGTGTGTACTGTGTATGTTTTCACCACATGATTTCAAAACCCGGTGGATGAGATGGATTGTTCGGACAGTAGGAGGGTTAACACTGTATCTTCTGTTTTATAGAAAATTAATTTTTGTGTAGGTCTCGTTTAGGTCAATGATTTTTTACGTCAAAAACATGTACCAAGACATAAGCCCCCCCTCATAAGGAGGTCAAAGTTGAAAGTCCAACAAACTGGCTAAAACTTACTGTTTAATCTTTCTCGGTAACAATTACTTCTTAATAAATCCATGTGCTCTGCTTCAACCCGTTGCTCCACTAGATGTATTCGACCGGAATACTCCTTACTAAATGTATTCTGAAAACAATTTAACAAAATTATTGATTGTTGTTATTATTATTATTTATTTATTTGACTCCACTTCTCAAAAAAACACAAACGGATAACAAACAAATGTTACAAATATTGCACAAGATGTAATGTACAAGACAAAGGAAAAGTGTGAAGAGGGCCAGGCTGATGGGGTACTTTAATTTTGTTCTTATAGCAAAAAGATTCAACTTGCCCGTAAAAAGAACGATCCAAACAACCTTATTCAAATAAATGATACTAAAGATATAGTTCAACTGGATAAATAAATAAATAAATAAATAAATAAATAAATAAATAGAGAAATAAACAAATATTTTTCTGCTTAGCAAAAATTTGCAGGGAACCAGTCACAAACAATATACATTACGCTGTATTTTGGCCGGTAACCTGTTTCTGCTAAGTAAGATTTTTCTGTGCTAAGCTATGTGTGTTGTGCTTAAATATCTTCAAATGGGAAGGAAACCGTTGTGACCAAATATGGACTGAAATGTCGTATCCACAATCCACCCTTGAAGATGGGATTCGGATCTGGGACCAATTTCACAGTCAGTATTACAAGCAGAACATGGTGCTAAGAAGAAACAAATTCTGCTAAGCAAAAACGGGCAGGGAACCAGTTGCAATCAATAAACATGACACAGTCTTTTGGCCGGTAACCTGTTTTTGCTACGGAAGTTTACCACCATGCAGACCATGACCCCAGAGGCACTCACCTTAACATAATACTTTATATTAAATTCATTTGTCGTTCTTTCAACTGTGTATCCTCTGGAAAGACAGAAAAACATAATCCATTTATTCATCATTTTCAAAACACAGTGAGGAGTATTTGAACATGGCCTGAGGAAATTGAGTTGTAAGAGGGCGCTATCAGATGATTACGCAGGGCGCACAATTTTCACACAGCCCAATAGACTGTGCAAGTCTCGAGTGTATCGGAACGAGAAAACACATCAAACGAAGAACATTTTTTTCTCTGAAATCAAATCTTTGTTTTAAATTATATCTAATGACAAAATCTGAACAACAAAAATACTCATTACATGTTTATAAAATCAGATTTAGTTTCTATAACAAATACACAACAATGCGTTAATTATTATTGAAGCAAAATTAAAACTCTGGGACAAGGATGCTCATTTGATCCTAACTTTTCAGAAACCACTTACATGGATTCGCGATGGTCACACGGGCGGTAAATTAACCCTTGACGCAGTTTTTAGAGGACGCTGACGCCTCAACAACCATAGCCTGCAATGAAAAGGCTTCGCGTTGCAATTACAGCATCTGGCGATTTTCATCGCGCATCCAAAACAAGCGTTTACATAAGTTTTGTGATCGAAGGTGAGCACAAAATTCTTAATTTTTTGCAGCAACTGGAAGCTGGGGTCAAGTTTAATTCTCGGGTTTTCTTTGTTATATTGTTGAATTGATTTTACTTTCACATTTTTTATCACCAAGTATTATATTCCCAACAACATAATGTATTTTTCACGGTCATAAACCACGTTAAACTAAAATAATTGACAAAACAAAATCTTGCCCACGTAAATCTCCATTATGGTTGGGACTACAATGGTCCCGGAAGTTCAAATATGCGCGAGACTTGCACAGTCTATTTAAGTTGGTAGGTCACATATTTGAACCTTAAGCACGCAAGGTTAAAACTTGCCCGAGGAGCTACTTTAGCAATCAACATGGATAGAAATTCAACGCAGAGTCCAGGCGAGCCGACGCTTAAAGGGTCTGTATATGTTTGGTAATGAGTCTGAAAATTAACAGCCACAAAATTACTTGGTAAGAAGTACAGCAGCTTTGGATAGTATAATGCATTTTGAGAAACTTTTCACTTCAAAGTACTGCGGTTATGGAAAAAGATATCACTTTTTATCCCATTTTTTTTTTAATCTGAGGCGTGTACTGACAGTAACGTTTCTCATATTGTGTATTCCAATTGCAGATTATTCTTCCTGCGTGGACATGACCGCTCCAGATTTTCAGCATATATCTCAAAAACGCTACCACCTTTTGAAATGAAATTTTCACAGGTTAAATTTATGGGATATATCTAAAAACTGTATAGGATTGAAACAAACAGTGGGTTCCAATTACCAAACATATAAAATCCCTTTAACTGTTAGATTTGTTCTCCAATTTTAAAAAGTTTGTGGATGTTTTAAACAGAAAGGTATTTATGAATGGGAATAAAAGAGTGGCGACTCAGTCTTGACCGGCTGTTTAAAACCTTTGAGGGTCGTGGCAGTGTGATAAAGGAACTTGCCTTCGGCTCGGTCCTTTATCGCATGGCCACGACCCTGCCAGTGGTTATGGGGGAGGAGGGGGGGGGGGGTTGAACTCACGCTTTCTTTGAAAGACTGTACGGAGATTCTTGAATAAATGCAGTTGATAGGAGGGAGATGACTACGAGCATGAGGATGGGTAACAGCTGCAGCAGAAAGGTGTACCGCGCCTGTAAAACATAAACATAAACAATAACAGGTGTGACTGTACATTAATAATACCCTCCGGTACACAGGTACCACAGACTGCCACAAAGCACCATCTAGGCCAACATTGGACTCATGGGCTCTCCTTGTGCAACTGGTATTATGTGGAAACCCCATGGCTTGTATACTGTGGAATCAGTCTCCACACAGTCTCCTGTGGTTTGCTGTGGCAAGGGCCAGTAGGGCATGAGAATGTACAGTAACAGGATAAATGAAGTATCATTAATGGGTTGGTTCCTTACAAACGCTCATAAAATGGGGGCATACGCCCTCTGTTGGTGAACTATACTAACGTACTATGCCATTGCACTGACAAATTTTAATGAACATCATGATAACTAAGAGTATCTGTCTGAGCATGCGCTGTAAAAAAAAAACCCGGAATTCTAACCTGAAAACTGCCATCCCTGATTTTTGATGCTTGGTTGTAAAACAAGCATTTAAACAATCCTAGGGATAGACATAGACCTTGATGAAACTTGTAAAGAAATAGTTCTATCTAAAGCAGAGGCGGTCAAAAGTAACATCGACCATCCACTAAACAAATTTTTCATCAGACTAAGGAGTGGTAGGAGATGGCAGTCACTTCGATGCAAAACAAACAGATACCTCAACTCCTTCATACCATACGCTGTCCGTCTCCTCAATGATCAGCCCAGACGCTTAATTACTTTCTGCTAAGTTGTTGTTTAATTGATCAAATTATTCTGTGTATGGCATGTATGCAAGGAAATTTTCCTCCATGGTAGGACCGATAAACTGAATTGAATTGAATTAGGGGGGTAAGATGGGAAAAAGTGACGCAAACTCAAAAACCATGAAGGAAGAGTAGAAGAAACGAACCTCTTCTCTTGAGCTGTTCTCCTGTCGTGGGCGATGCTGCCTCCTGTGTCTGGCTACATTCCCCTGGGGGAAACCCCCTCCGAAGAACATGTTAAATAGATCCTCTGGTGAGAATTCCTCATCTGTTCGTAAACACAGAAAACAAAAGTAAACAAACTGAAATCTGTACGGTCAATGGCTACAACTCTTGCCACTGAAATGGCCAGAGAGTGGTTTGGGGGTGGGGGTGGCACAGCCATGGGATGGTTGGGGTAGGGGAACAGCCAAAGGTTGGTTGTGGGAGGGGGAAAGCAACAGCAGGGTTGAAGGTAGGGTCATAGATTTGACTTTGACAACGTAATTCTAATTTATAGGCAAAATGTGAAAGTTTAAGCTGAATACAGTGTCTACTTGCCGAGAACACTGCAACAAACTGTCAAGGTATTTTCACAAGAACGTTGAATAAATCCACGTTCAGCAAGGTGACAGCGGGTTCCAACCGCATCTTTTTGGGGTAAAACAATTATCCAAACCCTATTACCTCGAAGGAAATTCCGACTCAAAATGGTTTACACTACCAACAGCTGCAGTGCTTCTCACCAAGTAAGTTTTGATGGTCATTCATTTTTGGGAGTATTTACCAACCTATGACCATACCTTTAAGGTGTTTTCTAAGTATTTTCTTTTCAGGCCAGAACGCTGAAAACTAATACGTAGCTGCTGCAGCCAATGGCCGTATCTGAAGACGAGGCCCCTTCACTCGGACACAGCCTAATTGACCATATTTTTGACCCCATGAGGGCGCTTTCATCAGGGATTATCTCCTTAGCACAACAGTTTCATCTTATTTTAATTGCCTGTAAGTAATTTTCTTGCATCAATGACGAAATACATAAACATAATAATAACAACGAGAAACAGTTTGTTTACATGTTTTGCATCACGTGAAATTGGTTCACATACGCCCTCACGCGGTCAAAAATACGGCAAATTGTTTCGTACTTGACTTCGAGTAAACCCCCCCTCTAGTGCCCAGACTCCTACCATCAAATCCCCGGGTCTCGTAGTAGAAGCCTCCGTGGTGGTGACGATGGGTGTGCCGTTGTTGGCTTCTGGAATTGCTGACCTCGTTTGTGTCATCCCCGTAGAGTTCGTACCTCTTCCTCTTGTCCGAATCGTTCAAAACGGCAAAGGCTTTTCCAATAGCTGGAAAGGATTAATAAAAACTTGTCAGAAAACTTGCTCACAGTTGATTGTAATGAATAAAGGGCCCATTTTCATGGCTCTGATTTAGGGTCGAGACGTTTAGCCAGATAACCGTTTAACCTTAAAAAAAAGAAAGTTTAAATCCGTTTCCAAATTTCCTTAACCCTAACAGACTATAGACCCTTGGGTACACATACTGCCCAAATCCTTCTATATTCTTCAGATTAAAGTTGTCATAAACCTAAAGTGCCCAAATCCTTCTATATCCTCTTCTTATTGTTTATATACATATTAGCCCAAATCCTTCTAAATCCTTTTGAGACAGAAGTTAGGGAGTCAACTTTGAGATTTACATGTACTTTAGGTGCTCTGCTGGGGTCCTTCAAAATCCTATTTTGGCTAAGCTGCATAAGACCTAAAACCTTCTAAATCCTCCTATGTAAAAACAGCCCGATAGCCCACACCCTTCTAAATCCTCCTGTGTTGCAGATCCCTAAAAGCCCAAATCCTTCTCAATCCTGCACTTTGGCAATGAGGATATTGAAGGACTTGGGCCCTTTAGGGTTAATGGTTAAAGGCACTGAACACGTTTGGTAATTGTCAAAGAACCAGTGTTCTCACTTGGTGTATCCCAACATATGCATAAAATAACTAGCCTTTGAAAATTTGGGCTCAATTGGTCACCAAAGTTGCAAGAAAATGATGAAAGAAAAAACACCCTTGTTGTACAAATTTGTGTGTTTTCAGATGGAAGAAAAGGCTTCAGGCCTGAAGTCTTTTATTATTTTAGTGAGAAATTACCTCAAAAACTACGTTACTTCAGAGGGAGTCGTTTCCCACAATGTTTTATACTATCAACAGCTCTCTGTTGCTTGTTTTACCAAGTAAGTTTTTATGCTAATATATATTTTGAGTAATTACCGAACGTGTACAGTGCCTTTAAAGGGAGGGTATACCTTTGGTAAATGGTCCAAACATTAATGACCTTCACGGTCATTAATTGATGATCAAGAGTACTGGAGTGCTGTTGATGTTATAAAACATTGTTCGAAACGACCCCATTTGAAGCAATGTAGTTTTAGAGAAAGAGGTAATTTTTCACTAAAAGATTTGAATCTGAGAAAAGGCTTCAGGCAAGAAACCTCTCTCAGGCATCTGAAAGCACACAAATCTATGCAACAAGGGTAGTTTTTTTCTTTCATTATTTTCTTGCAAGTTCAATGACCAATTGAGCCCAAATTTTCACAGGTTTGTTATTTTATGCAAACGTTGGGGTACAACAAAATATGAATAAAAAATTGGACCTTTGTTTTCATTAAACTGTTTGCCACAGATGCTATCCAGGGAGAATGATTGACATCCCTTTTTGTCGGTGGAACTGTCTCATATTAATCCCCTACAATTTGTGTTACATTATTTTCAATCCCCTACGATTTGTTATATCAAAATGTATTAAAGTTAACACCATTGATCGTTTTGTAATGGTCTATTTATTTAGGATACAACAGCAAGTGGGGGCATTTCTTTTTTTTGTATCATTATTGTGACAACCATAAATTTATATATTATAATTATTAAAATTTTCCTTGAAATAAGAAAAAAAAAGAAAAAACTCATTGTAAACTCCTAATTATAGTGTGTATTTATTTCCCTTAAAACAATCAAAACATTTTCGGAAGGGCAACCCGACTATATTTCTTTTTATATGATGGGTCCGAGGATGACAATTATTTTTAAAAGCCTGGACTAACATCATTTTGATGTTCAAAGTGTTCATAAATATGGAAAAAAAACGGTCTTGTTGAACAGACATTTTTTTAAAAAAAACTATGAAAAATGGGACTTTTGTGACCATCGAGTTTGGCGGTGTATGATTTTCCTCTGTTTTGTACATTTGGCTTTGTTCACCGCCACACCTGTGGTTTGGTGGATTTGTGACTGTGGAGACAGGGTTATAGCGTTCTATTTTTAATCCTGATCCATCCTGAAAAGTGTGTTGACAGTTTCTCCTTTTACATGTGGGCTACTTGGGTTCACTTGGAAGTCACACGTTGCGTGTGATTATTTGGGAAAATAAACTTAAATGCAAAATCCTACTGTGCTTGCTATGTAAGCAAGAAATTTGGAGGGCAAATTGAGATCTATGAAACCAAACCCCCCTGAAATCAGGAAAAATCTTGACAAAATCACAGTCCTGGGCTCAATTTAATAGAGCTACTTAAGAATCAAATATTGCTTAACAATAATAATA
This sequence comes from Plazaster borealis, assembly GCA_021014325.1. Taxonomy (NCBI): domain Eukaryota; kingdom Metazoa; phylum Echinodermata; class Asteroidea; order Forcipulatida; family Labidiasteridae; genus Plazaster; species Plazaster borealis. The sequence continues at coordinate 7,088,249 of CM037468.1, forward strand.
ATACGCAGTTCTTATATAGCGCTTTATACTCCCGATGGGTGTCTCAAAGCGCTCAATGTTCTGTGCATGTCGTGGCCGAGCGGATAAGAACACCGGACTGAAGCTCTGGTGTTTCTGTTCAGCAGAGTGTTGGTTTGAGTCCCGGTCGTGACATTTGTGTCCTTAAGCAAGACACTTAACCACTATTGCTGTGTCCTTCGGATGGGACGTAAAGCGGTAGGTCCCATGTGTTGTGTAAAAGAACCCAGTGCACTTATCGTAAAGAGAAGGGGTTCGCCCCGGTGTTCCTGGCTTGATCGGCAGCATATTGCACCACAGCACCTTGTAAACCATTACATGGTGCTATGTAAAGGAATAGGTCTCATACTTCAAAAACGTAGCTCCACATACCTTGCAGGAAATAAATACGGAGCGCTTTGATACACCCATTCGGTTAAAGCGCTATAAAAGAACTCAGTATTATTATTATTATTAAAAAATAAGAAGACCAGTCACACATAGTGTATGTTGAATGGTATTTTGGCTGGTAAACTTATTCTTGTAAGCATAATTTTATTGTGCTCAGCTACTTTTTAATGCTTAAGCAGTTCTCTGAAAATGCTTTTTACCTTTAAACGCCTCCCCTGCTCCCGGAGCGTGGTTCTTGTCCGGGTGGAACTGCAACGCTAACTTCCTGTATGCTTTCTTGACATCCGTCTCGCTGGCATCTTTGGCAACTCCGAGGATTTCATAGAAGTTTTTACATTTCTTTATTCTGGAGCAGGGAAAAAAATTGTAAAAAATTGTGAGTGACCGAATCTGACAACAATGCTACACCCTAACACCCTTATGTTATTGGCTGGAAGACCAGCCCATCTCCTCAAAAAATCATATACAGAAAGTAGTAGGCTACAACCAGATTTTAACATTTTAACCCTAACCCCCATCAGGGTCCCTCCACATACCCTGCCAAATACAACAGAATGCAACACAGTTGAAATGAGAACCATGCCAAATGCAACAAAATGCAACAAGGGATTTTGTTGCATTGTGCAGGCATGTTGTTTGTGTTAGGACTGAGCAAGGGGGTTTGCCCTGCTAAATGCAACAGTATGCACATAAGTGTACTAATGACTACAACAAAATGCAACACCAATATGAAGTCACTTGACTGCTAAATGCAACAAATTCAGTCAAAGAATGACATCTGAGTTGACTGCCAAATGTAACAGATTACAACAACTATTACCAATTGGTGCATATTGTTGCATTTAGCATTGTTTGGGTTAAGAGACAGTTAATTTCTGGAAAATCATCCCCATAAACCAAGACACGCCTAACATTCATGATATTTTGATTCAATTATTTTCAGTACAATTGTCTGGAGAAGTGATACGAAATGGAAAATTGGTTTTGTTTTAGAAACGTTTATGTATTTTCAATATAAAATCATGGGAAACACTGGGAAAATTTCAACTCAGGACATGGACTTTTTCCGGTAAAAACATGCCATTTTAAAATAGGGTTGGTAGGTCGGGAATTGTTTTCTTTTGCATCTTAGACTCATAATTTTTTTTTCTTCAAGCAAACTTGACGCGTAGCTTAAAATAGGGCGTTATAGAACAGGGTCTGATATGGGCTGTTTAATTATGTGTATAATTGCTCTTGTTGCTTTGGATTGACCAATCTTAGAATCAGAGATTCAAGTTTGCTTGAAGATAGAAGGCAATATTTACAGGAATCTTGGAGGCAACCAAATCCTGTACATATGCAAAACGAACAACTCAGCAGCACAAGAGACATTTTAATAACGATAACGTGAAAATGTGAATGGTCTTCTTCTTCTTAAAGACTGCCTGGAACTGATTAGCTTTTTGTAACGTAGCTTACCAGGCTAATAAACTGTGCGTTTTACTTGCCCCCAGGAAATTTTAGTAGTCAAGATTCTAAACATGTATTGTCATAAATGTATCTTTTCTGATGTATTAATGGTAGCGAGCGATCACAACCAGTTCTATGGTCAAATGAACATTCTTCACACACTCAACAAAAATTAACACATTTCAAAAAATGTATTATTCACATCTGAAAAGGAAGAAATATGAAGATTTTAAACAAGCACAGTTTTTACTTGACATGACCCTCAATAGTCACACGAATTTGTAAATGGTTTTGTAGCACGCACCTGTTTACACCCTTGAGCTGTTCTTCCGTATAGTCATGGTTGACACCACCGTTCGTCTCTGCTTTGCTGTCTGCCTTGCTCTCCCTAGAGCCTGATGTGTGCCTCTGTCTTGTGGTGGGGGTTGGTCCGTTGGACTGTCGACGTTGCCTTTCTTGTGTATTTTGGGGCTCTGCGGATTCTGTCGATGATGAGGATGATGCACTGTCGTCAGATGGATTCTGAAGTCGGTATAGAATATCTGCCAGAGAGAGAAAGAGAACAAAATGCAATCTGAATATTTCTGTCACATTTTAATGAACCAATTCCAGAGGTTATGAGTGAGCAAGGCATGCTGGGAAAAAATGGTGCGGCAAAATTGATCCCCCCTGGGAACAAGGTTGTGTTTGCCTGTATTGTAGCATGTACAGAAGCGAGTTGTGTAAGGGGTCCATAGAAATCAATAGACTCCATTGCATAATGCGAAACGCTGTAGGTACGCTGAGGTTATGCACATAGAACAGCTATCGTCCAATGATCTGCTTCCTTTTGGCCTCAGGGATGGCATTTTTTGAGAGTGTGACGTCATATGCAAGGGGTCTATTGTATATTGCTGTCCTAGTGTCAGCATTAACTGCAGGGCCGAAGACGAAAACTACACATGGACCGCAGCCACAGCTTGTTGTGAGTGCTCAGCTTGTGCACACATACTTATCTGTGGGTGAGTGCGTTGTGCGTTGGTCGCTGAAAGTTTTTTATTTTACAATAAATGTATTGTTAGCATAGTTTTTGTGTCCATTTTTCCACTACTAGCCCGATCAAACTGGAAAAAATTAGTAACCCGGTTGTAAATCTGGTAGCCCCTAGCTAGCGGTAATTTCAACCCCTGATACCAAACGTTTGTCGAGGGTCTAAACTCGACTTCAAAAAGCAAAAGATTTATCATACAATGAGTTTAGTCAATGAATCAATATTTGTACCCTCCTACATGTACTCTACTTAACGTTTTTCAGTGATTTGGCAGACCATTTAAAACCATTCAACTTCATAGTGTTTGGTGGTACAAATGTGCACAGTATACAAACATTAACTGCTACGATTCTGCTCTGGTGGTCCCTGGAGTGTTCTATTTTCCTGATGCGAAGCCGTGGGGAAAAAGTGACCCCCCCCCCCAAATAACTATTCTCAGTATGTTAAGCCCCAGTTGGCAAATTAAGAACTACATCAAGTAAAACACATACATCCAGACTAATGAGTTCAGTTATTTTGCCAACCAATATTATTTTTAATTTCTAAATCCCAACATAATAGCCTGAAGTAATGTTGATAAACATTCTGAAAATCCCTCAGTTATTTAGGTCACGTGGGACATTTGATAATTCATATTAGACAATTTTCAAACAACACACCCCGTATAAGTTACGACGCTCATGATTGAACGTGCGCACTCGCTGCAGCGCCTGTAACCAGTGTGGCATTAAACAGCCGTTGATTGACATCCACAACGCATCAGTCAGCAAACCGGAGACACGTGATGTGACCACCTGATCTACACACCGCAACGCCATTTTGATACTTGGTGACGAATAAGTACGCAGACTTGTCATCGTTTCTACGATGTTGAGTACAAAAACGATCGTGAGTAATATCAAATGCTAGACCCAGTAACTTGGCCGCTGTACTCCTTTTTTCGAAATTTTGACATCATCGGTCGTACTAGCGCCCCAGGAAAAACTTGTATTCTCTCAAAGCAAAACTCAATTTGGCGATCCCACACGGGTGCCCTGCCTTAACCGTGATGACCATGCAGTTGAGGCAGGGCACCTGTCAAATTTTAGACGGGTGTCCTGCCTCAACTGCGCTGTTATCACGGTTATAGGGGTGTCGGAACATAGTATGTGTGTAACCAGCTTCACGCCCACCCCAAAAAAAATATCCGGACCAAATATCCTTCTTTCTCCTTTTTGTTGAAGGTTGCTACACCAACCCTGGTTCATTTCACTTGTTGTAATAATTGTTGAAGTAAAATGAACATGAAGATTACAAATGACAAATTTATTCATTATTTCGAATTGACTGAATAAGCCTACCCCCAATTCATGGGGTATTTATGATGATTTCGAACTGGTTGGTGGAGGTTTTGTAAATTTTTGGTTTAGGATTTGGGCCGTTTTGTTGTCTAAAATTATGACAAGATGATGACTTCTTGATTTTGACAAATTTTGCATCAAAATATTTATCAAAACACGGAGCATTCTTTCAGTTTACAAAGAAAACTGAAGCTCAACAAATTTGACAATAATCTTGAAAAATGGAATTGATGAATAGCTGTAGGGGAACTGTGTCATGCAATACACTGCATTACAATTACATGCTACAGTCATGACGGTGAACTTTTTACCGGTGTGGTAGTGTGATGTGGGGGCGCTCTTTCATTTAATGACACACACAGATGATTCGTGACATTTTTTAAGTGAAATATTTACCGAAAAACGTCACACTTATCCTACCTTTTGCTCTTTGAGAAGGGAAAAGTCTCTGTGCTTTATTCAGGAATTTAATAGCCTTTTCTCTGTCACCAGCAGCGATGCATTTCTGGGCTATTTTGATACATTTTATGCTTTCATCGCGGTTTCCCTCCATGACCATAGCGAATGATTTACTAAGCTTTTCCCGATAGCGATGCAATAAAATAACGCATAGCAAACTCAACGTAAATTTAGTACACGTATGGTTAAAGCATTGCACTGGTATCCGCCGCTATATTCCCCAATTACAATATTCTTTCTGGGCTGAAAAAGGGGTTGTTTCAAACGGATTTGTCTGCATAAAAATTAACAAGTTAGCAGTTATATATAAAACTATGTTAGGGTAGTCCTAATTTTTAAAAATATGACAGAAGTTAAAAGTGTAAGGACAAAATTTTAGTCGAGTTGCCAACGTATGACCTTTGAACTAAACCGTATCGAGACCCCGCCTCTTACAGATGAACTTGACGACTACTGTACAAAATTAGACTGGACTCCAAACCTGTTGTAATACTTGATTACTTGGTGCACGTGATAAATGGTCTGATATAAACATTGGCTGCCACCTGCACACCCAGCCAATACAAGTGATTACAACTCGCGATGTGGAAGAGTTGATTGCATGTTTCACAGTCCGGTTTAGGCCGCTCTATTGTCACAAGTTTGTTTGTTTATTTTCTTGATCACTGGACCAAATAACAGTTTTGAAACAGCAAATCTTGAGGTAAGTTTTGTGTGATAATACTCTTATGGGAAAGAACATTATATTAAATTATATTTAATTAAATCTAAAGACTAAAATTATTTGCAAAAAGACCGACCACAACACAATCTGACATTATAAAATAAGACTGTAAAGGGGTGGAGGTAGGAATGAGGCTGAGCATTGGTTATGGGTCAACTCGGTCCGTAGTCAACTCGGTCCGAGTCAACTCGGTCCGAAGTCAACTCGGTCCGAAGTCAACTCGGTCCGAAGTCATCTCGGTCCGAGGTTAACTCGGTCCGATGCTAACTCGGTCCGAAGCCAACTCGGTCCGAAATTGTTTAGCTTTCTAATAATCTCGTAAATTAAAAGGGCCTAATAATCAGCATTTAAAAAATAAATATTTTGCAGTTAGTGTATGACTTTTTTTAATCCGAAAAAAGAAGATAAATGTTCCACTTCAGTAAATTAAAACACATAAAACAAATAATGTAGTCAATTAGGAAGAATGTTTGATTGAAAGTAATGTAAACAAAACTTTCTAATAATAAATACTACAAAATAAAGAATACCAATTCTATTCTAATGATAAATATTTCATAAAAAATTTAGAACCACAAAGAGTATGTTTGGTTTTCCAATTTAACTGTTAGGCCTAAAAATACAAGTAAAATTCCCCTACATAATAGAAATTTTCAACCATCTGACCATACAAAAGAAAAAAAATGTCTTACACAAACTGCAAAGGAAAGTTCATTTTCTACCATTTTCTTTCATTTCACCTAAATTATGCTTTAGAAAGTTGTCTTTTTTAAACAGTGATTATTATTAATTTCTGAGTTACAGCGTCGAGATAAATTTGTCCCGCCACTTCCCCGTCAACCACACTTTATTTAAATTTTCGGACCGAGTTGACTTCGGACCGAGATGACTTGAAATTCTAAAAAAAAGAAAAACAAATAATTAACATTGACTGTTATTATTATTATTATTATTATTATTATTATTATTTCCGGTTTATTAAAACAATGCATGTAGCCCAGGGGCTAAAGTTTACAATTTAAAAACAATACAATGTACATTAAATCACTTAAAAATAGCTACGGATTTACACTAAAATACATCCAGAAAACAAAAACATAGCACATACTTTAAAAAGAGAAATTTATACTTCATGTACTTGGTTCAAAATACTGACAAAGTAAGGACTATTTTTGTATCTGTTTGTTGTGCACTTAATTTCTGAAAGATTTTTACCGTTCTTAATTGATATTGCACACTACAATCTCGTGGCTTGAGTTACCACTGATGGAACACACCGGAATCTTTCAGCTTTGGAGGTCAGTGAATGGCCCCTTTACTATTTAATCAGAAATGCAACTTTGTACATGTTGTAGGTCGAAATTAAGGGTAAATGTTAAGCACACAAAACTTTCCACGATGCTTTTACAAGAATGATATTGATCGATGACAATGGAACAGAGGATCTGAAATTGAGGCTATCTGGGGTTTCTCCCTTTTTTCCTTCTTTATTGAAAATTGAATTTAAATGTTCAGTTATTTCCTTTAAACCAACCCACCCACAATTTATAAGAAATTGTAAACCTTGGTTAATTCTGAATGGAGCAATTGTTCACACTTGAAGTGTTCATTGATCGCGAATTCATTATTTTAAGTCAATATTTTGCAATTAATTTTTTTTTTTAATGTACTAATTTTTTTTTTCTTAATTTTTTTTCATCCACTCAAGATGGAGATGTTTTCATCCAAGATCTACATTTGGCTCTTCATTCTATGCACTGGGCTCTATCTCCAATATGCAACCTCGAGCTCCGAGGAAAAAGCTCTCAACAACTCACATGAACTAAAAGACATCCTTAGTGTCTTAGGTCATGATAAAGGGGAGGACCCTGATAAGATGAACAACTGCGAAAGGGTTATGAAATTTATCTCAGGTCTCCTAAAACAATACGGGTCTGAAGAGATGGAGAAGAAGTTCTACGAAGCTCATCTAAGTTTTGATTTCTGCAAGTCGGATCTCGTTCATGACCCAGATCTTAAGTACAATGTGGTGAGTGTCGGGCAGAAGTGAACTAAGCATTCTATAGACCCCCTTGCACAACGCGCAGCGCACTCACACGCGCCAATCCTGGGAGTCTTTTTGGGTGTCAAAATCGTGCACAAGCATGCACAAAAGAGTTGACTCCCAAAATGATGGAAATAATAGGCGCGCATTGTTCAGAGGTACGTTTGCATTGTGTGTTGTGTAAGGGGTCTAAGGAAATCAATATACCCCATTGCATAAAGCACAACGCTACAGGTACGCTGAGGTCACGCGCACGTTTTTACGCACATAGAACAGCTATCGTCCAATGATCTGCCTCCTTTTGGCCTCAGGAATAAGTTATACTTTAGTGACTGTAACAGTCATGAGGACCATGGAGGGCCAAACCCCATATCTGTGTATTGAGAGAGCTGCGACAACTTGCGATTAGAAACAATTTTGGGTCCAAAATCAGCATGTGCGCACACAGGGTGCCAGCTAAATGGCGTCCAGCAACCATGTGACCAAAGAAAACTGGTCCCTCCACGTTGCAACTCTCTCAACACACAGCTCTCGGATAACATTTTTAAATAACTCTACTTTTGCCTTATAGGCTGGGCCGTCAGTTCTTAACATTTGCACCGTTAGGGGCAAGGGAGTGGGGGACAAGGTTTTAGCCAGGATTTGGTAAAAGGGTGTCTTAATTTGCTGGAAATTTAAAAACTGGGTGTCCAAATGTTCACTTACAATACATTTACATAAATGACAGATAAAACAGGGTGTCCAAAAAACACCCAGACGCCTCTCTAGCTAACACTATGGGGGGGTTATAGCCTGTAACGACATAAAAAGGTTTTTAAGAATTTCAATACTTCTAAGGTAGATTTAACAGAGGAAAACAATTTGAAAAACAAAGAAATTACTTCTTACATGTTGCAAGCAACTGTGTTGATTAATGCTGTGTCATGGTTGGTGGTGTACCTCAAATTTTTTCTGTGTTTGTCTTTCGCTATTGATGTAATCCCGCCAAGTTCGTTATCACGCCACCATCCATTATCAGGAGTAAACCCTCCATGAGTCATAAAGAGACATTCTTGTTTTGGGCAATCTGTCCTCGTGTTTATGACGCTTTTTATTTGTTTTTATTTATTCAAGTGATTGATAAAAGGGTCTGTATACATTTGGTAATGACTCTGAAAATTTATGGCAATAAAAACTTACTTGGTAAGAAGTACTGCAGTTTTGAATAGTATAATGCATTTTGAGAAACTTTTCACTTCAAAGTACTGCGGTTATAGAAAAAGATATCACTTTTTATCCCCCAAATATTTGAATGAGAAGCGTTTACTGCAGTAACGTTTCTCAGATTGTGTATTCCAATTGCAGATTATTCTTCCTGCGTGGACATAACCGCTCCAGATTTTCGGCAATATCTCAAAAACGCTACCACCCTTTCAAATGAAATTTTTCACAGTTTAGTTTTATCTACAACTATTGTAGGATTGAAACAAACAGTGTTCCAATTACCTTTAACCCATGAGTCATAAAGAGACATTCTTGTTTTGGGCAATCTGTCCTCGTGTTTATGACGCTTTTTTATTTGTTTTTGTGTATTCAAGCGATTGATTAAATAGAAAAGCTCACTGGTCAACAACTATTCAAGGAGCATTGTTTTTTGTTTTTCAAATGAAAGATTTTGAAGAGAAAAAAACAAATTAGGGTGAGGTTATAGTTTTATAAGCCTGTTGCAATATCAATTTAGATTTATTGGTTTTGTCCCATTTGTCCTGTTTTGTGTATTCAAGCGATTGATTAAATAGAAAAGCTCACTGGTCAACAACTACTCAAGAAGCTTTATTTTTGTTTTTTCACATGAAGAGTTTTGAAGAGAGAAAAACAAATTAGGGTGAGGTTATAGTTTTATCAGCCTGTTGCAATATCAATTTAGATTTATTGGTTTGTTTTTTTCCAGAGTGATCATATTGCATGACATTGTCATCAAGTAGAAAGGGCATGAAGTCCACATGGCAGATGGTTTCATTTTCACTGCATCACATAAAATAAAAGGCATTTGTCTGGTGCTTTTAAATATTGTCAGCGTTCTCCCTTAACAGTGGTCCGCTGGCCAAATGCCAGTTAAAACACCTGAGGACCAGTCAAAATACACTCTAAGTGGTCCGGCTGGCTACATGTAGGTTTGAAAAGCATCCATGTATCATTTACCCTCGCGAAGTCGCAGGTACCCTTACGCCTTGGTGATCAGAAGCATTTGTAATGAAGTATCTTGCATTTAGAACACAAGTGTCACGACGAGGATTCAAACCCACACTCTGATGACTCACACATCAGAACTTGAGTTTGATGCTCTAGACCGCTCGGTCATGACACGCTACACCCACAGCCCTGCAATGAAACTTTTTTTTTGTTTAAAGACCCTGTAATTTTTTATGATGAGATTTATTTTTATAAGCCTTTAACAGTATCAGTTTTGATTAAATTTGTGTATTTTTCAGAGCGGTCTTATCGCAAGTCATGGTTATCCAGTAGAAGAGCATGAGGTCCACACCGCAGACGGTTTCATTTTAACTCTGCAACGTATACCGTACGGTTTAAAAAATGCGTCCAAAGGTGAGATTTGTCTTTCTCTTTATCAACCAAGGAAAGACAAAGTCATTGCATCATGTGATAGTAGCAGGGCCCAATTTCATAGAGCTGCTTATAAGCACAAAAAGTAGCTAAGCACAACAAAGTTATGCTTACCAGACTAAGGTTACCAGCCAAACTACAATGTTACGTGTACAATATGTGACTGGTATCCTGCTCATTTCTGCTAAACAGAAAATTGTTAAGCAATATTTTCTGCTGAAGCAGCTCTGCCCAGAACAGAAAGCAGGAAGTGTTTATTTTAAGCAAAGTCGTTGATGAAAACATATTGATAAATGTGTTTCGCTTGTGTTATGTATTTATTGTTATCTGATAATGAAACCAAGGAAGTCTCATAAGTGAACTTAATCACTGTAGCTCGCAAGCCTGAGGAAACCTGTAAACAAGGGTGCTTGCTATGTGAACCAGAAACACCAGGGTTAACCGCTACTCTTCCACGAAAAGTGTTCTGGGTTCTTTTACCATTCCTAGTACACGAGACCTACAGCTTAATGTCCCATCCGAAGGACAAAGCAATTATGGTAAAGTATCTTGCTCGAGGACACAAGTGCCAAGACTGGGACTCGAACCCACACTCTACTGATCAGAAACATCTAAACAGGTTATATTGATCCAATGCCCAAAATATTGAACTCTGACTAGTGGTCCGGGGTTCATTTCAATCACCGGCAAGGGTAGGATGCTGTATCTGACTGCCACTTCTTTTTTTACTTGTTATGACCAAAAACATAATCTTATTTAGGTAAGTTCTTGGATGATATTATTTTGGGGTTGAATAAAGAAAAATTGACTAGAGCAGGATTTGAACCAACGACCTCTGGTTTAACGTGCCGGTGCTCTATCAACTGAGCTATCTAGCCCTATGTTGACGGTCTCCCTATTTTGTCAATATCTTTGTTTGGGGGTGCCAGTCAGAAGCCATACTTCCGTTAGCTGCTGTGCAGCCAGGGATCACACCCAAGTTTACGATACCACCTGGGAAGCGGCATCCAGGGGATCACCTTAAGGGGATGAGACGTTTTTATTTCAAATATCAAGTGGTTTATCTTGTGGTTTATTACTTTATATTATTTTGAGTCCAACGAGTGGAATCGTGTATATTTTCAAGGGGCACCAAGGGACTAGGGAATATGGATGCAGTCGCCTTTGTTGCGTCCGTGAAGTATCAGGGCCCATTTTCATAGAGCTGCTTAAAGCACAAAAAGTAGCTAAGCACAACAAAAATATGCTTACCAGAATAAGGTTACCAGTCAAAATACCATCTCGCATGTACTATCTGTGGCTGGTATCCTACTTATTTTTGCTAAGCAGAAATTGTTTAAGCAGTATTTTCTGCTTAAGCAGCTCTATGAAATTGGGCCCTGGCATGCAAGTGGACAGCTCCTCCCCCATTTTCTAGGATTTGTTTTGTCTTCTTAATTTTCATACAATATCAACTCTGTGTTTTCAGGACCCAGGGAGGTTGTCTTCCTTCAGCACGGTCTACTTGCCTCGGCGTCCAACTGGATCACCAATAAGCCCAATCAGAGTCTAGGCTATATCCTGGCTGATGCTGGCTTTGATGTGTGGATGGGCAACTCCCGCGGTAACACCTACAGTCGGAAACATGAGACCTTAAAACCTGATCAACAGACGTTCTGGGAGTGGACGTAAGTGTAGGGCTGGATTGTCCAGTTGGAACTGTGCCTAGGACTTGGGAAAAAACTGGGGGTCTATGACAAAATGGTACTAATGAGATGGTACTAATGCACTTAACACATAACAAGTTTTTGTTCAAAGCACTTTCAGGTGGTAGATTTTCAATATGTGTTACATTGTACCAAGGTCCTGCGTGGGAATAGTCTAAAGCTTTCCCAAACTCTAGAAAAGACGCAGTTCAACTGTGGCGAACAGCGCAAACGTTTGGAAGCTTACTCGCACGTTTTCAAAGGGGAACGCTTGAAACGCACAAAGGGCACATGTCTAGGCATTACAGGGCTTAAATGTTGTGGAACAATTTACATGCTTGTAGCTTAACATTTTTACTGGAACAGAATTGTTTTACAAGACCAGAATCTAAGGAATCTATTGCGGTCCGGTGTTAATTTCCAGCCCTGCAATATACTGTTAACCAACATTTATTCATTTTAGGTGGGATGAGATGGCCAAGTACGACCTTCCAGACTCTTTGAACTATGTACTGAACATGACTAGCCAGAAACAGCTGAACTACATTGGCCATTCTCAAGGTATGCTTTGTGCATGTTCACACACTATTATAGCAAAAAACGTCCTCTTGTCTTTTTAAGGTAATTAGCCCAAACTTCAGATATCATCACTTCGAGGTTTGTGAATAATGCCAAACAGGCCTTCAAAACAACACTTAGTAGTTGGACTTGTGAAAAAAAGATGTTGCAAACTACTTACCAACCAAAAGGTCCTATGGTATAAACGCACAAAATAGTTAACGGCCTGACATTTTGACCCAAGCAGAGTCTTTCTTGAAGGCTAAATAACAACACAACACAGATAAGCAGGTATACTGGTGTAACAGAAGCAGTCAAGAAATGAAAAGAGAGAGAAGCAGAAATCACACAGAAACAACAAGGGATGAACAATGAAGACTACGACAAAGGGAGGGGGTAGAGGGAAGGGGCTGGTCCACAAGAGGTTGGAAACACAAAAGACAAAATCAAAGGTGGGAAGAGAGAGAAAAATAACTAAATATTGACTAATTGACGAAAGGTCAGCTCCCGAACTTGCTCCTTTACAAACTGACAAAGTATAAATGTGTGTTTATAATGATTTTTTTTTCTTCAAATTAAATTTCTTATCTGTTCTGTATAAAGGAACGATGATCGCTTTCGCAGAATTTTCCCGAAACCAGGAGCTGGCGAACAAAGTCAAGATGTACTTTGCTATGGGACCTGTGGCAACTGTCGGTTACATGACGTCGCCTCTGTTTAGGTTTCTCACGGACGACGTGCCTGATGATTTTCTCACGGTGAGTTTTTGTGGGTTTCAGCTGAAATTTACTTGTTATTTGTACTTGCACTCGGCTAGCGAAAAAATACTCATACTGGAAGTCCATGACTCGAGACTCGACTGAAAAATCTACTCGGAGTCCTCGGACTCCAATTTTAGGTACTTGTGGTCAAAATACCACTTTCCTTTACGTGCGTTAATGCAAGGAATAGAGGAACAGACCCCTTGCATATGATGTCACAAGCCCAAAAGGTGCCCTCACTGAGAGTTGTGCGCGGCGCGTATACGTGTACACATTTCTATTGTTTGGTCTCAGCGATGGCGGCCAATGCAAGGAGTCTATAAAGCTCCAGGAAAAGTAAAATGATGTATTCAGGTTCAAAAGAAACTTATTATAATAAAGGATCTTATTTGAGATAAAGAATCTTATTTGTGTTTTACCCATAGACTGATATGTGTTAAGCACTGTATACTCAGAACTTTACTTAACCCTGTGATTAAAACGAAAAACCACAGGCATATTACTCGGGTCAGATTTGAACCCAAGACCTTTGCCACTCTTGAGCTGATGTCTTACCACTAGACCACCGAGCTTGGCCAGTAGCTAGAGGCAGTTCGAATCCAATTTTATTATTTTTTTTTTTATTTATTTTTTTTTCAGAAAGTTCTTGTGGATCTTCACCTGTATGATTTCTTCCCTAGCGACGAGTTCTTTCATTTCTTCGGTCATACGGTCTGTAGTTGCCCGGACACGGTGTTTCTTTGCGAGTTTGTCCTGTCGATGTTCGGCGGGTACAGCAAAGAGCATATGAACGCAACGAGGATTCCAGTGTACGTACAGAACTGTCCAGCAGGAACGTCTGTGTGGAACATGGATCACTGGGCGCAGGTGAATCAAATGTGATGTTTTGTTTGTTTTGGGGATTTTTTAGTTTTCTTTATTTGAAATTGCCAAAGAAAAAAAGAAAGAAAAAAAGTATAACTTAAATAAAAAAATTGTATTTTCAGTTGGAGTCCGCACAATAAGATTATATTCTTGAAAATAGTAGTTGAAATTTGGGAAATTGTGTCTTTTTTTGTGTGTATTTTTTTTCAAAAAGGAAAATATTATCTTTGTGGCATACATGCCCAATATGGGTTTTGACTGAATTGCTGCCTGATATTAAATTAATCTAAGCAAAAGTTATTAAAGAAATGCATTTATGTTTAATCTCAAATTACCAGCCAATTTCATAGAGCTGGTTTAGCCCAGAAAGTAGAGCACAACAAAATTATGCTCACCAGAGTAAGGTTACCAGCCAAACTTACCATGTCACCTGGCAGATTTTCGGCCGTGAGCCACGGCCGAGGTTCTGCGAATCATGGTGAGTGCCTACACAGTTTTCTCACACGACAACATCAAATCATGGAAGTAATTATAAGAACCTTTGTTGTCTTTCATTTGCCAAGTCGGTGTTTCTTTGTGGCAGCGATATTTTCAAAGGAAAACGATTACTCAAGAATCTCCAAAAAAAAAACAAAAAAAAAATTAAAATACAGACGTGAAGTTATAAGCAGCGCTTTGAATGTGGGCCCCTGAAGTAATATGGATTATCTTTATAAAAAAAAAGTATTAATATGTTTTTATTATTTTTATTTAGATGGTGAAATCTAAGAAGTGCTGCATGTATGACTTTGGCACTAATGGCAACTTGAAACATTATAACCAGGTAGGTTCAGAGACAGGATGCTCATCAACAAATAAAAAGCATCTCCTTTTTAAAAGTTTTTGCCGTTGACATTTTTCTGTAACTAACCAGCAAGACCAAAACGGTTATTACATGGATGCATGTTTAACACCCTGCAGCAGCCAGCGAGGGTTGCAATTGCAATGCCCCCCACGGTGCGTTGTCGGCACATGCTGACAAGCTTTTCCAAAGGATAAGATAGTTTGTTTTGCATTTTTTTAAATTTAGTTCATTCCTAAATTTCCTTGATATCCATTTGAATGTACAAGACCCATTTAATGTTGACATCCAATGATGTCATGTTTCAAATTCCGCTCAGAAAGATTATCAAATAAACTGATATTGTACCAAATTTAATCGTGAGGTTAGAGACTTTAATTTTTTTTTCTTCCCCACTTTCATAAAGGACTCTATCTATTTGATAATGAGTGCATCACAAAACCGAAATTGACCTTAGCGCCTCTCTCTTTAAAGTGAGGGTATACCTGATCATAAAAACTTACTTGGTAAAGAGCACTGGAGAGCTGTTGATATTATAAAACATTTTTAGAACAACACCCTTAGAAGTATTGTAGTTTTAGAGAAAGAGGTAATTGTTCACAACAAATTTGAATCTGAGAAAGGCTTCAGTCTTCAGGCATCTGAAAACACACAATTCTATGCAACAAAGGTGGTTTTTCTTTCATTATTTTCTTGTAACTTCGATGACCAATTGAGCCCAAATTTTCACAGGTTTGTTATGTTATGCATAAGTTGGGATACACCAAGTGAGGATACTGGTCTTTGACAATTACCAAAAGTATACCCTGCCTTTAAAGTGTACAACATTGGTAAGGTTGAAAATATAAATGTTCACAGATTTGCACATAACTTACATGGTATAAAGATGGTCATGATGGAAAACTTCCATTGAAATAGTTTTGCTTGAAATGCTATAGTTTTTAGGAAATGAGTATCTTTATCACTGGTGATAAAACCTGATGTTTGAAAACAGTGAAAACATATAATGGGGTTTTTCACTGTTTCCTCATGACTCCAAAGACTGATTTAGCTTAAACTTTCACAGGTTTGTTATTTCATGTATATGTTGGGTCACATCAAGTGTGGATACTGGTCTTTGACAATTACCAATGTTGTACATTTGCTTTATGTGGCAAATGGCCAGCAGAGTGCGTGTTTTTTGTTTTTTAAAACAGATGAAAACTTTAAAACTAGGCAATTTGAAAGTGTGAGCTCACCCAGTACGACTGTGCCATTCTCTTGATAAAAAGTAAAACCGTTTTATTGTTTTTCTCTCCAGACTACACCACCTGAATACCTGATTCAAAACATGGAAACAAAAGTCGCTCTCTTCTACGGCTTAAGAGACACCCTGGCTGACCCCACGGACGTGAAGTTGCTCATTCCAAAATTAAAGAACTTGTTTTACAATAAGAGCATCCCCACGTACGGCCACATGGATTTCATTTGGGCCGTCGACGCTTACGAGAACGTCTACAAAGACATCATCGGTCTCCTTCTGAATGGAGAGGGCCTTTGATGATGTCATCATCTAACCCTCGATTGTAGCCTTTTAAGCCAGGCACTCCACGCATGATGTCAACAAGTTGCAAATTGTAGTAAACGTTTACATCTTAAAAGACAATCGGGCTAGAATTTGACTTACAACGTATACTTCGACTTTTTGGCTCGAGGACTACCATGTCGGCAGAACAGCTATCATTAAAGGGGCACATTGCCTTCAAATCTCTCAAAATTTTGCTGTTTGGAATTGCTCTGTATCCTTTTCCAGAGTTGTTCATGCACAAAAACACCTACAGTGTGTTGTAATTATTGAGTAGCGTTTTAAAAAACATAAATTTGCCTCTCGAAATACAACCAAAAGAATTGGTTCTACAAAAAAGCGGACTGTGTTTTGTCATGAAATAACACAAAAACCACTCAATTTTAAGGGGGTATTTATTTGAATCATTATAATCTACTTTAAAAATACATTTCCAACCATCGTTTTTTAAAGTCCAAACCAACCAATCTGAGGGCAACATGCCCCTTTAAGCTGTCAGTGACATTCTGCAACAATCTGGGAATCTGTAGGCATTGTGCAATAGTTGAATGTCGTGCACAGAGTGCCTGACCTATAGACCCCTTGCACAACGCGCAGCGTACTCACAAGCGCCTAACCTGGGTGTCATTTTGGGTGTCAAAATCGTATACAAACATGCACAAAAGAGAGTTGACACCCAAAATGACACGCATTGTTCAGAGGTGCATTCTGCGTTGTGTAAGGGGTCTATAGAAATCAATAGACTGCCCTTGCATAACGCGAAACGCTACAGGTACGCTGAGTTCACGCGCACGTTTTTACGCACAAAGAACAGCCATCGTCCAATAATCTGCCTCCTTTTTGTGAGTGTGAGATCATATGCAAGGGGTCTATAGCAACATCGTACAACTGTCTTCATCGCTGCTGTGGCCATTTTGTTTGTACCGACATGCCATGTAAATCCATTAAACTTAGGCGGAGAGAAAATTTAGTTCCCCCCTTTTACATTTAAAGGACTAAAATTGAACAATGTACTTGTATACAGATTTGTTTGTGTGGCAACAGGGTGACATAGATGCCCACAGTGTGATGCAAAGGATTGTGCAGGGTTAGTTTTAACATTTAACAAAATTGTGGAATCTTTTGCTCTTTTTAAGGTTGTGGTTTTGAAGAAAAAAAATTGCAGACATTTTTATATTTTATTTTTGAAAAAGTATTGTAATGGATTAGGGATTCATCTAAACTGTTTATCCTTTAGGAGTTTTTAAGTTCTCGCTTGAAGAGGTGATCATAGATAAGTAAATGTTCAACGCCCTTTTTTAAATTTGTAAGTTTTTACATGGAAAGTTGACATGTATTTTAAAACTTGTCCCTCAATTGGCCTGTATGCGTCAAGCATATTTGGGTGGAGGTAGTTATTAGCATCATGCGCGTCTAATTCATAACAAAACGCTTTTGATGCGCTTATGGCAAAAGTATATCATGCGACGTGTGTGTTCACAGCAAGACACAAAAATATGCTTTTCAAAGTCAACTTCTCACTGCTGGTACTCAAATGTCGCCCTCTTTTCCAAGTAAGACAATTAGTACCACCCGCAGAGCTGTGTATTGAGAGAGTTGTGACATAGAGGGACCAGTTTTCTTTGGTCACATGATTGCTGGATGCCATTTGCAGTCCAAATGCAGCACAACCCAATAGGAAGACTAGTCTGACACCCTGTGTTCGCCCATGCGTTTTGGGGACACAAAATGGCTTCTAATTGCAAGTTAAGGCTCTATCTGTAGCAGGTCCAAGAATCTGGAACTCCATCCCACAATCAGTCCGATGCTCCACCTCAGTACACATGTTTAAATCCTCTCTTAAACAGCTACTTGAGCGAAAAAAACTTAAACGGCAATGATATTTAAACTTGTTTATAATGTGTTTGTTTATCATTTAAACTTAATTTTGATATTTGTACACTTCTGAATTTTTCGTAATTATCGATCAAAAAATTTGGCCCCAACCTCAAGGTTCTGCAAAACTAGAAACACTTCTGCCTTTGCTTTGTTATACCTCTTATGCGGTTATACAAAACGGAGCTCCCACATTATGACGTAACATGAGTGAATGTGTAACATGGCTTTTTGCGAATCTTTCTGAAAAGCACCGAAGAAGAGTATTAAACAATTAAAATCTGTTTAATCTGATGTGAACTCAATTTCCTTATTGATTGAAAACATTTTAAATGAATTTCATCAAAGATCACTTTTTGCCTTTTTCATTCAAGTAGGTCTTAAAGACCTACTTGTCCGCTTAATTCGTGCTTATGTTCATTCTTGTTTCGCTTTTTTGGACTATCAACGTGAAGTCTGGGTGCGCTTTTGTAACCTGTGGAAAAGGTGTGTTTTATAAATGTTATTATTATTTATATGATTATTTTACCCGATTAAACCCATCTTGGGCCTGAAAAATATCAATATTTTGAGTATAGTATTTTCAAAAATATAGTTATGTTGTGAATATTTTGAATGGTAAGGGGGAAATAAAAGATGTTTTATTTTGTGCAGTTGATTGGAAATTAATTCCGTTTTAGATTATGAAATAGGAACTGAATTAAATATAATGATGATGTAACACATTTACTTAAACATGGATACGTTTGGATGGAAAGCACACTTCCATGCAAATTATGTGTCGTTTTTTATTATACTTTGGGAAATTTTTTATGTGAGCCAAACACTGGCAAGTATAAGATTGAAAATATAAACAGATTTGCACATAGGCTAATTAATACATTGGACATTAAACCAATGTTTGTATGAGCTTTGCCGAGTTCCCTTGACGGGAAGATCATCTAAACAAACAAACAAACGACATGGTATAAGATGGTCATAGTGGAAAACTTCCCTTGAAGTAAAGTATTTTTGCTAGAAATGCTGTAGTGTTTTAGAAATGAGTTTGTTTGAGAAATAAGTTTTGATCTCGCATTCATTCCAGCACCTGATTTAAAACAGTGAAAACAAGGTTTTTTGTTCACCATGTTTTCGTGACTCCGATGACCGATTGAGCGTACGTTTTCACATTGTTATTTCATGTATATGTTGGGTCACGGAAAGTGCGAAGATCGGTCTTTGACGAGTGCCATTGTTGTCCGCGTGTTTTAAAGGATCCACCATTGTACTTTATATAAATGAAGTTGTATTAAATTTGATTGTTAAGTTTGTGGACATACACACACTGTACATCTAAATGAGAACAAGAGTGTTTTTCTCAACCACAATTCCCATGTGCCTTTGAATGTACACAGACAAAAATTCATGACAACATACTTCATTTTGTTATTACTTTGGAACACCAGGTGGCAGCAGACTTACCAGGTTAATTTCCATTGTTTACGTAGTTCTGAGCATGCGCACATTGCCGAGAACAATGGATTTACCTGGTAAGTCTGCTGCCACCTAGTGTCACCCATTGGATTTGCTTTTCAAATTGTGTGTGTGCATATACATGTACATTGTACATGTCATTGAGAAAAAGATTCAAAACAATGGGAACTGTGCCTTTTTATTTAAATTTATTTTTTAAAATAAAGGATCTGTGAATCATTGACAATAACCTAGTACAGTACACGTTTGATTTGCAATGTTTCTTTTTGTTCAGATAAGAAGATATGTAGCCCCCCCCCCCATCCGACTCCATTATCCAGCCTGATTGACCATGTGAAATAATTTAAATATCCATTCCTCACCGAGCTTTGAACACTCTACAGAATATTACCGTAGTTGTGTTTTACCACCGTTTACCAAGTCCTATGGACAAAAAAGCACAGGCATGTTACTCAGGTGGGATTCAAACCCACGACCCCCGCCATTCTATAGGAGATGTCTTGCCACTATAGACCAGCTGTGGTTTTGAAAAGGGCCCAAATTCTTAATTGTTCAACCTGAAATATCTAATAAAAATCAATGTGAGCTGAAAAGATTCACTAACAAAAATATGTATTTTCAGATAAAATTTATGTCATTACATATCCAACAGCGCAAATTAGGGTGACTGTTGTAAGTTCCGATAACCCCTGGTGATCTACACGCTAGGGTGAGGATTAGGAAAATACACCAGAAGTGCGTAACCGCAATTAGCGCCAATAACGGGATAAATAGGAGACGATGAAGAATTGTTTAGCTTTAGATGTGGGAGGGAAAACCCCAAATTAGGGAGAAACCCCCGCAATCAGGTAGGGACTGAAAACCCAATCCACATACGAGCTCTGCTCTGAAGCGGGATTCGAACCGGGGTTCACAGAGGTGGAAGGCAGGGAAAGAAACCACTGAGCCAACCTGATCCCCCCAACTTGTAAAATCTGTTACTTGGGGAGAAAACATGGAGGCTCTGAAAGAACAATGGTACATAAAATTGATGACTGCAAGACAGTAGACAACTATTGGAAATAATGTCCACGTACAAGTCTTGAACTTCGCTCTTGAGGGGCACTTCCACTTATTGGATCTTTGCAAAGGGCACAACAGCAGAAGCACAAGGCACCACAGCAACTGCTGTGTAGTGTGGGTCAATTCGAGACCTCCATGAATATTTGAGAGGGCAAGGTCATTTTGATTTTGCAAAAGGCACTTCCATTGCGAAAGGGCAACAGAGGCCAATGCCCGAGACTCTACCATGCGATGAATCATCCAGGTGAAATCAACAAGACACCTTAACATGTGTACAAATTAAATCACAGAGAACACAATTTCTTTGTATAAAACGGAGAACCCTCCAGTAATGTTATTTCCCACTCAAAAGTCACAATCTACTCTAAAAGTAAACAAATACAAAAAATCACTTGCAGTAAAACAATGTTTTATGTGGGGTATATTCAGATTCAGTGAAAACACACCGCTTCCTGTGGATTCATCGAGGCATTTCATGTTTAAGATGTGTTTTGCCAAAAAACGTCATGCAAAAAGGAACAATTTTGTCGTCCAAAACTCACTGCATGTTCTACAGGAATTAAACCCATAACATAAACAGGCGACATGGTAACACCATTAAGAAACAAATTTGTTAAAATGTGGTACTTTCTTATGGACAGTACACAAGAATACAACTTACATTATGAACAATTCAGTTTTTAGTGTGTTTTTATAAAAAGGAATGCATGTGCAAACATATTTTTTAATTTAATTCAAATTGTCAGAACAAACCAAATTTCTTGGGCCCGCAATACTCGGCTAATAAAACCCCCATGTAGACATTGAAGCTAATTTACATCGACATAAAAATCACTACCTACTTTTTATGTGGGCGAGTAAAATACAAGAAATCTACACAACACTATTCCACCTCACGGACAGTGCGATGTAAATCTACCCGGTGACAAAGAGCCCACAGTTTCCCCCCGAGAAACTGCGGAAAAACAGTATCGAAAAAGTATATCCAGCTAATTGCCACACATTTTGTCTTGTAAATATTGTCTTACTAACCCACAGACTACTCTTGAGAGGTTTGGTTTTACGATATTTACATTTGGCTGTTTTCACTGGGCCCGCCAAACCCATGTTGTTTTCAACATCACTCATGTACATTAAATAAAAACTCTCACAGTGTTCTATAAATCCTAAGTCAAAAAAAAAAAAAAAAAAAAAAGGCAACAAATTAGAAAGAAAAAATTTGTCAACAAATTAAAATACAACAAATTAATATGAAGAAACAAAGATTGATATATTGAACTTCTTGAGATAATACGGAACCAAGACTACAAAACATAATGAACATACAACGAACACGGTTAAAAAGTCAACAGGATCCGTTTGGTCGGTGCCTGCCAACGGTTGACCCAGACCATGACAGCTGTCGAAGGGGGGCCACCACGACGGCGACGTTCAATTGTGAGGTTGTAGATGGCATGATGTAGTGCTGCTGAAGTGGAGTCTATGTTGCTTTCTGCGACCCCTTCTTGCCGATCAAACTCTTGTGGATATGGGGGATGACACCTGCAGGAAGAAAGCAATTAATTATTGCAGGTGCTTTACTTCAATTGCAATGTCTCGTAGACATAAATGAAAACAAATAAGAAGTTATTGCTATGGCCATGATAAGCAAACAAATAACTGGTAATGTCCCCTTAAAAAAACCCATGACCGACCGAGGTTGGGGCAGCAGTTCATTCATTCATAACAAAAATTCATGTAACTTTATCAACCATATTAGCCAGTCACAACATTTAACTCAACATTTCACAATTCTGTGTGCTTTCAAGTCCACCAATCTTCGTTAAAGTTTTCCTTTTAACAATGGTATTTGTATAGAACTCCTATTTAAAGCCAAATTAATGATTTACGCGTGCCTTGGTTTGTATGTAGCTTTTTAAGGCAATGCACCGGCCAGCTGGATCACCTTGCCAGGGTCTTCCCCTTATAATAACTGACTCAGTGACTAGCGTCTTCCCAGTATATATTTCATATTAAACCGGGGTGCTTTTCAACACTGAACCAGCCTGCCGGACCACTCGGAGAGCATTTCAACTGATCCTCGGCTGTTTTAGCTAGCACTAGGCCAGCGGACAACTGCTCAGGGTGAACATTGCTCGACAGAATTCTTAGAGCTCCCTCATCATTCTGAACTAGCATCTGGTCAACGAACTAAAGCTAATATCAGGCCCCCGGAATTACCGAAGTCCAAGGCCTCTGTTGCCCCTGGTCTTGGTACCCCTTCCAAAGTTTCCCTTAAACTTTCCAAGATTAAGATTAAGATTTTCCAATGGAAGTGCCCTTTGCAAAATAAAAATGGCCTTGCCCTCTCAAAAGTTGAAATTCCAGGCCTGTAAATCCAAATGATTTATAGAAGGAGGAAGCCAATATACAAGATATAAAATAACCCATGTCCAACTGCGGCTGGATCCACGCAGCAACATACATTAAAGCATGGGACGTTCTTAGCACCATCCTATAAGCAACAGCCACAAATTCGGATTCAGCCATGCATTGGTTTGGGTAAATTTAAAGATGAGAACTTATCGACGCCTGAGCCTTCTAGTAGATTATTACTATTATCTGAAAGACGGGGAACTATCTGTCCAGCATTTTGCGAAGCAAAATGTTTAGACTGAGCATGTTTTGTGCACACTAAATGCATTGCATCATAGAAATTCATCTTTGAGAGTGGATGGAGAGGGCAAGGTCGTTATTATCTGCAGAGGGCACTTTCACTGGAAAATCTTTTAAAGGGGCGCCAAGGCCAAGACAACAAAGGCCAAGGCCTCCGTGTAATTCCAGGCTGGCGAATGATGACTTTTGAGTAGCAAACTGATACATTTTGTGTAGCATTTTGATGTGCTGTTCACCAGTTTGTTTCTTCACAAATATTGTATTTTGAAATCGTACCAAAAATAACATAAACACCACTACCTTATGCATGTTATCAACTTTTTTTGAAAACTTTCTCATAACTTTTCCACAAACCATACCGTTTTTATTTTGCACATAAGATCTGTTCTTCATGTGGTTAGAGGGGGGGGGGTGCTTTTGCAGTGTTCTCCAACTTTGAAAATTGAAGTTTGGGTGGAGGGCCTATGTGAGCGCAAAGCCCTTATGGCATGGGGTCTGCCTAATGGCCCAGAAAAAATGTTGATTGTACATGCTCAGTGATCATGGTGATATGCACCGAGGTGATTCCTGATACCATTTCCTCAAGGCTTCTTCGAGCAAAGGTTTTAAAGATTGCATTTGAACTGTTAAAATGCCTTAACTCGAAGAATAACAAAAATAGGGAAATAACATGGCAGATGGATTGCAAACCTTGGCAGTGACTTTTTTAACGAGTGGTTGCCACAGAAAGGTCGGTGGTGCGCCAAGCTTTTTTTTAACATGTTGGAGAACACTGCTTTTGTGGCAAGACCGAACTGGACTAAACCAAAACTTGTAAAGATTTTCAAGTTGGGAATACATACCACCGCCAGCGATTGTTGCCTTGATGAGTGAATCCAACTCTTCGTCTCCCCTGATGGCCAGTTGTAAATGACGGGGTGTGATACGTTTGACCTTCAGATCTTTGCTTGCATTTCCCGCCAACTCTAATACCTGAAATCAAAAGTTTGTTCCTCAATTTAAGACCCTCTGACTATGCTGTACACATAAATATTTCAAAATAAAAAAAAACCAACATTAAAGATAAATGTTAAAATGATGACCACACACTAGGCCTATAATTTATATAAAACCGATCACACACCAAAAAAGAAGATAAAACTATTAACAAATGAACAAGAAATCAACAAAGAATTTAGATTCTGGCAAATCTGCACTGCGAAGTGCAGTGAAATCACTCCATTATCTAGACAAAAAAGTAGGTAGGCTAGGCCTCAGCTCGATTCACAAAAGTAGCTCTTCTAAAAATAGGATGACCATTTTAAACAAATTCGCAAAATATTCAGATTCTGCTTTCAAATCTCCCACATGAGTCACAAAAATGCCATGACAATGAAAAATAAAAACTTTGGAAATTTCACTAAAGAAAGCATAATAAGTAACGTTACACCGAGGAGGGTTGATGAAATTTTATACCAGAGTCCGGACAGACATAAAAAAGCGAAACCTAGCAGGAAACTAAATAAAACATTTGACCAATGATTGAATGACCAAAACCAGAAATTCAAATTGATGTTAATTCATTCATGCATTGCAAAAAAATGAACAGTCAAAGGCCTACACATTTCAAGGAATTAAATACACCTTGTTGTAAACATCACAAGAAAATACATCAATATTTTTTCTATTATCTTTATAAAAACAAATAATCAAGTTATCTAAATTATAAGGACATAGTGATGGTAGAGACAAGAAGTGCATTGTGACCTCTGGCCTTGTTATGGCGCCGATTTCTGAAAATCGCGCCAAAATTTGTAAACACAAAAAGTGGCCTTCGACTTGCAAACAAAACATTGGCAAAATAAAACACACTCTAAATTTAAAATAAAATATAGAAAATACAGTGAAACTAACTAACTAAAGGGTCGTTAGATAAAGAAAGAAATTCTTGACCAAAAAAAATACAACGGTCAATATTTTTGGGGACGACGCGCAAATTATCGCGCCAAATTTAATTTTGGTTCAACACATTCTTGGATATTCGATAAAATGAACACAATGAAATGAAATGTTTGACAAATCTGTAATAAAGGTCGGAAAAGACAACTTTTGTAAACCTACCTCAGCGGTCAGATATTCCAAAATAGCTGCAGAGTAAACAGCGGCAGTGGCACCGACACGTCCATGGCTCGTCGTTCGATTTTTCAAATGCCTGTGAATACGACCGACTGGGAACTGCAAAACAAAACCCCAAAACATGAATTTTTAGAATAGGTGCATTTATAGGCGATGGCTGTAAATTTTAAATTTTAATTTGTGGAAAGCAGTGACGTTTTTATGTGAGAAAAACTGCAAACTTTGAGCTTACCTGGAGACCTGCCCTCGCTGACCGCGAAACAGCCTTTGCCTTTGCCTTTCCGGAATCTTTACCTGCTTTGCCTCCTGCCTGGTTACAAAAAGTCCGTAAATATACGTGTAAATAACATATCAACCTCTAAAATAATACAGCTAATAAAAAGAATAAGTATTCAAGATTACATTAACTTGAAAAATATGGGCGGATGGCATGAAATCACCACGTATTTTTAAAGGATTGCAAAATTTATCTTACCATCTTTGTCCAGCTTAGTTCAATACAGCGACCTTCCGTTAGTGATGCCCGCGCGTAACTGCAAGAGACGCTTATAATATATATAAATGAGTGGGTCACGAGGTAGATATCCACCAATCGAATGCCGGGAAACGTTAGCTAATGAATATTCGTGAATCTCCGGCTTTGTTCGGGTTGTAAAAAAAAATAATAGGTTGTAATAGTGGGAAGAGGGCGCTCCATTCAAACGCTGTAACAAAAGAGGTCATTATTGGGCTTTTTAATGTTGCGTTAAAACCTCATCTGTTTTGATTCATTGGATGCGTAGTGTAGTCAGGGGGGTCAATCTAAATTCCTTCATTGTTCCACGCATCAGCCAATGTTAAACCTATGGGCAGTGCGTAAGGATAGGATTGGGTAGAAAGATCAATACATTGCAAGAGTATTTCTGTACAAACAATTACTGGAAACTATAAAGAGTGGGTGGTTCCTTCTTAACCCGAAATAATGCACAATGGAGTCAGGCTACAGCATTGGAACAATAATTTTGTTATCCATTTTCTCCAAACTGTTAGGGCCTGACTGACTTGTAGTTTGTTTGTAGTTTTTTTGGTATAATTTACAAATAATAATAAAAATACAAACATCTGTTGGATTCAATTTAATGTTACAAGTTGTTTACCTCTGCATGAGTCATATCAAACGTTAATCTTAGGCTAAATAATTGTAGCAGATCATGGATCAAATTCTGGGACTGAAGCATAAACCACATTAAATTTTTCAAGCTCTGAACTTACTTTGATTCCATCTCTTGGAATGTGCCGCAGGGGACATTTTTTTCTGGGCCCTTTCAATCAAAAGAATGTAAAAATACATCGTTCATCAATTACGTAATGTGTGAGTATTACTGCTAGTTAGTCTGCACGATGTCTGTACTTCCTCCATGGTACGGTAGAACTAATCCTGGCCACTACGAACCCACCGCCAAGTTAAAAACAGTGTGAGCTTGAGTTATTTTTACCCCTTCGTCATATACCCTTATCGGTCCCAAAAAGCTACTCATTGAAACGGGAAGATCGGTATGTGACTCGATAGACCAGATAATTAATTTTCCAATGAGCATTATTGTCACGTATAGCCTCCTATGTTAGAAATTCATGTTCATTGCGGCCCATTATGTGACCTTGGGAGTGGACATTATTATTAAATCCTAGTTAATGAATTTGAATTCCCTAAGGGTATTCAGTTCTAATACAAATGTTGATAGACCATTCTAGTCGAAGCTATTCCTGATGTAACCCTACCCCCTCTCCGGGTTATGGGGGTTTGTTCCACAGTTTCGGAATACAAATAAAATGCAATAAAAGTATCATCTTTGCCGACAGCGATTTTGAAAACTGCATCTCAACCGATGATTGAAACAAACTACCCCTTTGCCATTAAAAGCCTCTGTTTCATTGCATCGATTTGCGATGGCACAAAAACAAGATGGCTGACTGTGATTACAGAAAATACCCGGAGGCCCCTAGGCCTAATTATTTGGTTACTTTTCCAGACCCCCCACCCCCCCACCCCCCCCCCCCCCAAAAGAGAGAAGATTATTATGGCGGCGCTGATGAGGTGGACCATATATAGCCATTGATGGGTGGACAAACGTTCAATTCAAACTGTTTGCACGCTAAACAAAGGGCTGGTTATAAAACCTGTAACTAAATGACCCAAGTTGTTAAAAAAAGAAAAAAGTAAACACAGAACGTTAATAACAGACGGAGAAAGAAAAGAAAAGCTGTAGGACCACGGAGGAAGAAAAAGGGTCCGAGCTGCTTCTACAAGGAACGCAAACGAGGCCGCACTTTAGCCGGTACGGGGTGATGCACGGGATCAGTGCAAGGATGTGCCAGAAAACAATATAGCGCCCTCATGCAATCAAGTCTTTGAAACTAGGTCGTCAATTTTGACCCAAGTATACCCATTGAACTTTTTGAAAAATTTCTTGAAGAAGATGAGTCCACCTCTATAGGATCAATGAGACAGATAGGGCAGTCAAATTTGATCAGCTTAAAAAGACCCCGGTATTCTAAAAAAGAAAATGTCTCACCATCACCTGAGATTGATTGCAATTCACACTCACTGGGACCCACACCACCCCACCTAAATAATTATTACGGCCTATCTTCCACGTTTTGAATACGAAAACAAAACCCCAAATCACACACACATGAGCACATTAGTATTAGGCCTATAATGACATATCATACAAAAATTAATTTGGAATTATGGTAAGGTATAGGGCACTCCTTCAGAAACTCGCAAATATTGGAATGTGTCGAAATACATAATAATTGCCATCAAATTATGCTACAATTACTGGTAATTTTTTCAATAAAGATATTTATTTTTCGGGTTGGTGTGTGTGTGCTCTCATTTTCGGTTCCTTATGGAGACCAAGGACAACAAAAAGGGAAAACAAAAGGTCTACACAGGGGAATTCTAAAGTCTGGGGTGCCCCACAAGGAAATTGTGTACAAAGTCTATGGGAAACTGTTAAGTGCATGGACAAAGGAAAGACCAAAAGAATGAGGGATAAGCCTATACATTTTTGAGAATTTGTGTGAAAATTCGTTGAACGTTGAACGTGTGAGAACTTCGTTGAAAACTTTAAATGGTAAAACAAATCTAGTCTATAGGGAATGGACCTCAAATTGTTGGTCGCACATTGTGATGATAGCGGATCCTATGCACGGCTGTTTAAGGCACTGGACACTTTTGGTAATTATTACTCAAAATATATATTAGCATAAAAACTTACTTGGTAACGAGCAACGGAGAGCTGTTGATAGTATAAAACATTGTGAGAAACGACTCCCTCTAGGAAGTAACGTAGTTTTTGAGAAAGAGGTAATTTCTCACTAAATAATTATTTGACTCTGAAAAGGACTTCAGGCCTGAAGCCTTTTTCGGGCATCTGAAAGCAAACAAGTGCAACAAGGGTGTTCTTTCATTATTTTCTTACAACTTCGATGACCAATTGAGCCCAAATTTTCACAGGTTTGTTATTTTATGCATATGTTGGGATAAACCAAGTGAGAACACTGGTCTTTGAAAATTATTACCAAACGTGTCCAGTACATTAAACTGCGCCCTCACACTACGTCCGTGGGGGATGTTCCAAATTATTTGCGCTTTCTTCGTATTTTATTTTTTCACTAAAGGCTTGTGTGCGTTGTTACAGCTGTTTCGCGGACCAATTTCACAGAGATACTGAAGATAAACAATTAGCAAAGCACAAACCATCCTGCTCACAAGAAATACGCCGAAAATCAGTAAGCATTAACTCTAGTTTAAAATTGGGCCCAGGACTTCCCTACTTCCCCAAACAATCCTGGATTGTAGAAGCAGTTGACATTTTTTCATCTTGAAGCATTGACCTGTGTTAATCTTCTTTTGAAGCCAATTATTAACCGGTTAAGTCAGTCTGGCCCTCAACGGTATAAAAACGTTCAGTGTTCATTATAGCTGTTGCACACAGTGAACCCGACAAGGAAGGTTGCAGTATCATACAAATAAAATTATAATATTATACAATGAGATTGAACATCATTAAAAACTGAACAACACCAGTAGTTTGTTTTATATGAAAAAATGTATTTTATTCATCACAATATAAACATCTGAATCTCTTTTATTTAAATAGAACAATGGTTGCATTAATAATAATCAATGGGATCAAACAATAGATAGAAAATGATAATAATGTTGCAATGACTGATGGGAGTGGTCACTAGAATGCTAGATTTGACTGCCTGTTGGTAAAGGCAGGACACCTGTTGAAATGCTCACATGACTAAACATGGTGAATCTTTTCAACAAAGCATCTGATACATTGAAATGTATAATAATATTATACTAATGGGATGTACATGTAAATGGTTCAATGAATGTCCATGAACTAAATATAACCACAATTCTTTAAGAAAGTGTTTAATTACTACTGTGGTGTTAATTGTACAACAATGGGAGGGGGAAAGAGGTGCCAGCACCTTCAGCACACAATTTTAAATTTGAATTGAAATAATGTGCCTTTTAAATTGTGGTAAAATGGCAGTTTGGAGTGTTAATCCATTTTGCTTACTTTGCTTAATTCTCTGTGTCTGGTTCATTATTGGATTTTATTAGGAAACAAAACAGCTTTTGGTTTTAAATAGTGTATACATTTATAACATCACATAAGTTCTTAAAATTTGCACTTCTCGAACTAAAATATTACTTCGGTGTTTTGGCAACTTTGTTTGGGCAGGAAAAACAACACAACATTATTTCAGAAATGACAAAACATTGCATATATCAATTTACAACTGGCTTTTGATATTTCATAACGGCCAGTTACCACACCACAGCACATGACGTGGATTAGGGAGTGTGCTGGTTTGTCATTCACAAAATGAGACTTCATAATTTCTACAAAACGATCAAGTATTTAATATTGATTGCACAGAATGAATCCGGTTTGCGGAACTGCAGGACCCAATTTCATCATAGAGCTGCTTAAGCAGGAAATATTGCATAACAATTTTCTGCCAAGCAAAACGGAACAGGATACCAATCATAAATGGAACATGTGACATGGTATTATGGCTGGTAACCTTATTCTGGTAAGCATATTTATTTTGTGCTTAGCTACTACTTTGCTTCAAAGCAGCTCTACGAAATTAGGCCCTGGTTAAGTCGTGTACAGGAAGAATTGATAATTTGACCAGCAAATCTTCATCTCTCTTATACAATAACAGCACACCAGGCCTGGACTTTTATTTTAAAGAGCGCCACCACCTTCATGGAGGAAGGGGCAAGTTCCATTGGATAGTTAGGAAATCTTGCTAGGTTGCCAATGCCAAGATCAAAAGGAACGGATGCAAGTGGCCTCTGTAGAAACTTCCAGACCTGTTTAAATATGCTAACAGATTTTTCATCTTTATAAACTACAATAGCTACGAAACAAATGCAGCAGTATTCTTGGCCTTCTTTTAGAGGGTGTCCATGGTCTTCAATATTGTCACAGTTGTACAGAGTGAACTATTGCAAGTATCAGGAAGGATGGGGTTCTTTTTAACATTTTTGAAAATTTGTGTACATCGTGTTTAGACTTGCTTTCACTGTACTACCATGACAATAACTGAAAACTCTGGGCAGCCCTTTACATTAATCAGAAAGTTACTGAATACAATGTTTACTCCACTAACAGTAAATGGCAGCAATGTTTGAATGCACGTAGTTTTTATGAATCAAAATAACTTTGTATGAAAACTTTTTTTAATGAAAAAAGAAACAAACAGACAAACAATTCTTGAACGAAGGAAACAGAACAATGACAAACCATACAAAAAAACTGACCTTTTGAAAAGCAGTCCCACACAAAGAAATTAATTCATAAAAATATTACTTGAAAGAAAATGATTTTTTTTTCTGTTGGCAAATGATCTATAGATACATGAAAGGTCTCAACTTAGACTTGAATGAACACTAATTTCAGGCCTATGTGACTAAAACAATTGGTTGAACCTCATTCCAAGTGAGTTATGATATGAAATGAAATATTACTAATTTGTTAGTGTATGACTGACCAAAACGATGAACAAAAACAAACTATTTTAACTTTTTGCATATAATTTTATCATACTAATAATTATTCTCTTTGTTGAAGTTAACTCAAATGGGAAGCATAAAAACAAATAATAAAGAGTGAAAACTTACATTAATGTTATGAAGTGTATTAGTTTCAAAAAGGAAATTCCTACAAAAAAGAAGAAGAAGAAAAAAACCTCAATAGGATGGTGAATTTCAGCTTTCCATCACTTTCATTCTTGACAAAGTACACTTTTCTTTTTTTGCTCTTCTCCGTGGAGATGCACATTGGTGAAATAATATTTCCCAATAAAATCAACTTCTTCAGTAAAATTCAGTCTGGGACCAGTCGAAGCAGTATGCATCACACTGCATTCTTGCTGGTTTTGGTAGCCTGTGTTTCAGCAAGCCGAGCAATCAATGTACTTCAGGGTTTCAAAATTAATACTGGACCGCAGGCCCCAGGCCAGTGATTTCAGCGTCGGGCCAGTAAACTCACGAATGGACAAGCCCGGTTGTCCAGTGTTTTTTAATTGAATAATAATAGGCTACCTCATTGTGTAATATCTTTGTGAAATGTTTGACTACGAGTCTCGAGCATAATTTCAAATTCTATTTGAGTATCGAAGAATACTTACACACATAAGACAAATGAGATAGATCTTCTCTCGGTGCTTGTTCAACACATTTTGATTCTGGTCTTGTAAAATCAATTCTGGTCCAGTGAACATTTCGAGCTACAAAGCCCTGCAGCCCCCCCCCAATATGAGCCCTGTACTTTAGTATTTGTGCTCTTTATACGGATGTATGTTATTTGGCCCTGGTGTGAATTACCATTGTTGTAAAACACTCCCATCAGCTTTAAATTTTTATTAGTAAGAACGAACTCTACCCTCGGGCTCAACCCTGTGAAAGAATTACCAAAAACGGGGACGTTCCGAAATGTTGCAATATAAACTTCAATCATTTCCTCTGAAAGAGGACTGATTAAAATAGCACCAAACAAAAAACAGTTACCTCACCGTACGCCAAAAATACAAACGTAGAAAACATTTCATTAATCCCCTTGCAGGCTTCATAAGCCTCAAGGGAAGACACTGGCATTACTTTATCATAGAAGATTTCAGTCTATTAACTGCACATGAGTTGGTAATTGTATAATAATAACAAACAATTTCAAACCACCAGAGTCCAATGATATTAAGTTGGCGCCACTTGCTGTTCTACTCACTCACCCAATAGCTCCACTTAAGTGTTTCTTTTTGGATCATGCACAGGAGCAACTGTAGTCTTAAACAATGATTACACACAAATTCATTTGGTTGAGAGCTATTAGTTTTGATAAGGGCTGTCCAAGCTTTCCATAAGCTACAATCCCTCCCGTACATATATGTGCGACTCCCTTCGGTACAGTTTTCTCTTTATGAGTTTATAAGAGGACTTCACGACCGTGGGCTTCTCGGATGAGTTTCTGAGATAAGTTTGAAGTTTACTGATAAGCCACCTTGGGGTTTCTTTAGAGAGCACCAGTACGATCTCAAATGTCGTGACAGTGGCTGGGTCCACGGTGATTTTTCCGACACGCTCGCAGAGCTCTCCGTCCTCGAAGATGACGGAGATGGTGCATCCGCGTACACCGCAAGGCTCGTCTAGTGACATACGCATGATGTCATCGGCTACTCTCTGGGCCAGATCTTCTGGGACGAGGAGCTTGTTCGGCTGCTTCTTCTCCCGGGCGACTCGAAGACAATCCAGGAGCATGGACGCAACAAACTGACTCATCTTCACTTCTTGCAAGTCATCCACTCCATTGTCATAGACATCCATTGTGTCTGAATCTGCATAGGATTAAAACAAAAGGCAGAAACACATGTTAAGTATTTTGTTATTGAAAACATACATCAACAACAAAAAAATTCAAGAATAAACAATATTTTATGAAGACTTACAACTCCACTCTTTAATTACACAGGGCAAAATTCATATCAAAAGCCAAAATTAACTCACCATCCAGTTCATTTTGAAATACTCTGCCCAAGTTATAATGAAAAACCATTGTGAATCACCATTCATATATTTCACTCCAAAAAACAACCTCACTGCAAAGTGTCAAGGACCAAATGCATCAAGTCAACTTCCAGAGTTAGGTAGATGTTACACACACAAGCCCAACGCACTCGCACGACTCAGATCAGCTGAATAGTATGATGCAATTGATTGATCACTCATCAGTCATGTGATTGCACAGGTCAGATCATGTGAGAGCAGGCATGTGATGTACATACATGTACATGCAGTGTGCCTATGAATATAATGCTGAGAGTGTGTGACCATAGAGCTAGAGCAAGGACTGTGACGAACAGTCACACATGCACTCTACTACACTGCTAGCACTAGCAGCTAGCCAGGCAGGATCTTCCATACTGGCACACTGGGTTAATTGAAATGAAGACCTGTGATTTCACAATTATTACAAAAATAACCACAGACGGATTTTGCAGGAAGTTGGTGGTATCCTGTGATTAACTACAAACTGAGGTGGTAAAAGTGTTGTCCATTAAAAAACTGAAAGCTAACTTGCATTTTGTTTTAACATGCAAAAGGTAACAGCGAAAATCCTCATCTTGAGCCAAATTCAAAGCTCCCTTCTAATTTTGTATGCAGCACATTCTTTGAGTTTCTGTCAAACATGACAATTTGCACGAAAACCACTAAAAAGTAAAAAACAAAAGGTCAGTACCTCAAGTTCGAAATTGAACAGGCTTTGGAAACACCGACTCTAGTACTGTAGTACCAGGTACCAGCTACCAGTACCAATCATATCACACACACAAAAATGTTTACTATGAAGTATGTATTTGAGTCTGTATGATTGACATCTGGGGTCTTTTATATACAAAAATAAAATAAAATTTGAGGGTTGAAACGAGCTACATGCTTTTACTATGAAGTATGTATTTGAGTCTGTATGATTGACATCTGGGGTCTTTTTTATACAAAAATAAAATAAATTTGAGGGTTGAAATGAGCTACATGCTTAAAAAATCAACTTAAATGCAGGTATCAAACCGCATGGTATGATGTAATTTTTGTCAGGGGATCAGGAATGCAATGGACATTGACAAACACACCATGGATTTAACTGAATTTAAAATGCAGATCTAAAACTCTTTATACACCAGTTATAACTTTGTTTTTCCAATGCTAGGGAGTGTTTTAAGTTGTTTGCGCTCTCTCTTTTATTAGACTCACCCATACTGCTTTGGTCAATTTAGAACCAACCCCAAGTCCCCTTTTTTGACCTAACCAATTTACCTAAGGGTCAATTTCCACCAACTTTGCTGACCAATAAGCACTCTGCAGTGGAGTGTAAACAACTCAGAGTTGACCCCGACTTCAGTTCCTTTCAAAATACTAGCCTTGGGGGGGGGGGGGGGGGTTGTTGGTCAAGCAAATTTGAGACTGGTCTTGCAAATATTGATTTTTTGATTTTGGACGCTTCAATGGAATCTCTTGGATGGGTCACCCTGAAAACTACTTCTCTACAAATAGTAAGATCACGTTCTACTGATTTGATAATGATTAACAACTTGTCTCATGGAAACCTCTTGAGTAAATCCATTTAACCACAAATTGGCAAGACATTCTTGTTTATAACTTTTCTTTAAGGACGATGCTACAGTCACTTATCCAGCAGTTTAATACATGAATAGACAGTTCACAATGTGTAAAAAGGGTAAACCCTACATGAAATTTTTAGCAATAGAAATGAAAATAAATACTTTGACCTTGTCCAGTGAGTAAATTTGGAAGCCCCATTTTCCTGTGGCGCTGTAAGTGGATTAAGCCAAACTCAGAACAATTGAATCACACTTCAGACTGAACTGTCCAGGTGTTTCCTGAAGTTGGGCATAGCAGTTACATTATGCCTGGCCTCACTCTACCCGGGACCACTAGCTAGATAGCACTGGAAGCTCACTACATGTACAGAACTGAAAGCTCACTACATGTACAGAATGTGCTTTCAATTATAATTTCTGTTTCAATTGTTTTTTGCCAAATTACAGATTGTATAAAGGCAAACAAATACAAAGAAGAAACTATTTTAAGTGGAGTTGAATTACTTTACATTTATAGAACACCTTTTGGGGAATAAGGAAAGTTCTGATATACGCAAACAGAATTTTGTGCCATGATACAAAAAACAATTGTAATGGAAAGCAACAGTAGGGAGATAATTATGCAAAGTTGTTAATTATGCAAATATGCATGTAGTTCAAGAGCATTCCACTTTAACCAGACCTAAAATCCATGCAATTGTCTTTAACTACTGAACATGTGCTACACAGCATCCAGGCAAGCAATAATGTGATCAATATTAACAAGGGTCACACAGCTGCTGCGCTCTGTAATGAGAGTCCTTCTAGAACGTGTACACTGCCTCCAAACCAATCAGCAGTGCCTGGCAACAGCGTCTGCATTTGTCTGCCTATTGCAGCGAGGCACTGAGAGCATCATTAGCATTTCTCCCCCATCCATAAATCCCAGGGTTGCCATCCGAAGTTAGGTCCACAAAGAGGAAACAGGGATCTTACACTATTGTCAGGGGGGTAGTTTAGTGTTTCGTCCTTATAAATGAGACTTTTTGCAGGCTAATAGTACATGTAGGCTCTGGGACATGACAAACAGTATTTAACATATGGATATTATTCTAGGAAATGTGGTGTTTTTTCGTTGTTTTTGTCGAAAGCTAATACACCAAGTATTTTGTTAAAACGTAAAACGAAAGGAATTGCAATACATGCGTCAGAGAGCGGATCTATTTGGATCGAGAAAGGATGGACAGAAAATTTTCAATAAATAAAATGAATAAAGTTACATTTGAATGATCTTCAATTGAGATTTTTTTGTTAATTTTATAAACTTATTTTGACGTGGTTGAAAGCATGTTGTCAAAAGCATCTACAATTCAGTATGCAAATGACTTTTCACAACTTCAAAAAAAAGCGAAAACAAAAAAGCAGTTTTCTGCACAAGCCTTTTGCACACCTTGAAGAATTTAAGTGACAAAGCAAAAACAATGCATAAATAGAAAAAGGGTATAAATAAAGCAATATGCAGATGAACAGACGATTGGTTCAAACACTTCAGCGAATGTACTTTGACATCATACGATTTTTGGCCCACACGAGTCTTGTTTGCTGAATGGGAGGATCGAGGGGCAAGGCAGGCTCTTGTCCAATAAGCGTTTCAGGATTGCAACAATTGTCATAACTATCTAGGCGAATGGGATTGTGTTGGATATTGTACTCTGGCATCACGGGGCAATGTCCCAATTTACACACTGTCTGTCTGAGAGGTTTTTACAGATAAATTAAAATCATGTGTTGAAGTTCGCCTCATGACTCAACAACAGTTCTATAGGCCTATTGATATAAACTTTTTAAGATAAAAATTATCGAACTACCAAATATGTAAAATCAAACAAGCATGGGGTGACGCTTTACAGATAGGCATATAGACATGAAATTGTCACAGGTTGGAGTCCAGTAACTTCAGTAATAGGCCAATAACCTCAAAACTCCCCAAAATCCAATTGGTCTGATATAAAAAATCGAAAGTCCAGGGGTCGATTTCACAAAACTCTTCCTACGCTAGGACTAGTCCTAGGCAATGCTTAGAGATAGGACTAGTCTTAAGTTAGGAAGAGATTTGTGAAATCGACCCCAGGCTGGGACAGTGAAAGGTATGGTTCAGATTTTCAGGAAATTCACACCCTAGGCACCCACACCCAATGTATAGTTCTTAAAAACTTTCGTCACTTCTCTGTGCAATTTTGTTTTTACCATGATTTTAGCAGACTGTGATGAAAACCTAGGAATCTAACGAGAATAAATCATGCCAAATAACGCAGCCAATTTGAATGGCAATATTCAAATTTAAAATCCAGAGAATTATCAATATAATTATTTTTACTGTTTTTAACACTATCACAAAATGGCCACAGGGCACCGAGAACTTTTTCAATGACAAAAATATCATCTCCTTGCAATGACGTGGTCAATTCTCCAAATAATTTAGACTAAAGTTAGGTTAACCATCAAACCAAATCCAAAGTCCGGTGAACCATATAATAAAGGAAGAGTGGGCGTGACGGAACTAAGTAAAAAAAAGGGAAGGCAAAGAACAGACGATGGAGTACCCAGACGATATCTCCGCCAAATAGAATACGATATTACATGTGTAATGATTCTATTTTTAGTAATAGTATTTTACGTTTTACTTATGACAGCCACAGCGTTTCTCAATCTCAGTTGAATAATTTTGAGGTGAACAATTGCGAAATCCCCGTCAGTCACAGTAGGACAATGGCGCTACACCGCGGGATTGAGTCACGACATGCCCACGTATTGGGCAATCCCCCGGACGTGCTTCAGCAGTCTGACAAAGCACATGTGCACTGTGCATGCACATGTACATGTACATTATGTAAATGTAATGTGAAGAACAAAAACCACAAAACGCATGGAAAAGCTTACGAAAAACTCACCTAAATAACCGTTTGAGCACCCCCGAACTGTCTCTATGACTAAGTTAGGCTCTGGACACCTCTGGTTTTCTCGACTGTCAATCCTCTCGCCAACTTTGTGGAGAATTTTCTGCAAAATCTTGAAGGCACCTGGCTGATGACAGTTGTTGGAGTTCACTGGCAAATCCATAACGCCATTCAGCCCAGACAAGAACGTCGAGTGAAATGAATGTTTTTCTAACAATTACACGTTGACAAGCCGATAACTTTTCAACTGAATAGATGATATGAATGTGTTCGAAAATGTGGCTGGGAAAGCACATGAAAATCAGTGACAATTCGTTGTGAACCTCCACCAAGCCTGGTTTGCCTGCTGCCCACACTTCAACCAGCTGATCGGCTGCAGGAAATTTTAGCTGGGCAAGGGCCTTTTATACTCGCACGACGTCATCCAATCAATTATTCCTTATTTGGTAAAAGAGGCGGAGTTAAATCGTTTTTACTTAGAATAGAATGCCCTACGTTGACCAATCACAGCAATGGATTCCTGTATCTGAGAGGCGGCTTATGAATAAAGGTCATATGTTAATTTCGACCAATGGGAGTCAAGCACTTTGTCCTTGGGCAAAAAGAGGGCCTACGTGTCTGACGTCAAGTAATCCGTGTACGGGGGATAAACAATAACTGGAAAGAAGTGTTCGGGGGATTGCTCGTTTTAACTCGAAGTCGAAGTTGCTGGAATGTCATTGACACTTCGCGCTGTCAGTTGGGTTACCCATTGTATTCATAACAAGAAAATGAGGGCAACATAAGCAGCAAGACTTACTTCAGAATTGTGGTATATTTAAGAAGAATGCATGGAATGAAATTACAAGATCATAAAAAGAGGAAATAATTACAAAGTATATTTTAGTAAATGTTTTGTGTGATAGCATTTCGTGTTTTCGAAAGCTTTGACACCACTTTGTCAAAATTTGCTTGGCCAAAGTAAACCCTCGATATTTTCCCCAAAGTAAATATTTCCGTAATTAGGCCTAATTCTTGATGCCCTTGTGCCGTTTAGCTTG
Organism: Plazaster borealis; assembly: GCA_021014325.1. Classification (NCBI taxonomy): domain Eukaryota; kingdom Metazoa; phylum Echinodermata; class Asteroidea; order Forcipulatida; family Labidiasteridae; genus Plazaster; species Plazaster borealis. The sequence continues at coordinate 7,127,432 of CM037468.1, forward strand.
ATTTAGAAGAAATCGAACCTGTTAGATAAAAACAAGATTATGGGGATGTGTGTGTGTGGGGGGGGGGGGGCAGACACACAACAGCACGTCGATAATGCTAATTTGTTTAATACGAAAACTATTGGTTAAACAACCAAAGTGGTTCACAATTGGTTGAACCATGGAGGTAGAAATAGAATGAAACATGTTGAACATTGGCGTAAATACCTAAGGAAAGGGTTTTCAACCCTCGTCAAAACCGGTTCAGTAACCGGTGTTGTTGTCACCCTTTCAAAACACACTCATTGGCTTGTGAGCTTCGGTCCACCGGTGGGTTTCCGAGAAAATTGGTTAAGTTCTGGCCCTACATGCGTAGTATCACGCTATACCACTACCGACCTCTGCGCTGGGCTGTTCGTCCTACATCCAGGGTTCAAACTCCGCACAGCTGTTTACGGCCCGAAGCGACGGGTCATGTCGGGGAAAAAACACACGATATTTTGTCCACAAAATTCCAACAACTTGTTAGTTTGTCCGAACCTATACACTTCACACTTCCCAAAATTTGTCTTTATTTAAAAGTTCAGAACAAGACATTGGTTAGATTGAATTTAATGTTTACAGATTTGCACATAACAATTTGATAATGTCAGACAGTCATTTAAAAACTTCCATTAAAATATTTTTGCTGAAAATGCTATAGTTTTTCAGAAATTAGTAAAACAGTTAGTTTCGATATTTGAAAACAGCGAAACAAGGGCCCATGGTTTTCACTAAAATTCCGGTTACTATGAGTAATGACCAATTAATCTTTCACAAAGGTTTTGTTATTTCTCATAATGTTGCCTGGGTTACTACCAATTGATGTTAGCGAGCTTTAAATGGAGGGTATACCTTTGGGGATTACTCCAAAAATTTATGGCAATGAAAACTGACTTGGTGGGCTCTGATGAGCTGATGATATTATGTAACAATGTTAGAAACGACCCCTTGTAGTTTTAGAGAAAGAGGTCAATTTGTCAACCAAAATTTTGAATCTGAAAAGAAAGGCTTCAGGCATGAGGACTTTCTGGGGCATCTGATGATGCAACAGGGGACGTTTTTCTTTCATTATTTTCTTGCAACTTCGATGACCAATTGAGCCCAAGTTTCCACAGGTTTGTTATTTGTTATGCATATGATACACCAACTGAGGAAACTGGTCTTTGACAATTGCCAAAAGAATACCCTGCCTTTATGAAGTTATAAAATGACCGTAATAAGTATTATCTTGGGACTGAATGTTAATTGTTCATTCAAATAACCTGGGGCCGATTTCACAAAGATATAAGACTGGCCTTATCTGAAGTTAGGACCAGTAACTATCTTAACTTAAAGGGACACGTTGCCTTGGATCGGGCGAGTTGGTCTAAAAAGCATTTGTAACCGTTTGTTATAAAATTCATACAGTTAGAAAGATGTTTTAAAAGTAGAATACAATGATCCACACAAATACGTCTCGAAATTGCGTGGTTTTCCTTTTACATCGTGAACAAACACGGTCGGCCATTTTGTGGTGTCAACATTTTGACTCCACAAAATGGCCGACCGTGTTTGTTCGCAAGTAAAAGGAAAACCACGCAATTTCGAGGCATATATTTTGTGTGGATCATTGTATTCTACTTTTATAAAGTCTTTCTAGCCATATGCATTTTATAACAAGCGGTTTCAAACGCTTTTTTTAGACCAACTCGTCCGATCCAAGGCAACGTGTCCCTTTAAGACTAGTCCTATCTCTTAGCATTGCATAGTCCTATGTTAGGAAGAGTTTTGTGAAATCGACCCCAGGGCTAGTAAAAATAACAATAATGTTTAAAAGGAAAGAGGATCCCCATCACACGTTCATTGTGAATTGTTTGCGGTTTCAACAATGGGCTTGGGCTCAAAGTGGGCGGGCTCCCATCACCCCATCAAACCTTCCTCAATGATTCAGGTAACGGCGGAAATGGGGGTGTGATAATGAACTTGGCAATAATCTGGGGGTTTTAAAAATTATTGCGAAATGACGTGATGAAAAGGGTAACATATTTTGAGAGGCGCGTCTGTAAAGAAAGAAATTATGATCAGGTGATTGCAAATCATAATGCACTAAACCTGGGGTTATCACAACTGGATGGATGGTGTAATGTTTTTTGACCCCCCCCCCCCCCAGCCTCTGCGGCACGCTGAGAGCTCCGCTCTTCCCTTTGGTCATTTTGTCCACCTTTAAAAAAAAGCCTTTATCATCTTATATCAGAGTCAGTGTATTATCAGTTGGCATTCATTTTCAAAATCAGTTTGAAAGTTCTACATTTTTCAGTTCTATTCGAGATCCAAATTTGAAAGTGAATTAGATGGCATTTAATAAAGTATAATTTTAGAACATTTTAAACAAAATCAGGGTTCTCAAGGTTAGACAAAGATGTTTCCCATCTTGAAAGCGGATGTCTTGAACTTTCACAATGACCTTTACAGCTTGCTATAGTTAGACCGGATAACATGACCTTTGTATTAAACTGATCTTCATTGCATTGTTTTGCAATGGTCAAGGCTACTATTATGATAAGCAAGCAGACTATACTCAAACACACTGATAACGAACGAGAAGAGACACTATAACAAAACAAACCCATCAGTTTCCCAGCTCCTTCTCTATGTGATTATGGTCATTAATTAATTTTTGTTATAACCAACCTTGGATTGGTATTAAAAAAGATGACATGGTAAAAAGCTCTTTTGCACGAAGTTATGGTTTTTGTTTGTTTGCTATTTTTAGCAGCGTTATCCCTAAAAGGTCTGCTTGCCAAAAATTCCAGTTAAGATCCTTTGAAGCCGACGTTTATAATTGTGTCCAACTGGTCCGGCTGTCCCAGTGGCATTGACCACCAGTTGCTCATAGTTCTAAATCCATTATATGTAGGGCCTATACAAAACAATAAGGTGACTGCCCTAAATATTCCGACACGGACATAAGACATAAGACATAAGAAAACTTTATTGATCTCCAAAAGAAGAAATTGCATTGCTCACACAAGTTTAAAAAAAATCCACACCAAATACAATGGTGTGAAAATGCTGGCTGACTATAAAAATGACAAAAAATATTGGTCCCGCGACTATAGTCACACCACAGGAGGCAGAAAATGAAAGTAAATTATTAAAGCCTTGTTTCAATACCCACCTTAGTATTTTGATTGCTACCATGAACATCACTCTTAAAGGGATTGTATACGTTTGGTAATTGGAATCCACTGTTTGTTTCAATCCTATATAGTTGTAGATTATTATACCATAAAACTAACCTGTAGAAATTTCAGTTCAAAAGGTGGTAGCGTTTTTGAGATATTGCTAATAATTGTCCACGCAGGAAGAATAATCTGCAATTGGAATACACAATCTGAGAAACGTTACTGTCAGTAACGCTTCTCAGATTTAATTTTTTGGGGATAAAAAGTGATACCTTTTTCCATAACCACAGTACTTCGAAGTGAAAAGTTTCTAAAAATGCATTATACTATCCAAAGCTGCCGTACTTCTTACCAAGTAAGTTCAGTGAGTCATTACCAAACGTATAGACCCTTTAGAAATGGTGATCACATAAACAAGTTCAGGGCATTTTGGTCAGCTGAACCCACACTCACAGGCACAACCTATCTTCCAAATGAATTTATGATATACACAAAGTGATAACGAATTATTTCAGAAAAGTTATTAACATACAAAGAGTCATGTGACTGCGTGTGTGCCCATACGGGGGGCTGGCTGTGCACATTATGTCTTTAGAAACACACACAAAGGCTTGTCAGAGTATGTGATTCATGACCAACGAACAATAACTTCGGGACTTGAGATTTGGGTCGACAACTGTCACCGGAGATTCAGTGACCTCGTTTGATATCGCGAGCGTATCATCCACATCTAGCGGGACCATAAAAACACCGCTTTTTGGACACGGGGGGTTTCGGCCCATAATCACACAGAAATCCCAACCAGCGGTGAAACAACTATGTTTAAAATATATAATATAACAAAACACACAGATCCGAAAAGGACAAAATCTCCTTAAACCGTGGGCCCTCATTAAAAAACGTGTTTCTCTGTCGTTCGACTTTGATTTTACACCCACCCCTTAACATTTTCTTGAAGCCGTATAAATAAAATTTAAACAAGTTTTTCCCCACCCCTTATTTGACCCAGACCTGCGGTCGGTCAAATCTGGAAAAAAGGTAAATTTATATCCAGGTGGAGTATTTGCTTTCCATCCTAGTGGTCACTATTATTGCTAATCTTTAACCTCCCAAAAAAACTACCGGCTGGTCACACGAATCTTTTTCAGATAACAAATGATTTATGATATAAAGTTTAGTAATTCTTTAGAATTGTACTGATTAACTGACCTTTTTGAGTTCGATTGCACTTGAGGTGGTATTTGAACCCACCCTATATATACATGAGAGAATTTGTTAATTTTGGGTCATCGGATTTAGGGGTCAGAAAAAACACACCCCACACATTTTCTTCAATACTTTGAATCGATATTGATATACTTTCAAACGTTTACCATTTGCCGCATCGATATAATAATGTTTATTGGACCACGGCAATCTTGCAAGGTTCGTCATTGTTACGAAACAGACATAATTAATTGAAACGAGTTTATCAACAAACTAAAAAAACAACAGAGGAAATTGACAGGTGGGTAGCTCAGGGGGAAAAACAAATCAAACTGATGAAGAAGTCAAGAAGTTTCATGTGAAACAGAAAGACATGATTTTTCCAACATAAAAGTAAGTTCAACATGCAACCCATGTTTATTTGAAAAAACGTGCACCGTTTTGTATAGGACTAAAGGTATTTTAACAACAACAGCCCAAAACAAAATAACAATACAAAAGCAACGCTTAGTCTTTTCTCAATGTCCAACCTCAATTTATTTGAAAAAAAAATCGTGCACTATTCTTGTATTGGGTTAAAGGTATTTTAACATCAACAGCCCACTACAAATTGCAATAGAAAGCATTGCATGGTCTTTTCTCAATTGTCCATAACCTCAATTTATTTGAAAAACCCCCGTGCACTGTTCTTGTATAGGGCTAAAGGTATTTTAACATCAACAGCCCAAAACAAATAACAATAGAAAGCATGGCATACCGTAGGCCTACTCTTTTCTCAAATGACCAGTCTCAATTTATTTGACAAATTTTGCACTATTCTTGTATATAGGGCTAAAGGTATTTTAACATCAACGGCCCAATACAAATTGCAATAGAAAGCATCGTATAGTCTTTTCTCAATTGTCCATAACCTCAATTTATTTGAAGAAAAAAAAACCCGTGCACCATTCTTGTATAGGGCTAAAGGTATTTTAACATCAACAGCCCAAAACAAATAACAATAGAAAGCATCGCATAGTCTCTTCTCAATTGTCCATAACCTCAATTTATTTGAAAAAACCCCGTGCACTATTCTTGTATTGGGTTAAAGGTATTTTAACATCAACAGCCCAATACAAATTACAATAGAAAGCATCGCATAGTCTTTTCTCAAATGTCCACCTCACTTTACTTGAAAAAATGTGCACTATTCTTGTATAGGGCTAAAGGTATTTTAACATCAACAGCCCAATACAAGTTGCAATAGAAAGCATCACATTATATAGTCTTCTCTCAAATTTAAACCTCAATATGTTTGAAAAAACGTGCACTATTCTTGTATAGGGCTAAAGGTATTTTAACACCAACAGCCTAATACAAATTGCAATAGAAAGCATCGCATGGTCTTTTCTCAATTGTCCATAACCTCAATTTATTTGAAAAAACCCCGTGCACCATTCTTGTATAAGGCTAAAGGTATCAACAGCCCAAAACAATTAACAATAGAAAGCATCGCATAGTCTTTTCTCAAATGTCCAACCTCAATTTATTTGAAAAAAAAAAACCGTGCACTATTCTTGTCTTGGGTTAAAGGTATTTTTACATCAACAGCCCAATACAAATTGCAATAGAAAACATCGCATGGTCTTTTCTCAATTGTCCATAACCTCAATTTATTTGAAAACCCCCCGTGCACTATTCTTGTATGGCTAAAGGTATTTTAACATCAACAGCCCAATACAAATTGCAATATAGAAAGCATCCCATAGTCTTTCCTCAACTGTCCAACCTCACTTTATAAAAAAACGTGCACCATTCTTGTAGGGCTAAAGTTATTTTAACATAAACAGCCCAATACGAATTACAATAGAATGAATCGCATAGTCTTTTCTCAAAATGTCCAGACAGATCAAAAGATTTACGTGATGAATTAACACAAAAGTTAACAAAGTACAATACACGAGACCTTGTGCGTTTTCAGAAGACATAGATTACCGTATTGTCTCTATAAATAAACAACCTTAATCCCAACTTCGTTCCATAAAAAAAACACGACCTCGGACTTATTGCGACATAAGACGTGCCTCTACCTTCCCTCTGTTTCATGCTTGGTTGATCAATAAGCTTAATTTTGGGGGCAAGGACAAGTAAAGGTAGGTTTCTATTCCAAGTTTATTTTAAAGCTTTTGAGATGCATTGCAGTTTCGGGGCTTCTAAAGTTCTAGCGAGCGGACGCCTCGGATAACCGACGAGTGTTTAAGTTTAGTTTATTCCTCCCTTCCCCAACCGAAGGAAAACCCCCCCAAGCATCACCCTTTGAAGAGCTATACTCAATGTCATGATAAATTGGTGGAATGTTTCAGACCTTTCTGCACAGAAATATTTCTGGTCGAAGGGCGAGTTCTTACTAATCACGACGTGTAAGAACTCATGCATGAAACAGTCACTGTACAACAAGTCTCTAAAAGGAACGTTACAGAACTGGTAATTAAAATTTTCTTTAAGATCACAGATTTGCATAAAACTTACACGGTCAAATGATGATGATAGTAGAAAACATCCCTAGAAATATTTCTGTCTGAAATGCCATATTTGATGAGAAATAAAACAAACTAATTTCCGATTGGAGTTTATCGCTCATGAGCGTTTTATTCATGCATTGTATATAACACATGCAAATGTGTAATCGGTTTTTCACTATTTTCTCTTGACCCAGATGGCCGATCGATCTCAAACTTCTACAGGTTTGTCGTCAGTTTATGTATATGGTGGATTATATAAAGTGCTTACACTGCCAGCAACTGTTTTGTTAGCAAAAACCAATTCTGTAATGTTCCTTTAAGCGTTGGTTTGAATATGGGGCGTTTGTGTGAAGTTACTGGCGGCCAAGGTTTTTTATCGACCGTCTGAACAAAGTTCGTAAATATGTTGATTCCTTTCAATAATTGATTCATATTTAATGTCTCACAGTTTGGACATCATGTTTCAATATTTGTTTAACTCCACGAACCGCAGACACAAAAATTTGAATACAACGGTATAGCCCCATAGACGACAAAAAGGATGAAATTAAAGAAAGACCTAGAAAGAGAACAACAGTGTTAATTAGTATTAAATTTGGAGATGAAATTTATTGCCATTTGCATGTGGGAAGCTCGACACTGTATGGTCGTCAACAGAACACATTCGGGTTTCTTTAAAGGAAGGGAATACCTTTGGTTATTACCCAGTCCAAAAAATTGTTACCATAACAACTTACTTGGTAAGGAATGTGGTTTTAGAGAGAGGGATTTAACAACATTTCATTCTGAGATTGTTGTTCCAGTTGCGGATTATTCTTCCTGGGCATGCGCGGACAAAACCGCTCCAGATTTTTGACGATATCCCCAAAACGCTACCACCTATTGAAATGAAATTTTCACAGGTTAGTTTTATTGTATAAAGGCCTATCTACATTAATAGGATTTTTAAAAATCGAACGGTTAAAACCCCCAAAGATATACTCTGCGAAATTGCTGTTACAAAGCATGAATGTGCTCACAGCAAGAAATTTTCATAGTAATGATCAAACAGATTTGACAGTGCGTCCCGATGGAGTTCCATGATTGCGTCATTATTCTGCTTAATACAACTTGGCCCAAAATCATAAAAAGTTGTTCATCAGAAAGTACTACTTCCTTCAACCGACGTAGGCACGAATCCGATTTAAAAGCTTTTCCAGAAATTTCCCTCTCCTTGTTAGAGTTTTGATAAATTTGTTCCCACACAACTTGGGGCAAAGATCAACAGCGAAACCAAATATTGGATCCCCGTCCGTTCGAACGAGCGGGCCAACAACAAACAACACGCTGCGATTGGCTGGATATTTGGCGACAGTGTAAACAGTGCTCAGCGTTTCCAAAACAAAACAAGAACAAATCAAAGAAGATAAAAGAAACAAAGACTGAAAACATGTGTTTAAATGACATGTTTGACTAATTAACTAACAGGCTTGTCATTTATTGTATTTTGGATACCAAAAACCAATTGCGACATTCGAAGAAAGCACAGGTGATTAATTGTCGGGTCTTAATGCTACTTTGTAGACTTTTGACAGTGTTACTGTTCACATGGAAGTATTTCTCCTGAGGATTGGTTCTGATGTACTTTGTAATCAATAAGCTTTCAGATTAAAACTAGGATTATTACTATTAGTTCGTATAATTAAAATCAATCATTTTTAACTTGCAGAGTTTGCCCCTCCATAATTAATAAACCCCACCCCCCAAAACACCTAAAACTAAATCGAGGCCGGAAGGGATTTATAGTATGGCCCCTGCTGCGTGTACAATGCGAATCAGTATTTCACACACAGGCAACTTGACGATGGTATTAGCATCATGTAAAAACCGTGTTAAAGGTGAATAATTCCCTTCAGTACATTTGGTTGCAATGCTGTTTCACCATAAATGGCTATTTACACCAACACTCGTGCGTTGTATCATCAGACAACCTACGTCATCATCCATGATGTCGGGGGGGGGGGCACCTATCTGGTCTTGCGCTTTCTAAGCAACGGACTTTGAACGTATAACAAAAACACATATCCTTGAAGGGTTGTTGAGGGACTGGTGCTACGTGCAAAACACCCAGAACAAAATGGCGTCAAATCCAGGGGTGTGATAAGCGAGTAGCTCTTTTGCTAGCACAGCCCGGGAAAGTAGGTCCCCATGGGTTTGGTCGAGCACGCCCCGTTGAGGGTGCGCGTTTCGACGGCGGCCACAGGTGGATAATGGAGGGATCAAATACCCATGTTTTCGCTTGTCATTGATATCGTTCTGCCTCAGCCTTGTCAAAACGTCACTGTGTTAAAAACTGTGAACGTTTCATGCAATCCAACAATCTCGGCGTGTCACCGGCCCCCCTTTTTTGGGGGGGGGGGTAGATTTCTTGTAATCGATTTGATATCAAGCTTTGTAGTAGAAGACAATTTCAAATAAATTTTACAACGAATCTGAGGCCCTTGAACAACTCCGACCTGCAAAACAGCAAAATCCAATGTCTAACTCCCAACCACTTTCAAAGACAAAGTACATGCCCGATTTGGACACCTGGTGGCTGCAAATACGGTAGTTAACCGAACGTTAAAAATTGTTATTGCCACGACTGAACAAAACCCACGAGGAAAACAAAATCTCTAAAGTACAGAAAGTTACGCCAGAAGTAAACCTGAATCATTGAACAAAAATACTTTATTGTGCCTATACCGGTGCGAAAACGAAAGGCCGTATTAACAACTGAAAAAAGGCCAATCAATCGACCCGTCAACTGCCGCACATTGGGCAACAATAGGTGTTTACGAGAAAGTTCTATGACTGCTACGTTATGAAAGCATACTCCTTTTGAACACGTCCAAGAGGAACAAACTACAAAAATGTTCTACAATAGTTAGAGCTCTGACAAAAATTACAGGATTGGTACTTCCAGAAAGAGAGACACAAAAAGTTACAATCTGAAAGCTCACTTTAAAGTTTATACTATAGCTGAACAAAAACCCAGTCATAAGATATTTCCGTCTGAAATGACTTCGAGAAAATGAATGCGGTAGCATTCCATTAAAGATCCTCAATTTCACCGTTGATTATTTCGATAGCCACAATCGAAATAAGGACAACGTGTAGAAATCCCTGACGAAACATAAACTTGTCTTGGATGTTTTCACCACTTTTTCACCACGTCATCCTGATGAAATTTTCACCAGCGTCCAATTTCATGCAGACAATAGTATTGCTTAAAAAAAAGTTTTTAGTTAAAGGCACTGGACACGTTTGGTAATAATCAAAGACCAGTATTCTCACTTGGTGTATCCCAACATATGGATAAAATAACAAACCTGTGAAAATTTGGGCCCAATTGGTCATCGAAGTTGCAAGAAAATAATGAAATGAAAAACCACCCTTGTTCCACAAGTGTGCTTTCAGATGCCTGAAAAAGGCTTCAGGCCTGAAGTCTTTTTCAGATTCAAATAATATTTTAGTGAGAAATTACCTCTTTCTCAAAAACGAATACGTTACTCCAGAGGGAGTCGTTTCTCACAATTTGTTATACTATCAACAGCTCTCCGTTGCTCGTTACCAAGTAAGTTTTTATGCTAATATATATTTTGAGCACTTACCAAACGTGTCCAGTGCATTAAGCAATTAATAAGTAGGATACCAGTTAAATGGTTCATTTTGACATGGTATTTTGGCTGGTAACCTTATTCTGGTGAGCAAAATTGTTTTTTGTGCTTACTTTTGGGCCCTGGGCCCAGTTTCATAGAGCTGCTTAAGCAGAAAATAATGGTTAACAATTTTCTGCTAAGCAGAAATGAACAGGATGCCAGTCATAAATTGTACATGTGACATGGTATTTTCGCTGGTAACCCTGTTCTGGTAAGCATAATTTTGTTAGGCTTAGCTATTTTTTGTGCTTAAGCAGCTCTATGAAATTGGGCACAGGTATAGTTGGATGGTGTGAGTTTATTCAAAATTGGAAACTACAAGGTTTACCCGGCCAATTTCAACAAAAATTCATTTAACTTAATACATACACAGCTCATTCAGTTTTGGTTGAAAAGGGATGCTCCGTTGCATTGCTATTCACCAGTCAAAAGGGGCGATTCGACTTCAACAGTTTAGCATTCATTGGTCAAATAAGATCCTTCAAATTCATTAGGTCACAAAGATATATAGTTGATTGCTTTATATTCCGACTCCCCTATGTTGCGAAAACCCCCTCGTGATTTACAAGCTAGGTTAGGGTTAGGGTTGGTTAGGGTTAGGGTTAGGGTTATGGTTAGGAACAGGAACAGGAAACATACTTGGGGGTGTCGGAACATAAGGGTGTCAGAACATAGGTGTGTAAACAGATCATTCAATTAATGAAAACAAACTAGGGCCTACTTCACTTTTTAAGTTGACTGTTCATACGAATATAATATTCAATTTATACGCAAAGGCCAATAGGGGTGTAGGCTGGTCACCCACTCAATTTCATTAGTAGGTACCCGGTAGCAGAAATTCAACTGAAGAATGGCGAAAATGTACAGTCTTGAATGTCTATTATAATGAAATAGAACGACTGAAACGAACCTGATGAGAAGAACTGTTTCATTTTGTGCACGAAAACGAAACTGAGTGCAGCTAAAACGAAACCCTATATATAGTTTGAATGAATTCGTGAATTAGAATGCGGTTTCACTTGTTCTCGTAAAATGCCTTTTATACACTGTAGGCCTACATTCAATTGAGTTGGAACTTTTTTCTGAGAGTCTTAAAAGTTACCATTTTTTTTAGCAACTTGTCTAAGTTTGTTATGTCATGAAATGAAGAAACTGAGTTAATTTTTGATGATATTGCCCTGGAAAACCTATAGTTAACAATGAAATGATAAACAGTTGTAATTGCCTCACCTAATCACACATAGACGTCCCAAAGCGCCCGACAAAAGGAAAATAATATTTAGCGGTTGAGTTATTTTCAGCGGAGTTTTGAAAAAATGCACATTTGGCTCTGAGGAGCAGTTCTGATGTATTGTTTTTGTTTAACATAGCCATGATGAAAACAATTCTGCATGGACTTAACGTGTTTTTCGAATTATAATAAAAGTACGAAAGCTGGGTGTTGTCAAACTGTGAGGGGGCGGGTTGGGTTACGCCCCTTTGAAAAAATACAGAAAGCTTTAGAACCGATGCCGGTCCATTGCTCTCAGCAACCAATACTGAAGAGGACCGGTGAGTGGGACGCCCGCTATCGTCTCAAAAAACTCCACTGCAAGACGTTACCCATCTGAATCGTATTAGGCCTAATTCATTTGTGAGACTGCTTACACTCCCACAGATACAGCTATGGGTAAGTAGTAATGTACACGTCCTGGCACTGTTTGTTGATCACACCAAAGAGCACGGATCACACAGACTTGGAAATCTCCCGTCTTTGTGTTTATCGTTATTTTTTATTTTGTTTAGAAACCTAACAAGAAAGTCTCCCTTTACTCGGCCAGTCGGACACTTCGTACCTTTGCCACTTCGTACCCTGGACACTTCGTACCTTCGGGACACTTCGTACCGTAACCAAATTGGTCACTTCGTATCGTGGGCGGGGTACGGAGTGACCATCAGCTGAGTCACTTCGTACCTTCAGTAAAATGGGTATTTCCTTAATAAGATAATGTTCGTTGAGATACAAAATAATACTTAATGAATACTCACCATCACATTGGCTTTGGCAGTATGACCATGGGTCATGAAACGCGTCATGAGGGCCGTGATGTTTTTGCGGTGTGATGTTTTTGCGGTGTGGTGTGACGGCAATAGGTCATTAGCTGTAATAGGTCATTAGTTGTGATGTTCTTGTTCACTATAACACAATCTATTGATTACCCCAGTTTGCAAACTCATCACTCAACTTTCATACTCATCACTATCAGTCAACAAGTAATTAAATAAATTATCATTTGGGTTTGATTCGTTTTTATTTCATACTCATCACTATGTCAACAAGTAATTAACGAAGTGTCTTGTGAGAAGGTACGAAGTGTCTTGTGAGAAGGTACGAAGTGTCTTGTAAGAAGGTACGAAGTGTCAAAGGTACGAAGTGTCCACAGTCACTTCGTACCTTGCAAAAGGTACGAAGTGTCCAGGGTACGAAGTGGCAAAGGTACGATGTGTCCTGACACCGGCCATTCAGTCCCAAGTTACTTCCGATTGACCACTCGATGATAGCGGTAATTCTATAAATAGACAAATCAGACAACTCGACCTCGGGTGGAGTGGTCGGCTGTCACGAGTTGAATTGTCCTGATGTGCACCCTCTATTCGGCCATCGCTGCCGCGGTCCCCTCCCGGGGGGCCGAACCTTGGACGCTGACCGTAATCAGCGGTCAGTGTTAACGCGGTCACTGTGGCGCGTGAAGACACCATTATCCACGACCCTGGAAAATTCCATAGGCTGGTAATTTGCATACAAAAGTTGTCTGATTTTTTTTTCTTGCGACTACAATTTCCTGTCTTACTTTACAAGGCACCTTGGAACGAAAAAATGTTGGGAAGTGGTACAATCTATCTCTACATTATAAATAAAATAATAATCAACAAATAAAAAGACATAAACAAAACAGAGAACACAAAGAATAAATAAACATCCCCTAAACAGTAATAATGTAAAAATTATAAATAACTAAGTCTCGCAAAAAGTACCCACAGTATATGCAGTGCCAAAACACGTTACTTCAAAGAGTTACTCCAAAGAAATAACTGTGTTTCTTTGAAAGGAAAATATAACAACTAAACTTGCCAAAATTGGCTTTGTGAATTATTAGTGAAGGGGGTTGATAAAAAGCACAGTATACCCTGGTTTTTGGAACCGTTTGATTGTTTTAATCCTATATAAATTTAGTTATATACAATAAAACTAACCTGTGACAATTTCATTTCAAAAGGTGGTAGAGTTTTTGAGATATCACCAAAAACCTGAAGCGGTTATGTCTACGCAGGAAGAATAATCTGTAATTGGAATACACAAACTGAGAAACGTTTCTCAGATTGATTTGTTTTGAATCCCTTTCATCTAAAACTGCCGGTACTTTCCTTGGAAGGGAATATTTTCTCAAAATGTTATCAACAGTTGCAGTGCTTCTCACCAAGTAAGATTTTATGGTCATTCTTTTTTGGAGTAATTACTTAAGGTATACCCCCCTTTAAAACCAATTATATGAATGGACACTAATAGAACAAACAACACATTTTCTCAATTATTTTACATAGTATGAGAACCATTTGACTCTCTTTTATTTTTTTATTATTAAATTAACAATGTTTCACATTTCCTATGACAAAGAAATACGAGTAAGCAATTTCATTTTACAGCTCAACAAAAAAGTATTGTTATTTTGTTTTAACGTTGTGAGTTTTTTTAAGTTAAATTTTAACTCCGTAGGAGAACGGCCGGAGTATTAGCCCGCCCTCTACAGTCGTACAATCAACAGTCTCCGACCAACAGCAGTGCACACCTACAGATAAATATTTCAGTGATATGTATTGCCGTAGATTGAGTACAGTCAAGAAAGAAACGTATAGATATTTTAAATCGTTTTCTTCAAAGGCAGAAATAGACACCTGAAAGTCAAAAACACGACTGCTATTTTTTGGAAGTGAACAGACGAAAACAGATTGAGATCCACAACTGTATATATACATATATATACATAATATATGTATATGTATTTATAAAGCTTCTCCAATTATTTTATCATGGCATTATAGTCTAAAAGTAGTCTTTGGTCAAGGCACCACGACCACACAACAAGAGCGGCGAGAGCGGAAGTCTGCCAGCCTCCGTTTCTGTGTGTGAGTGCCTGTGTTATTATCAAATGGTTTACTATTTGAGCGCCTTGACTGAAGACTAGTCTAATTGTTGCACATAAGGCCAAGTAACAAAAATAACGAGTTTCTCGTCCGGACTTTAAAAAAAGAAGGAGGCAGGGCTTTACTATTTACTATTTTTTTCGAAGATGGCCGCCATGCTAAATATGGCTACCAAGGTATATTTATTCACAGACATTGTGCTATTTGAGTTTACTGATGCAATGTATGACAAAACAAATGATTTGTATCATTTTTAGTCAACTTTCTAAGCAAGTTTCAAAATTCAGAAACGGCTGTTGTATTGCAGAGGTGAAAAAAGAGTCCAGACAAATTCTTAGGCAAAAATAAACCAAGGAACTTCGTGAGTTTTTTCGAATTCCCCCCCCCTTTTTTTGCTTTTTTTTCTAAAAATAGTAATAGTAGGTAGTAAAAAAAGGAGGCGGCGGCCAAAAAGGAGGCGGGCGGGGACGAGAAACTCGTTATTTTTGTTATTTGGCCTAACACCAAAGTCATGATTTAATAAAAACAAAAACAATTAACACACCTCGGCACACATTGCAAAAGTAGCATTTAAAAATTCAATTATCTATCACTGATCAAATATGACATTAGAAATTGCATGGAAAAAATGTACACACTTTTGTTACGACGTAATTCATTTTGCCATTCGAAATTATTTAAAACATTTTCCCCCCCTCTCTCCCGAAACTCACAAAAATATACATTTGTCTTGCTACATGAATAACTTATGTAAACGTACATGGGTAGTTACTACCTCAATTTACTTCACACAAAATAGTTTAAGAATGCTCCAAAAGCGGATGTTTTTCTTTTCTTTAATTCACGACGACAATCTGTACATGATTCAGAGAGTAATTGAATGTAAAAACTGCTTGAAAAAATGTGGATCTGCCAATATTGAGCAGCATATCGTATCACTACACACCAGTATCTACACCGTATACCGAGTTCAAGAATCTTTGCGAACGTGCAGCAAAGTTTACTTGTCCGTAAGCTAGTAAGATTTCAGTTTTGTGATGCACCCATTTTCCAGAAGATAGAGAGTCCTTATGAAAGTGGAGTCTCTAGCCTAGCGTTAAAATGTCAATTTATTTGTTATGCTTGAAGGGCGAAATTTAAAACATGTCGTCATTGGATATTAACAACGAATGAGTCTGTACATTCCAAAGAGGAATTTGTCCGTGCCTTTTGATTGAATATCATCAAAATTCAGGAATGAACTACAAATTTCCTGCACAAAAATGTACAGACATTTGAAATGTGACCTCATTAGATTTGGTTTCTTAACAAAAGTAGCACTGAAGGGTATCAAATACAATGCAATTTTAAACAGTTTTTAAACATGAGGTAGAGACTTATAATCCCCACCAAGTTCATAAGGACTCAATCTATTGGAAAATGAGTGCATCACAAAACTGAAGTATTTAGCTAAATTTAACAATCGCTGAAATCGCCAAAAGGTATCTTCACTTTAGCACGAGCACAGAGTCTCTTCAGCTTGAAGCGATCCTATCCCTTGAGGAGGGGGAACCACAAGAACATGACAGAACAATTGTGCCCTTGGCAACTTTTAAAAAGTGGCCCTTAAATATGGTCCATTTCAAACGATGTCATGTGTGAGATAAACTTGCTCCATGCACTCACGTGTTGTTTGATTGCCAAATATTGACATAAGCACTTAATGAATATCTCCATAAAATCCACCGGCAAAACGTAAACAATGTTTTAAAATTAGTTGATGATTTACAGTCAACCTTCGTCATTATAAAGAGCACGTTACAAAGGGTTTCTGCTTATAAAAAAGAGCACATTCTGAAGTCCCAAATCTCATTTCAGCTTTGTGTGTCTTTGTTTTGCTGTCCTCTTATAACAATGTTCCTGTTATGAAGAGGCTGGACAGTCCCAGCGATCTCGTTATAACGAGAGTCGACTGTGTTTGTAGTGCAGATCGGGTTGCATGGGGGGTGTTTCATAATGAAAACAAGGGGATTGGAAAGAATGTGTTCTTCCAAGGTACGATGTACATAGAGTTATGTATGATACTGGGCTTCAAATTACACAAATCATGAACACACTTCATCATGATAAAAAACCTTTCAACGGTGAAATTTGATTTTTTTTTAAATAGAAAATCCCAATGCTGTACCGTCTCACGATAAAAACTCTTAGTAAAATATACCTTCATGTTATGATTTTGACTGCAGCAGAACAGATTTGAAACAGTAAGGTGTTCGGTCAAACAGCAATCCCTTCAACTTTGACAATCGGTTCACATGTTGCTCGAGAGAGAACGTCGACACGTTAGAACTAGTTTTGTATACACCATCCAAACAAAATACAATTAATCGTCTACAAATTCTGTAATGCTTTGAATTACATTTGTTTGTACATTATATACAATAACTCTACCAGGGGGAAAAATTTACACTTTTCTCTAAAATTTCTATATTTGTTTTTACATAAAAACACAAGACATTACCAAATCTTCTCTACACATTTCACATTTCATCAAATTCTACAATTAGAATCATTTTAAAAAAAATTTATATTTGATTTTTTTCCCTCATAGAGAGAATTTTTGAGAGACAATTAAAAAGATTTCCAACCCTCTTTTTGAAAGTAAAAAATAACAATAAAACTAAATAAAAAATTGAACAATTTTTTTGAGGGGATTTAAAAATAGGTCTGCACAATTTGTTATAATTATTTTTTTTCGATAAAAAATTACAAACCATTCCTTTTGATTTCTCAGGTAAGGAACGAAGTTCAAAAACAAGCAAGAGAAAAAAACAACCCCAACTCTATGCCGTATTAACATTTTTTTAAAAACAAAACAAGGAATAATTGTTTCCAAAACAAAAATCTTTAAAAAATAATAACTTATCACAGAAAGCACAAACATGTTTAGTCTACTCACACACATACACTATTATAACTTAAAAAAAGTGATTTGTCTACACTCATTAAAAAACATTTTGTACAAACCCATTCATTTGTTTCCAAGAAACCCAAAAAACAGAAACCTTACTGAAGTAATAATTATTCGATAATTATTTTAAAATTGATTAATTTGTTATGGTAATTTCAGTTGTATTTTAAAACACAATACAATGCCATACAAATTGTTTTGATTTGCCTGCAACAAAGATCAGGCAAAACAAACAAACCCAATAAAATTTAAAGACTGTATAAATTCTTGGTCCAATCACGTGCGACCCCTGTAAAATACGACAGAATGCTCATTGCCGATTGACCAGCTGAAGTCATGAATTTTCATGATTTAATCTCATTGGCTGGCAGTGCACTAACCAATCAAAAGCATTCTTTGATACACCCAAACCAACGGGCCTGTCACATGTCATGACTCAGGCTTCTGCCATTAAACCGGCCATTTTGAAGACCTTTAAAATGGCTGATAAAGACTTCAAAAGCCACACTCAATATTTTTCAAGAGAAAGCTAAATATGGGAATAGGAGAACAGCTGCTGTCAGAAACAGAAGTCCCAACTCATAATCTAATTCCCAAGTTAGAATATACACTTTAGTATAAACTACTGGAGTAGAGTCTCTCCCAGTAAAAACAAATATTATTTCAAAAAACAAATTTCTCCCTTCTGGATTATGCAAGGGCATGAAGACATAAAATATCTGTTTCTTGTACCCTATGATGGGTACAGATTAAAAATATTGTTACAATTTTTTTGGAATTACAACATAGCACCAAAAGAGTACTTTTTCTTTTCCATTTTGAGGTATGAAAACTTGATATAAAAATGGCGAGTTGTTTTTTGACCTGAAGATTAAGAATTCTTTATGATGTCGAACATATATAATTGTTTCCACGGAAACTACGCCGGATTTGGTTGGCAAACAGTCAGAATGAACACATTTTGTTTTACTGAATCACCTATGTGTATATTCGAGCATTCTAAATTGGCAATCTCTTTATCGGAATCTTGTTTTCTTTTGCAAATAACTAAAATCTGATATATATATATTTTAAAATTTATTTTCCGATGGGGGTAAACTCAGGTCTAAAATGCATAGCAATAAAGTTGCAAGGTAGTGCATAGGGGAAGGCTGAACAAATACTCCACTATGTGGACTAACAGCACGAGTATTTTTTTATACAATCTCAGCAATCTATACCCACTTCTGGTACGGTCCCGTGACGGTCGGGAAAGCTGTTGATGTCAGGGTGGTGACCGTGCTTGTGAACGGCGTGTGGGCACGCTTCGTTGGTACCTTCTTGGACTCTGTGGTGTACTTAATTTTCGTCTTGTCTGGAATCACTGTGTCATCACTGTTTGAGAGGCGCCGCTTGCGACCTTTACGGGGAGGCGGGGTCTCCCCGTTCAGACGCGCCGTTTCCTCGGCTTCCTCCTGCCGGGCCTGCATCTTACGCTCGTACTCCTCCAGCCCGTGGTGACGGAAGTTCATGTGCTTGTGCTGGTAGAAGACCAGGCTGATGCGGGTCGGATGCTGTCGCAGCGGCTTCTGGAGTGACGTGGTAGCGTGGAGCTCCCGCTTCGCCGCTTCAAAGAGTACCGAGCCGTGAGTGAGAGCGATAGCCACACCTCCGATTGTCGGGTCTCGGAAGCACTCTTCGCTGTCCGAGGTGCACTCCACTTCTTGGGGTTCTTCCTGTTTTGGCGAGGTCTGAGGTAGAAGAGCCGAGGCAACTGGAATTGGGGTGCTTGAGTTGGAACCCGCTGCCTCCATCATCCGGAGATGCTCCGCTATTGTCTTCGTCTTCTCATGCTGTTGCTGTTGTTGGGAGGAGGACGAGGATGATGCTTCATGTAACCTTGGGTAAGGCTTGGTATCGTGGGGTGGATAGCTCTGGGAGAGATCACGGCGGGCGCTATTGTGGTCTGGGTGACCTTGCTGCTGCTGCTGCTGCTGCTGCTGGTACATTGCGTATTTGTGGCTGTCCGATGAATTCCTTTGTGTGTCGTGCTGTCGACCCTGCGAAACTTGCCCGCCCTCGCGGTGACTAAAGTTGGGATAGTCTCGATGTTGGTGACTGCCCTCCTGTGGGAATGCACTTCTTGGATCACTCGAGGACTTGCCCCGCTCGTGGAATGCGGAACCAAATGGAGGCGTCCCCTGGCTGGGGTAGGAGTGGTGCTCCTGGGAAGGGGTACTCTCCCGGGAGGGGCTGTTCTGAAAGACTGGGGGCCTCCAAATGCTGTCTTTGGGACCAGAGTGGGTGGTGGTTGGATGATGCCCAAGGTCCTGCCTAAGACCGTTGGACATTAGATTCTGGGAATATTTGACGTCTGCTGACGAGGTGGCTGCATTTGGTCGTGGTGTATGGTGGTCTCTACTCAAGTCCAATTGATCTCCCCGTGAACTACCGTATGCTGCAGCAGCCGCAGCAGCTGCCGCAGCTGCAGCGGGATGCTGAGGGCCATACTTCATACTGTAAGCACCGTACAAGGCGTCTCGCTCACTCCTGCCTTGCTTCATTAAGTTCCCTAATTGGTTCATATCTGGTTTCACATCCTCCATTGAAAGTCCGCTATAGTGTGGATACCTCATGTAGGCATGTGCTACCCCTGCCATGTATGGGTCGTTGGCGTACTGGCTCATGAAACGCGCCAGAGCAGGGTTCTGTTGGAGCTGCTCGTGAGTTGCTAGCCCAACCATGCCCGGATGGGCGTACTGCGGTAAGAACATCCTCGCCTGGTGTGGGTACATCCGTGCCCAGTCGGGATGCATTGCCGCTGCTTGAGCAGCCTGAGCTGCAGCAGCGTTCATTTGCATGGCTTCCCGCTGCATACTCTCATACATCATCGGGTGCAAGCCGTGCATCTCGGGCCTCAGCCCTGCTGCAGCTGCCAGCCCACTAGGCGTCATCTCCACTCCAGGCCACGCTGCCCGGACCTGCTCGACACTCTGCTGGTAGTGTGACCACAGATGTGGGGGAATCTGCATGATCTGAACAGCTGACGACGCCGCTGCCGCAGCTGACGAAGCCGCTGCTGCCGACGCCGCCGCCGCCTCTTTGCTCGACTTCCCCGAACTCTTCCCCTCAACGGCTTCCTTCGTCGGCGTAAAATTAGAACCTGCACTGTGATTATTTTGGTGGTTGTTACCCTGAGGTGTCGCTGCCCTTGCGGCTGCGGCAGCGGCGGCTGCTGCAGCTGCTGCTGCTGCACCCTTCCCCCTGCTTGGACTGTTCTTATCACCGTGACTGTGCCGGTTGCCGCGGACCTGCGCCCCCTTTGGAATGACGGGGTCCTGCTTCGGTCTCATCCTTGCTTTGTGACGATAGTGAGTCAGGACTTCAATGGCATTACGTCTCACCTTCTCTTGTTGAGCCTCCACACTGCCGTACTCGTCGGTGTTGTCCAAATAATAAAGAGGCAGCACATGCAGCTGCTCGTCGCCAGGGTCAGGCAGTCTGTCACGGATCTCTGCTTTTGTTAATGTTACAACCTGCAGCACAAAGAAAAGGAACATTCAAATTGTGGTTTGCTTCCAATTCTTCATTGACAGGACTTAAAGTACAGAATAACCCTCAACTAAAAACCCTGCAAATTTAAAAAAAATAAAATGAGAATTTAAAATTATAAACGTATCAATGCGTAGGCCTGATAAGGCAGAAGGGAAATTTAAATTTCTACTGGAACATTTCAAGGGGGCACCAAGGCAATGACCAGGAGGCATGGAGGAAATTTGCCTCTGTTGCCTCCAGTATCAGACCTTAATAAATCAAGGTATAATGAGCATGAACATGATTATAATCACAGGGTTAGTATTGTCACGTTGTATTGATATATATTTGTTGACCCATTGCTAATCTAGAGGGCGTGCACATCATACACAGATGGAGGATCAAGTACGGCCTCCTCCTGAGCACAATTTCAGACAGCTGCTTTAAAAAGCAGGAAATACAAGCTAATTTCTTCGTAAAAAATCCATGAGTGTATCGCATGGACAAAAACCAACAGCGTGAGATTGGAACATGAAACCTTTTTCCGGAACTAAGTTATGACCTTGTTACACTGAAGCCAAGGCAAAGTTTCAATGATTCAAAGCTTCATTGTGTCACTGCAATGTTTTATCTTGAATTTGTGATGATGTTGTAGCTCCGTGCAAAACGTTGTATCTCCGTGCACATTCGGGACATTTGAACCCAGATACAATGCATTTGTACTATCAATACGTGTGTCACATCAGCACTACGTATGGAGACACAACATATTTGTACTGACACGGCAATGACCAGATCACAAGGAGGCCTCCTGGTGACACGGCGATAAGCAGATCACAAGGAGGCCTCCTGGTGACACGGCGATGACCAGATCACAAGAAGGCCTCTTGGTGAGACGGTGATGACCAGATCACAAGGAGGCCTCCTGGTGACACGGTGATGACCAGATCACAAGGAGGCCTCCTGGTGACACGGTGATGACCAGATCACAAGAATGCCTCCTTGTGAGACAGCAATGTCCAGATCACAAGAAGGCCTCCTGGTGACATGGCGTTGACCAGATCACAAGGAGGCCTCCTGGTGACATGGGGATGACCAGATCACAAGGAGGCCTCCTGGTGACACGGTGATGACCAGATCACAAGAATGCCTCCTTGTGAGACAGCAATGTCCAGATCACAAGAAGGCCTCCTGGTGACATGGCGTTGACCAGATCACAAGGAGGCCTCCTGGTGACATGGGGATGACCAGATCATAAGGAGGTCTCCCGGGGGCAGAATGTTCTAGCTAAAGTGACTTACCACCGTGCAGCCGTTGTTCATGTTCTGTTGATCCCGGTGGGCATGGGCGCAGAAGTCCATGCACGATGTGACACCAGAGAACGGTCGCCCCTCTCGCATTCCCAGACGGCATTCTGATCCTTGCTTCTCAAACAAAACCTGAGATAAATGGAAGAGGGAATTTTATTTTATTGAACTCTGCAAAATATTTCATTCCATGAAAGCATACTTGCATGAAGGATTTAGAGGTTGACAACTAGTTTCTGGAGGTTCGAATGTAAAAAGTAAACTGGTTACCCCACCATCCATTTTTATGAAAAACACACTAGTGAACTTTTTTCATCAAAGGATTGGTCACACGGACTGTCCTTCCCTTCACATGTGGGGCATAAACAAAAGGAGGAAATCTTTGGACTCCTAGTTACATGATCAAGGCGTTCATACCCCATCTACTAGAAAAACACCAGTATTCTACATTTGCAAATAACTACATAGTTTTTAGACAATGTAGCCTGAGACATCACATGTTTACAAAAGAGTCCCAGAACCGAGCTTCCCGCAGGCACACAGACTTTTAAAGGGGCACCAAGGCCAAGACTAGAGGAAACAGAGGCAATGGCCTCCGTAAAATTAATAATAATATTCATGAAAACAATGTTACCTATACCATGCATTTTCCATATTAAAAATGATCAAATGTGCCTAATAATAAGACAAACTAAAACACATACTAAGAATAGACATACAAGTAAAAATTAGAAAAGCAAAAACGGTAGCAAACAAGCGTAGACAAAAGTTAAAACAAATTCTAAAAATACACCCTCATATGGATATATCATTCCAGGCCTGCTTAGAGTAAAAACCTAATTGTACCATTTGAAATAGAGTTTGAAACAGAAAAGCTATGCAATTTTACACCATACATACATTGAAAATATAATTTGAGACTATCAAAATTCAAAAGGCAATACAACCAGCAATATGAAGAACAATGAACAGTGAGTGAACAAATGAGTCCACTGGTGAAATCACCGAATTATTAGAAATACAAATGTGATGGAAATAAATGAATCATTCCAAGTCACAACTCCAGGGTAGCATGAGGTAAAAGCTAGGGACCACAGAAATTAGCCCCGGAGACTCGCACAAACATCGGAATCTGTGCGCAAGAAATTCATGCGTGCAGCCGTTGCTCTCCAAATTGCAGCTTTTCCGTTGGTTCATCTGGTACAACTTGCCCTACGCTTATGTCACTTTGATATATATTTTTTGGGCCCATTGCTAATCTAGAGGGCGGACACATCGAACACAGATGTGGGATCAAAGACGGCTTCCTCCTGGGCCGAATTTCATACAGCTGCTTTAAAAAGCAGGAAACAATTTTCTGCTGAGCAAAAATAAGCAGGATACCAGTCAAAAATGGTGCTTGTGACATGGTATTTTGGCTGCTAACCCTATTCTGGTAAGCATAATTATGCTTTGCTTAGCTACTTTTTGTGCTTAAACAGCTCTATGAAATGGGGGATTGGTTGTATTTCTATGATGAAGCGTGGGGGGGAGGAAGGTGGTAGGGGTGGGGTCGTAAACACAATACCAGGAGCCAAATGGTATAATTGAATATAATAGATGTAAAAACAGCACCGGGATAAAGACCTTTCAGGGGCTTTTGCTCTCGAATGAGAGGGTTATGGGTTTGAACCCCACCTGCAGGATTTGGGAGAGTAGGGAGTATACAGCGCTTAAATATCACACATCTGTGTGGGGCTAAACCCAAAATGATATAATTGAATACATTGGACACTTACCTGGTTATTGTAGGAATCAGGTGCAATCTGTTTGTACAGTGGTGATACATCGGTGGCTAATCGCTGCAATGTCTGCTCGAGTACTTCCTCCTAAAAAAAACACCGCAAGAAAACAGAAAAGAACAATAAGAACTCACTCCGCAGCAGTAAAGTTAATAACAAGAAGTCCCCCCTGATCCCCTAAGCGAAAGTAGTAGTCCCAACTGATTTCCTACTTTCGCCCAGGTAGTAGTTAAGAAGCAGGACAGTTCCTATCAGACTTGGTAGTCTCCCGAATTCCGAAAATCTACTCTGTGGCAGTAGAATAGTCTCCCGAATTCCGAAATCTACTCCGCGGCAGTAGAATACAGCAAGACAAGTTCTCAAAGAACAAAAATCTACACAGTATAGTAGATATACACATAGTGTTACCGCAAGCCAAATATACAACAATTAGATTGTTAAGAACGCTGCGACTAGGTCAACATTTACAAGCCTAGACTGGTTCCCCATCTTCATTCTGTTATAATGAAGCCAGGGTTGGGATCGACCATTTAGAAACCAACTCATAAAACATGGAAACCTCAAATCGGTCCATTGGGTTAACTTTTCACCAATATTACACATATCCGTAAACGATTAATACTTTCGGGTTTTGCTAGACAGGGCTCATGTATCAGAAAAGGAATATTTGGATTCACAGGCTGAACGTGTCGTCAGTCGTACCTTGTCCGAGTCATTGTTGTCTTGCAGTTTGAACTTCTTTGGCGTCTTGCTGCGAGCAAACTTGCAGCTGTTGTAGTACATGGACCAGGAACAACCAAATGAGAACGACGCTCCGCACGACTCGGGGTCAAACCCCTGGCAAGCACAGGTTCTCCTACGAAAGATGACGAAAAAATAAAATAAAATAATAACATATTGATCGGCAGTAGCATATTGCGCCACAGCACCTTGTAAACCAATTTCATGGTGCTATGTAAAGGGATAGGTCTCATACAAAAAACGTAGCTCCGAATACCTTGCAGGAAAAAAAATACTGAGCGCTTTGATACATCTTAAACTGACTTAGCCTGTTCACCATCGTCTCTTTGTATACTTGTATCCCCAGGCCAGCAGACGATTTCATGAAACTTTACACAAATGCGTTAAAGGTATCGTACACGCTTGGTAATGACTCAAAACAATATTAGCATAAAAACTTACTTGGTAACAAGCAACGGAGAGCTGTTGATAGTATAAAACATTGTACGAAACGACTCCCTCTGAAGTAACGTAGTTTTTGAGAAAGAGGTAATTTCTCACTAAAATAATAAAAACTTCTTGCAAGAAGTTTTTATTCCTATCTGAAAGCACACAAATTTGTACAACAAGGGTGTTTTTTCTTTCATCATTTTCTTGCAACTTCGATGACCAATTGAGCCCAAATTTTCACAGGCTTGTTATTTTATGCATATGTTGGGATACACCAAGTGAGAACAGTGGTCTTTGACAATTTCCAAATGTGTTCAGTGCCTTCAAGTCCACTTGCGCAACATTTATTGGTTAATCTGTGTACATGTAACACAATAAATCTTGTGTCAAATTTCGTAAAATCGGCCGCAGAAGAGTTACAGAGCAAGGCACTTTGTTAGGGTTGATTGGTTTCATTACCGAAAAGCTAATAAAAAAATTATTGCACCAAATTCCCCCAAAATGTTTGAATACCTACACTTGCACGTTTTTTAACATTCCGTAGAGTGCTGTTTCTCCATCAAATCATCTAACTAGTCATAGTAAGACATCTGTGGATAGAAATGAAAGACTTACTCTTCATTGACAGCACATCTCCGCACCGTCGGGATCGCCCCGTTGGGCAGCATACGCGTCAGGAGGTCGTACACGTTATCCGCTTCCTTCCTCGCGCAACCCTCCCACGCAACGAGCGCGATGACGATGTAGGCCGTCTCGCAATGGTGGCCGGGACGATTCCGCACCAGGACCAGGATCTTCTCCTCTGGGCCTGAACGCCTGAGGATCTGGAATTCAAAATAACGAGGAAAACAAAAATCAAGAAATATTCTCATCAAATGTCCATCTTATTTTTCTCTGGAAGATTCTCTCCCCTCTCTCTCTCTCTTTACAATTCTTGGAAAGAGAACCATCATGTAAGTGATCTCTCAGCTCAATGAAGGTCTACTTTGGTACCGCTGCGGCAACATTCATGACCTGCCAATCTCTTGCAAGACAATTTAGTTATCAATTCTATAAAGCTAGACTTGCACAGTCTATTGTGGCAACAGGGTCGTATCAAATCAGCGCAACAAATTTGACCTCACTTCAACCATTATGATGCATTTCCACTTTCCTTGGTGCAAAGGGTACTTCATTGGGCGATTTTTAATATGCAACTAAGCATGGAACAGGGCCCAATTTCATAGAGCTACTTAACCACGAAAAGTAGCATATGAAGTACAAAGCAATTGTGCTTACCAGAAAAAGGTTACCTGTTAAAATACCATGTCACACGTACAGTTCGCAACTGGTTTCCTGCTTAGTTTTGCTTAGCAGTAACAGTGTTAAAAGGTCTGTATACGTTTGGTAATGGCTCTGAAAATTAATGGCAAAAAAACCCTTCTTGGGTAAGAAGTACAGCAGCAATATATGCATTTTGAGAAACTTTTCACTTACAAGTACTGTGCTTATTGAAAAAGATATCAGTTTTTATCCCCAAAAATTTGAATCTAGGATGCGTTACTGCAGTAACATTTCTCAGATAGTGTATTCCAACTGCAGATTATTCTTCCTGCATGGACATAACCGCTCCAGATTTTCGGCAATATCTCAAAAACGCTACCACCTTTTGAAATAACATTTTCACAGGTTAGTTTTATGGTATATATCTACAACTACATAGGATTGAAACAAAGTGTGGGTTCCAATTACCAAACGTGTACAATCCCTTTAAGCATATTTATAATAATAATAATAATATTGACTCTAATATAGCGCAATTCCAAAAGAATGATCATTGTGCTTCAAACGTTAGTGCCCCTGGTCACTGGGCCATATATTTCATTCCATAAACCATCTCAGCTCCCTGGGGAGTATACAGCCTGTGCTGCCAAGTATGTAGCGCACTAAGCTTAATCAATCACAAGAACCATCTCTGCCCTCACAGGTTCCCCTTTTACCCCTGGGTGATGAGAAGCAATTATAGTTAAGTGTCTTGCTCAAGGACACAAGTGTCATGACCGGGATTCGAACCCACACCCTGATGACTCATCAACCAGAACTTGAGTCCGATGCACTGAGCAGCTCTATGAACTGGGGCCCAGGACGTGAGATTGTTTCCTACGAACTTGTTGTCCCCCCATACGATGAACTGTGTACAAACTTCGTTTGATAGCGCCCTCTTTTGAATCATCCTCTTCCAGCCCATGTTAATTTCCCGTATGGGGACAAAAGTTCGTAGGAAAAGAAAATCTTGCGCCCAGGACAGCAGAGGGCAAAAGGCTTCCACTGAGTCGCAGGAACATTCCAAGTATTTAAAAAAAAGTCACTACTTCATTGCAGACCAGTGATTTTATAACGGGTTTCTGTCTTACCCACTTAGCGATGGGACATCCAGCACTGCTCTTGCCTTCCTTTCCAGAGAAGACCAGCTTCTCCAGGCGAATGCAGTTACCCTTGTGTCCGTACCTGTCAACAAAACCAAAACCGATAACAAATTAAGGATATTTTGTTCAAAGCATCCTGGACAGCATTCTGGCTCTGGCTACACCAACATGTCTACATTTGGCTTCAATCTACAGCCACAAGCCATAACCGAAGATACTTGGTTCCAACATGGCGTTACACACAACAAGCAGAAACTACTTTTGCTGGTGACAAACCAAAGTAGTTAATCTCTTCAAGGAAAGTCTAGTGGTTCCAAGAAGAAAAAGAAAACACTAAGCTGGTGCTGAGACTTTTGTCTCTCACCACCAGTTCTTTCCTGAACTACAAGTTTCAGTCAATATTTTGGTTCTGACGAGAACGAGAGGATTTGCACAGTGTGTTCTGCTCGTCTTCAAGAAAGTATGCTGCTCAAATGGTTTGAACCTTATCTCACTACCAGTTCTTTCAGAACTACAATTTTATGTAAATATTTTGGTTCCGAAAAAAACGAAAGGTTAGATAGGATTTGCATAGTGTGTTCTGCTCGTCTTCAAGAAAGTACGCTGCTCAAATGGTTGAAACTTATCTCACAACCAGTTCTTTCAGAACGAGAGGTGGAATAAGATTTCAGCACAGTCTTCTGCTCGTCTCCAGAAAAGTACACTTCTCAAACTGTTGAGACTTATCTCACCACCAGTTCTTTCCAGAACTTCCAAGTTTCAGTAAATATTTTGGTTCTGAGAAGAACGAGAGGTGGAATAAGATATGAGCAGTGTACTCTGCTCATCTCCAGAAAGAACACTGCTCAAACTGTTGAGACTTATCTCACCACCAGTTCTTTCCAGAACTTCCAAGTTTCAGTAAATATTTTGGCTTGAGAAGAACGAGAGGTGGGATAAGATATGAGCAGTGTACCCTGCTCGTCTGCAGAAAGTACACTGCTCAAATTGTTGAGACTTATCTCACCATCAGTTCTTTACAAAACTTCAAGTTTCGGAATTAATTTTTGGTTCGGAGAAGAACGAGAGGCGGTATAAGATTGCAGCACTGTCCTCTGCTCGTCTCCAGAAAAGCACACTGCTCAAATTGTTGAGACTTAGCTCACTACCAGCTCTTTCCAGATCTTCAAGATTCAAGATTCAGTAAATTATTTGGTTCTAAGAAGGACAACAGGCAGGACAAGATTCCATCACTGTTCTCCGCTCGTCTCCAGAAAAGTACACAGCTCAAATTGTTGAAACTCATCTCACTACAAGTTCTTTCCAGAACTTAAAGTTTCAGTAAATATTTTGGTTCTGAGAAGAACAAGAGGTGGGATAAGATTCCATCACTGTTCTCTGCTTGTCTCTGCTCAAATTGTTGAGACTCATCTCACTAAGAATTCTAAAACTTTTAGTATTTGTTTTTTTTTATGGAATCTCTGCATGACTTTGATTACATTCTTAAAAACAACTGAAGCAGCATTAAGTTTCCCATCACAAATAAAGAGTGAGAGAGAGTGCAATGAGACTATTGTAACCTACCTCTTCTCGACAAGTTCTCTGATGGCTTGAACGGACCGTCCCGATCCAAGATGCGTGTAGTACGGTGCTTCATCGCGATCGTTCTCTGTGTAGCATTAAGAAATACAATTTGAGTTTAGTGGCACGGCTGCAAATTTAGGTTTCAAGACGGGCAGTATCTAGAAAGTATGTAGAACCAATAACAAAATCCTTCCCCAAGTTTTGCTTGAGTTTGATGCATTTAACTTTGTCACAGCTAAACCAACCATTTCTAAAAATCGCCAATGGAGCTGGGAATGGTTTTACAGGTAGGGTCATTGATCGTTTTTTGTCAACGTAATGCTGATTTATGGAAAATATATAAAACAAGAAATAATAAAAGTCACATGTGAAAGTTTCAGCTGAATACAGTGTCTACTTGCTGAGAAAACAGCAACAAACTGTCAAGGTATTTTCACAAGAATATCAAATCCATCCACATTGAGCGAGGTGACAGCTGATACCAACCACATCTCTGGCTGCAGCATTCGCAAACAGACACCAAACCCTCACAAATCTGAGGAAAGATTCATGCATGAACATTTCGGAGACTCAAATGTTTTTGGGTGAACAATTTTCCAAATCATAATACTTCAGTGGGAATCTTTTCTCAAAATAGCTATTACTACCAAAAGCTGCAGTGGCTTCTCACCAAGTAAAGTTGTTATGGTCATTAAGT
The DNA here is from genome assembly GCA_021014325.1 of Plazaster borealis. NCBI lineage: Eukaryota > Metazoa > Echinodermata > Asteroidea > Forcipulatida > Labidiasteridae > Plazaster > Plazaster borealis. The sequence goes on from CM037468.1 coordinate 7,157,572, forward strand.
ATTTACCAATCTATGACCCCTACCCCTAAGAGCGTCTCGTTAAAAAATAAGTGGACAATAGAATGCCCAGAGAGTGTATGATGAACTCACCTAAGCATCCACAATCAGGCATCTCCTCTTTCATGTCATCCTCCAGCATCTTACGGTGCAACTCAGCCGGTGTCAACTTCCGCGGCGTCAACTCCTTGTCCGTGGGTTTGCTCTCTGCCTTCTCTGCGCTGGTCGTGTGCTTCGTCGACGACGCCAACAGCGTCTGGCTGGGAAGAGGGAAGAGTGACCTACCGGTGGATTTCATCCCGGCTGAAGCTGAGATACCGCTCTGTGAGGTTGATGGCATGACTCCGGGTACCGGCATGCCCGGAAAGGCACCGGTGCACATGGAAATCGGAGGTAACGTCACCCCGAGTCTACTTTGCTCCATCTTGGGCAGCTTGGATTCCGATTTCGATTTCAAGTCCGACTTGTGAGACTTCTCTGATTTGTGCTTCTTCTCAGACGGCTCGGACTTGGTGTGCGTCTGAGACGCCGAGACCGATGGCGATGGCGATTCCGAGGACGGGCCGCTACTGGGAAGGAAGCTTGGTAGTGAACGCTTTTCGTGGGGGCGCTGTTCATGGGGTCGCTGTTCGTGGGGGCGCTGTTCGTGCAGCCGTGGTTCGTGATTCCCTGAGAAGTGCGCGGGTGGGAAGGGAAAGTGCCTTGCTGATATGGAGGAGCTTAGGGAGAGAAGGGATTCGGCAGCATCTGCAGGAGAAAGCGCTTTTCTCTCCATAGAGGGGGACTGCGATAACACTGGGGTGGTGATGCTGTTACCTTTGTGGTCAGGCGTACCCCTGTCCTGAATGTGATTGATGGCAGCTGCTGACTCGGCTTGCTTGGAAGATCCCAGTGTTGGGAAGGTGAAGGAAGATGGGTAGGACTGTAGGCTGGTCGGACGGGGGTGACTGCTGTTCAGCATGGGTGGCGCCTCCTTGGCGGCTGCACTCTGCATCTGGAGCTTTTTGTCAAAGTAATGTCCGTGCATGGGTGGCGACGGGCTCCCCGTGGGCTTACTGGATGTGGTGATGGGTGCCACTGGGTAACTGGGACCCTTCCCTGATGTGGGGTTGGTCATTGCATTGTCTGGCTTTACAGCTGCAGCATAGGCGTACTTTGCATGAGGGTGGTGGTGATGGAGTGGGTGGGCGGGTACAGGGATACCCATCGGCTCCCCGGGCTCTTTCTTCACCTGGGGTCCATCGCTCCCCGCCTCCTTTGGATCCCTCCGCCCTTCCCCTAACCTGTCCCCTACGTTGGGTTTTGTCAGCTCCGTTTGAGGGAAGTGATTCATTTTGGGGTAGCCTTCGGTCCCACTGAACCCGTTCACCAGGGGAGGGGCAGGGGGCCAGTTCATGTTTGGAGCGGGTTGGCCGGAGGGGTCCTGTTTGGTGAAGTCCGGGGCGGTACTGTTGTGCATTGGAAGGGTGGTGGTTGGTGAGTTGTGGTTCTCCACAGGGCCATTCTGCATGGAAAGACAAAAGCAAAGCAGACATTTAGTTGTCTATTTCACAAGCAACAGTCATTTATAGAGCACTCTCACACTCTTTTACAAGAGAAATATTAAGGAAAAGCAAACAATAACAAAAATGCATAAAATTTCAAAACCTTTACCAGGAATAGGGTGCTTCAAGTGGGTTTACTAAAAAAAATAAAGAAAAAAGGATGGCTTGTTCTTAATACTGCATTTTGTGATCGGTTTGAGAGCCAATAGACCTTTATCATGGTGCGGCCATCTCAATTTTCTCCTATTCAAATCTATGTAACCAAACCGAGGCTGGAAGGAGAAATAGTCTGGTTCCTTTTTGCAAGATGAACATTAACATTCATTAATGCTATTGGATACAAGGAACATGACCAAGATGGTGGCAGCATGATTTAAGGATCTTTATTAAAGCTCTAAGTGTACCAGAGTTCATAATTTAAAACTTTGCTTGCCTGAGGCTCTGACAGAACAGTTGTGCTTCGGCAATTCGACGTAAATTTTTAAGTACATTTCCAGAGTCATACAACATGAAATACAGTCTCTAATCTTTTAACGATTTCAAAGAAAATTCCTGGAATGGCAGACATATGTCTTCAGGGACTGACTAAAAAAAATGAGACGACTTAAGTTGCTGTCTGGACATCAACTATCTTAGCTGAAGGTCTTTGTGCACTTAACAGAATTTCTGTGTAATGCTGGGGTCAGAGTCACTGCTGACAAAAAAAGTCTGAAACTGGGATCCAGACCTTAGGCGGTACATTGAAATGATGACAATTCCACCTTTTGATAACCCCTGGAGTTATTGATTCCAAGATGCTTTTGGGAACAGTATCCTCAGAGCTAGAGAAGTAGATCAAAGAGCTTGACTTATCTAATTTGGAGAAAAATACAGCATTTTTTTGCTTACCAGGCAGACTTTTAAAAAAGACTGAATTCAGAAAAAAGTCTGAAATTTCTCATTCCTGGTGATACCATACCCCCTGATACCCATCATTTTTTTGCCATTACTAAAAGTGGGCAAACTACTAGCAGCCAAAAAACCGTCACATTCTTTTGAAGGGAATTGTTTCACAAAATGTTATACATCATCAACAGCTGCAGTGCTTCTTACCAAGTAAATTCTTATGGTCATTAATTTATGGAGTAATTACCAAAGGTATACCCACCCTTTAAAGCCAGCTCAATTCTAAATATATAAACCAAAAAACCAATACAAAAAAGACAGGGGCGACGGATATTCTCTAACCCAACAGAAATCTATCCATATTCTAAAATCCTTCGATGGCACTACCACTCAAAGCGATCCACTCTCCTCTTTAACTCCAGGATCACGCTCGGGTTTCGCATTAAGCCTCCATGAATTCCAATTAATATCATCGATAATGTGTCGCTAAATCTCCGACGAAGTATGTACTGATATTAAAATGTGGACAGGCATGGAGAAGGAGAGAGGGGAAAAAAAAAAAGAGGAGTGGAGAATACGAGGAGGTAGTTTATTGACAGATCATGGCGAAATTGGAAATGGCAAAGGGTTTCTGCGGGGAGGGGGGGGGTGGAGTAAAAGGAGTAATCGCTTTTATGTGTGTGTGCTTTTCTGTCCAGCAATCACCTGCTATCTTTTATAAGAAGGCCTTGAGGGAAACAACTGTATGAGGCAAAAGGCGTAGGTGAATCCGATCCTCCACTCTAGGTAGTCAATATGTAAAGTATATTTTGTCAAACGGTCTTAGAATGCTGTAAGGTTTTCTTAAACGAAGTGGTTGTTTGACTAAATAGGTTGGTTTCTTAATTGTTGTTATTGTACACAAGTTGTTACTTGTTTGATCTTTTACATAATGCACAAATAATTTTATTTAAATATTTTTGTTGTGTAAATCGGTCAAAAATTGTGGTTAGATTTTCCTTAACAAATAATGAATTGTTTAATAATAGTCTATCTGGTTTCTAACAAATCTGATATCTTACACAATCACATTTTTAAAAAACTTGCATATAAATTATTTTCAAACATAATATTTTGTTTTACTTCTTTCAGGAACATCTGAAGGTGAAGAAGATTAATGAAAAAGAATTCACTAAAAAAGAACAACAACCTGAAATCAAGAGGGAAAAAAAAATTGTCCAGTTTGAACAAAAATTTGTTTTCTGAAAAAATGTAAGAAAATTTAGTTCACTTTGCAATCCGACAAAAAAATCATCTGAGATAATATTTTAATCAAAACCGGAAAAAAAGAAGAAACAAAACCAAATCTCTTGCTTAATTTTACACTACTATGACAGACCTCGGATAATAAATAAAAAAATATTCATTATGCTTCCACTCTGATGTCTTTGTGCCTTTGGCAATCTCCGTGACTCATATTAACATGTGCTATATAACTTCACCATTGAAACAAGCCGGCAATCTAAAGATTATCATGGACTGTAACACACCATTATTAATACTCTTGTGCCGCTGCGTGTACGCTGGAAGAACTGCATAATGAGGTCGGCTTAGTGAGCTGACCTTTGGTATTAAAAAAGAAAATAGAAAAAAAAAATAGAGGAGAGAATTGTTGTCATTACGTGTGTGTCCATCGAGGCAGATGATGTATGCTGCATATGTGCACTGTGGTTGAATGGATTGTGTTTTGTGTGTGTGTGCTCAGTAAATGATGGTGATATATATTAATTTAATCGGACTATCACATATTTTAGGGTTACAAGTCACTGCTGCAATGCACATTAATATTATTCTGTCAGTGGATTTGTTTTCTTCTTTTCATCTGATTGTTCAATCACTGAAACTGTTCAATGAACTGAACTGCTTATGCTCAGAATGAAGTGGTGAAAATGTTTGTTTTTTATCAATAATAATGCGAGGTCCAAAACAAGAATGTAAAAACAAAAAATTGTTAGATGGACTTGTCTCACAGGGATGTCTGTTGGAACACCCACTGGCCAGTAATTTTAGCACTTGGCCAGGAGCCCCTCAAACAAACAAGTCCTGCAGTCTAGTGTTTTTTCCCCGAAAATTTACTAAATGTACACTTATCAAGTAATAAACCACATAATAAATGTACACTTCATAAGCTTGTCGATACTCCAAGTCGTTTTCTCCTAAAACTTTGGCAAAATTAAATTAAAGGTATTATACAGGATTGTTAAATTGGATAAAAACCATCATTTTTTACTTTTCGTCTGAAAGCTTCATACTAGAACCATTTTTGTGTGTGAAATATTTCCCTTTGAAATGGAGTCATATTCGAGAAAAGTGTATACTGAAACCCTTAAAAAATGCAATCAGCTGATTTCGGTTGTTAAAAGCCAAAATTAAGGACAATGCGTTTACATGCTGAAAATGGTACATGGTTTTTCACTATTTTCTACCGACTCAAACGATAGATTTAGCGCAAATTTTTACAGGTTTGTTATTTGATTTTGGGTTGAACAAAGAAAAATTGACTAGAGCGGGATTTGAACCAACGACCTCCGGTTTAACATGCCGGCGCTCTACCAACTGAGCTATCTAGCCCTATTTTGTCAATATCTTTGTTCGGGGGGTGCCAGTCAGAAGCCAAACAGGTTACCAGCCAAAATTACATGAAGTTTGCTTTGTTGTGACTGGTGCCCTGCTAAATTTTTGCTTAGTAAAGAAATTTGTCAACTGGTATTTTCTGCTTTTAAAGAGCTCTATGAAATTTGGACCCCAATGCTTCACGAAGGCAACAGAGGCAATTGCCTCTGGCCATAATCATTGCTTTGGTGCCCCTTCAAATACTCCAATTTCCAATTACAACAGAGAAATCACCTTGGTGCCCTTGCCCTTTCGAAACAATGAAGCATCAAGCCTACCTCTTTAACACCTGGCCTGAACATGACTACAAAAGTACACATGCATACATCACATGTACACACAAACAATATTTTACCAATCTTAAACCCCTCCAGCCCTACATGGTACAATCCGCATAATGTTATGTAAATTTATTCAAATGATGTGTAGTACTCAGGGGTCAAGTCAATCCCAATCACAGCAATGCAGAGATAAAATCAATATGATCAGGGTGCATGCATAATATACACACACACATAGCGTACCACCCTATCTGGTACTAAATTTACTATCAGTATCACACATTTGTTGTGCATGTTCAAAATGACACCGTTGTGTTGAATAAGGAACTTCCTGCCAGTAAAAGTATGTGTCCGGTTGGGACAAGCCAGGGAATTAATTTCTGTTCCTTCCTGGTCAATTTATAACACACACTATACATCATGGATTGCACGGAGTGTATTTTAAACAAGGCACTGCCACTATTGTCAATCAACAATTTTAAAATCAAATAATAATCTGAGAATAGATCATTATTATTATTATTACATGTATTAATACGTACAAGAAAAAAGGTATACCCTCCCTTTAAAGGGTCTGTATATGTTTGGTAAATGGAACCCACTGTTTGTTTCAATCTATTCCTATTGTAGCTACATGTATACCATACAACCATGGAGGTAGGAATTCCTACCTCCATGATGCAACTAACCTGTGAACATTTCATAGTGGTAGCGTTTGAGATTTTGCCGAAAATCTGGAGCGGTTATGTCCACGCAGGAAGAATAATCTACAATTGGAATACACAATCTGAGAAACGTTACTGTCAGTAACGCTTCTCAGATTCACATTTTGAGGGGATAAAAAGTGAGTATCTTTTTCCATAACCGCAGTACTTCGAAGTGAAAAGTTTCTCAAAATGCATTATGCTACCCAAAGCTGCTGTACTTCTTACCAAGTAAGTTTTTATTGCCATTAATTTTCAGAGTTATTACCAAACGTATACAGACCCTTTAAATCAAAAATTCAAAAAATAATCTGAGATCGTTGTTATTACTATTACACTGTAATGTATTATTACGTGTACAGTGTACAAGAAAAAAAGGTACAAAAGCAAACTTCAATGCTTTGATTATGTAATTCATTGATAAGATTTGTATAGCTTGGTTTGGCCATTGCTCCATGGTTTATTTTTATTTACAATTCATACAGCTAATATCGACTAGCATTTAGGTCTAGATATTTTGGGGAATTATTTGTAGCATGTACAATTTGTACATTGACATTATAACTGGTACAATTTACTGTCGGTTCAGAAAGCCGCCTTCAAATGGCAGGAATAAATGTTTGAGAAGATTTCACAAGGGATCTTGGACAGTCCAAACATAGTTTGTCCTTTCACACAAAGTGCAATTTTGTAAAAATTTCAAGTGACAACCGTCCTGAAATAAAGCAGAGGATACCTGCTAAACTGATGTCATGCAATGAGACACATGGTGGGGAGCAGACTCATAATGTGTCTACTTCCATTGTTTCAAGAACATAGCCAGAGGGGTGTCTGGGTGTCTTTTAGACACCCTGTTTTAAATTTGGACACCCTGTTTTATCTGTCAAGTGTATTGTAAGTGAACAATTTGGACACCCAGTTTTTAAATTTCCAGCAAAGTTGGACACCAAATCCTGGCTAAAACATTGTTCCGGGCACACATGCACTTTTCAGAAAACGGATGAGGGTCATTCCTAAATAAAACAGTCTGAAACTACAATCTAAATGTTAGGACCTATATATTGAAATGATGGCATTTCCACCTGTTGGTAACCCCTGGAGTTCTAGATTTCTTGGAGCTTCTGGGAACAGTATCCTCAGAGAGCTAGAGAAGTGGATCACAGAGCAGGATTTATTTATATCGGAAGAAACTGACAGCAAGTTTTGTTCACCAGGCAGATACAAAAAAGTCTGAATTCAGAGAAAAGTCTGAAATTGCTCATCCCAGGGTTGTCATGAAAATACAGAGAGTACTATTTTATAAGACCCCCCCCTCAAACCCCCCAAAACAACCACAAACTAAAACAATAATAATAAATAAAAAATAAATAAATAAAATAAAAGTGTAAAATGCCTATAACTGGAGTTTTCAATTTTCTTGTAATCATTATTAAATAAGAGTGATGCTATCATCTTCCCAACGATAATTTGAATTGTCTTCAAGTAATGACAAAAAGTGTCTGAAGCAAAGAAAGCACAAGTATGAGCAACAGATACATGTCAATCAACTTGTGGTAAGTCATAGTCAATTGTGTTTCCTTCTTTGATTAAATACTGTCGGAAAAATCAACATTTTCCCAACACCTTTTAAAGTTGTACTTGATATCAGACCCTCACCCCTCCATATTCTTTGGATATGACCGTAAAAATATGAACAACTTTGGAAGGTTCCTACAGTAAATCTTCAGCAACCCAACCTCGAAAGCCCTCCTTTTTTTTCATCCAGATTTTATACGCAATCCTTCTTGAAAATTGTGTCCCATACCGCCAATATACAAGCAATTGGCAATTTGACAATGTGTGCCTCGTGCCCCTGGGAGATTCACTCAGACTTGCACCCCCATCAACCCTGGCTTTAAACAGGAGGGTTCTTTGGCCTTAACGAGATGGCTAGACAGCAGTTGTACAGACACAACAACTAGCAGCAATACACCCCCACCAAAGAGAGAGAAAAAAATAATATATAAATAAATAAAAACCCGGGAGGCATGTTTGCACAGTGCAGTGCTCTACAAACTGCTCAAAGGTAAAAAAGGCAGAAAAGGTTGTTCGTGCAAAATGTTTCATAATCAAGTTTGCTTCTGGAAAGCTTTCATGCTTTTTAAATTATTTGTTTAGACCTTTTCACTTTTGAGTTAGGAAGTACATGTAACAAAAGATAACAATAATCAAAGTTATTTAAATCAAAAGGAAAGGGGGGAGCACAAAATTAATACCTAAGTCAACCAGGGTACAGTTCTATTACTAAGACACAAGAATCAAACTTAATTTTCTTATTTTAAAGTGAGAGAACAACTGCATCACGAGAAAACAAAACAAAAACCCTGTCAGTTTCAGGGCACCAGTCTCAACACCCTGGCTACCAGCTAAATCCTCCTATTAAGCATAACACAGGGACAGCCCACCGGTGCCCTGCTGCTGACCCATGGCCCTTGGCCTTTTAACGATGAAACGGGGGAGGGTAGCCAACAAAGACGGACTCCGCATGATTCATTCTCTTTCTCCGGCACCAATCAAAACAAATTTTCACCATGGTTCCCAAAGCCTAAGCACCACAGAGACAAACGTGTTGTCAGCTGCAGCCAGCCCTGGGGTTTATACCTAAACACACCTGCTGGCTGATTAATACCCTTTGACCTTTTGCAAATAAAAAAATACTCCATAATAACGCTCTTGGGCTGAGAGGCTGACCCGGTACATCTCCACCCCCCCACCCCCCACCCACTCCACTATTTCATTGGATTGATTGGCCTTCCAATGCCAGCCCGGAAAGGATACTGCGCTAATACAAATAACTGGACCAGAAAATTACTCTGAATGAAAAAAAAAAAGGTGTAGACACAAGTCCGAGCACAAAGTGCACATGAATTACTGCATGCATCCTTGATCTTTGCCATAGTACCGTACATGTAGTAAGCACTGCATGTAGTCTACATGAAAACAGTCAAACTATGCTGTGTTGACTTTTGTAATGTACAGGTGCATGTACTGCAAAGCTGCTGTAGAACAAAACCAAAGTGTACAAACAGGAAAAAACTCAACTAAGTCCCTGTAAACTCAATGGTGAATTTCATTTCCTTGTTTGTCCAAGCCAATTATTCTTAAATTGATGCAATACAGGTGTCCTTTGTCTCCAATGGATTCGCATTTCACATGTGATTGACTGTTTGTATTGCACATGGTGTTCGTACAATGTGTTTCAATGTTTTTTGATGCCCTGGGGCCAACAAATCAGCTTAGCAAAGAAATACCTTGCTTAGCAAAAAAAAGGGTTACCAGACAAAAACCATTCGATGAGCATTTCTTGGTCTGGTTCCCTGATAATTTCCGCTCAGCAAAAAAGAAAAGAAAGTTAAAGAGCTTTAGGGAGTTGGGTCCTGAATGAATGGAAACTGCTGAGCAGAATTGGAAGAGAACCAGTGACAAACACACATGGATGAGATCGAGTCATTGCTGGGGAGAGGGTGGGGTGGGGGTAATTTTTATGAATTCCGGCATTTTCAAATTCATGCCAAGACATCTCTGGCCAACAACTTTCCCCTAGCATGCTCATCATCATGTGAACTTAAATAATAATGTCTTTTTCTAAAAAGTGTATTGCAAACAAATCCCCCAAAGAAAATCTGCGACATGTAGACGACAACGCTCTCTTTACCAGTGTTATAACATTTAACAAATAAACAAGAAGAAGAAACAAACTAAATTATGAGAATTAAGGGTAAGAAAAGGAGACGACAAAAAGAAGAGCTTCTCAATTTCAAGTGCAAACCTTTTCCTGAATGATCTCTTCCGCCATCCCATATCATATCTATTGGCTGGGATTTCCCAACCCAAACATAAAGTCGGTATAAAAAAAGGCAAGAACACACACACCTCCCGACGTCCCACCTTAAAATAACCCGACTACGCTTCTGATCTACAGTGCTGCCCAACACATGTTATGAGTGACCCAGTTTTATCTGGCACTGAGCCAAACGGGGAAAGCCCCCCCACCCCCCACACAATACGCTGGATGCGATCGGGAGTAAAGTAGTAGACGTGTACATGTATGTCCGACGAACGTTTGCGGTTGCATCACTCCCGGCGGGTTTAGGCCCCAACGTTAGCTCAGGTTGATCCAAAGTGCTTTGAGTTGATAAGCCGACCTTCACCCCTTTAACGGATCAGCTTCACGAGCCGCGCTGATTTCCTGATTCCCTTCTTGTCACTATCTTGATTAATGTGATTATGTAATCAAAGACGATGTGATGGCTCAGATTGTTTCATAGTTCACAGAAATGCTTCCACATGTGTAGTTATATGAGCAGGGTTTGCCTTTAACTTTTTCAGTGACTGGCCCGCAGGACCAGTTAGCTTTTCATTTCACTGGTCCGTCAGCTTTTGCACGTCTATAATAATCATATTGAAACAGGGATGCTTTTCAACACTTAACTAGCCAGCCGGACCGCAAAGAGTGTCTTTTGACTGGTCCTCAGGTGTTTTATAACTGGCATTTGGCCAGCGGACCACTGTCAAGGGAGAACGATGATGAGCTACACACAACATCAACGACTGGTGATGATCAGCTGACCGAAGCTAAAGAATCACAGCGATCGATGTGGACTTGTGGAAACTCTTAACAAGTTGCAGGGAACTCTTTCTGATGGCAGTGATCATGACCCACATTTTTGGCAAAGGGCCACCGCACCGGGGAAACCCCCAGTCTTGAATATGAGGTTTGGGTCGTTACATTTTGAGGTCACAGACTCCGGAGGGCCACATCTCAGGAGTGTCAAACGGAGACAGCGATATCAATGCCATCTGAGGGAGGCCAGGACCTTTCAAGCGTCGAAACACTCAGACGACCGATTATCAATATGTGGGAGGTTACGGTCATTCCATTGTAAGTTCTCCTTTGAGAGGGATTACGGCACAGAAAGAAACATAAACGGTACTGTTGGATCCGATAACAAACCTCATGAATGGAATAGTTTTGGCTGGCAGCCATTTTTCTCACAGCAAACCACAACACAGAAGATTAGAGTTACATTGTGGGAAATTTGACAGTTCTCTTTCAGAACATCAACCAACTCTTCAAACTACCTGTGCTTGATAAACCGACTCGCCAACTTGATGGGGGGGAAGTACCTTACTGGCAAGACATTTGTCTAACAAGATATTTCTCCGATCTGAATAACATTACACCATTACTGTCTACATTAAGTGGTGTCAAATGTACGCCCACTCAAACCCCAAAAAGAGCTAGGAAGTTCAGATGTACACCAGTTCCACACAGCCGATTAAAATACACACATTTTCTCAGCGAGGCAAACCAGGTCTTGCTTGAGCAAACAGACCCTGAGAAACGGGCAGAGTGACACTGTCCTCTTGGACATCTCAGGTTTGTTCACAAGAAGTGGTACATCTGTCTTGCCAAGTATAAACACATCTTCAACTCTAATAAGAAGAACATGCAGGCCGAGGGAGGTCAACAAAAAATCAGAAAATCAGAAAAAATCCTGACAAACTGCAGGCCTTGGGTCACTGATTGCACTAAAATGCAGCAAAAAGCTGTTTCCATTTACCACTGTGTATATTTTTTACTACAATTATCTAGTCTAGATGGCTGGGGGGGGGGGTAGCCAGCTCCTCCCAAAACCACAAGGCCTTTAATTCACCCAAGGGACCGTATTACGCAATGTCTGGCCCCATTAAATGATGACCCCAAATGAACTCAACCCCTGAAGGACAAGGAGGGCCCTGTGTCTGTTCCTCCTTGACACACTGGGTACAAGAGGGGGTCCTTGGTGGGTTTAGGGGAACAAAGGGTGTACCCAAGGAAACGGGTGTTAGCGGAAGTCTGTGCATACTAGTTTGGATAATATGTACAATGTACATGTAGGACATGCAATTTTTAGATTCAAACTTGGGAGGCAATTACATGTAACTGAACAGCATGCGAAATTAAGACTATGGCAAAAAAAGAGACAGTGTCTTTACAATCCCCAAGAAAACTGTGTGAAAATTGAAATATACAATTGTTTATAGTTCCTCTACGGTATTGTCTGGAACTGGTTGCCTACAAAGTGAAAAAGCCACCCTCTGAGTCAAAGACACTGGCAGTAAGCAAAGTGGATGACAGAAAGATGACTTTGCAGAGTAAAATCCAAACTTGTGCCCGATGCCATAAGCCGGCCCCAAACACTGCAACAGACTGCTTCACGAAGAGGGCGCACCCAGGCTTGGAATTACACAGAGGCCATGAGCTCTGATGCCCTGATCTTTGGCCTTGGTGCCCCTTCAAATACTTCCCAATAGACTTTTTAAAGATTTTCCAATGGAAGTGCCCTAATTGCAAAATTCAAATGGCCTTGCCCTCTCAAATATGAAACTCCAGGCATGCGCATCAAATGTTGACAAGTCACAATAACGGTCCTGTGGCCATAACACTCCACTGACCAGCAGAAAGCAATAAATTCAACACCACAGGATACAGTAAGGTTTTCAATATACAGGGATACATATTTGTGAGCTGATTATTGTCTCCACCCAAGCATGGAATGCCACTTCTGGAATGCAGTTATGGTTTTGATAAAAATCTCATGATGCATGAGTAATATACGCCATCCCAGATAGCCAAAAATAGCCAGCATATTTCGTGATCTGGACACAAACTGCAGAAAGCTGGGCCCAATTTCATAGAGCTGCTTATTGGAATGCATGACCCTGTGATAATCAATGCAAGGTTTTAGCCAGGATTTGGTAAAAGGGTGTCCAAATTTGCTGGAAATTTAAAAAACTGGGTGTACAATTTGTTCACTTTACATACATAAAAAACATGTACTGTAAATGTAAATTAAAAATAAAACAGGGTGTCCACATTTAAAACAGGGTGTCCAAAAGACACCCCTCTGGCTAACACTATGTAAGCAAAAAATGGGCCTGTCAGCCCTAATCCTTCTAAATCCTTCACTTGGGCAATTGGATATAGGAGGAGTTGGGAATTGGAAGTTTTTTTGTTAACCCAATAGGTATGTACATGTAGGTGTGTTTTGTTTTTTGACACACAACCCGTTCCTTCCAGCTACGATCAAACATGACAAACAGCACTGGCTGGCTATCAAAACTCTCACGAACAAATCAACAGGCATGGGGAGCATGCATAGCAACATGACTAAGACTTTAAAGAAGAGAAGAAAAAAAAAGCGCCCAGAAACCCAGACAGAAAGCCCAATGTACTGTACATTGTATCGGAATTGTAAAAGCAGTGAGTGTTTGGGTGTTAAAGGATGACCTGCCTTGGCTGAATCCTATTCACCGGGCCAAGTCATGAGTGCTTTTTAAAAAAACAGGAGATTTGCATGACATTAACTGACTAGCTTCTGGTGATCAATGGCAGGTGATGCACACTGGATAATGGTTGCAGATGCAGTACATTGTAAACAATATAATGTCTTCTACACTTTACATGTAACTCTTCTTCAAGAACTGAACCAGCCTTCAATAAATAAGTACCAAATACAGGTATGACTGACCCCTCAGCAAAATTATATCGAGTACTCGGGCTGACCTACATGTTGGCTTATATTGACTTTAATTCAGGCTATTAAAAAACAACTTTGCTGATTTTTTCTGAGGGCAAAAAAGATTGGAAATCAGATCTAAGTATGAAGAATATCACGCCTGCAAAAACCTGAGTGAATTTACATAATTTTTGACAGTGTGAGGGCCTGTGTGAACCAAATCCATGTAATGCAAAACAAGTAAAACAAACTGGGTTTTTTTCCAGTTGTTATTATTATCTTTTTGACCATTGATACAAGAAAACAAAATAAATTGTGATGCAGGAAATTCGCTGTTGAAAAGCGCCCTCATAAATATACGGTAAAAAAAGAGTCATTTTTGAAAACTCATCTCAAGAGTTTGACGTGTAAAATTTGACAGAATAAAAGCTTATTCTGTACCTAGACTCAAGTGTACTAAAATGTAGGAACCTAACTATTCTTCCGCCAAGAAGAAAAGCTTTCTTTCGTCCTTATATCATTCAAAAAGAGCATTACCAACCTCCCACCCAAAAAATAAATAAATCAATAAATAAAATTTCAAACAAAAACAAATGCTCTGCACTTCTCCCCTTTGAAGTGTTCCAGGCAAAGCATGAGCGCCAGAGTCGGCAGTGAGAAGAAAAATATTATCGGATCTCAATAACTCTCGATGACGTCAAGCCTCGACAGTGGAGACCTTGGGGGGACACGACCCCTGAACGAGGAGCGTAAATATAGCGCAAGAGGAGACTGCTCGGTGATTCATAATATATATTCACCCTTTGATATTATTCACAACAAGTGCACTACACTGGCCTGAAGGTAAAAAAAACTGCAAAGCCGCTGCCGACGCCGACGCTGCGTAGGTTATGGCCATTTTAGAAATTACAAAAAGAAGACGAGGAAAAAGGAAAACAAAAAAAAATCAATTTTATCTCTCTTACCTGGTCGAGTACATTTGCTCAGGACATTTTATCAGAACAAAATTGCCTACTGCGACACTTTTTCTAATAGCTTGTTTCTCCGGAGGAATTCAACAAGCAAAATATTGTATTTTCTCCTGTTTTAACTGTATACTTTTGTTGGCATGATGTGGTAATATTATTATTTGATTAGATTTTATTCGCCAAATCTGTTTATTTTTGTTGAGAGTTTGTAACAGTAAATCATGTTTTTTCGGTTTCAGATGGGCCTCATATTTTGTGCCGTTTTTTTCTTAACTGTAATTGTTTTGCTCTGCTGTTGTTTTAAGTATTTAAGATTTGTCTAGCGCTTTGGGGGTAGTTTCTGACTAGGGCGCTCTCTATTTGCACTTATTTATTCATTTATTGTTTTTTACTGTAATGTGTCCAACATTTTGCTTCTGGGAAAACCTAGACCTCTTACTTGAAACCAGCCCCTCTAAAGTAAACCCACAAGAATTTACGGACTATTTTATGATGCCACATAAACCAACACCGCAACACTGTAACCGTTTTGTGGTAAAACAACAATAACTTTTAAATGTTTGCCCCACACAGACCTTAAAGGTATCGTACACGTTTGGTAATGACTCAAAACAAATATTAGCATAAAACCTTACTTGGTAACAAGCAACGGAGAGCTGTTGATAGTATAAAACATTGTAGGAAATGACTCCCTCTGAAGTAACGTAGTTTTTGAGAAAGAGGTAATTTCTCACTAAAATAATAAAAACTTCTTGCAAGAAGTTTTTATTCCTATCTGAAAGCACACAAATTTGTACAACAAGGGTGTTTTTTCTTTCATCATTTTCTTGCAACTTCCATGACCAATTGAGCCCAAATTTTCACAGGCTTGTTATTTTATGCATATGTTGGGATACACCAAGTGAGAACACTGGTCTTTGACAATTTCCAAACGTGTTCAGTGCCTTTAAAAGTTAAAGCACTGTATGCTCAAGGCTGTCCTGGACCTACAGGGGAGAAGAAAACAAAACATTCTGGCACACTTCAAATTTTCATATTTGTCTAATATGCCCAAATGTATTCCCCCAGTTGTGTCCTAACTACACAATGTAACTGGAGAATCAACCATGTTCCAAAGGTGCACTTTTTTGGCTGACAGATGGCCAAATAAAACAAACATGACAACAACTGTTGTCAAACTGGTGGTTAAACACACCCCAACACACCTCCAGAGAGTTTACTACTGTGGGTGTTGACAGCCGATGGCAATCCCACAAATTCTTGAAACTCAAAACTCCCAGTCGAGTCAAATAGAGTTATTAAAAAAAATAAAAAATAAAATAAAATACAGACATGCAACTTGAAACTTTGAAAAAGAAAAGAAAACCACCCCCAAACAAACAACCCTTAAACTATCAAAGCTCCCGACATTTCGGTCTTGCAACAGGGAGATTTTGTACAACAGTCAGGGAGATGTTTAAGAATTACATTCCACATAACAAGGAAAAAGTTTCCCTGGAGATTTTTCCGATTTGTTCAACAGAACGTGGAAAGATTGGTTTATTTTCAAGTTTCAAGTTCAGGTGATAGAAGCACGTCTACAAACCTAAACATTGAAATTCGGATTTCGATAGGACGACATATCATTCTGTTAAAAAACATGGGCACCTCGTTTTAATAAGGAATGAAAAATAAAAAACACACACAATGAAGGAACGCTTTCATAATGCGTATCAACCACAGCATGGTTGGGAGTCTCCAACACCTCTACTCCAAAAAGGGTGTTTGCTCCTATGTGTGTACGATTTACAAGCCCCGGGAGTGACAAGTTTACAACTACCTGTTACATTTCGTCCAGTGACACCTCCCAGACTGAAGCGATAATTGGCGACTGTTGTATTTAGATGGGTGAAAGCCCCCCCCCCCCCCCACACACCTCCCTGATGTAGTTATGATGGTACCAGAGGGGCACTCTGAGTGACTAATATAGTACATGTAGGGACACCCTGTTTTGAACTGTGGCCGCCCGATAATACCTTTGGTTCTTGCATGACATCATAGAACAACAGTATTAATTTGGCTGCCATATCTGGCACAAACCCAGTGCATGGTCAGAACCCCAATAACAAGCTCATCACAAACTACAAAGGGGAGACAGAATGTGTTATAAACAGGCCTGATAACTTGCTCCTGTAAGGGCAAATGCAGTTTTAACCTCAATAGTAAGGGCACCTAAATAAGGGAAATTTGAATTTGTACTGGAACTTTCAAGGGGCACCAAGGCATTGGCCAGGAGGCATGATGGAGGCAATTGCCTCCGTGAAATATCAGGCCTGGCTTGCCAGGTGGTAATGTAACCTGTCCTACCCCAACATTTTAAAAAACTAAAAATTAAATGATGGCGTTCAGTTGATCTTTGAATGGGCAAGACCATTTTTGTTTTCATTTTAAACAGGGCAATGTCACTGTGTAAATCTTCAAAAAGCTGTAAGGAACACTTTAAGGGGTCACCAAGACCAAGACTGGAAAAGGGCAACGTGCGAGCGGTTAGACGCGCACTACATCTCTCCCTCCAATTTGACCCCCCAAATAGCAGACCATGAGCAGACAGTAGCCCAGTGTTCTCCCTTAACAGAGGTCCGCTAGCCAAATGCCAGTTAAAACACCAGAGGACCAGTCAAAATTCTCTCCAAGTGGTCTGACTGGCTAATTCAGTGTTGAAAAGTAACCCCATTTTTTTTTTCAATATGGACCAGTGAAAAGGGTGATGGACTAGTGAAATGACAAGCTAACTGATCCTGCTAAGAAAGTTCAGGGCAAACCCTGTAGCCGCAATAGACGTCAGCAGTGTTAGCTACGGCCACATTCTTAAAAGTCACCACCAAACCATCGTCTAAGAGAACAGAGTGCTCATCAGTAGTTGACTTTTTATAAAACACTTCCTGCATGTTAGGCCTATCCTCCGAGATAAACCAATACCAGAGTCACCACGAACCCTTATCTTTTAATGAATTTTCAAGAAGGAAATTCTAATTTCAGCATTTACACTATGATGAGGTCAAATCTATTTCCCAGGTTGTTCCTAACCACTACCCCAAACTCCACGCAGGACAACTGTGGAAGTAGTACCAACTACTACACCCATGCCAATCGATATTATAGTGCCTTCGTCTGGCTTCTTGTTCAATGTAACATGCTTTTAGCAAAGTAACATAAAAGAGCCAGACTATCCCCCTCCCTCATTTTGAATGTGTGAAGTTCTATGGCCCTTTTTGAATCCATGGCTTCGGCTCAGGCTAGCTAGGCCCCTCAGTTGTTTTGACTATACGCGTGCTATGCGCTCAGGGATTCAGACGAGAGAACGGAGCCTGAAGCCGAATCCAAAGCCGTGGATTCGAAAAGGGCCTATGAGAAAAGGACTCCATCTGGGTTCCCGTTCATAGTAACAAACTTCTCTCTTGGAGAAAACAAGGGCCGACTATTCCGTCTTAGGCATTCAGCCTCATTTTGAATAGTGTGGGTTTGTACCAAAGAAATGGCTCCATCTGGGTTCCTGTTCACACTAACAGGCTTCTCACTAAGAGACACAACAAGGGCCTGACTAGTCCTATAGTGTTCAGTCTCATTTCAAATAATTATGTTGGTTTGTAGGAGAGTAATAAGTATAATGGTTCCACCTAGGTTCTTGTTCAAAGTAATATTTCATCAGGTATTAAACCTCATTTCAAATATTTTGTACGAAAGACAAAACAATATGGCTGCTTCCTTTTAAATGTAGGTTTACAAAATACACGTTTATCTGCAACATGCAGAGAACTGTAATATTTAAGACGAAATTTGTAAAATAATTTAGAAAGAATAAGCACAAAGAATATCCTTACATTTTCTTGTGTCTAGAGATAATAATATAGTTGCACTAAAAAATAAAATCAGTCACTCTTGTAATGTCCAAATAAAAAAAAATCATTCAAGCAGAGTTTAAAAGACCATGACCCTTTCTGTTTGAAATATTTTAACGTTTGTTTCGTGCTGATAAAAAAAAAAAAATCACAGTGCATGGAAATGGGGGTGCCCATTAAACAAACAGGAAATTCTTTGTTAATACTCAACTGAGATCTTTTTTTTGGGGGTGGGTGAACTATGCATGGAGTTCTATTCAAAGGTAAAGGCCTACATGTGACCAAGAAAAAAAGAGAGAAAAAACACAAACACACAAAACAACAACAAAACAACTCTCAAAGGGGTAGCTTTTCAGGCAACACCGTCTGAATTTGGACGGCAATTTTTTTTCTTCAACAAAAACATGATTTGGGAAATTCTGTTTTATAGTAGCAAAATCTGACACTCGTTTCCACTAAATTCTGGATTCACCCGGGAACAAATGCACTGAACTGAATCAAATATGCTCGGTATTACGGACGTAAACAAAACCATTCTTAAAAATATATATACAAATAAATAAACAAAGCAAAATAAACCACTTCAGACCTTTCTACTTGTCCATCTTGACGCGACTAACTAACCTGTCGGCTATTTAAGAGCAATTTTAAAATTTGGCAACAACAGTTGGCTTTGATCATAGTTAGCTGGTACCTACCTTCGGAGGGGGAGCTGTTAGCTGTGGAAACGGCTGGTGCCCTCCCTTGGCCCTGCTCAGATTCGTTGAGCCGTCCATGCCCACCAGGTCAGGTGCCTGTCGAAACCAAGAAAACCCAAAAACCGAAAAACCCTAAATGAAATTATAATCCTTTTTTAGAAGAAATAACAAAGTCTCTGTCGATCGAGTGAGCAAAAAAAGACGAGCAAAAAAAGAGACAAATATTCCATGTGAGGCGGTAGGTACTCCTTAGGTTTCCATTGCCTGATGCGGTTGTTAGGGTCGGAGAAACATCAACAGCTGATTGTGTGTGTACTACGCACGTGGGTCCCGACGATAACTTCCATGGGCTCACTACAAACGTATTTCCTGGATGAAAGCCAAAAGGCAGCCAATGAATGAATGATAATTGCTCTGCTCTGAATATTTCTTTCTTTTTCTTTTTCCCCTACGAGAAACACGTGTACTGTCCACAGCGAGTCAGGACGTCCAGTATGAGTTGGCGTTGTTTTTTTGTTTTCTGACTAACGGTGATTATTCCTGAGAGAGCTTACTGCCATCGCTGAAAACCTTGTTAGATCGTTCCACGTCTTGTAAATGCCGTCGGAAAGCCGACTGATCCACCACGTGTGACCAGAGAGAAAAAAACCCAGAGAGAGAGAGTAAATAAGAGAAACAACACAGCAATCGTCAGGAAACCGGGTGGGTCGACTTAAAAATCCACAAGAATTTTTGAATGTACATGTTGAACCAGCGGATAGGGATCCTGTGTTTTAGGCGGTGTGGAACATGACTTGCTCGCTCCGGAACCGGGGTGCACATTGGGTCCTACACTACACAACGTGACCTACTGTTGTATGCTGTTACAGCCGGTACGGGGCCTTGTTAGGGCCTTCCATCTGCTCCGTCCCCGAAACAAAGCCGTCCAGAATATAGCACGTACACACACAAACAGTGCACACACACTACACAACACACTGAGAAAATTCCCTTAACCACAAAATTATTAAAGCGCTCTGCATTAGCTTAGGCTGTGCACGCTCAGCAAGCCTCCAGGTTTCTCTCTCTCTATCCCATGCATAATCAGCCCGGAGTCCAAGGACTGCAATGAGGGGAAGCGTACACAATACCCTGCCTTCTGATTGGTCAGTCTTTGTTCCCTGCCATTCAGCCCTGGCCTCATCTGCCTGTCAAGCACCAGACAGACTCTACCATTGGAGGTCATGGGGGGTGTAGGTAATCGCTGAGGGACTTCACTTCTACAGTTGCACTTTCATCCATGCTTTTGTGGTTTCAAACTGCCCAAATAAAAGTTCAGCATGTGGTCCAGGAACAAGGAGAGATAGTTGGCCATGGTAAAGAAAGAAGGTGTACAAAGTGTGAAAGGCTAACTGCTGAGCCCTGTTCAGGCATCATGGCTCCTTTACGATCAATTGTAAAGAGGTGTTAGGTCATTGGGAAATAGTCACCTCAGAGTACAGGGGGAGACCCATCTTAAGAGAGCCCACACATCAAAAGAAAATATTTTACAAAATAACAGTCACCGGTTGTTGAAAAACAACAACAACAAAACGAAAGAAAAAGTACACATGAAGTTAACCTCAGCACAATAAACACTCCAGCAATAAAAACAACAACAACTTCCAGGCAATCCATTATCAAAGCTTTACCTTCTCTTGATTCAAAGCCTGTACATGTAATCACGATAAATAGAACAACATTCACAGTACATCACTGCTGAACACTATGTACCTTGTCTTGATTCAAAGAAGGTGATCACACAAGAAACAGCAACTGTCCCTGTTGCCAATATTGTACCCTTGTTAAAAAAAAACACCCATTAAAACTGATGGCAGCTGTTTCAACTTTGGCTTATTCAAGCCGCAGTATTTTAGTCACCAAAGATCTAAACCACACACACACACAAAAGGGAGAAAAAACCACCAGCCATTTGTCACAAATGATCACTGGAGGTTTTTTTTCCGCGCTCAAGCAATCCCGACTGAAGGATTTAGAGGGGTGCAATTTGAAGAAGTGTAGGCCCCCCTCTCCTACAAAAAAAAAACAGAAAGTAAAGTTTAAACCTCGACACCCTAAGCCAAAATCCTACACTTCAAGGAAATAGTGAAACAGCATTTAAAGGCACTGAACACGTTTGGAAATTGTCAAAGACCACTGTTCTCACTTGGTGTATCCCAACATATGCATCAAATAACAAGCCGTTGAAAATTTGGGCTCAATTGGTCATCGAAGTTGCAAGAAAATGATGAAAGAAAAAACACTCTTGTTGTACAAATTTGTGTGCTTTCAGATAGGAATAAAAACTTCTTGCAAGAAGTTTTTATTATTTAAGTGAGAAATGACCTCTTTCTCAAAAACTACGTTACTTCAGAGGGAGTCGTTTCCTACAATGTTTTATACTATCAACAGCTCTCTGTTGCTTGTTACCAAGTAAGTTTTATGCTAATATTTGTTTTTAATCATTACCAAACGTGTACGATACCTTTAAACGTGAAGACAACCCAAACATCAGCAATGATATCAATGCAGTGTGATGTCTTAAACATTCTAGAATATGTGGAGAAATAATACATTGCAGGCCCTGACTACATGCAGGTGTTTACTTGAAAGCTCTTTATCTTATATCTATTTGATGAGCAAATAAGCCCAGTCTCGAGTCCCTTGGGCAAGGAGTGCCTGGTTTTGGCTCGGAGCGTCACACACAAGATTTACAAATATGTATTTTTGAAATGAATCTCCACTTTCCAAACCTTGGCCATGGCCTCAAAAAAAAAAAAAAAAAAAAAAAAAAAAAATATAAAAATAAATAAATTCCAGAATCTAAATTTCTGTTTCAAATTTTTGTCTTTCTGAAGAAGCTGAGCTCATGCTAGCTAAAGCTCAGGAAGCTTTTCTAAGTCACTGATTCTAAATGTGGAGTGGTTACATTTTAAAACGGAAGTACACACAGTAGACACCCCCCCTTTTTGAATTAGTACTTAGTTTGTGAAACGAACTTCCTGCTTTGTCCAGGTTGAAAAGAACATGTGAATTTCAGCGAAGTTCAGGGGGGTGAACTTTCGTTTAACGAGTGGCTCCAAGGTCAAATTAAGTTTTGTGATGCACTCATTTTTCCAAAAGATAGAGAGTGCGTAAGCGTCTGGAAAGAAAATTACAATTCTCTAACTTACTTCTAACCTCACGTTAAAATGGTGTGTACAATGCCATTGTTCTTGATACTCTTTCAGAGGGAAATTTCAAACATGACGCTATTGGATGTCAACAAAATACGAGTCTGTTACATTTCAAGGAAGAAATTGTTGTCAGTCAAAAGGTCAAATCTGATGCTGTTTTGATTGAATATTATGGAAAATCAGAAATGAACCAACGATTCCCGTACAAAAATGTACAGACCTTTGTACATTGAAATGTGATTGTCATTGGATGTTTTAGGATGTTCACAAAATTTGCACTGGAATGGTATCAAATACAATGGCATTTTACACCATTTTAATGTGAGGTTTTAGAGACTTGTAATTTTCATTCCACTTTCATAAGAAATATATCTAGTGGAAAATGAGAACATTACAAAAGTTAATTTGACCTTGGAGCCCCTCGTTAAGAAAAGAGACGATCCTACATCATTGGTCAAATATCGGTTAGATTACTTAGATTAAAATTTACCGATTTGCATACATGTAACTTGCATGGTATAAAGATGGTCATAGTGGAAAACTACCCTTAAAAAATATTTTTGCCTCAATCGCTGTGCTTGAGAAATGAGTAAAACAATCTCGCCAGTCCAAAACCCGATTTTTAAAAATCAGTGAAGACCTATAAAGTTTATTTTCGCATGCTTGTGACTCTGATGACCAATTGGAGTTAAATCTTTCACCACAGGTTTAGTTATTTCAAGTTTGGGTCACATGGGATGCTGGTCTTTGACAATTACCGATAATGTCCGAAGGCTTTAAGACAATACCCGATACTTCTTCCTTGGCTCCTTTTCATGCAGTTTCAATCAAATTCTGGTTTGTGCTTTTAAACAGACCTTGAACTTGAACTTTGAAGTTGGGCATGGCAATAGACTATGGGAGTTTCACACGTACTTGATCATTTGATCCTGTTAAATAATAATGTGATACTTTGTCAACACAAGAAATTCCAGGTTTCTGGAAGTTTGAATACACGCTAGAGGCTTGCAGTGTGCCCACCCCCCCCCAACCAAATAAAGACCACTTCAATAAACGTTAAAAAAAGGTAACCATATTGGAACTTTTACAAAGGTCAACCGTACTTCCACAGCAAAAGTGTGCCACGGTTTTTGAGGTCTACTTTTATCTTTAGAAATAAAACTGGGTGGGGGTGTAAGGGGTAATTTAACAGTACAACCACAAGGAAATGTTTGTGAATGGTGGTTATCTATCCATGACAGTTTGACAAATTCTGGTCCAGTATCACCTGACCACAGGAATGATCAAATCTCATGGATGCTGAATACAGGAAAACAAAGCCGACCACGGAGTGTTTGTATTGTATCCACAGACCGAAAGTAAAAGTATTTAGGTGTAGGTGTATTAGAATATCTTGAGTTATCAATTGCTTTAAAGTGCGAAGGAAACAAAGTCATGGACTTCAGTTTCGCCGGACGTCTGACTGTGCGCAGTCTATTGCAGGTAAATGAAACTTGAAGGAAATATCCAACATATAATATTTTTTCTTTTCTTAATTTATTACACATCCAACAGCCCAATCAGCGCCAATAACAGGATGAATAGGAAACGAGAAGAAAACGAGAGGAAAACCCACGCAATCAGGGAGACTGAAAACCCAATCCGTATGCAAGTCGTGGGATTCGAACTGAGGTCCACAGAGGTGATAGGCAGGGAAAGAAACCACTGAGCCAACCTGATCCACAATAGACCGTGCAAGTCTCGCGCGTATTCGAACATTTTTGGGACCACTTTGGTCCCACGTACATTGCTAAACGCGTGAAGGAAACAAACTCTCGCATTTTAACGGGTCACAGTGTTCGGGTACGCGCGAGACTTGCACAGTCTATACCAGTCCTTAATGATACATTGAAAGAGCTACACCTAGGCGCCCTTTCAATTAAAGGGAACCTCTTTGTGGTAACTTTTGCTGAAAAAATTAAAGGGGCATCGGTGGAAACAACCAGGGGCCTCAAGCAGGGAATATTGCTGAACAAAAAAATGAACAGGGAACCAGTCATTGACTGTACATCACATTGCATGTACATTTTTGGCTGGTCACCCAATTCTGCTGAGCTTAAAAGCTTTTCTGTGCTAAGCAATTTTGTGTGTGCTAAAAGCAGCTTTTATATGACAAAGGGGCCCACAGAAATGACAAAATGGACGCGAATCATTCTTAATTTAAATGTTCCTAAAATGCACACTTGCTGGATGTTAAAAAAACAAAACAAAAAGTTGTTGGGCATAGAACTTAAAGTTCGCACCAAATTTCCCAAATTCTGCAATTCCTTTCCTAATCTCCCGCAATTAATGAAGTACTTACAACTTAACCAACAACAAACCACACAAAAACCTCCCAAAACAAACAAACAAACTTACAAACAGCATTGCTGTTTGTAGCTCATTGTCTTGTATATTATATGTTGTAAATTTTATTTTAAAGCACATTTAACAGTAATTAGAATTGTTGATTACAAAATTTGGTACGACTTTAGAGCGGTTTCAGGAGATCCCTTAGGATCCCTAATACCTCTAATTAAATATTCACAGGCTGGACACCATTACATCATCATGCCACTAATTAACATAACAAAAGGGGGTGCTGCATGGCAAACTGGCTCTATTGACTGGTGGTAAAGGTTAATGAGGTGTGACCCGGAGGGGGGGGGGGGGGTATGGTGTACAGGCTAGCACCTCTACACTAATAACCCACTGGTTAATTGGATCAGTAGTTTAATAAAGTGCAGTGGGGGCTAATGAGTGGCTGGATGAGTGGCTGGATGATTATCTTGTGGGGATAATTGTAAACCACACTGTAATGGTGATCCTTCACAAGTTAATTAACTCCTGACTGACACACTAAACAAGTTTTGGGATTGTTCCAAGCATCCATATGGAGGAAGGGCAGGGTTCTACCATGGGGCAATGGTTCTACTTACTGCACTAAGCTAATGTATCGGGCCGAAACGCACGAATTGTGGACACGCCAAATGTGGCCGATCAGGAAATATATTTAGGGAGACCTCAGATCAAATTCACAAAACAACTTATTATAAAACCATTTAGAATGCCTTAGAAGATTGTACAATTATAGCTTTTAAAAACAAAGATAAACACCAACTAAAAAACATTCTGAGGACCTTGTTTCAATTCAGCATGCTTTGACCAAACTTAAAAGCAAATTTTGGTCCAGAATGCCGCCCCGATTTTGAAAAAATCCTGGGGAGAACTCTACAAGGGTTTCCTTCCTCTAGAGCAAGGACCAATATGTGGTCCATCTCAAATTTTTAGAGGGCATGTCAGTGATTTTATGCAGCGTTGCAAGTTCAATAGCAGTGATCTGTTTTTCAACAGCAGATTTCATAACACAGAGGGTGGAGTAGGGGTGATGTACACAAGAAAGCTTTTGGTAAGCAAGAATGGTCATGGTGGAAAACTTCCCATAATATCTTTGCCTAAAATGCAACAGTTTTTGAAGAAAATTAGTAAAAACAATTAGTTTTGATCTGACGAAACCCAAACTCGATGTTTGAAAATAGTGAAAACCTAAATGTTTTTTCTCCACTAGTTTCTTGTGACTCTGACGACCAATTATCACAGTTGTTATTTTATGTTGCAGGGTTCGTATTTGGTGGGAAAATCCACAGGACTGCAGGGCTTGTAGCTCAAAAATTGTTCTTACAAGACCAGAATCAAAATGAGAACAACCCCCCCCCCCAAAAATAAAAAAAAGAAAAAAAAAGAAAGAAATAAAATAAAAATAATATACCCCAACCCCTTCCTGACACAGTGTAACAAGCAATTAACTGTTTTAATTTGAACAAGCACCAACAAATGCATCGCAAAGATTGATCTCATCTGTCTTTATGGGTAACTATACTTGATTACTCAAAGTAGAATTGAAATATATTTTATCAGACTCAATTCCAAACTTCAGCTCCCTTCAGCTATTTTCATCTTAAATGTTTTCTTCTTGTAGCCCCTAACCAACAGTGGCTTTTAGCCATGTTTGGGGCGAACTTGCATTTATAAAAAAACAAAAAAACACCAAGAATGTGTGCTTGTGCAAGATACACAGTGAAGTATTATTATTAATTAATATTCAATAAACAAACACAAGACCACCGGACTTCTCCGGTCGTTAATTTACTGGCCCGACACTGGCCTTGAAGTTGCGGTCTAGTGTAAAATTTGAGCCCCGTGTTGGGTAACGTGGTCTCCGCAAACTGTGAGAAGTTTACACAAGAAATTCCCAAACTAGAAATTCTGAAGGTCAGATTCCAATCAGAGTTAAGACAATATATTTTACAATCTCCATACTCAGTTAGCCACTCTTTTTCTTAGAACTTCTTTCACAATTTGAAGCAAATTTACGACATTGCTCGTGACATGTACACAAATTGCTCAACATCTTGTAAATACAGCCAATTACAACGAGAACCAAGTCATGGCCACAAATTTGGGGACAAAATTCTGTATCCATCCACTTACAAGACATAACTTGATTGTGGAAAGAAAAAAATAGCCGAAAGGAAGTTTTACGCCAAATCAAAAACAATCTGTTATCTACCCCTAATTGATAGTGGCATCTGCCTCATAGACAAGCAGAGATCAGTTGCTTGTGTGAAAAAAAAAAAGAAAAAAAAAAAAGTAAACAAACCCTGTCACAATACCCAGTCATAAAACGTTATCCCCCTACGTTAGATAAATGGTACAGTCCAAATTCTCACAAAAGCCTCTGGTACATTTATAATGCACAAAGTGTGACTACTCCTATTCATATGTTAATGATATCATTTTTTTTTTTAACCAGTACTATACTTTTTCCCACTCTCTCTCTCTCTTCGATTTTTATCGTCGGGGTCCGAGAGCGAGACTGGAGAACTCCTACGGGAATAAACACGCTCACACGATCCGCTAACAGGGAATTTAGATTCTGGTTGTGATCCCCGGACCGTGAACACCATGTGCTGAATAGGAGGCACGATTCCGGGATGCGTGTGCCGGGGACTTAATTGCGTCTTTGCTCAAGGGGGTTAGCCTTTAATGTTCATTTGGTGGAGGGGGGGGGGGGTTGGTGATGGTGTTGTAAGTTAAACAATGAAACCGTGATAAGAGAAGCCATATGCTGGTTTGCCGAGCATGGTATTCATTTTCAATTACCAAAGACCACGGTGTATGGATTGGTAGCGATGTGGAAAGAGAGTAAATTCTGGACCGGCGCTTCGTGTCCGTCGTGTAATTAAGCAAAAAATACATGGATCACGATACCGTGTACGAGGTAGGTTATGACTCAACAGACATTTCATACGGAGGGAACGATCTATTGAAATTACGCAAACAATTATAATAAACCATTTTAAATTACAATCAGACTTCAAGTAAATAAATTAATTTCATTTGGAAATTTAAGAGGTCATCTTTATAAAGGAAAGATGATCTCTTGCTTTGAAATTTTAATTGAATTGTCTCAAAACGAACTGTTATGATGGAAAGCATTTTTTATTATCAAATTTTTGGTAGGTACATGTATACTTAAATGGAAATAATTTTTGAAGAATTTCCCTAAACAGAATGAACTGTTATGAAGGCTTAAGGTTGCTGAATTCATTTCCTTTATAACCCACATGGTGTTACTGCAAACCTCTCTTAGTTATACCTCCACCATGCAAAGTTTCACATCCTATTATAACCCTTGTTGCTTTTCAAGTTTTCATTTAACTTCATTGCCTTTTTGGTCCTTTATCCATGTTTATACACACTGCATGAAATCTTTCTCAGGTATCTGAAAGCACACCATTTTATGCAATGAGGGTGTTTTTTTCTTTCATTAACTTCTTGCAATTGAGCCTAAATTTTCACAGGTTTGTTATTTTATGCTTATGTTGGGATACACCAAGTGATACTGGTCTTTGGCAAAACATGGCAGGGCAGGGCTTGAATTTCAAGATGATCTCTGCCCGATTATAGGTCTTGTTTCTCAGACCTTTTCCTGCCTCACAAACATTTTCACAAGACCAAATGATTTCTGTCTCTTTTAATATTTACTTGAATATTTATTTAGTTTTTTTAGTAGCCAACAGGGCAAGTTGAGAAGTGGCATTTACTAGCCCACGGCAGTCATTACCGACACAATGTACACCGGGTTAGTGTTACATTGTCAGTTACTAGGCGCTGGCCAGTGGTCCAGTGAGCTTTTCAAGCCCTACAGGGAACCAATTTAGAAGCAATAGAGTTGCCATGGCATTTTGGCTGGTGACCATGTTTTTGCTAAGTGAGATAATTCTGAGCTTAGCAAATGTGTGTTCTATGTAGCTGGGGCACATGAAACTTTCAAAGCTCAAACATGTCAATCTCCTGCTTATTTATCTGAACTTGTTCACCATTATTCCCCTACTCTGACTTTACGTTCATCTCAACAGTCATTGCTTACCACAACTACAAGAGCTTCTTCCATTTTTTATGGTCAAAGATCATTTTCTTACGCTGCTCCATTTTTTTGGAATAGTCTTCCTGTGCATATTCGCCAGGCTAGTTCTTTACACTGTTTTAAGTCTCTGTTAAAAACTCATTTGTTTGAAGCTGCTTATTTGTAATCTGCTTACTTGTAATGTATCTTTCACACATTGTATATATACTTTGTTCTCTTTCTGCGCTTAGAGGCTTTTGCGTTAGGCACTTTACAAATGTCTTTATTATTATTATTGTTATTACGAAACTGGCGAGAGCAATATTCATCTCATTTCATTACTTGCTGCCGAGCAAGATGCCATCCTTATCCCCAAGCAACCAAGGTCACACATCGGTTACATTTTTTTATTTATTAAAGAAGATGAAATCTTATTAAACTGACGCAGCTGGAAATAAATCTTCAGCCATCTCGGAGGACGGTCTCTTAATATCGGTTACTCAAGATACGAACGTGACCTTTAATGAGTTTTATTTCCATCGGTTTGGGGGTCTAATAACAAAGGTCTTAGGCTAGCAAATCTTCCAGCTTAACTTTGCAAAGTGTCCAGAAAAAACCCCCATCACGTTGGCTAAAGGGTCTTTATCTTTAGAAAGAAGATCAAGTTCTAGGTTAGGCCTGACACTTCGTTCTCGTAACTTGGGCAAGACAGTTCTTTCTTCCTAATAAAGGGCACTTTTACGAGGGAAATTTTAACAACTACTGGAAAGTTTAAGACAATTGCCTCTTTTGAAGTATCGGGCCTGCTTATTGGCATGTTACACGTAATGCTTTCCGAAATGAATAACATTGCGCTAGACATCATACTAAACAAAGATTATAAAACATTGTGGTAAGCATGAAAAATGTGGTCCAGTAACATTAGGAGCTACGGGTCTTTTAAACATTGTACACCTTGGTACAAATAGTCTAAATAGTGGCGCGGGGGGAGAGGTAATCAGAGGCTTTGCATGACTTCAAAAGGTACTGACAATAATATTGATATTTTTACAGCTACAATGAATAGAGGGAACACTATTTATCAAGGACAAAAAAACTGCTAAAAATCTAGCACTCCGATTGATGATGTTATAGTGGGTGGGTTTTTAAAAGATTTTATTAAAACAAGAAAACTGCTACCAACACGCACCTAAAAAATTAAAATAAATTACCCACAAAACGTCCTAACCAATGTATGGCCGGTGCTTTTTATTTATACACTTCACAAAAAACCAACAACCTATGACTACAAGTTTGTCTAGCCAGGGCAGGGAGTTAGTCAGGGATATAAACTGAAAATAAGTTTCTGAATTACCTTTTCACGTACATGTACAGAGCAGATGAAGGGGTGAGTCCAAGTAACACACAGACATCTCGCTTGCTAACACTGCGTGTCCAGCAAACTTGGCCAAATTTACACGTTTACCTATTACTGGTAAGCAAAATTTGTGTGCTTAGTAGAAAAGTGTGCATTGATTTATAAGCAATTTCAACACTTAGCCAAGAAGAGTATGCAGTGCGTGTGCACATTCACAATGGACATTGCATTGATGTGTCACTTACTTGACTAGAGTTGCCTGCTAGTTAGCGTGCATTTTGCTTTGCTTACGGTAAGCAGTGGATGAAACTACGAGGCTGCTCTGTGAGCAACAAATGCTTACAGGCTTCATGAAATTGGCCCATGGCAAAAAAAAACAACTAGAGTGGGTTCAGCCCAAATAAAAAAAGTCCTTGTTCATTCAACTGTTATAAATACATAGAAACATCAATTCTCTTTTGAAAAAAAATAAATAAATAAATAAATAAAACCCCCCCAAACTTGACAAATTGGAAGATAAACAGCACTACCCAATTAGTTTTTTTCACTTGGCCACACCAGCTGATGCAAGTCATTACAATGAGGGAAGCAGGAAGCGGTGAGCAGCTTCAGGAAGAGTGACGCAGACCTGCCTTAATGTGATTAAAGTGAATAGGGGGAAGGGAAGACACGCATACTGGGCTGGGGGGGGGGGACACACGACGGGACTGTAAACATGATTCAATGACACACACGGTGGATGTTGTGTAATTTATCGCCCAATTTTGTTGAAGTATAAGATTTACAGACAGGGCTCGAATTTTACACTGGACCACAGGCCCGAGGCCAGTAGTTTTGGTGTCGGGCGAGTAACCTTTTGACCGGACAAGTGAAAAATAATACCTCACTGTGTCACACCCTGAACACAAAAAAAGATGTTCAAAAAAATGTCTGATAAAATACATGTACCTTTCAATTCTACAGAGTAATGAAGTATCCGATAAAGACAAATGAAATCGATCTTCTCTTTTATGTCTTGTAGTGCTTGTTCAAATAAAAACAATTAACTTAATGCATGTTAAACAGGGTCAGGAATTTTTATCTTTTCTTATTTTGATTCTGGTCTTGTATGTTAAA
The DNA here is from genome assembly GCA_021014325.1 of Plazaster borealis. Lineage (NCBI taxonomy): Eukaryota > Metazoa > Echinodermata > Asteroidea > Forcipulatida > Labidiasteridae > Plazaster > Plazaster borealis. Next base: position 7,188,814 of record CM037468.1, read on the forward strand.
CTGGGTTAAGAATTTGTTTTTTCTCATTTTGATTTCGGTGGTCTTGTAAACATTTTGAGCCACAAACCTTGTGGGTTTCCCCCTAAATTCAAGCCCTGTACAAGGTTTTTTTTTAAGGGGGAATTTATGTGATTTGGGACCGAAATTCAATGGTGGGGTCGGCAAAGTTTTAAAATCATGAATGCATTTCATGTTGGTCACTTAACCACCGTCCGACCATTCAATGTAATCCACTATGGTTTTAAATGGTTGGTAAACTATGTACATGTAAGCCAGCCAGCAATCATGTGGTGAATACATCAACGGTACGTGTACAGTTGTGCCACCAAACAATACAGGTGGATGGTTCGGTCAACTCACTGGAAAGTGCTACCAAGGAGCGACGTCACGCAAGTTTCAGTCCATTGCACTTGCTTTTGTTTTTTTCTCTTTATTTATTCTGGTTGTGAAGCCAAGGACTCTCAGAAAAGCGAACTTAATCACTGTACTAGCAAAGAACCCATGGAGAGAAGACAAGGAAGTAAGTTTCGGGTTTAGATGTGGGAGGAAAAACCAAAATAAAACCCAAGCAGTCAGGTAGGGACTGAAAACCCAATCCACATAGTGATCCGAACCGGGTCCTAGAGGTGGAAGGCGAGGAAAGATACAAACTATGCCATCATGATCACCTTTGCTGAATATACAAGCTGTGATGGTATGCCGATTGGTAGGTCTATCACTATCAGTGATTGGTTGACTAACTGGTTGATTTACAATTGACTTACAATTGATTTACAGTTGACTTGATCTTGATTCGATCCAAGGATCTTGTTGAGACTTTCTGAGGAAATGTAAGCTACAATGAGGCCTTGCCCTAAAAACGATGAAATTCTAGGTCTGAAAGCAGATGCAGCAAGTAGAGTTGTGCGTACAATGCTGGCGATTTAGTGTTGTCTGAAAAGTACTTGACTACAGTCAAGTACTTTTCAGACGAGTATCAATTACTGCCAAGCACTAGGGTGGCCGAGTAGTACTCGAGTATGTATATGGGCCGATGGAGTACGAGTACAAGTGACTGAGTACTGAATATTCTTATATCCGATTACCGAGTCCAACAGCCCAATACCAAATTAAATATTTGAGTACCAGTACAAAAAATACTGCAAATGAGGTAGGTGTGCTTGTATGTAAGTTGTTATGACATTAGTATCTTACATTATAATTATAGTTACATCAGACAACAGCTTTATTCCTATATTCCTTTCATTAATGCACGAAAGGCCAAAATAGGGTGTTATGAAATAGTGGAAATTTCAGCCGCGAAAAATGTTGATCTAAAATTTATTGAATGTTGTTCAAAAAGTCATGCCTGTTTCAAATTACATGAATTATGCCAATTATAAACATGAGACAAATTAAGTCCATGTTTGCATAATCAAAATCAGGGTGTATGGTCAGCAATATTTCACTCTCATCCACTTACTCTCAGGCACATGTATTTCGACTACATTTTTAAAACTAAGATTGAATGTCCACATGTAGCATAAGAACACAACAAGTCAACCTAGATGTATCAATTTTTGAATGTATGTAGTCTCGATCCTTGTCACACATTTTCAACTCTCTTATTTGTGTAAAATTTTATACAATACAGAGCTAAGAATAATGAATGAATCTTACATTATATCTCAGCATGTCATGTTGACCACATTTAGAGCTCTCTCCGGGCAGGAAAATACACAAAATCCTCACCGAAAAAGCGACTATCCTTCAGCCAAAAACCAACGCTCAACAGTACCACCCGCCGGGAAGTCACCATGCATCCATGCGTGTGTATGATGCTGTACTATTGAGGGCGCTGTTTATGATTAGTGTTTTATTTTTAAGGTGTCAAGCTCGACAGCAGAGGGCGCTATTCAACTTGAATGGTGACCTTTTTCAACCTATGCCATTTTCAGCATGCAGGTTTTACATTTTAAGCAGTTTGTAGCTTACAATTATGCCAGAGCTAAAAAGAGTAAGATGAATTTTGCAAAATAACTATTCTTGATAACAAGAGAAAACAGAGACATAGTTCTAATAGTGTTAAAACTTCTAGAAGTCTTCACAACCAAATTTTTACTGGAGGATCTGAGAACACTGTTTTCTCTATAAATGAGAAATAAAACAACATTTGATACACAGCAAAGAGGGAAAACATTTGCTAGTACATGAAACACAACCAATCCCTAACCCTCAACACCAACCAGCCAGGGTCACTCACTTAACCATGTTTGTTTCGGAATAGCAAACAGCACATGACAAGGTACACAATAAAGGGTAGGGGGCCTACCACCATGCCACAGTCACATTGACAGTTTTTCTAACAGTTGTCTTTTCTTTTTGTAAGTACCTGAAACCATGCAAAAAGTGTTTCAACATGTGAATGGACATGGAGGCTTATCCTGTAAGTAATTTGAGTTGGGTAGATCTGTTAATGCTTTCATTACCATACAATTTTATTGTAAAATGGGACAGAAAAGTTAGGTTTCACTATTTCCTTCCATTTTTGATTATAATTGAAGGGCGATTAAAAAAATGTATAAACTCAAATTGTATTCAGTATAAGCCGGCATGTCCATTCACATGTAGAAACACTTTTTGGGTGGTTTCATGTACTTACAACCATTAGAAAACTGCTAACGTGGTGGATGCAAAGTGGTACATTTACCAGGGGTGAGAGTTACTCCTGACAAATAAAGTCCGAAACCGGGATCCAGATCTTTAGAAGGTACCTTGAAATGATGACATTTCCACCTTTTGATAACCCCTGGAGTTATAGATTCCAAGGAGCTTTTGGGAACAGTATCCTCAGTGCTACAGAAGTAAATCAAAGAGCATGACTTATTTTATTTTGAGAAAAATAGAGCATTTTCTGTTTACCAGGCAGACTTTAAAAGTCTGAATTCAGATAAAAGTCTGACACTTCTCATCCCTGCTTTACTGTGTTTCTTGTCAAATGTCCCCTAACCTATCCCTCCCTTTATTATTTCAGTTTGGACATTTTTGAATTTTTTGAATTTTGTTTAAGAAAGCTTCATAGCCTTCCTACACAGCCTTAAATTGAGGTAACGACACAACCAGAACATAGTCATCCATGACAAACCAACTCCATCATCAGCTACTCAAACCACAAAACAACAAACCACAATAATTGTGTCCACTGTGGAAGTAAACCACTAAAACAGTCTTAGAATTAACTTGTTAATGATAATCACATCAACAATCAACAACAAAAAATTTCAATTACATAAGGAAGCAAGACAAAGATTGTACTCTAAAGAAAATTGAGAAAAAATTACAAAACAAAAACAAAAACAAACAAACTCAACCCTCCTACTCTTGGTACCATTTGCCAGTGAGTTGACCAACCATTTGAAACTATTCAACTGCAGGGTTTGTGTAAGGTGGCACAACTGTGCACAGAACTAAACTGTGCACATAATAATAATAATAATAGTGGCTTCTTATATAGCGCACATATCCGTCACTCAGTGACGCTCAAGGCGCTTTTAACGTTCATTATGTTCCTGCAAGGTATTGTGGAGCTACGTTTTGAAGTATGAGACCAAGTCCTTTACATAGCACCATGTAATGGTTTACAATGTGCTGTGGCGCAATATGCTGCCGATCAAACCAGGAACACCGCGAACCTTCTCTTTACGATAAGTGCACTGGGTTCTTTTACGTGCATTACACAACACGGGACCTCGTCCCATCCCATGTGGTTAAGTGTCTTGCTTAGGGACACAAGTGTCACGGCTGGGATTCGAACCCACACTCTGCTGATCAGAAACACCAGAGCTTGAGTTCGGTGTTCTTATCCGCTCGGCCACGACACGCCACATGTGTGTAGGGCCTATGTGCAACTAGTGTGCATTCGCCAAATGATGTCATATTGCAGGCTGACATAGTTTATCCACCTTTCAAAAACCACAGTGGACGATATTCAATGGTCAGACAGTAGGAGGGTTAAGGCCGTACATTATTTCAGAGCTGGTTTCAGCATAAAAAAGCTGATCCCCCCCCAAATTAAATAGTACAAACTTAATAATTGTGGCTGTTAGTGTTGACCTTCTACCGCTAAGCAAAAGTTTTGTGATTAGCAAATTTGTTCGGTTGAGTTGGCTCAATGGTCCTCTTTGAAACCATGGCCAATGGCTTTGACTCTGGCTGTCCGTTATTTATAAAGTGTGTGGTTTAATATATTAAAAAATATGTGGAGCCTAAGCCATAGCCGAAGCTGTGGTTTCGACAAGTGCCAAAATTTCATACAGTTGCTAAGCACATTTGCTTACCAGATATAAGCTGTTATTAGTTTTAAGTTCTGAGATAACAACATTGCTGTCAACGAAATTGGCTTCCTGTCAAGGTTTTAGCCAGGATTTGGTGAAAGGGTGTCCAAAACTTGCTAAAATTTAAAAAAATGGGTGTCCAAATTGTTCACTTACAATATACTTACATGTAAATGACAGATAAAACAGGGTGTCCAAAAGACACCCAGACACCCCTCTGGCTAACACTATGCTTCCTGTCCATGTCTCGTCTTGGTTTCTACTTTGCTGATAAATTTGATGAGCAAGACTTTCTACTGAGTACTGAACAGCAGTGTAAAAATTTACCGTGCCAAAAAATGACAGTTATGGCGTTTGAACTGGTTGCTAGTTTCTGGTAAGCAAGATATTCTTGTGCCAAATTTTTTTTTAGGTTCCAAGTTCGGTGAAATTGAACCCATGCTTTGTGACTTTTCACCAAAGACGAATACTGTTTCAGGTCATTTTATAAAAAAATTAAGCCTCCTTTTTTGCCTCACCTGTGTTTTCTTTCGAAGTTCCACACACTTTCTCATTTTACAGATTTGGTGTCCCGTTCGACGGTTCTTGCAACTGGAACAGTCTCCGCAATTCTGTTTTGTCATGCACGGCTCGCAGACGCCACAGCGCTTTCGCTTCTTCTTCTTGTTGCCGCCATTACTCGAACCGTCTGCCATGTTGCCTGGACTGCAGGCACCGTTGTCGCTCTGGTTTGCCGAGAGGGAACCGTCACTCTGGTTAGGGGAGAACAGGGAGTTGTCCTTGGGGGACCCCGGGGACGAACTGGTGCTCGGCGGTAAGGGGCAGGAGTGGGGTATGTCGATCTTAATCGGTGCCGAAGAGCCGAGTCGCGAAACTGACACTGGAAAGATGGGTTGGAAGAGCTGCGATTGCCCTACAGCACTCGAACTCGGTGGTGGTGGTATTCCCGATGGCTGTTTGAGGGACTGAGGGCGCCCTGAGGGTTGAAATGCCCTGCTATCGGCGCCGCCCATGCCCGAATCTGAGCCCGAGTTCGGGTCCATGTTTTGCTGCTGTTGTTGGCCAGTCAAAGCCCAGCGGAGTTTCGGCACGGCGATGCCGAACGCGGACGAGTTGGCGTCGTGACGCAGCTCCTTTCTCTTTGATGCCGAAGTTGTCTCGGAGTCTCGGGAACACTCCGTCTTGCTGGAGACGATGGGGTGGTGCGAGTCGGATCTCCCCGGGGAGTGGGACACCGCCTTGGACGGCTTCAGTGAGGCACCCAACCCGGCATCTAGTGTTTTCTCGATCATGCTCGCGATGGTGAGACCCATGGACATTCCCATGCCAGGTTTCGGCCGTCTGGGTTTGGGCTCAGCTTTCTTGGCAACTTGGTCACAACTGCTCTCCGAGCCGTTTTCCTCGACGCTATACCTGAACCTTTCTGTTTTTTGTTCGGTTGGGGATGACGCTTTGGAGTTGCTCCCCTCAGCACATGCAACATCAATATTTTCCGAGACCGATGAATCGCCTTGTCTGCACGCATTAGAGTTTTTATCAAATTTGGTGTACTTGGCTTCGGGCTCCCTGCCGGCTACGGCGGGTGAATCTCTAGGTGACTTGGCAAGCTTTCGCTTGCTCCCTGTTGACTTTTCCCTCTTTTCCTTCTTCGGGGTGGGTCCGGCTTCTTCCTTGCCGTTCGCGTGTCCGTCAGCCGGGCTTGTCTGTTTGCTTTTCCCGCAGCAGTTCTTCTTCCCTCTGTCCTTCGGGTGTTTGATGGAAGTTTGATCGAGTATTTCAGGCGATGTGGTGCCGTCGTTTGTGTCCATTCTCTTCGTGGTATTGTCATTAGAATCTCTCTCCTCCGAGACCCGCGAATTAAAAACAGCTGCATTTTTCTTCCTCCGTTTCTCCTCCTCCTTCTCCGCCTCTCGCCACTCCTTCAGCAGAGCCTCTTTCCGGCTCTCCTCTTTCACCTTCCTCCGAGAGTCAAATTTCACGATGTCCTTTTTGTTCTGACCGACCTTAGACCCCGCCCTCTTCCCGTCGGCAGCGTCCACACCTGTCGTCTTCGTCGTGATGGGGATCCTCACCTCGACGTCATCGTCGTCGATGTCCACTTCCCAGGGATCGCTCTTGGTGAACTTGCCTGATTTGGTCGCCTGAGGGCGGTATTTCTCATCAGTGGACTGCCTGTCATCGGCGTTGACGTTGTCCTCGAGGAGGGTCCGGCGGATGAGCGCCTCTACAAGGTTCCCGGATGCCATTTGTAGAAACGCCTGACCCTCTCCTGCTTTCAGCATTCTGGAAAAACAAAAAAATTCACAATTAACGAATATGCATTAAAATTGTACCCATTATCCGAGTCTGACTGCTAGTCCTGCCGTTTCCCCCTCTACACAAAAATTGTCTAGAAATTTCATCTGATAACACACTCTTTTCACACAACTTCCTTCATTCCATGTTTATTTACCGTATGGGGGGGGGGGGGGGCAAAGACCGGGGGACAAACTCCCCTATTACACCGGAGAGCACAGCCTTAAATGAATAATAACGCCGTATAGAATAAACGATGAGCTTGAATAATAGTAATTTGTGTTAATCACCATTTGTTTTAATCACCATATACATAAGGACCACGAATACTATGAATAAGCCTCAAATAAAGTTTAAATCTGACTCGACGAAACCCATTATAAAACGCACATCGTCGGTCTCCCCTAATATAAACAGGGGCTAAAAATGGGTTGCATTTTAACACTTTAATGTGTCACAGCGCCCCCAACGACATCCTTCATTTTTGCCATGACGGATGAGTGTATACGGCGCAAACAAACCAAACCCGATCAGGGTCGGCAAACTGCCGCACACACACGACCGCGGCTGCTGCAGTCCAACAAACAAGACACGATAAAGTCATTAGCGATCGCGGCGTCGGCCTCTCCTTCAATTTGTCATCCACCGCCTTGGCGATGGAATTTATGGCTGCCGGTCCTTGACATATTTGCCCAGCCTGTGGCTGTCGTTAACCCGGGGCTAGAGACGCGTATACGGCCGACCGGCCGCGGTCGTCCCTAACACCGGTATGCCACGTTACTCCGAGACCGCACCGTGAACGGGGAAAACAAATCTAGGGTAATAATAATGAAATCGACCTCAAAAAATGGCTTAGGAGTGGATAAATTTAGCCTTGATGAAACGAACGAAATGCATTTTAATTGCACACGGGTATTTTTTACGACGCTCCACATAAAAAGACAACATGAAAAACGACAAGAAGAAAAGAAGAAGAAGAAGAAGAAGAAAAAAAATCACCTATAAAAGAATTCCGTATTTTATTCTGGGTCGGATCAATATTTCTTCCAGGAACGTCAAGGCCCCTGTTAATAATTCAAGACGTGGATGGTTTCCGTGGCAACTCGCAGGTTTCTTTATGATGAAATTAGCTTCATTGCACAAGGACCACAGTTCAATCAAAGTTTGCGGACACAAACTCTGTATTTTCCACTGGCCAATTTGGGCTGCATTTTCACCCGTTTTACAATCAGAAATGTAGCGGCTAGCAAAATAAAGTAAACCTAACACTTAGGTGCAAAATCAAATTCACTGCAAGTGAGTTTTCTTAAGCATTTGTTTTTTATCACGGTGAACACCGGGAATCAATTTCACTAAGCATGAAGTTTCATCTCAGGATGGGTTGTCAAAATTACCATAGTGATTTGTACTGTGACATCACACTTTGCTTAGCACTTAAGATTGATAAAATCCATTAAGACTTAATCTTAGCTCTTAGTAAAATCTAAAACTACAAGGTATAAACGTTCACATTAATAATTAAAATGATTTACGTTTGATAGGCCTCTTTATAACACTTTCATAGTAAAGCTTTATTTTATTATACAATCGCTTCATATTTCCAATCTCTTTAAAATTCCCAAATAATACACATTTGCATTTCATGACGTCATGTAAGGCGCATTCAGGAAGAAAATGCTCCTCGCGTTTGAAACTCTATTTTGACACAGAATGGCAACTCCATCCATAAGGCATCGATTTACACCCAGGAAAGTTTCACGCCCGACCGCAACGAAACAGCGTCCCAAACCCGCATTTTGAAGTTGTAAATGGCCGGCCATACTAGTGGCATCGACGCACGGTGCCATTTGCGCGAGGATTATTGGCAGACCAACCCCGACGGGTAGGAAATCCATCAGCACCATCTGCGTCCAATATTCGACTCGGAAGGTAGAGAGAGCCGCGACATTAAAGGGGCTCGCACGCTAAACACCGTGCAACCATAGAGTAAGGACAGAGATGGTGCAACACACACAAAACGGGTGAACCACATAGAAATTTGTACATAAAACAGCCGTAGGGGCCTGGCCCGAGGAAAGAATTATTTACCAGGCGGCGCAGGGGAAGGTGTCGATGTCGTTTTGGTATCGGTACCGGAAGAGCAGGGGACGATAATTGATAAACAAAATTGTTAGACGTTCCTTGCAGATTATTATTATAATTTTTTTAGACAGTGCGTAGATTCCCTAAAGTGGGAGTGTCTGGCTTGGTCGGGAGGGTGGGATGTGGGGGCGGGGCGAGGTATTAAACAGAAACTTGGCTTAGGTGGCGGGTACAGCTGAGTGATGAAGGGCACCGCTGCTTTTACAGTGATTGATATAAACAGTGGTAAGGTTCACCTTGGATTTGCAACAAGTATATCAAGGTTGTGCAGACAGGAACCTCCGTCGAATTGGAGCTTCCAAGCATTGACGTCATCTGCCGCCATCTTTAATAGCGGTAACCTGATGATGAAACAATGCAAACGCACAGATTTATTCGCGCGGCGCAGAATGGAGCAATGGGCAACCCTCCATTAATTTAGCCCGAACATCCGAGGTCACACTTCGAGGCTCGTCTTATTTGCGGATAAAGACAGAGGGACCAGTCTACCTCCTTTAGACCTCCACGCGAGGGCACCCTATCTGCAGTGACGTCATGTGCAGATGGTCGATGACGATTCCCTATTTTGTCCATTTCCGTTTACGTGCTACATTCTCACAGATGCTCACAGTAAAACTTCAAACTCGTCCAATGTAGTGCGTATAGTCTCTGTACATTGTGTACGTGTTGAACTAATTCATTTTCAGCCAGAAACTGAAGCATGCTAAATCACTCTGTGTTACAAGTCCTACGGAAAATAGAAAACCACAGTCACCTAAGGCAGGAATCGCACCCGCGACCCGACCTTCACCTCCCAAGAGCAGATGTCTAAATCGTCAGAAACCACCACGATCGCTTCAGCGTCAAGGGACACAAGCTATTAAGTACCTGTGAATGGCAGGGAAATACCGCAATCCAAACTCATTTAAAATGTTGTATATTCTTGACAATCTTTAACACTGAAAAATGTTCTCAAACATCTCTTCGAATCGTGTAGATGTTTTTTGAGTATGTGTGTAAAACCGGCAACGAAAATGTGATTTGTTTTTTTTCTCTAGTTTTCTCCACCGTTTGGAACCACGAAGCAGCAGAGATTCATATGAGATTGTTGTTGTGGGGAATGTTGTTGTTATTGTTGCTTAAAAACCCAGAGGCATAAATTCTGACAATAGAATCAGACGGTTAATTGTACAAGTACAACAGGATACGTTTCTTTTCGTGGTGGTACGACGTACGTTGGCACCACGAACCTCACTGCCTGGCACTGTGGCAGTTTCGTTGCTCTTGTTCAGCATTCTTGGTTGATGACGGTGTTCGGTTTTGTATTGCAACCACAGAAAGGCAAAAAACAAACAAAATGAAAGCAATATTTTAACAAAACTGATATATAACCCAAGAAAACGCATTGTCAGGAATGACACTACCTGCCAACACTAACTCGAGGGTGCCTGAACAAGTTCGGACTTTCCAATGGCCAAAAATGAGCCGATTTTGATGAAGTTGAATCGCTCTATGATCTTACAATATGCACACACCGAGACAACTGAGAAAGACGTACGTAAAAGCCCAACCATAGAGAAAGGACCCAAACGTAGCCGATTGACCCCGTTCCCCGCTCCACTCCAGCGGGTGGAAATCTACTCCCCCACCACCCGCACCGGTCCCTCGCTTTATCAGGAGTCCACCCCCTTGTTAATCTTGCCGACCTGACAAATCGACTCAGCACGCCGCTCTGCTGCGGGTCCACGCCTTGGTGACTGAGTCCTGGCCCAGGAATATCCGCAGTCACAACAAATAAAAGTTCAAGCAGGCACCTGCGCTCCTTGTGGAACCGCCGCGGCATGGCACCCCACAACCTGGGCTCGGCGTTTAAGGGGGGACCTCGGCGTATATGGAGCCCGGGCGGTGGTGTTTTAATGAAATAGCCGGCCCCCCTTCTCCCCCTCTCTCATTTTTTTCATGATTCAGCTTTAAAAATAGTATACAAAGTCTATTAAAAATTCATCACCGGGAAATTGCAGGCGTCGTCGTGCCTACATTTCAGATTGCACGTAGGTGTGGTATCGGCTATAGCTCAGTGACAGTTTCCCTATCAGATATACATTGACTAGACGAGTGCTTGTGACTAGGGGGGGGGGGGGGAGGCCCATCTATCAGGGCCCAATTTCATAGAGCTGCTTAACCAGAAAAACATACTTAACAATTTTCTGCTGAGCGGAAATGAGTAGGATACCAGTCAAACATTGTACACGTGACATGGTTGCTTGGCTGGTAACCTTATTCCGGTAAGCATAATTTTGTTGTGCTTAGTTACTTTTGTTTTAGCTCAAGCAGCTCTATGAAATTGGGCCCTGGTTACAAGGTCAGATACCCCTGGCTTTTATGGCTGGCCCCCAAAGCAACCGCAATCAAGTTCATGTTTTCTGCATGTAGACATACTACAGATAACTGCTTATAACAAAACAACTCCGCTAAGCACAGTCGTCTATAAAGGATACCGGCTAAATTACAAACATTGCTCGCTCATCGGTTAAACCGTTATAAACGAGCAAATAAACTTGCTAACAATGTTTCCCGCCAAAAACACCCTCGTCGCGTGGCCAATATGCGGACGTCACTCTCTCGAACTTGCGCATTTCCCAAACACTGGATAGACATTCAGCACCATGAGAACAAAATACTGCACCGCACGTATTTTGATATTGAACTGCGCCATTTTGTTCCCCAAACTGTTCGAATTCGCGCAAGACTTGCGTTTTCCGTTGTTTTATCAAGATGGCGCCTTGATGACGTCATTGCATTGAGGTCTCTTGGAAACTTTCAGAGATTTTCCTAGAATAATCTGGACTATTTCCGTACGCTAAAAACAGCAGAAACTGCAAGGGAAAAATGCATCAAATCCATCATCATAAATGAAGAGTCCATATTTTCATTAATAAGCTGTGAATCATAACATTAAAGGGGCAAACGTTACTCGTCACTATGACACTGCACAACGCCGCGATACCAGCGCTCACAACACAACACACACACACCGCCCTTTAAAAATGTACGTCACGTCCCGAGGCAAGACTAAGCCTAAACTCCGTCTCCAGGCACAACCCGGACGAGAGAATAACAATAATAACCGCGAGTTCACTGCATCTTGTTAAAGAGCGGCTCGGAATTCAGAGCGTCCAAAATGTTGAAGTCGGCAAAAATAAATATTCAAAAAGTCTGGCAATGTTTAGTATAATAATATGCAAATACCACACCGCAAGAGACATTAATTCAACGGTGACCAATGCTCCTACTTTGGGAAAACGATCAGTAAAATTGTCATAATAACGAACTAGTAGTAATGCGGGGTATTTTTTTGTTCGTGAACACTTTGCAATTCATGCCAAAAGCGGCCGCTATGCGGTGTTTCAACCAAACACTTATTGTGTGAAGCAAATTTCACAGGTTAGTTTTGATGATGTGCTTCCTGACAACTAAGAAGGTGGAATTGGAACGTTTACTCTCGTTTTTGAACCCCGAAATAAATAAATAAATAAATAAATAAATAAATAAATAATCAACAACACAACAACAACAAAAAACAAAAAACACAACAACAACAAAACCCCCAAACAAACGAAAACATTCCCCCAAAATAAGAAACCCCAAAACGATTAAACAAAAAACAAACACACTCACACCACACCGACGCATGTTTGTCGACCTCGCAAATCGAGGACTTCTTTTTGTTCTCCCGTTGTTTGGACTTGGCTTTTTAAGCGACGTTCCCGTTGGTTTTGTACTGAAACCAAAGCGAGGTCGTCCTCGCTCTGAAATGTTGGTTAAAAGGTCTCAGCTTTAAAATGTTTGGGTGTGGACTTCCAATTATTATTGTTCCCCACTATTGTGATAGGAGTATAGTACGTAGGCTTTTATACCTTTATCATGGTGCGGTCATCTTGATTTCTCCCATTCAAATCAATGTAACCAAACCGAGGCTGGAAGGGAATTAATAGTCTGCACAATGAATATTAGCATCAATTACTGTTATTGGATACAAGGAACAATACCAAGATGGTGGCAGCCTGCTTGATAGAGGTCTATTGTTCCCCCTATATAGAGTGTTGTCCCCTCTTTATCGGTTTGACTATAGAGGAGACATTGTGTACACACAAACCCCTTTAATAATGTCATTTTGAATCACCTCACGAGCCCCGTACACGTCACCCCCAGGGACGGGCAGCAGGAAGGGGGTAAATATGAGGGGGCCGATGAGCGACAGGGGGAAGGAGAGGGGGAAAGTACATGTAGTCCAATCACGTTGGGTCATATCAGACGTCAATCCAAATTATCCTTTAAATAACATGGAACTTTAAAGAGTGATCGGTTTACCGCAGAGGGAGTGAGTGACATAACTGGCCCGGCGTCCCTTTCAATGAGAAGTTAAAGGGTGCGTAATCGGAAATGAACCAAATGAGTTTGGCGAGCTATCCTTCTTTAAAGCTACTGTATACATCAGAAACCGCAAATTGCGAAAAAGCACTCTGAGCCAATGCGTTCATTTTTAAAGCAAGCAGTCGTTTTGGAGACTATTTTGGAACGCAGCCCTTGTGCTATAAGGGAAAATAAGCTGTTGTGTTTTGTATAAAAGAGAGTAATTCATACTTTGTTGGTTCCATTTTCAATAAAACACATCACACAACTTCGTTGGTCGTCAGGTCTGAACGGAAACAACAAAAACGGTTGATGTTTTGTTATAGGTTTCGGCTCATTTATAAAATGCTTCCTTGTTGTTTAACAAACGCTTTATAATTTCCCCAAGTGGGATGTGGCCCACACTTTATACTTTCGGATGGTAATTGTTGTAACAGGCAGACAGCGTTATCGGCGTTTCAGTATAAGACAAGTTCACGACACACAACAGCCGTCTGCTGCCGAGTGAGGAATCACGTTTGCCGCGAACTGACAGGGAAAAAAACCGAGGCCAAACGCAAGTCGGTTTATTTCATTTTCGGCTGTCCTCGCCTCGTAATCCCGTATCTTGTACAGGAAGGAAATACCAGGATGATGTATCAACAATCAGTGTAGATGAAAAGTTGAGATTTAAAGTTAACTGGGGACGGACTGATTGCAGCGGTTTATCGCGGGTTCAGGTTTTGTTTCCTTCCCCTCTGTGGCTTTTTAATATGGAGGACTGTGTATGACTTGAGTTCACGTGGAAATGCGTTTAACTGCTGGAGCGGAGGCTAACGCTATTGCAGATGGCGCGATGTCGAGGCGGCATTTTGTTCAGTGCGCAATATTTTTTATGGCAGGGACGATTAAACGAAAATGTCGTCCAGACCAAGAAAGCGTATACGGCCATTAATTACCGCAGATGGGCAATGCTCGATAGGCAGTCCGAAACCAGACTGCGGGATGACATAAACGAGCTTGCTCGGCAAAAAAGTTCATCTCCTTATTATTGCTATAAATTGAAATGGCGTCGTATGCCATCAGAACCATAATTTGAAAAGTCCGACTGACTCCAGCAATAACAGAAAAGTGTGAGGACTGTAGCACGAAGAAAATAAACAGCCCTTCCCTACCGAGGCAGTTTGGATATCCAATCTGGATATAAACTTTCAGTACACCACACAGGCAAGCAATCGAGCCGAGTATATCAACAAATATTATTCGCCGTCGTCCAAAGTTCACGTCGTCCAGAACACCGACAAAGCAACCCCCCTTAAAAAACACTATCAACACTTCGAAATGGTCGACATTGGTTTTTTGTTGCTATAAGTAACTCATTACAAAAACACAATCAGTCACAAAAAAACGAGGAATTATTTTTGTTCTTCGCACGTTGTTTGAACTTGACCTGTTTTTGTTTAGTGACAAATCAACTATAGTCTTGTCACAAACACGAATCGCAATCGAGCCGAGTATATCAAAAAATAGTATTCGCCGTCGTTCAAAGTTCACGCCAGAACACCGACAAAGCAACCCCCCATAGACAAACATTATCGACACCTTGAGATAGTCGACAGTGTTTTTTGGTTGTTGCTATAACTCATTACAAACACACCCAATCAGTCACAAAAACCAGGAATAATTTTTGTTCTTCCAACGTTGTTTGAACTTTACCTGCTTTTGTTTAGTGACAAATCAACTAGTCTTATACACGAACACGAAGAGCACGTCCTCGGTTGGTCAAAACATTGGGTTAAATCCTTGCTCTATGGTTAAAGGTATCGTACACGTTTGGTATGACTCAAAACAAATATTAGCATAAAAACTTACTTGGTAACAAGAAACGGAGAGCTTTTGATAGTATAAAACATTGTAGGAAACGACTCCCTCTGAAGTAACGTAGTTTTTGAGAAAGAGGTAATTTCTCACTAAAATAATAAAAAACTTCTTGCAAGAAGTTTTTATTCCTATCTGAAAGCACACGAATTTGTACAACAAGGGTGTTTTTTCTTTCATGATTTTCTTGCAACTTCGATGACCAATTGAGCCGAAATTTTCGCAGGCTTGTTATTTTATGCATATGTTGGGATACACCAAGTGAGAACACTGGTCTTTGACAATTACCAAACGTGTTCAGTGCCTTTAAATCATCTCCCTTTTACAGCCAACCCCGGGCCACACACGCCCATGTTTGTCGGTGGTGTTAACAGTATAGAGGACACGTAGTGCAAACAACCAAATCGCGTATCGTCATAGTTTGTTCAAGGGTCAAACCATCCAGATCAAGACAGATCTCGATGACAGAACGCAAAATAATTCTCACTTACATCCGGAACGGCTGCGAAAGCCGTCACCCCCCAATGCCCACTTACGGCGAATTAACCTTCAATGCATGTGTCCAGTCTGTCCAGTCTGTAAATTCCCGCCCTGCGCCTTCATTTAAGACAATTCCAACGGTTTGCTAAAATCACACGACTGAGCGAAGTCGAGTCACGTTGATGGCATGTACATGTACGTCCAACCAAATCCATTCCAGGACATGACGTAACCACTCCACCATGCAGTAATTCGTTCCCCAAAGAAGAAGAAACGAGTAAAAGACTTCAGACGATTTCACTCTATACAGTTCACCTTTCCCGTCCACAAGAAGAAGAAAAAGAGCCCCCGACGTGTAATACAAAACATAAAGTAAGTTTATTAACGCAGCCGTGAGCACGTACCCACAACCTTGGGGGCAAATCTCCAGCGCGAAGTCGCGGAGATTAGCGGCTTTTTCGTTTCGACGGCCGGGCACTGTTAAAAGGGAAAGAGAATCAAACGTCGACCCCAACGATTAAGGGTTCATTTAACAAAGCGGCACCGAGTCTGAAAGCCTTCAATTCTCCTTTTAAAGATGTCACCGCGTTGCGATTTATCTGAACAGTATTTAGGAGGCGTATTTTGACCGGCAAAAGGAAGAGGCCATGACTTGTGACGTTACATCAAAGTGGCTTTATCACTTCCTATCACTTAAGATTACTGTTATATTCTTGATAAAAGGATTAACTCACTCGTAAAGGTGTAATCAGTTATTATACAAACATTGAAGGCATGCGAGTACATTGTCACAGAATATAATCACGAGGTGAAATCTGGTCTATTCCATTTCACGAAGACAAGTGAAATGGACAAGCCAGAGTGCTGAACAACAAACTTTTTGGGTAAACGGCAAAATGTAATAATATGGCGCTAATTTGATATCATTTTCACTAATTTAAAAGATAAAAAGAGTCGTAATGATAATGACAGGCCCCCTCGATGACGTCACAAGCTCAAACAGCGCCCTCACTGAGGTCAAAGGGAAGACCTGCCATTGGCCGATTGTCGTGCGTGGCGCATATTTATACGCTATTGCATGTTTCCATTGTTTAACCTCAGCAATGGCGGCCTGTACGCAAGGGGTCTGTATCTTTTAATGATTACAGTGTGACAGACCTTTTTGACGTTGGAGCGCGTTTGGAAACACCGGGGGTTCCAAAGACCCCCAAAACGGGGTGACTGCAAGGCGCAAGTGGCGACCCAAAACGTTTGACTCATATCCATGGATGGGGAAACATGGGCCGGAACCTTTTATTCCAGTAATCTTTGACTACGCAGCTGACAAAATAAAGACTCCCTTGTCCCTCGGACATTTCCAGACACATGCGGAATGGGAGAACGACAAAAGGAATTATCGGCTATTCATGAATCCCAGGGAACAAGAAATCAAAACCACATAAGTTTGATTTTTTTATTTTTATTTATATATACATTCGGAACGGTGACTCCTTCCGGCTTTGAGGCTCTGAGAGGCTTTTGGCTACGGCTTTGGGATCGTCAGCCGTTCCGAGCCAACCTTAAACTGTGGGGGTGCCAATTAGGTGAAGAGATAGGGGCAACGCCTTAACAAATAAATTGGTTCGAAAATGTCTTTATAGGGCAAAGTCTTAATTAGGATCTTTACTCTTATTCACATACAGAAGACTCAAATACTGCAGAACATTAAAATACTACAGAATATTTAAATATAGAAGACTCAAATACTGCTAATCCATTCAATTACAGAGGACTCTAATCCAAATATATGCAAATACAAAAGACTGAAATACTGCAGAATATTCAAAATAAAGAAGACTCAAATACCACAGAATATTCCAATGCAGAAGACTCAAATACTGCAGAATATTCCAATGCAGAAGACTCAAATACTACAGAATATTTAAATACAGAATATTCAAATACAGAAGACTCAAATACAGAACACAGAATATTCAAAGACACAAAAAACAAATGAAAAGTAGGCCTATGTCACCTTTTCATGTATTTGACGGCAAAGGTAGTCAGCATCAAAACGGACTAGTTTTTATTCTATCCCAGCTTCGGTTTACTTTGGTTTCATTGATCTGATGAAGAAAAAGCAAGAGTTTCTGCCCGTCCAATTTGAGGTCGTTGTTGCGGACGTGGTCGTCGTCGTAACAAATAAAAAACGTGTTTAAGAAGTAAGTTAACTGTCAAGATTTGCGATCGTGTGTTCTAATCTGGGCGCCGTTTAATACTACAATTTGCAACGTATAGTTACATTGTGGATTCAATGCCTAGCTTTACCCCAGCCATGTCTATATACCATCCTGGGGAAGTACAAGCTGTCAGCGCGAACAAAATAGAAAAAAAGGATGGAGAGATGACGAAGAGGTACTCGCATCTGGCATTTAGATTGTCGTGTCGTCGGCACGGAGAGAGGGGGGGGGGGGGTGAGATCGCTGGATGCAGACACGACACGTACGCATGGCTGGGCCCGTTGAGATCCCGCGCTTTCCCTGTTGACAAGCTTGAAAGTCTACACACACCGCTCGATAGGCGGGAACAGCCATAGTTATAAATATATTAACGCGCTTCGTGACGTGTGGTTATAGTCTGGTACCCCTTTTGGTACTCCTTGTTATGTCAAAGAATGATTACAATGTTACTGTGTTGCAAATTGTAGTATTAAACGGCGTCCAAATTAGAACACACGGACGCACGTCTTGACAGTTAACTTACTTCTTTAACACATTTTGTTTTAAATTACGACGACCACGTCCGCAACAACAACATTAAATGGTTACATCGTTACTCTTATTCAAGTGATGTCACTCAAACGCGTATGTCGACCAGTAAACCAGTGACTATTTAAAAGTCTTCCTTTTGCCTGAACATTATTTTTCCAGATATCAAGTAATAGGCCTAAACCCCGAGGGAAACTTACTGGTTACACTTAAAATCAATTTTGAGTAAACAAAGAAAATTGAACTTAAACGGAATTTGAACCTGCAACCTCAAGACATCGGTGCTCTATTCCTCTTTGTTTGGAAGCAATACAATTTGAAACGTGTAGTTAATGATGGAGAGCAAAACAACAACGGTTTCTGGACGCTGTAGTGTGTCTGGCAGACTAAAGAGTCCGTTACTAGACCAGTCAGTTATTTGTATCCTGACGTCCTCCAGTTAAACGGGACGTGCGAATACATTTCAAATTATTTAATCTAGCGCCAAAACCTTTTTCGATTCATAAGTGCTTTGATTTCCTTTTGGGTTTTTTCAAATGTGACGGGGACCCAAATGAATTTTTCCCTTTAATCGTTACAAAGTACCATTGGCAAGGTTTCTGATGAAAGGAAGAACAAACAAAATGGCCGAGGTGTGCGAGGGAACCAAAGTGCAACTATAGTCCTCCCGTTACGACAGGATTCGTGTAAGTCAATTCAACCGTGGTCCAGACTACGCATGGCGCATTAAAGCAAGTA
This sequence comes from Plazaster borealis, assembly GCA_021014325.1. NCBI lineage: Eukaryota > Metazoa > Echinodermata > Asteroidea > Forcipulatida > Labidiasteridae > Plazaster > Plazaster borealis. The sequence continues at coordinate 7,207,778 of CM037468.1, forward strand.
GGCTAGGCCCTACGAGATTCGCACGGGACATGAGTTTACCTATTAAAGAAAATGGAAAAAAGAGAGAGAGAGAGAAAAAAGAAAAGGTGCAAAATACATTGAAAGGCAATTCTGATCACGAATGTCGCCCGGAGCGAGTGTCGCAAAAAACAACAACATCCGGTAATAGGCGAGCCAGTCAGCCTGCCCGAAAGAGCTTTGCAAAGGTCTCATTAGTCAACGTTCACATTTTGACGGGGCACGTCGGGTTACCACACATTATTGAATCTCGTCTGACGGACAACAGTGTTAAAACACCATAAACTATACATTATGGCGCAGACATATTAATGTCAGTGATATGGCGTCTTGTCGCAAGATTGTGCGTGTTTAAATTAACAACTGACCGAGTAGGCCTAGTTAAACTAGTAATTGATTACAAAGACTTTAAATGTTTCTACTTTTCTCGAAACATTACTGTGAGGTTCGGAAATTCAAGTCTGTTCTACTCTAAATATTATTGTAGTCTTTTAATGAGTATAATGTACGGAAACCCCCTATGTAGGGCGGTGTTACCAGTAACCCCCCCAACCCCCCCCCCCAAAAAACAAACAAAACCAAAACAAAAATAAAAAACGCGTGCAATTACTGTTAAAGGGGCACCCTGCCTTCGGATTGGGCGATTTGGACTATGAACGCGTTTGTTTTGAAATTAATATGGATGGAATATCCCTGAAAATGGTGTGGTTTTTGTGAAATTTCGGTCCGCTAATTCGTATATCAATTTTTTGACTAAAAAGAAATGGCGTACCGTGTGTTCCGCTGGTTATATTTCAATAGGCACATTTATTTTTTAATTATTTTTTAATCAATACTCATTATTACAAAAAACTGTAGGTGTTTGTGTGCTTGAACAACCCTTAAAGGAACGTTACAGAACTGGTAATTGAAATTTTCTTTAAGATCACAGATTTACATAAAACTTACACGGTCTAATGATGATGATAGTAGAAAACATCCCTAGAAATATTTCTGTCTGAAATGCCATATTTGATGAGAAATAAATAAAACTAATTTCCGATTGGAGTTTATCGCTCATGAGCGTTTTATTCATGCATTGTATAACACATGCAAATGTGTAATCGGTTTTTCACTATTTTCTCGTGACCCAGATGGCCGATCGATCTCAAACTTTCACAGGTTTGTCAGTTTATGTATATGGTGGATTATATAAAGTGCTTACACTGTTTTGTTAGCAAAAACCAATTCTGTAATGTTCCTTTAAGGATAAGGAGCAATTCCAAACAGCAAAATATCGAGAGATTTGAAGGAAAGGTGCCCCTTTAAGTTCTGAATCAATTAGTTGCCGTTTATTTATTCAGTTTATTGTGTACATTTGAACAAAACGCATTGATATTTCAATATACTGTGCACATTTTGATGATGTTAGAAAGGCACAATGCTACTACCTAGCGCCATTGTCCACACAATATGTTTTATGTATCTATACCGTCGAGTCTATACTCAGCTGTAAATCACAATGTTGACATGCATACGACCCTTTAAAAGATGGCGGAACCAAGTAATTTTCAGCATGATATGAAGAGGAGCGCCTCGTGTCACGCACTCCGGGACTCCTGGAGGGGTTTGCCTTGCACCGCGTGAAGCCGATGAACCCACGCCTGTCAAGTGGACCGATCGTCGGTATAAATCCTACCGGATATTGGCCGCTGAGATGCGTTGGCGGTACCTTAAAGGAGCTGTGCGCAGATTGGCTTTAAAATCCGTAAATGCATTCACTTATTTTAAGACGAGGGAAAAAAACCCATACGATTATTATAACAGGGGAAAACCTTAAAGGTATTACACAGATGTCAGTAGAAAATAGTAAAAAAAACATGCACAATTTTCAGCATGGAAACACAGTGTCCTTAATTTTGGTTAACAACCGAAATCGGCTGTTGCGTTAAAAAAAGAAGAAGACGGTTTTCAGATACAGTTTTCTTGAATATGACTTCATTTCAGCGGGAAATATTTTACACACAAAATGGGTCTATGAACTTCATAATCAGTAAGCTTTCAGACTAAAATTGAATAATGATTTTTTTTTTATCCCTACCAATGATGGTACCTTTAAGTAGTTTGCTCGGCGTGAATACACTAATCCATAATAAGGATCGTGCTAACAACACCTCGCTGTCCTTAGTGTTACCCTGACAACAATGATAAGCACACTTTCAGGGTTCTTCAGGGAATAATCCACATGCTGTTGTTAGACTCAGTCGGGATTCGAACCCACGACTCCTACTTTCTAGAGCAGATATCGCTCCCATAGGAGTGACGCGGTTCAGAAAGGGAACAGGTCAAGTAAGAAACTGTACACCACAATTCACTACAGACAAAGGTTGACATGTGGAGGGCGTTCAAGTTTGTCGACCGTTATTTTTGTATGTTAAAAAACACCGACGTACATTAGGTATAATCCTATAGGCATAATTGATTATAATGAAAGATTATAATGAGATCTACACATGTCTTCAAATGCACAAGCTGTGACTGGTATCCTGCTTATTGTCGCTTTATAGCAGCATATTTTATATTTTGTAAGAAATATCTTCTGCTTAAGCACTCTATGAAAATATGGGCCCAGTAGAGAGAACCAACGTGATATTGTTTTTTTTGTTGTTATTTTTTTTGGAAAAGACAACAGCGAAATATTCTTCGGGCTGAAACACAAAAAACAATTACCATCTAAATCTATAACACTTTATATTGTTTAATATTATAATTTAAAGCTATCTTTACAATTTGTGTTTTTGTAAAAAGCTATATTGAATAGATGAGACTTCATAATGGATTTTCCCCTTTAAATGCTCCTTACTCATTGATGGCCGCTTCTCCACCGTGCATCGTAATGAATGGTTTGTCACCGTAAAAAAAACCCACAACTAGAACCATCCATGGTCACCGTAAAAGGACTGCCGTCGAGTGCGTCCGCAAACTGGGTCACAGGACAGTGGCGTTGCTGTATACACTCCGATCATAGTGGCACTTTATAATAAAAACGTCCTTGATCCGTCGCCTATTGTTGCTCGGCACAAAAGGCCGCGGACCTAAGGGCCTGTGCGTGCGTTGACAGAATAGGAAATAACTGCCGGAACGTAGTCAGAGTAATTTGGATTTCTCGCGGATTAAGTGACAGCACCGTGGACTTAAAAAAAATGCATACAATTTATGAGGGTTTGGCAAAATTGAGTTGATAATTATTTTGTGAATGGGTGACGCTTTTAAAAAATATGCGATGTTATTCATAAATGGCAGTCTGGGTGTCGGTGATCCGGGCGAACTTTCGAAAATAAAAAAGGCATCTCGTTCTAAAACTGAATGCGAATCAAAATGTGGACGTATAGCAGCTATTTTGTGGGTTTCTATGCACGCTCTTTCCGTCATTGGTGTTGCGAGCAGATGACCCGGTGGATTTGTTGGCGAACCCCGGGGACGTTGGTGAGGTGTGACCGGGCACAACGCTGCGTGAGTGGTATCAGCGATGCGTCACGTCATGCTACATTGCCGTGTCTAGAGTAGAGGCGGCACCATACTTTCGCGGCGGAGCGACCGCCCCGTAACATGACTACACAATCCAAGACAACATACGGTGTAACAAAAGTAGATATTTAAGGACAAAAAAGGCTACAATACCTTAAAATGCATGCTATTATATAGTGTAATTGAAGTAGATGAGACAAATATTGCCCTAATAGCCTATTTGCATTTGTAATAGAAGGAGCTGGACTGGCAACAATGTCTTTTGGTATAGTTTACGACAGACGTCGGCCAGCAAACTACGTGAAACACAAGTAGGCTGTGCCAAAAAGGGCCGTTAGTATTACTAAGTCAAGCAAAACATGTTGAAGTATTTTTCCCATAATAAAACTAGACTAAGCCAAGTCGTTGGGATATCTGTTGCAGACAAAGCGATTTATTTCAGACGAAAAGTTGATGAAAATGTATTATAAATTGACTTCGAATAGGTATACCCAAGAAAAGGTTTATAGTTGACTTCTAATGTTTTTGTCTTGAAGACCCCCACGCACGCTTGGCGACAGTCACACCCCGCCCAACTGTTCTCGCAATTCGGAAGATGACGTAACAGTTAAATATAGCACGTTGTCATCACAACAGTTCCTGTGTAAAAGTGACACTCTATCCACGCAAACAATCTTTGCACAAAAAAAGAAGTCGTACTTTAGGTCAAGGTTGCGTTCACCTGTCTGCCCGGATCTGGGTAAATTTGTTTTGATTAATGAGTTTGTTGGATCTCATACGATGGAACCTCTGGAAACTTTGTCAGCACCTTTTCCTGTCGTTGCGGTTACAGAGTCCATATTAGTGATTTAAAGGGTCCGTATACGTTTGATAATGACTCTGAAAATTAATGGCAATAAAAACTTACTTGGTAAGAAGTACAGCAGCTTTGGATAGTATAATGCATTTTGATAAAAACTTTTCACTTCGAAGTACTGCGGTTATGGAAACAGATATCACATTTTATCCCCAAAAAATTGAATCTGAGAAGCGTTACTGCAGTAACGTTTCTCAGATTGTGTATTCCAATTCCAGATTTTCGGCAATATCTCAAAAACGCTACCACCATTTGAAATGAAATTTTCACAGGTTAGTTTTTTGGTATATTATAGTTGTAGATATACACTATATATCTACAACAATATGTAGGACGGAAACAAACAGTGGGTTCCAATTACCAAACGTATACAATCCCTTTAAATAAAGGGGGCGTTGAAAGTAACATTTATTTGGGGGCAAAAGGGTACATGACGTCCTTATCAGTCTGTTTTTAAATACATTTTTGCACATTTCAAATTATAGGATACCAGTAGGGAGTTTGATAAAAACAATTTAGACGGGAAAATAATCTGACTCACGTAATGATTTGCAGTATTGTCGTAACTTAATTTCTATTTTAAAGGGGATTTTTTGTCCTGATCAAAGCAGGCCTGTGGCTGTACACTGAATTATAAATTTACACCCAGTTACAGCACGCGCCCAAAAGATACGATACGGAGGGAGGGAGCTCGCGTGCAGTAACTAGGTAATAGTTCATAATTCCATGTACAGCCACAGGCCTGCTTTGATCATGGCGACACAGCCCCTTTAAACAACATTAGCTACTATTTCGGCCATGTATACCAAATCGAGGTAGTGATGGAAAAAATAGTCTGGTGCTATTTTAGGTGATACTTGTCTCAGTATCGTGGTTGCTCCTGCCACACAGGAAACATGACGTCATGACTGCTCCCTTAAAAAAAAAGAAGAGCGCCATGCGCTCCGGTAACACTTCATTGCCATTCATCGTTAACACTAAAAGACACAGCCGGAATATCACCGGAACCGTCCTAGCTAATGAGTATAGGTCTACACGCAGTAAACGCCGCACCGCAGAATCAGGCTTGTTCCTGCCAATAATAAAAGCCTTCACCTTAACTCCCCCGAACTTTCCCTCCAAAATGAGGATCGTCTGCCTCCAACAACAGGTTTTTTTTTTTTTTTTTTTTTGGGGGGGGGGGGGCCCTAAAGGATTCGCTGTTAGCACTACTCTCAGAGTACTTTAAAATTAATCATAAAAAGTCACGTGTGTCTAATGACATGGGTCTTGTTCTCAACCACGCATTATGTCTGGGCTTGCTTTTAGTTCGTTATACCTTAAAAAGGCTTCGATTTTTTGTATATAATATATATACATTTTTTTTCTCCGTCTCTGTTCTTGTCCCCAGCCTTCCCTGTATGCTCTAGGGTGAATAGGTTCGCTAGCTTGGCTGCTGATGCATCCCGACAATTGTGCACAATGCTCCCATTGAATTTGCCAGCGTGGGGCCCGTTTCTTTGAGGGAGCGCGATCGCTTTTTCCACCTTTGCACTATGGGGCGAACAGTTGAATAGCCGGACGTGCTTGGCGAGGAGGGAAGCGTATTGTAAAGCGCGGCTGTGTGTAGCTCCGCGATGTTTTTAGTGAACGGACGGAGGAGGAAGAAAAAAATAGATCATTGCTGGAAATAAAGGGTGCAAGAGAGAGAAAGAGAGAGACTTAAGGGGAAGGAGAAAGAAATTTGTGAAGGAAAGCTGTAGAGGGGGGAAGAAACAGGCTGAAACGGAAACATCGAGGAGGGCAGACACTGAATGGCGAGACTGAGGATGCATTGAAGGGGAGAAACGAACCGTTGCTCGGTCGACGACTGAAGGGAAGTGGCTGAAAGATGAGGAAACGGGACCAAAGAAGAACGAGGGGGGAAAAAATATGAGAGAAAGTTTAGTGAAGCTTTGGTCATACATCAAAATGGCAAAGGACACAGCGAGGCAAACGTATTAACAACAGTTGACGTGCGGCACGCGACAGGCGGTAATGAAAAAAAACCTTGCCGAATGTGGACACAAAAAAGAACGTGCAAAGCCTAGTTAAATTAAATTATTCTGTATTCAATTAACAAATACAGACATGGGTCTCCATAGAAACCAACATTTCAAAGCCTGATAGAAGGCTATGGAAGCAAAATGAAATCAGCCTCTTTTGAAAACTCGGTTAATTTAGAAACATGCATCTTTGGTATGTGGCTTCAAACAGGGAGACAACGAAGGTTTTAGCCGAAGCAGTGTATTCGAAACGGGGTTCTCCTAAGGAGCCAAATCAGGAAAAAATAGTGTTTAAAACGTCCGGGCAATTATTTCAACACGTATTTCGCAGATGATCCCTCGTTTTCTAAAAAAAAAAAAAAAATACAGTAATGTATTTGGATGTAACTCACAAACTCTTGTGCTTTTACTTTTACAAATCCTATGCCCTTAAAGCACATGTGTCACATTGGTAATTGTCAAAGACCAGTATCCGACACTTAATGTGACCCAACATATACATGAAATGGCGAACCTGTGAAAGTTTAAGCTCAATCGGTCATTGGAGTCACGAGAAAAAAGTAGAAAAAAAATCTTAAATGTTTTCACTATTTTCAAACATTGAGTTTTGGACTTGCGAGATCAAAAATAATTGTTTTACTCATTTAATTCTCAAAAACTATTGCATTTCAAGCAAAAATATTTCAAAGGGAGTTTTCCACCATGACCATCTTTGTACCATGTAAGTTGTGCGCAAATCTGTGAACATTTATATTTATACTCTTACCAATGTTATGCACACCCTTTAAATGTGTATGTTTGTTTAGATTGTGTTATTATTTTGTTCTTACAATCTCACTCAATTCAATGTGAAAACAAAACACTCTTTGAAAGCGCGAGTAAAACTCGTTCGATTGAATCTGTTGAGTTTTACACACAGTTTTAATATTCGGAAAAGCGTAAATAGTTATCATACTACAACTTCAAAACCTGGCGGGAAAAATCAGGTGGAGCACACTCAAAATGGTTATTTGAAAAGCAGTCAATCACCACTCATAAAATATATATATATTAAAACATTCTTGACGAATCCGCCCTCCATACCTCGCATGGGTTGTTGACACAATGGATAAAAACCCTCAATCATGCCCCCCCCCTTCTCTCGGTCTGATTTAAGTACGCAACTGGCACGACACCGCGGGTCGCTATATAGAGCTTTCACCGTACAGATTTGCTCCAACCCCGTTTGCTGCCGTCGGGCATACGGCGCTATTTCCCCCAGCTCAACAGGTCACCGACCCGTTTAAATAGACGGTGAAAACAAAACAAGATGACTGCGCAGTATCGTCGACAGTATCGGTTACTCGCGTCCGTGCCTATCGATACTTCTTCACGGGTTTTCTGTGTGGCAAACTCCTCCTCATCGGCGATTTGTCGGCCCCTTTGATAAGACATTTCGTCCACGACAAGACTGGGCTTCCCGATTTCTTTTCATTATCTTCCGCTAAAGATCTTTGTTTTATCACGGCTCATGTATTGCACCATATGAATGTCATAACTATTATTGTCAACGCAATTTAATCAAACTTGTATTAATGATGAACGGCACGCGAGTTCCCCATTCGTTCCGCACATTGAACTCGCTTTTAAACGGGCGAAAATGTGTTTTAAAAAATGGCCTGACGTTTCGACCCTAGCAGAGTCTTTCTCAATGGCTAAACTTTGACAGGTTGTAACACCAGTATACCGCCTTCAAAATCTTCTCAACGCAACCCAGAAGGGATTTGTAGGCGGACTTGCAGTTGGCAAAACCCATACGAGTAGGTAATACTAGACTACGCACTGCCAGAGGAAAAACAAAAACTGACGGGTTCGGTAGTCGAGGTTACTCCACTCCTTATGGTGTAGGTGAACGACAAGGGACGAGGGTAATATGGATTTTTGTATAACACACACGGTTAACCAAACCCTGGACGCCCTCGATTCAATTTTGTGAACAAAAACTAGAACTTCAATTAAACAAATAATAAAACAGTAGGCCTATAATTAAAAAACACACCTCAAGCCCACTAGGTAAAAGAGAAGTTCTCGATTTACGAGGTCGAGAACGGTTGTCCTTGCACACTGGAACTTGTGGGGTCCCGAGTACAACAGACCAATGAACACCACAATGCAATCTCAATAGGACCAATGGACCCCACACGGAAGTTCTTTAAAAAAGGGACAAAAGGCTAGACCCCACAAACCTGATCCGTCAGGATGTATGAGGGCGTGTGTGCGAGCGACAGAAAGAGAGAAATGTGTGGGGGGGGGGAGGCAATCACAGGTAAACATTGTCATGTGCACGAAGCCAACAAAACAAAACAAAACACACCCTTTGTCCGGACCAGGAGAGAGAACGAAACCTGCACAATAATTTTCCCCGCACAATTTTAGAGAAGTTGGAGAGCCTGGAGGCCTACCTTTATCTCGGCCCTTTTTCACGGTAACACCAGGTCCCGGGGGTGTACGTCATTGTGAGTTAATCAGACGTGATTGAACGGTCCCTTGGTTTACCTAAAGGAGGTCCGCAGCCAACATTTCACCCAGCCCGTACAACCCCGTGACTCAGAGGAACAGTTCCAACTGAGTACATTCAATAAACAATAATAAACAAATAAATGTAATATTTAAAAAAAATGAAAATAGTAATAAGAAAAAATATATACCTAACACGGTAAATAAATTAAATTATAAATAAATAAACCAACCAATTAACAAACAACCAAGAAATAAAAACGTAAAAAACCCCAAAATGAATAATTATCTGGAAAAAAAATATACGCATACAAAAAAACCCCAAACAGCTAATCCCAACCGAGTAATATGCCTGTGATTTTTTTTCACAGGACTCGGGAAAGTACTGAGTATACAGTGCTTTACACACATCGGTGTACGGGTAAAACCAAATAACAATATTTTTATCCCTGATGCAAATTTAACATCTATCAAACAACTCTAGTATCCATGATTTTTAAACATTTGATCGATTTTCAATCTGAAACTTTACTCTTTATAGACTGCCAGCCAGTGAAGATTCTGTTGAGAAACATTCCAGTCTAAATTACAGCGATGTGCAAGACACTAGACCTTATGCATTGACGTCCTCAAGGCGAGGGCGCCCTACACAAATGACGTCATGTGCATACCCTAACTCTCTCATTTTCGTTTTTTGGGGGTTTCATGGTCTGCTCGAGAACATAAGATATTAATTATGGACCGAAACATACGGGTACTTGAGGCTGAAATGCGTTGGATCCCCAACCCACATCAAACAAGGAAGGTAGTGGTAGCACTTAGAGTCACTGAACACGTTTGGAAATTGTCAAAGACCAGTGTTCTCACTTGGTGTATCCCAACATATGCATAAAATAGCAAAGCCTGTGAAAATTTGGGCTCAATTGGTCATCGAAGTTGCAAGAAAATGATGAAAGAAAAAACACTCTTGTTGTACAAATTTGTGTGCTTTCAGATAGGAATAAAAACTTCTTGCTGCAAGTTTTTATTATTTTAGTGAGAAATTACCTCCTTCTCAAAAACTACGTTACTTCAGAGGGAGTCGTTTCCTACAATGTTTTATACTATCAACAGCTCTCCGTTGCTTGTTACCAAGTAAGTTTTTATGCTAATATTTGTTTTGAGTCATTACCAAACGTGTACGATACCTTTAAAGGAGTAACTAATTACATACACAAACTGCATGAGCTTTCATAGCAACAACTACTTCTCATCAGATGCAATGAAGGGGACAAGTCAAGTCACATCAAGTAATTTCTTCCTATAATAATGTAAGCAAATTATTCCCAGTAAAAGAACTGTAACAAAAACACACTGATAGTCAGATGTTGACCATTAACGTAATAAATTATTCACTCTTTGAATCTTGTATCATGAATAATTCTCAAATTGTCAGCGAAAAGCTTTGATAGTAATTGGAATTTGGGCCCAGGTGCACCATTTAAAACATAACATAAATGGCACCAATGTACTCTACTGTTACTATTACTACTCTTCAATCAAATAATACATTTACGATGTGACATTTCAACCTCACCAATGTTAAGCAAACCCTTTAATATCAGCATGCAAATGTGAAATCAATACAATTCTTTAACGCAGTGCGTGTATTTGGCCTTTCCCTTCAATATTGGTCCATCACTCAGGCTATGTTATGCTACCGGTATGTAGTCACCGACGAGAGAATAAATAATTCATTCTTATTGTGCAATAATTTCAGATGAATACTGTTCGGACGCGCGTCACACATAAACTACACACTAACCGCACTCGGAGGATGAGCAATAAATACAAAATACACACCTTTCCACGATACTTCAACAATGTGCAACGCCAATGTGTTACTTAGCGTTGTAGGTGTTAACACTGGACACAAACTTGGCGTATAGGTGTTACACCGGACGTGTCTGTTAAAACACTGGCTTCTCATTTAGTTTGATCGGTACACGAAACACGCGCATTATTAAAGACTCCCTTCAGAAAAGATGTCAACATTTTCTCGTGTCGAAGATGAAGACTTCATGAAACATGTAACATTAATGTTAATGCATTAAAAGTTATGCATTAAAAATACACACGTTGAAACACACAGCCCTGTGTTGCAGTCACTATGGTGGAAATTCCTTTGTTCTGTACACTTAAGGAAATCCTATTCTTCAACACTGTATAAAAAAACACTTGTGGACGTGTGTAAGTCCACATAGTGTTTCAAGTCCCTACATTATGTGGACCTCTTTTGCTTCTCAGGTCCATACTTCGTATGTAGCATTGAAACATACGGAAATGTGAACGTTCTAGATTACTCCATTTCCCCCTTTAAACATTGCTTTACGATTAGGAAATATTGTATCCGAGTGACATAAACAAAAGGTTCACAGTTCATTTCAGCGAGTGAATTCAACGGTTGTGTATTTCTCAGGCGACAATCATACCAAATGTAAAAGTTGTGTGGTACAATGGTCACATTACGAATGGTCACATCACAAAAATCAAGACAGCTGAAGATATAGAGCTTTTCCTTTGCAACTGTAATAAGTGTTTTGTTGTATGGCTGCGAAAATATCGACCATAACATCAATAACTCAAAAATCCCTATAGATGGATGCTACACCAGGTTGCTATTTAGGTCAGCTCTTGATGCAAGTTGGAAACACCACCCCTAATACAGTTTTGTACGGTCATCTACGTAAAATCACTACAAAAATCAGAAAAAGGAGACTTAAATTTGCTGGACATTGCAAGAGAAGAAGTACAGGTCAATTGGTGTCAGATTTGTTGCGGTGGCAACCAACACATGGAAAGAGGAGCAAAGGAAGGCAAAACAAAACATACATTAACCAACTATATGTGAAGACTCCAACCTGACCTATGAGGACATAGGCAACTGCATGATGGACAGGAACATTTGGAAAACCATCACAAAATGTCCGATGGAAGCCGTTGGAATGCATAAATGAATCATGAAAATGGCGATATTGCGGTTCATCAATATTGCGGTTTGTCGATAAACCGAGCCCAAAATAAGGTTCCCTTGATTCGCCACCTTTTTATAAACCGTTTTTACAATGCGCATGCAGTGGGTATGGATTGTCCAATAAAGACAAAAATCGGATACCTTGAAACATCCAATATCTTTCTCTACAATGGAACATTGCCAAACATTGCTGTAGCTAGACAGGGTAGCAGCATGAAAGGAGTGGTGGGCAGGGGGAAAAAACCCCAATCGAATTCATGAGAGCTAAAAAGCAATCCAGACAGTTCCGACCAACCGAGTGAGATGGCACAGCTTGAAACCGTTCGTGTCCGCGTATACGACTAGAGGATTAAGTACAAGTCTACCGAAACCGTGACGTCATTTCCGCCGAAACTGATGGCAAAGTCACGGGTGCAAAATCGTGTCTGCTTTCCTTTTCGAGTGCGTTACTGACTTGGCGCCAAAATAAATACAAAACCATAAATTCACTCGCGACCGCAGCACGCACGATTGAAGTGCTGGTTATTTTTAGTCTTTTGCTATTCGGACATTATCACGTTTATACAACGGGGAATGTTTAATAGTCCGAGACCCTGACCCTGCCGGTACATTTCACAACTGTGTCTACACAGTATTCGATGTGGTCGAACAAAAATGGGGACCAGACTGAAACTGTTTTGGAAAAACTAGGGAGCACTTTCATACGATACTTTTAGATCAACAATAAGCATTTTAAAAATAAAGTATCAATAGCCGCAATGTAATATAAACGTACATTATGAAACAATTTTCCTTTCGATCCATACGTTAAGTCCACATATACTTATTTTCACAACTTCTATAAAAACCATGATTTATGTTTAGGAGTGTCAAACATTATAGCAATAAAATGAGTTCAAGACAATGTCAGTTGCCAGATTCCCGATGCGTTACTAACGAGTCCACGTAAGTGCAGAGTAACGGTTACTCTGCACTTACGTTGATTCTCAAACCCTACCGGTAATGTACGGATACCTAAACCGTAATTACGAATCATCCGGATTCCCCCAAATGTACGTTATAACGTTTCTCATCAGGAAGACGTAACTTATCACACACACAAATTGTGGAGAACTTGCACCAAACGTAAAACACAAATTGGTCTGTCAGATCCAGCTTTACAGATTCACTCAATGCACTATTACGTTTCTATTCGGAAGACGTAAAATTTCGGAAAATGTGACTTCGTATATCACGAATTGGCGAATTTAATAACCCGGTTTCGGGGAATTGCCGATGGAGTTTTAGTGCTCATGCATTGTGAATATAAGCGGGTATAACACACTACCACAAACGCACACCCAGCTCTGTATTGCATACACTCTGTGGACATTCCTTTGTTCTGTGCACTTAAGAAAAACCCCACTATTCTTCAACCACCCAGTGCAAGATCGCATTGCGTTCAAATGCATCGTGAATATGCAAAAGTATATAATATTTTTGCCCTAGTGTGCATACAGGAAGGAACAGTTAGCAATTAATCGCTTGTATATTAATGGGATGCTTGATTCATTATTGATGCGTGCACGCCTCGCAGAGAGTTCAAGCGGGGAACTCACAGCTTCCTAATGACCCATTTCTTGAAGTGAATGTGAGTACTGGTACTATATGCACTCAGCTGGATATCTTCGGCTTGTGACACGGAAACGAAAAGGCGTTCCCGCCATTTAAGTACACTACGACGCTTCTGTGGATTCCTGGACACCTCTGTTTTGCGTCTTCACCAATGCCCCCGTATACATGTACATGCATACACTCAACCCAGATAATACAAAACAACAAATGTTGGATACTAACTTTAAAAACCCCATATTTTCAGACAGAGTACCCGGTAGTAAATACTTTTGAAGACATTTTTTTTAAAACATGAATATCAGCCATCTGTTTTCCTAGGATGTAATTAAAAAAAGCTGCGCCAAATTAATCGACGGCGACAGTTCATTTGAAACTTTTCCCCTCTGCAGACATCTAGCTGAAAATGACGCCAATCTCATAAAGCGTGTGAACACAAAAAACTTGCTAAGCACAACAAAAACTCTTGCTTAGGAAAAATAGGTTACCAGCCAAAAATACAATGTATACAGTTACAATTGCTGTGACTGGTACCCGACTCATTTCTTGCTTAGCAAAGAAATTTGCTGAGCATTGTTACGACTGGTGCCCCACATATTTTGTGCTAAGCAAAGAAATTTGCATAGGAGAATTTTCCGCTAAACAGCTTTATGAAATTGGGCCCTAGTCTAGTAAGTCTATATAGACTACTTCGCAAATACTCCGTGCGCATGCGTTATCCGTGGAATGAGGTGCATGATGGTCTAGTTAGCGATCAAAATGTGTCGCTAACTAGACCAGCATGCACCTCATTCCACGGCAAATGAGCGCGTACTGAGTATTTGCGAAGAGGTCTACGGCAATGACGATTTTATAACGCACAGCGCCGCCAGCGACTTGCTGCCCTAAAACCCTTTCAAAAAAAGAAAAAAAGAAGAAAAGAAGAAAACAAAAAGGCACGCGCCGCAACAACCCTTGCCGGTCCCGTGACTAGCATCATCATCATCATCATTAAAGAGCCCCCCCCCCGCCTTTTCTACAGTTTGTTGCCCTACTTTGGTCGAGAGAGTCTCTGGATGTACTCAGCTACTTGTCATATCCGTCACGGATCAGCCTCAGTGATATCAAGTATTTATGTTTTTTTTCTCCCCCTTCTCTTCTTCTTTCCCGCGCTCTCTCTCTCTCTCTCTTTCGCACGCGGTCCCCGGTGCCAGGGTAACAGTACTTTAAGCCTCGGGCGGGAGTTGGAGAGCTTCTGGAGAGGCCTCGATTTGAGTGTTCTCTCCTCACCAGGGGCCGACGGTGCATTTAGCTGCAATTTTGTGTAAGAAACGTCGGGACGCCCAGTCCGCGACCGGTGAATGGCTCATTGTCCGTGGGATGGGGTTAGGGTGGGAATAAAAAGGGGGGCTGGCTCATTGGGCTTGCTTATTGATACACCATTTAGTAGCGCATCGATATAGGTAAACGGTCCAATATTATAAGGAAACAGAAGGTCGAGTTCATCAGCAGTGTGTGGTTCTTTGACCACGGAATGGAGGTTGGGAAGGAGGAAAAAAACCTCGTCCTCAATTTGTCTCCTCTCTTGTCAGTGAACTTATCAGTGTGTGGTTCTTTGACCACGGAATGGAGGTTGGGAAGGAGGAGAAAGAAAAAAAGCTCGTCCTCAATTTGTCTCCTCTCTTGTCAGTGAACTTATCAGTGTGTGGTTCTTTGACCACGGAATGGAGGTTGGGAAGGAGGAAAAAACACCTCGTCCTCAATTCGTCTCCGCTCTTGTCAGTGAACTTTTTTCAGTACCGCTAGATCTCCTCAACTTGGCCAGGCATTTTTACACGTAGTTCCAACGGGCAAGTTGTAAAGTACATGCCTTATTCAAGTTGCGTCTAGGGATTGGCGCGTGTGTGGACGCGGAAAGATACCCCTTTTCATAACGTACCATGATGCATGATTTATGTTATCTCAACACGGGGACAACCTCTACCCCGAGCAATTTTGTTTTTAAAAGCTTTGTTCCAGGAACTGTGGGGTTGAGGAAGGCGGGAAAGAAAAAGCACAATGCGTTTCTGATTTCCCATGCGACAGAGGATAACAATTGCTCGGCTTCGTGTTGTGCTCCAGTTGACGCATGCGCATGATAATGATACACATGTATATCAATGTGACATAATGCATAAAGATGATGCATTTATTAAAAACAGATAGTACAGCGATCTTGAAAAAAAGGTAAACCCAAAAAGAAGACGGTCCCATAAATTCGAAGAGTTCATAGCTCACGAAGTTGCTTAAAGGTGCTGTATACGTTTGTAATTGGAACCCACTGTTTGTTTCAATCTGTTGTAGATATAGGCCTATACCATAAAACTAACCTGTGAAAATTGCCGAAAATCTGGAGCGGTTATGTCCTTGCATGAGGAAGAATAATCTGCATTTGAATACACACTCTGAGAAGCGTTACGGTCTCAGGTTTAAATTTTGGGAGATTTTTCATAACCGTAGTACTTCGAAGTGAAAAGTTTCTTAATATTCATTATACTATCCAAAGTTGCTGTACTTCTAACCATGGATTTCCTTCCACCATGTTCTAACCAAGTAAGTTTTTATTGCCATTCATTTTCAGAGTCATTACTAAACATGTGCGATACCTTTAACACAGGAACACGTTACTTAGCAAAATTAGGTTACCGGAAAAAAATGGCGTACACATTATATCTCCCTTGTTTTGGTCCCTTAAGTAAAAAATGTCTGCCAGCACAGTAATTTGAAAAAGATTATTCTTGGCTTGGCCCTGAGCACATTCCCAAAAGCTGCTGAACCCATGTGTGGCACAGAAATAATACAGCGTTTAGCAGAAACAGCTAAAAAAATACCACGTAACTTACATCGTTATACGACTGGTGTCCCGTTAATATTAGTTTGCTTATCAAAAGAATTTCCCCAGCCTCATTATTTTTGTCTCTGCTTTGTCAATAGCTTTATGAAATTTGGGTGGAATAAAAAATCTCAACTACGCTGTACCTCTCAAGGCTAAAGCAATAATCGTGAGCTATGCGGCACAATGTAGAAACTTTAAAGTGATTATTTATTGAGACAGACAAGTTTCCGCGATCTCAACATCCCCTCGTCAAATAAACCGCCGAATTTGCAAGATTTTCTCCCGAACCTCACCATATCACATTTTAACAGGATCGCTTTTTATTTCCCCGTCGAGGAGTTCCTTTAGTATATCGCCATGTAGCCGACTACGATTGTGACACGACAACGCAAACATTTCAATTGGTCTGACCGCCCAATTACGACAACCTGGCGACGACATATCGCAGAGGGGGGGGGATGCTATGGCATCCAACCGGCCTCCCTGTAGGTGCAGCTATATAGTTCTAAAGGAAGATGGTAAATGAAACAGGATAATGCGATCGTCAGCAGCGTCTACTTATACAAGGCTCTTGCAGAGTGACGGGCCCGCGTTTTGCTTTGCGTTATATTAGGGGTGCCGCGATGCAGTAGACGATAACGTGAAGATTACCCGTCTTTCATTAGAGACGAGCCGTCAATGTCAAACGTGTGTGTAAAAAAAAAGGCAAAAACTGTCTGGTGACAATTGAACTGGAAGAAATCATCAAGATGTTTCCAGACGTCTTCTGAATATAATTATGATCCAATTGCGGAAAAATACTGTTGTATCACACGCACTCCCCACATATGGACTTCTTCTTGCGGTCGCGATAAAAAAGAAAATCAATTCGGAAGACCCACGCGGGTTAGTGACAATGTCCAAGCGGCGGATTTACCTTTGAGCATCTACCCTTGCCATTATTCGCCTACTATCGGTTATCCTCAAAGGTTCCCCCACCGTGCTTTTTATATGAGCATACAACACTCTGCACTTTCCAAAGTAGAATCCCCCCTTTTCCAACGATTTACCGTTCCTTTTCCGGCTTCACATAAGAAGAGGAACCCCCCCAAACGCATGAAAGTTGACAATGAGGTCATAGAGCAGAAAAAACACAAACCAAGGCTATTCCTCCGAAAAAAGAGAGCTGGTGATAATCCCTTTAAACACAAACAACGTCTGGGAGGTGGGGGGGGGGAGGGGGATCGGAACGCAACACCGGAGGCCCCGGCCCAAAGACGGAAGGATAACAGTCATTAGGGCCCGTGCTGATTTAGCAAACGCCTCACTTAACGCTTTTACGCAACGCTGGATAATTTTGCCCTCACCGTAAGCTATGGTACTAGGGTGTGGGGGTAATAGCATCGTGTGGACAGGAGTGCGTTCGAATGACAGGTGCAGCCTAGCAAAGGTTTCGTCCGGGCGATTGGTCTGCTGACGACGGACTGACCCTTCACCTCGTTGCTAATCCAACGACAGATATATCCATTTCAGTCTCCATACCTCTCTCAACCTACCTAGCTCAGCTTGCTGTATAAACTTTGCGCTGACACTAACCGCTCTATGCACTAACCATAATAAAGCAGGGATAACACTGAATGTGTCATATACTAATTCTACCCCTTTAAACGTTCTCAACAATAAATGGCGCCAGATGGTTTCCCCCCTTCCGGCCTCGGTTTGGTCACGTGCATTTGTATAGAGACCTATTTTCATTTTGGTTACTATTTCTAATCACGGGTAAGGAGGAGGGGGATGGGGGGGGGGGGTGGTTTCCTCGCTCTCGTGACCCGGCTAAATCCACGTACGCACAAACACACAGACGTGACTACAACGCATTTTTAACACGTCGAGGAACCCGGAGTGTAACGCAAAACTGCCGGCGACAATCAAGCGGTCCCGCTGTCGTTAGTGCGTTTCTTCTCTAGTCCGTCTCTCGACGGAGCGGGGAAACCTTAGAAGCCTCAAATGCTCTACATTTCCCCCCTCTCCCTCCGTCCTCATTCTTTCTTTCTCTCTCTCTCTCCACACCTTACCGACGAGCGACGGCCTGCGAGCACCATTCCCCCTAGGGGTGTGCGCCCCACGATAATATCCGTCAGAAATGCGCGTGCACGGTCTTTGTTCCCTGCTTGGAGTTCACCGCCGATCGTGTTTGCGGCGATATCATCGTCTTATTACCGTTTTCTGCCGCGCGGCTCTCGAGCCCACTGCACACACTACAGCGAGCAGGAAAGAGGATCGGATCGACGGCACAAGAGCACTGAATTCTCGCGTCGTTCTGGACCGTCCCCCCCCCTCTACACCCAGACGACCGTTTTATGAGTCCTTACAAAACCGGCAGGTAACGTTCGCGAGGCGAGCGAACTATTAAATTTTGATCAAATATTTGGCATCATATTGCATTGTATCAATGGTTTTTTGGGGTATTGTGTGGACGCGGCTGACATGTACTAAATTCAACTCTGAGATGAGGTTCAGGAGAGGTGGGTGGGTAGGGTTGGGAGTATGCATGAAATGAAGCAGGCAGGGCATATCAAAATAAGGTGGTGAATTTATTTGGGGAAAACTGGAGTGAAAAACCCCTCAAACATTTCACACACTGTGAATGATTATTACTAATTTCTTTCTCGGAAAGCACATTAGGTATGGTGCCCATACAATCCCGTCCAATTTTTTTTCTTGATAAAATACATTTTTGTTTACTTTTTTTTTAACGTCTTCGAACAGCCGATGCTCAATGCTCAATGCTCAATGCTCAATGCTCAGGAGCACCAGCCGATGTAATATTCTTTCAAATCGTAATTTTTCAGCCATAAATCTGCGCTTTCAGGCCGCTGATGAGCCGGGGACAGGCAGACACATTCCTGGCGCTGAACTGCGGGGAGATAAAAAAAAATCGGCATTGGTTTGGCTGACGGCTTTCGCACCAACGATCCCGTTACTAATAGAAAATGTTTACGGCTGATTCATGAGATGAGGTTTTTTTTCTTTGATCAGGAAAACAAAATCCCCGACTCTGTGGACTCTAAATATAGATTATTCAAAAGGTAGTCGCCAAGAATTATAGAAACGGTATATGTAGGTAACGGGAGTGTGCCTTTGATTGAATTCGGCACACACTCTGAGGAATATTTTTGGCTGTAGGGCAATTTCATAGATTTGTCCTTCGAAGGACGACTATTATATTAATGCCAGCCATTTTGGAAATTTCTTGTTACTCTACATTGCAAAAAATAATAACACTTTTCGGTGTTACTAGAGGACTACACCAATTTGGTGTCATTTTAACACTTTTGGTGTTTCTCATTTACACCCATGGATGTGTCAGTACACCATGGGTGTAAAGAATAACACAAAATGTGTTAAAAATAACATCCACAATTATAACACGGTGAAAATTCTTGGTGTTGTCCTCTAGTAACACCGGGGGTGTTAAATTTAACATTTTAGCAAGATACTTTAGTAGCTGGTTTGACACTTCCTCTACAACTTGCCGATATCACTTCAAAAATAACCCCCAGTTATTATCCTCTCAAAATGGTTCGCATTGACCCAATTCCACATTTTAATTAGTACGCACTGTATTATACGAAATGGATTTGATCATACACGGAACGGCCGTCGCACAAACTGCGTTGTCACATCACGTTCACGCTGTCGCGCGGCTACCTTGCCGTCGGCCACGATCAAGCCAATAAATACGGCAGAATCCGGGAATATTGGCGATGGTCCGCTCGCTGGAGCCAGTAAGGCGAGGGAGACGACAAAAATGCGTTGCCCTGGCGTACCCAGCGCGGCAATCGAAATGGCCGGGCGAGCACGGTGAAGGAGGGGGGGGGAGTGTAAGTCGTCGGCAAACGGACAGTTGGGGGGATGAAACGGTGTTTTCCGCTCCAATAAACCGCGGCCACAAAACAAGCATTTAACTTGAGAATCGCGTAAACTCGGTGACGGTCACGCAATCGGGATGATTACTCCCCCCCGCCTCTGCATGTTTTTCTTCTTCTTCTTACCCCTTCCTCAAACGCTTCCGAGTTTTTTTGTTATTAATGTGTCTTATAAGATGGTATATTATACGCAATCCAAACGACTTTGAATTGCAATTCGGTGGCGCCTCCATTTAAGTCTGCAGTACGGTTATTGTATAGAGATCTCTAAGCACATGTTTTAATGATTTCATGCTTCAGCTCACAGGCAACTAAAAATGCCTAACCGACGACAGCCCGTGCGCGACGGCCGGTCGTACCATGGTCTGTCGTACCATGGTCTTACCCACCACCCGGCGGACAGAAAAAAAACCCCATAACCCGTTAGCCCAGTTGATTTAACTGATTTGTTGGTTTGTGTATAAACATGATAACAAAAAAAGTATATAATAAAAAAGGGGTTAGGGGTATTGCCACGGGTTACAGTCTGATTATGAACAAAGAATCTTTAATGAATAAATAAATATCCATGACTCAAAGGGCTTGAAAGTAGGCGTTACAGACACCCCCAACTCGAAGGTGTGTGCACCTGCCGCTGCTGTTTGTACGTGTGCGCGTGACGTGCGTATGAATATAAAAAAAGGCGGCAAAAACGAACATTGAATGCACACGATAGTAATCATTTATAGCACTTCAAAAACGTTCGCCGGTTATGCTTTGT
This sequence comes from Plazaster borealis, assembly GCA_021014325.1. Classification (NCBI taxonomy): domain Eukaryota; kingdom Metazoa; phylum Echinodermata; class Asteroidea; order Forcipulatida; family Labidiasteridae; genus Plazaster; species Plazaster borealis. Next base: position 7,228,825 of record CM037468.1, read on the forward strand.
TGTTTGCGCCACGCGCAAAGATTTCCCCCGTTATAAAAAAAAACCTCCACAATCTAGCTCTCGGTGAAAAAAAGGGGGGGGGGGGTGTTAAGTTAATTGTTTTATTAACCGCCCTGATTATGATAAACCAAAACGTAATCTTGAGGATCGCGTCAAAAATATGGAATTAATCAAATAAATAAGTCTAGGATCGAACCTTCTGCGTGAGTCCACGTCTGAGTCAATACTTTGTTGCGGTGCGGTTGCCTCCCTCATCGCGCTCTGAAACAACAATTGCGCGGCTCCGTGCAACGGAATATGCATACACTTATTATTTACTGATCCCGGAAACCTTGTCACAGATTTTTTTCTTCTCTCTTTTTCTTCTTCTTTGTGGGTAAAGCGATTCAACATTAATTTAAGATCATAAGATAGTACATATTGGGCGGTTAAGAGTCGCGGCAAAATTCATGCGCTTGTCGGCAATCACCATCCGTCAGACCGCGGAGGGAATGTTCAATTAATACGGCTCCTCCGTCAGGAAATCCGGTCGCTTGTTTTCGGTGCGACTTTAATCGAAAGAGGTTATTGAGTTTCTAGACGTCGTGACGAAATGGGTTTCATTCGATGGGCGGGGCAAGTGTGGCCGACAGTGGAGGAGGGAGGAGGTTAAATTGTTGCAAAGATGGTAACATATCCCTTATGGGTTTTTTTATTGGTTGGTTTTGAAAAGAGTTGCACAGCCAATTTTGAAATCATGTTTTAAAACATAAACTAGAGATCAAAAGAAGGTTGCTGATTGGTCCATAGATGTGCGTTTCCATCATCGTGTTACGTCTAAGATGGCGGCTTGATGGCGTCATTACATAACCTCACTGTAGTCTTTAGTATACAAACGCCAGCCCAGATAATGAGCTTATCGGGCAGAAGCGTCTACGGAGAAGTGGCGTACAAATTTAGATATCACGGAAAGGGGTACGTCGTAACCTTCAATTATTGATGTTGTGTTTAACATTTAATAGTTCAGAGTCCTATAAAAATTACACAGAAAGTTCCATATACAAAACGTCTTTGCAATATATCAAACACAAAACAACCGTCTCTGCTGTCTACGTACCGAACGAGCTTGAGATAATTCCATCATTCGTGACCGCATGAACCCCTCCTTTCTGCGGTCCCTTTAGGGAGCCCCTTTAATGTCACACGATCCATTCCCGTTAGATCACACCGCACCTGCCCATATCCTGGTAGGAATCTAGACAACACACCGTGGATCCAGAACTTTACGCCTGATCGATTATTGTCCGTAGCCGCAGTTGGGATAACGCCAAACAGTAACCGCTAGACTTTTAAAGGGGCACGCGTGCCGCCGATATATATAAAATCATAGTAACAATAAAATCTCAACCAAGTGGACTGAACCGAAGTTCTGTTTCCACAGAAACGACCTTATGGTTTTACACAACAATCTCTCTGGTCTTACCAAAAAGTCCCCTTTGATACGTCTGCAAGCCTGAGGGCAAACCAAAACGAGCTCATGGTTTTATGCGTGTTGTTTCAATCTCTTGTTCTCGGAAATAAAATACTGGGGCAAAACTAAAAGTGGGTCACTCGCTGTCATATAAACTGTATATTAGTTCGTGCGTTTTCACCGGGTATCCTATTATTTTTCATTGATCTGCAAAGAGTAAGCTTATGCACGGGTATAGAGGATACGTGATTAACGTGAGTCATAGGGGCACACACAAATTAACCAGAGAACCTACTCGGGAAAGAAAAGCGAGTTTTCCTTATTCAAGATTCATCAAGAAGGCCGCGATGCGAAGAATTATGTTAGTAGACTACTAGAATATTTGCACGCACATAACACCATTGCCGTGTTATTTTAAGTAGGCGGTTTATTCGGAGCAGACCGGATCTAGTTTGCAGCCACGCACTCAAATTGACGCAAACAAACGCTCGGGCCCTTCTGCCATTCCACCCCTTTCTCTCGCCCCCCCCCAACAAAACCCCCCAAAACAAAACAAAAACATTCGAGTCGTGCCGAGGATCTAAGAGTCGTGATTACGGAGCCTACCGCTTCGTGTGCTGCGTGAGAACTCGCTTCATGCACCAGAGAGTTTTTTCTACATACTGCAAACAAGACCGCAGAGATAAATAGTATACATGGACAAACACACAAAGTTTTTAACGCTTTGAAGAGAGGACAGAGATCCGTGAGATCGTGTTGGGATGTTTCCGACAGTGGCTTGTGAACTGTTTCTATTTTCATGTATCTGTAAACTGGAGCTGACGTGTATTCAATGTATGCGAGGCAGAACATTGATTCTACTTTGTATAGTGAAACTATAGTGATCAAAACGTCGCCAGCTCGTACTTAACTGTCATGTTGAGAAGCAACAGTGCTGTCGCATAAAAATGTTTTGGGCCCGAAAAACGGTGCGAAGGCCTTATTTTACTGGCAACTTGACAGGAGGCGACTAACTGCATTGTGTGCATACGAAGACTCGGGGGGGGGGGGAGGCACAGCTCCCATTTGAAATCTGGACTTTTGAGATTAAAAAGTACCAGAGAATATAAATATTTCATTTTGATAAACTTTTGTGTCATAATTTCAATGTTTAAAAAAATCTATTTTCCCTAAATTATTTAGGCCCTGTACACTATTGGTAAGATCGAAAAACACAAATGTTCACAGATTTACACACAACTTACATGATTTGAAGTAAGTAATGGTAGAAAGGGTTCCTTAAAATATTTCTGCCTAAAATGCTATCGTTTCTGAGAAATGAGTAAAACAAAAGTTTTTATCACGCGCGATATTTTGAAAAAACATAAAACACATAAGGTCTCTTTTCACTATTTTCTCGTGATCTCGATGACCAATTCAGCTCAAACTTTCACAGGTTTGTTTGTTCGTGCATATGTTGAATCACACAAAATGTGGACACTGATTTTGAGCTGTTACCAAAAGTGTACAATACCTTTAAGAAGTACCCCTAGAAAAATGATGCACCCCCTTGTGCCCCTCCTAAATCTTTACCCTATAGTTTCGTCGCTGCAAACACTGTGTTGTTTGGACTCAGTCTAGCAGTGTCTAACTTCCTTAAAGTCAAGTTAACATGTGAATAGTTTCCCTTTTTGCTCCACGGGTTGCCCCTTAAGTTGCCACGTGTGTCCTATCTGTAACGCACAGACTACGCTAGCGGTCAGCAGTCGAGATGATGACTAGTCCGACACCCTTTCCTTCCTCACTATATACAGCCATCCGACTTCGATAATGCACTAAGAAACAAGCCGCCGCCACAGTGAAACACCTGGTGTTTCTATTAAATTCGTCTGTTCAAATATACACTGTACTGTATGACCGTGGTTTAATAGTAGTAGTCGACTGGCAGATTTGTGGGTCATGTCAGGTCAATGTGTGTTTACCCGAGCCGCTAGTACGAGGAGAGGGCAATAGAAGTCCAGCCCCTATATACATAATGTACGGTGAATGAACAATGAATTGTTCTCACAGTTTATTGTTCGGCTTGTTGTGTGCGTTGTTGAAGAGCCGATTCAATTGCTGTCCATCTCTCTGGATGTACACCAGACGTTCGGGGATAGAATGCCGAACTAGGGCAGAACGTCTACCAGTTATTTCTTCAAAAATGTCAAACAAATGGCGTACGAATTAAGTATTGGGTCGAGAAGAAATTACTGAGCAAATTTGTCACATGTTTAAAAATACAAGTACAAGAATAACCGTTTCTGGAATTACCAGCGGGAACAAAGCCACAAAGCTATACGCATATCACACAGTAGACAAAATTATTAAGAATGGTCTTGCTGTTACACTGCAAAAACTGGGGTGTTAAAATTGACACCATGGGTGTTGTCACATAATGTATAGATACCGACGAGAGAATCAAAAATTAGACCAAAGGGTGTTAACATAGCCCCTTAGTTCTGCCAAAACAATTTCATTGGTGTTATTTTAACACCCTATGATGTTAATTTTGATTCTCTTTTTGGTATCTATATGTGACAGACAACACCCATGGTGTAAATTTTGACACCCCAGTTTTGCAGTGTAGTCTGTAGATTTTCAAACAAATGTGTATGAAGGGTAGAGTGAACAAAAGTGTAACCCTCGTTACTTCTACACACCAACATATCTCATGTAAACTATAGGTACATGTGACGAGTTAAAGATTCGGCCGCAAACACCATGGTGGGACCGTGGAGCTATAAACGCTGTAAAAGATGTACAGCATTCGACTCGGTGCTTCGGGGTTAGTACAGACTATGAATTTTAAAATCTTCGTTTCTTCCTCATCTGTTTCCTACCCTCTTTCACTGGCTCACAAATTCTGCCGAGGAGGAGAGAAAGAAAAAAAAAACGGGGGGGGGGGAATTTCACATCCGCTACTGCCTCGTAGAAGATGAGGAATACGTGCCTTGATTTATGTATTTATGCTATAACCATTTTAGAATGCAAAGCTGTGTGCTACGTGGGTTCGCTCCACGTTGTGCCAAAGCCCCATCCCATGGTGATTGTACGTAGAGCACGTACCGTGCGCCAATAACGTGGCGTGTGAGTAATTACGTCCCCCGGGGTAGATGCTGAGAAACTCGGGCCTGGGCTCACGGGCGAGAACCGGTCGCCACATGGCGTTCGTATCACCCATCTATCTGATAACAACCGTAGCGCTATTGGCACTTATTCAAATAAGCCGACTATTATGGACTCTGTTTAAAGCGACTATCTCACGCATGGATATAACAAAAACCACCACACACACACACAAACACTGGAACAGAAATTGTAGACAGGCTGAATTTCGTACCTAGCCGGTGTCATGGCACGAACTGGCGAGTGTCTCAAAGAAATGATGAATTTATTTAATTTAAGCTCTATGATTTAAGTAAGCTCTGCAACTACCTCGCCATCAGTGCTTATTATTCTACAATGGGTGTATGTAGTTTGCTTTCAACGAGAGCACTCGCTGAACAAATACCTCCCCGCTTTAAAAGTTGAAAACATTGAGGTCTCACACGCAGAACAAAGTTGATTTTGATAAACTCTTAAATGATACATATTTGCCCTTTTTGATACGTCTATATAAATAAACCGTGCGTCATTTTTGAGAATAACAAAATGATACTGCCGATTACGCGGGTCTACAATGCAGGCGAACTCTTCCAATTGGTTCTCGCAGTGGCCGGACGTCGCCATTTTTCACAAATTTATTGACTACTTTCAAAACGTTAAAACAAAACACAAAAACAGATGATACAGCTTCACAAGTTTTATGCGGGTACCAGCTAAATATTGTGACTGGCACCCTGCCAAATGATATTACATAGCTTTATGGTTAGCGGGTTTTAATAATCCTCGGCGACTTCAACCACGCACGGCCCCTTTAAGATGGTGGTGATCGAGTGGTTAGATGGCTATCTTCAAAATCGGCTTCTCGCTTTTAGTCCAGAGACGGGGGGGGGGGGGGGATTCGGAAAATTCTCACATGCCGTTCCCGGCAAAGCATATCACTTTACAAAGTCATAGGCCTACCTATTTTTTCTTAAACACCATTGTGTTCCCCCGGAATACAGAATCCAACATACCTCGCACATTATTATCATAATATACAGTATGTCTCGCAGTAAACTGATACCCCCGCGGGCTACAGTCGTAATTTTCAAAGGTATTTTTTTTTGTACTGAGAAAAACACACGCCGCCTTCTTATAAGTGGCAGCAGCGCGGAGGGAACTACATAAATTCACCAAAGCGCGTTCAATGTTGCGGGAAGAAGAAGGAAATGGGTAAATTTTCTTGGGTGATTTCAGGCAAGGCCCGACATCGTGCTATTCTTAATTTTCACCCCGGTCTCTCCACCTCCCCCATCTCTCTCTAAACTACCGCCGTTAAATTGCCCCAGTATAGAGGGGCCCTGTATAATTTTTTTTCCCCGGACCCGCACAGGCCTTTAATGTTGGCGTCTTCGTCGTGCACGACGAGTTCGCCTCATGGTTTTACTGTCTTCCGTGTGTGTGTCGTCAAATCTAAATTAAATTGCGTGGAATCTTAAGCGTCGCGGCCTTTCCAACCGCATTTTTTTTTGTGTGTGTATTAAAGGGGCTCTTCGCTGGCGATTCGATTCTTTGATCTACTGGAATTCAGTAGAAAGTTGTAACTGGAAAAGAAAGGAACTAGTTTTAAAGGATGAATCTTGACATTTTATTTCACATAGATTCTTCTTCATTGTGTGCTTTCACTTTATGGTATAGAATTAATTAATTATTTGTTGACTGATTTACTGGTTTAATGTAAATCTTCCTGTGATTCATGGACAGCGTTTTAAGATTTTATGTAAAACGCTATATAAAAAATAAAACATAATTATTATTATTACTAATATTTTTGTTTTCTAGAACTTCAATTCGAAATACCCTCTATCCAGTCTTAAATATACATAATTTTCGAGCTGCAGCCCTCCCTCACACACACACACAGCATTTCTTTTTAAGTATATAGTAAACAACGTGGAGTAATTACCCATGGAATAAAAACCCCGCTAGTTTGTTACGCTTGAGCGATACGTCTTGGGTGCTGGCGGTGTGGTGGTATGATCGACACAACAAAGTGCAGGTTTCTTTTTTACGCGTACTGTTTTTGTTTTTTTATGATGAAATAAACAAATAATGGTTTTTCGATTATTAAAGGGATCACCATCTGGGGATCAGTTCTGAAAAAAACCCACCCCAAAAACCAAGAATAAAAAAACCCTACGTGGTAACATTTCCTCCGTTAAACATTCCCCTGGTTTACATGAATAAAATCAATAAGCTTCTCTTAGGCCTATTGCCACATTTTGTTGAGATCAAGTACAGTGCAAAAACCGGGGTGTTCAAATTGACACCACGGGTGTTGTCACATAGTATACACCAAAACAGAATCAAAATTTACACTATAGGGTGTTAAAATAACACTAATTTCTGCCAAAACAATTACATTGGTGTTATTTTAACACCCTATGATGTTAATTTTGATTCTCTCTTCGGTATCTATATGTGACAATACCCATGGTGTCAATTTTAACACCCCGGTTTTTTTGCAGTGTAGTTGAGCGTCAATGCAATTAGTGCCAATACTTTTGGGGTTTTGTACAACCGCGTAGGCCAACATCAGGTGACAGTATTGTTTTTCATGGAACTTTCCCGTAACACCCTTTCTTTATGGGTTTACACCATGTTACGATCATCTTCCAAGAAGTCACAGTGGCTCTAAAAAGAGACGATTGGATTTTTCTTCTTCTTCTAAAATATCCACGTCTCGGCGTTTGCACAATCCATCGTCGGCCGACTTTCTAGTGTTGCTTTACATTATTGCGTGGAATTCACGACACAGAAAACGCGTAACTTCATCTGGGGAATTGATTTATTTATTTCTCCGAATGAAAGTCGCGCTCAGACTTTTTACTCAGTATTTTAGAGGGTGACTTTTTTTTCTTTTTTTTTTTACGGCGTGACGTTATGTCGGGTATAAGAGTTTAAAGGTGGAAGAACAAGGCGCCTTTTGTATGGCTTAATCGCTATACGGTACTTGCCCTCTGCATATATCTATATTGTCTAAAAAGTAAACGTACGTGTTGAAACACTACATAATGCGTGTGGGCAATTCCACTGTTACTCGCGTTACAATGAAAACGCACAGTACAGAAAACTGATTATCTGAATGTTTTTTATGTGTGACTTGCCATGCCCAAGTAAATGTGTCACTTAAAGCAACGTGCACTGCAAAAACTGGGGTGTTAAATTGACAACATGGGTGTTGTCACATTATAGATACCGAAGGGAGAATCAAAATTAACATCTATAGGGTGTTACACCAATGTAATTGTTTTTGCAGAAATTAGTGTTACTTTGACACCCGATGGTGTATATTTTAATTTTTTTTGGTACCTGTATTATGTGACAACGCCCGTGGTGTAAATTTTAACACCCCAGTTTTGCAGTGTGGTTCATCCATAGCTCTATGGTTCATCATATCGAGTCACAGAAACCATTCCTAAAAACCGGTTTCTGAACGAGAGTAACCGCGGAACTATCCATATACAGACGTACACACTTCTGCCGGCCATAAAAATCGGAGCTGTATATAACTTTCGCCTCTACCTTTAGGGGGGCCTAGGCCTATGTGAAACACATCTGTGTATGAAATAAACTAATAACAAGGTCTGGACATGGGGAAGTCAGACAGAAATCGGTTTATGTTTTACTCATTTTAATCAATGACGTCACATGGATGGATCGCACCATTACATTTGTGGGTTGCGTAAACTCAATATGACCGCATCGGTCTCTGCTGTTTATACGAGCCGCGGCAAGCCATGCCATCTCCCATTTGACTGGAACGTCCCTTTGAAATGTAAACCCGAGCCAAGTGCCAGGCTAGCTTTCTAAGACCGCTGGCTCGGGACAGGATGATTGAGCATTGTCGTACCGGGGGCAGACGCGGCTCGCGGCGGTGACAGACTCACGGCGCGGCCGGTTGAACTGAGGTCAAGCCCCGTAATTCTCGTTTCCCGGTGTGCGAATGCCGTCATTTTTTTATTATATATTTACTTCATTTCTCCCCTTCATTTCTACGTGCGACGGCCGCTTGGTGATGAGACGTTTCACCGTCTCCCATGAGACCATCAAATTCACCCACAACTCGGCCGTGCCTTCTTTTTTTTATAAACCCCACCGTCTTTCCACCTACTATTATGTGTTCCAATTTCGGGCCGTTGTAATCAATCATTGCAGAATTTATTTGCGTTTAAAATAAATTTATTACGGAGAGTGTATCTAATATTCGCGGCACATGAGCCCTGCCTCTGGTTCGGTGCATCAGCCACATCGACGGTGAGGGGACATTCCATTTTGCTTACTTTAAAGTGACGCACATCGGCCCATTGAATAATATACTGCTGTGGCTGGCCGAATTTAACCACGCAATTTTAAACACAGATTTGTGTTTCTGAGAGATCAACCACATCTACGGTCAGCTCCGTGAGTTTGAAATGTTGGGCATTATACGAGGCGAGAGGTTGACATTTCTCGAGAAATTATACGTTTTCCAGTGCATTTTTTTTAATGAGGGAATTCTACAAACTCTTAATGGTGCTGTCACGTCGAACGTTAACAGGAAATTCAATTAATAGTGTTTCTTTACCGTTGGCACACTCTCGAAAAGCCGCGCTAAATTACCGGGCTGTGCTAAGCAAGCGGGTCTAATGTACGATTTCAGTGCAGTTGTGTATTTAATGACTTGACATAGGCCTACTTATTCTATCTGCTGCAATATTGAGCATTTAAAATATCATTTGGTGCTCGATATGTGGCATGGTGTAGGCATACCCCCTTCTATTGTGTCTCCATTGTGTTCTGAGAATTTCAGAAATTCTTTAGATTTCTTTTAATTTTTTTTTATTTTGATTTTGATTTTGACTTTGATTTTGATTTTTTTTCTTTTTTTGGGGGGTGTAACTTCTGTACAAGAGGAAAAGAGTGTGTTTTTAAAAGTATGGGAACATTTGGGGAGGGTGGGGGGACAGACACCCTCTGCCACATATCGGGCATGGGTACACCGCGACTATACCTCACGTCTGAAAACAAATACCGAACCGTTCATGATTTAAAGGACAAGATTATTTATGTTCCGGAAAAACAAAACAAAACAAAAACAACGACCCCCGCCGTTCCTCTAAGGTGAAGTGTTAATGTCTCCTTTTGCAAAGACAATAAAATTCCCGCCGTTTCTTATTGGTTCGAAGATGCTCTAAATGTATCCATCACTCAAAACAATGGAGGATACTCGAGCACTTCCAGATCGATCCCAGCAAAACGTTTTCCTGCAAACTGAACCCCCTCCCAACACCAACACCCCACAAAAAACCACAACAACAACAAAAAAATACCCAATATTACCGGCTTTTCAAAAACTCTTGTCACCCCGGCTTAAAAATATGAAATGTGTATATCCCGCAACGATTACCGGGTGGTTTTCATATTACTACTATTGTTTGTTAACACTCGATGAGTGGTTGAGCTTCAAAATCTGTTGGCCTATTCGTACAGAGGAGAGGAAAAAATACGCCTCCACAAGTAGCTCAACACCCGGTAGTATAGGATAATGTGCCGACAATGAGAGTGAAAAGACACCCCTCCCCCCTTTTTCAACTGGCGTGGTTGATCCACTTGGCAGTTTGTCCTTTCATGTCGCCATGGTTGACTGCCTATTAATTTTATACGGGCATGTGTGTGAATTTCAATCCCGAAGAGGAAACAAAAAGTCCAAACAAGAAGAGGAAAGAAGAAAGAAACAAAATATCAAGAGTTTTGCGGTATTCGGTGAAGCGTTGATCGTCCAGCCATTGACGTCAAGGTTGAATAAACATCATTTCACGAGTCTGAAACGAGTGCACAAAAAGCTTCTAAAACAGTTGTCCTAATACTCCAAATGCGGAAAAAAAAATATGTATGTACACCGAAACTGAACTGCAAACAAATTCCAGTTCATTGTGTGATCAAATCATTTTTTTTTATATAGGATTGCAATTCAAAATTATGGGCACCTGTGAATCAAGTATTAAACCGGATTTCAATTAGTGAAGTGACTTATTGAATGTTCCACCGTCACGAACAGAATGAAGTTGTCGACGATTTGCTGGAAGAATCAACTTCAACCTTAAAGGCAGGGTATACTTTTCGTTATTGTCAAAGACCAGTATCCTCTCACTAGGTGTATCCCAACATATGCATAAAACAAACCAACCTGTGTAAATTTGGGATCAATTGGTCATCGAAGTTGCAAGAAAATAATGAAAGAAAATAAAAACCCAACCTTGTTGTCTGAAGCCTTTCTCAGATTAAAATTTTTGTGTGAAAATTACCCCTTTCTCTAAAACTACATTACTTCAAAGGGGGTTGTTTCTAACAATTTTGTTTAATATCAACAGCTCTCCAGTGCTCTTTACCAAGTACGATTTTATGGTCATTAATGTTTGAGTAATTACCAAAGGTATACCCTCCCTTTAAAAGCTTTTAAAGGTATTTTATATTGTCCCGTAAAAAAACCCAAACCACAACCACAACCCACATATGATTACAAAAATCAATCATTATCTACCTTAATACTCACATTATTATTATTTTTTCGGTAGCAGAAAAGCATTCATTCCCTGCTGGTTTTCCCAGAAATTTCAAGGAAAAAAGACCCACAGAAACCGAATATTAAAATACCTTTTTATGATACAAAAATGAACTCAGAAATATTTCAGTTGAAGTTCAGCACATGGCAGATTTTCAACATCTGACAACTGACTGTATTACTTATCTCGAAAATGGCACATTCTTAAACGGGCAAAAACTCACCGACAAACTGTTGTTTTGTTCGCTTGTTTTTTTTTCTTCTCGAAAACGTGACCACCTACGGTATGTTTATGAAATTTTGACGAGCCACACCTTTAAGAAAACGGTGGCAGTTTTTTGCCTTTCTTTTATCTTCGCACGATGCATTTAAAGGGTGTGTACAACATTGGTAAGGTTGAAAATATAAATGTTCACAGATTTGCACACAACTTACATGGAATAGATGGTCATGGTGGAAAACCTCCCTTGAAATAGTTTTGCTTGAAATGCTATAGTTTTTAGGAAATAAGTAAAACAATTAGTCTTTATCACTGGTGATAAAATCCGATGTTTGAAAACAGTGAACACATATCATGGGTTTTTTCACTGTTTTCCCATGACTCCGAAGACCGATTTAGCTTAAACTTTCACAGGTTTGTTATTTCATGTGTATGTTGGGTCACATCAAGTGTGGATACTGGTCTTTGACAATTACCAATGTTGTACATTTGCTTTAACGAAATGGCCGACCAACGATCTAGCAATGTATTTTCCCACTCAATCGGACTGCAAGTGCCCTCTACGAAATTGAAATGAAAGATAATACAAATATTACATACATTCTTCCCACAGAGTAAAACCAAAGTGATACATCAAAATAATGTGTCCATCGCAAGGATATCGGGTTGCACCTTTAATGCACTCGGTCTCTGCGTCATAGAGCGAGCGTGTATCAAATACTGCGTGGGTCATTAATAATTATTTCCACGTTGATCAGTACTTTAAAGGAGCACTATATCGGCTGAATTTGAGTAAACAAACAACCTAACTGATTTAGTGAAAAAGTCTTTGGAATAACTACAAATGAAACCCAAATTTACGTTTGAAATGGGATAAAAAACGACTGCAAATTTAAGATTAAAAACATTCACATACTTATAATCGCTTTCTTTGTTTCTTGATGGACTCGCCTTTTGATTCTCTCTATGTGACAACACCCATGGTGTCAATTTTAACACCCCAGTTTTTGCAGTGTATTTTTGACGTAGTTACGCTTGACTCACACTATTATTTAATCTTCCCATGCATCACTATTAAAGTTAGGCCTATATAAGTTTGCCAGTATCGCGATAACAATCAAATTTAAATAAATAAATATAAACATTTCAATCTAGACAATAGCAGCCACTGCTTATAAAAAGGAAAGTTTTAATCCAGACAATAGCAGCCACTACTTATTAAAAGGGAAGTTTTAATCCAGACGATAGCAGCCACTACTTATAAAAAGGGAAGTTTTAATGCAAACAATAGCAGCCACTGCTTATAAAAAGGGAAGTTTTAATCCAGACGATAGCAGCCACTACTTATAAAAAGGGAAGTTTTAATCCAGACAATAGCAGCCACTACTTATAAAAAGGGAAGTTTTAATGCAGACAATAGCAGCCACTGCTTATAAAAAGGGAAGTTTTAATGCAGACAATAGCAGCCACTATGTATAAAAAGGGAAGTTTTAATCCAGACAATAGCAGCCACTACTTATAAAAAGGGAAGTTTACTGTCGTGAATCAAGATGTTTTTCTGATGCATTAACTGGCCCGTGACAGTTCCAACCGATTGGCGTTGACAATGACGACAGTAGTAGCGCCGCGACAGACCTGTGCAAATTCGGATCATCGAGCAGTCACGAACGTATATCACGCAGCGGTTCCGATCAATGTCACGCAAAGGCAAAGTTTCTAAAAAAAATATTCAATGTTGGACTCGGTGACAGTAAAGTGATACAAAGAACTCCTGTGTATAACTGCTCCATACCGCAAAATACCTCATAGGTCTCACTCCGTTGCGCTGCAAGAATACCGTTCTACAATAGTAATATTAAAACAGTTACACTGAAAAAACCCTGTAAAATAATACATAAAAGCCCTTATATGATGACCTACAAGTACCAGAGTGATATCTCTGCTCAGCTCCAGAATACAAATCATGTGATAGGCCTATATGACACTGCTTTGTACTCCAAAACTATACTGAGCTGCATAATACAATACTGTGAAGAAAAAAATCAGTAAATTGCAACGATACACCAATCCCCTTTATGCACTCCACATTATTCAAGAAACCACAAAAGTGTTTACTGAGCTGCAGAATACAATTCTGTGCTAACAAATGAGTCAGACGATAGAATGATACACGAAACCTCTGCCTAAAGTACACACTACAAATACAAGAAACTGGTATCTTTACTGAGCTGCAGAATAAAATTCTGTGCTGACAAATCAATGAGACGATAGAATGATACACGAAACCTCTGTCTGAAGTACACACTACAAGAAGCCGGTATCTTTACTGAGCTGCAGAAGACAATTCTGTGATGAAAAATCAGTTAGTCTCTTAACTCCACAGTACAAAAACCGCAATGGTATCTTTACTGAGCTGCAGACTATAGGCTACAATTATAGTAAGAACAAAACAACAAAACAAAACAGTGAGACGGTAAAATGATACACGAAACCTCTCTCTGAATGGTATGTCGCCGAGCTGCAGAATACAATCCTGTGATACAAAATCAACCAGAGTTTAAAATAACACATGTAAACCCCCTCATATGCTCCACACCACAAGACACCACAGAGGTCTCGTCATGAGTTGCGTAAACAAACCAGCAAATTGATCAACTTGGAGAACACTTGCAAACAGAGGGTGCCCCTTTAAAACCGCCCATCAGGAGGCTCCGCAACGACCGCTGCACGACGACGTTTCTGATAAGTACATCACGCTCGTCATCGATCCTTATAGTAGGGGGATTAAGCCTCCCCGACAAGGGGTGTGAAACTAGCATGTCGAGGCCCTAAAACCACGGCAAGCAAAGCAGACAGCGCGGTCCGGGGGAGCGGAGGCGTGGAGAGGTAAACACACCAGGGTGCTGCGACCCGATCGGACGCCCCTTCCCGCCTGGCTTATTTTTGCTTTGGCGTTTATACGGACGACTTTACACCGGCGTCCTTTTCGCTCCCCTGTTGATGACCCACTGATAGCCAAACAGTATGCGAACTGTAACGCATACCTCCCAACAACCGTACCATGCCCACGTATTTGTTTATCCTACCCCCCCTCCCTCTCCCCGGCTTGAACGGGGAGGGCATTTGAATAAAATCACCATTTATACGTTCTGTTTGTTTCGTATGTTATTAAAGGCATGAAGAACCATTTTTCTGGGTCGAGACTGTCAAAACATTTTACAAATTACTGACCAATTAAAGCAAAAGTATACAGAGTATACAGGCGTCTGTTAATATTTAATCACCTTTTTTTAACTTACTTTTTACAACACGATACTTAAAGCAAAACGACTTGCACACTTTGTGGACGAAAAAAAGGTAGACAAGAAAAGAAAGAACTTGATTATTTTCACAGGTTGCAAAAACTCGATCTGCCGCCGATCACTGAAAACCCCCCACATACAAGCAGACAAAACGATTTGTCCAAAGGTTTCAGGTTCACAAACAAACACAGTTGACTTCTTTATGAGTTCAATATTATTGCACCCCCTATAAAAAGGAAACCGGCGGAAACATAAAAACACCCCACCGCGTGAAAAAGTATTTTATGTAGATCCAAGAATTTCAACGATTTAACTCATCTAAAAATAGCGTGTTTTGATTCGTCATATATATAATTCAGCGAAACTGCCTAGTCTGCCTTTAAAGGGAATTTAACGGTAAACCAATTGGCAGTAAACTTTTTTTATTTTGTTTAAGTGGAATTGTCATTCCAAATATATATCATCTGAACACTGATGATATCATTTTGGGGAAAAAAAACCAAACCAGGAAAACGAAATGTGTAAACTGCACAACGCGCGTGCGCTCTAACACTTCTGGTTGGCAAAATGAGGGAACATGGCGCCTTTTTGTATGAGGCCGATGGTATAGGTAGCGTGACGCATACGCGTTTGTGCGTCTGCCTATTGCACAAAATCTATGGCGTTCGCCAACCACTAGTGTATGTACGTATGCGTGACTATAATTAGCATTCTTAATGGAAAAGGCTAATTAAAAACTGTTGATGATATGCATCAGCGGTCGGCGTTCCCCTTTAACATAATTGTGTGTGCACGGTTTTCTCAAAATTGTATTCATTGAAATGACCTGAAACTGATACAGGTTGTTGTTTTCTTGCGTGTATTTTAAATTGTGGACCAGTTTTAATGCATTTGCGAACATGTAAACATCCTTCACAGTCACAATATACACGGGTCTACAATCGGTTCCAATTAAATTGTGTAGGTAAACAGTTTACAATACAAGACTTCGATCTGAATCGATCTGAAATAAACCCACCACCCGACTTGTGTATGATTATAGTTTGAAACGCAAATAGTTACTGAACCTAAAATCATACAATACTACCCTACCCAACCCCACCCCCAAAACACAAACAATACAACAATAATTAACAGTATTTTCGATTTGCAAAAGAACGGAAAAGTATAGAAACTGCAGAAGAGAAATATAATTACACAACCAACATATCATGTATCGTATGGGGAGGTTTTCCGCGAGTGCAAACTTTCACTTATTCGTTGAACTCGAGGACGCTATAGTTTGGAGACCAAAATGACTTGAACAGACGACCTTTCCCGCAGAACAAAAGCATGACCTCTCATAAAGAAACTTTTATTAACGGCCAGCGAAGTTTAAAATTCCCTGCTGAACGTTAAAACGACAAACGTAAAAAAAAAAGCTGAACGGTTAAAGGCACTGTACACGTTTGGTAATTACTCAAAATATATATTAGCATAAAAACTGACTTGGTAACGAGCAACAGAGAGCTGTTGATAGTATAAAACATTGTGAGAAACGACTCCCTCTGAAGTAACGTAGTTTTTGAATAAGAGGTAATTTCTCACTAAAATAATAACAGACTTCTTGCAAGAAGCCTTTTATTCCTATCTGAAAGCACACAAATTTGTACAACAAGGGTATTTTTTCTTTCATCATTTTCTTGCAACTTCGATGACCAATTGAGCCCAAATTTTCACAGGCTTGTTATTTTATGCATATGTTGGGATTCACCAAGTGAGAACACTGGTCTTTGACAATTACCAAACGTGTTCAGTGCCTTTAAACAACGTCAGAGAATACGACCTCTTATAGTCAATGACCCGCACTAAAGTACTCAAAATGACGAAAAAGAAGGGGGAAAAAGTGTAAAAACGGAACGTCGTCTGAGACTCGGAGACAATAAAACAACAAAAAAACCTCCCGCGGTCGTCAGGGAGAGAGCGAACGTAGTCATGCAATCGATTTGTGAGAGACTGATCGCGCGGGGAGTTTAGGGGTTAAAGTTCACAAGCACACAAACAACACACGCCCCGACTACGACAACCGAAAAGAAGAAAAAAAGACCGGAGAGAAAAAATTTCAGCGAGCGCGAATTTACACCTCGTGTGTGTATATTCCGTTGGCAATTCGCATGTCCCGGCGGCAGTTCGCCAGCAAATTTGAATTCTTTCAGGCTGCGCATCTATACTTGTTATCTCGTCGGCTGGTCTGCAAATAGAAATTTAAAACGTGCAGAGTTTTTTTAAAGGGTCGGTTTAAAGGCGTTGATGATATTATACACTTTGTTTGCTTTATTAGTTGTTGAACATCATCGTTCGTTTTAACAAGAGCATATCTCATTCCAAA
Organism: Plazaster borealis; assembly: GCA_021014325.1. Lineage (NCBI taxonomy): Eukaryota > Metazoa > Echinodermata > Asteroidea > Forcipulatida > Labidiasteridae > Plazaster > Plazaster borealis. The sequence continues at coordinate 7,245,874 of CM037468.1, forward strand.
TATTGTCTAGCTTACGAATGTGACACAACCAAGAATGTTTTTTTTTGTAGGCATTCCAAGTATATAAAAAGTAGACCGAAGCTTTTCTGATGAAAACAAATCGTTAATTTTCTTTCTGCGATCATTAACCAATCGTTAGTCTATATCCCAGAATGCTTTGAGTTTCCGCCGTCGATGGCTAATATACACCGGTACCCATATCTGTTCCAATCGACCTTGATTTACATTAATGACGCGCTGTCAATTTGTAATCATTGCATCAGTGGAGACGAATATAAGGGGAGGGTTTGCAGAACCACTACAGCTGTTTAGCGTACCGGTAGGCTTCGAAAAGAGCTGATGGTGAGACAACTCGACCCTAATGGTCATCATTGTTTGACAAAAGTGCGAATAATAAAAGCTCATCTTAAAAAGGCGCCATTTCATCGCGAATTCCCTCCCAGCTCAACCTTTGACCTGATCAATAGACCTGAAGCTGTACATTTATAATGAACTTTAAAGTATCCTGCGCATGCCTAGAACTTGATGGTTCGAGAGCGCCCCTTTTAAACATTGTCTTCAATATTTTGAACCATATCTAGGGTCGAAATGTATCCATACGAAGAATTAATCAGGGAAACCGCGACGAGAGGGCACCTTTAAGATACCTGGATATATAACAGCCAGTGCTTTACAACCACGCAGAAATACAGCTGCCGTCCCAAGTTATTATTATTATTATTATTATATAATATAGGGCCTTTATTATTATACATTTCTGGTAATGGATCAAGGATGTTTCATAAATGAACGTCACCACCGTATAGCTCGCAAGCCTGAGGAAACCTGTAAACAAGGGTGCTTGCAATGTGAACCAGAAACACCGGGGTTATTCCGGGCTATTCGTCCACGAAGCCTTTCTCAGATTCAAATTTTGGGGTGAACAATAATCTCTTTCCCGAAAACTACAATACTTCAAAGGGGGTCAGTCGTTTCTAACAATGTTTTATAATATCAACAGCTCTCCAATGGTACACCCTCCCTTTAAAACAAAAGACTTTGCGTACCAATCAATTTCGCAGGAAAACCCACGTACAAAAACAAAAAGTTTCCTCGTACGGAAATGTTACTCCCAAGTTTTTCCCCACATTCAGCGTTATTTACAGCGAAACTGTATATTTGTTGTTCTTTTATTCTTGCCATGCTTCCTTGAACAGCGGCCACAACGATATCCGACACAGATAGTCAGGAAATCTAGAACCATAACTCAACTGAAGCGGTGTAATAACACAGCAACAGCCTTCTTATTTACTTTGCAATCCAATATTTCGCGTTAAAAGTGGTCCGCAGCGGTTCCCTCTTCCGTGGGTGAACCACAGATCATACATAATTAATTACTGGACGCTGAACGAGATAGCATCCGCGTAAAAGACACAATACCGGTCGTCACTTTAATAGAAAACCATCGTGTCGACATCTCGACTGGGCCGTATATTTTATTGAATTAAAACTAGAAAACAAAAACCGAAATACAAACAAACACGCAAGTATTCAACTCGAAAGGGAATGACAAAATTACGCATTGTGGACCACTCAAAAACAACTGCAGATTCATAATTTATCCAAAGCACACAGAGCCAGTTTTTGAAGGTGGTGTTGAGAAAGTTTCCCTAACACGATGCAGTGGGGGTCGAGGGGGGGGGGGATATGTCATAAACCACTCCTCTTCAAATAAAGAGAACACGAAAAATCAACAATCGCAAATGTTCGCAGTAACCATCCCCAAACCCCCCAAACACAACAACAATAACGACGACCAAAACACCCTAAACCGGCATATGAATCGGGATGTATCTGGAACCACCCCCCCCCCCCCACTTGACTGCGTCACTGCTTCAGACCCCCTATTATCGCTCAGGACAAAGCACCGAACCGCATTTTGAAAATAAAACCAGGACAACAATATCACTGCGTTGCCAAGGCTAGGCGTAGATTTTCAAAAGGCTTCAGCTAATGTAGGCGTTTTGTTGTTGTTGTTGTTGTTGTGGCCGCTTATATACTTATTGGACACGCGGCTCAGCCAGCTTCGTATACCTCGAACCGTGCTCCAACCGAACGCACAGGGGGGTTTGACATTGGCCGATAATGATTAATTCATCCCCCATGTTGCCTCGGGCTTTCACACTCGGCCGGGCCCATAGCAGGATCGGCATGTAAAAAGAATCTGACAGAGCGTGCGATGCGCTGGTCGTGCAAACATTTCCAGATAAAAAAAAGAAAGTATTTTAAAAAATCATTGCTTGACGGCCGTTTCATGTCTGTAAAAAAAAATAGGTTCGGGTGCAAGGCTCTGTAGTCTGATTTCAAAGAGAATGGAATTACAGACGATGGAAATATAATGTTAAGGGTTTCCCCTCAATTTATGAAATTGCAGTTATGATATTCCACTGTTTATTTATTTTCGAATGTTTCTGGTAATTAAACCAAGGAATCGTCAAAAGCAACTAGCACAGTAACAAAGAAGGCTTCTATGTACAGAGAAAACAATAAATGAGTTCTTGTTAAAGGCAGGGTATTCTTTTGGTAATTGTCAGAGACAAGTATCCTCACTTGGTATATCCCAACATTATGCATAAAATAACAAACCTGTGAAAATTGTTGCTCAGATGCCTGAGAAAAGCTTCATGCCCGAAGACTTTTATCAGATTCAAATTTTGGGGTGAAAAAATTACCTCTATCTCTAAAACTACATTACTCCAAACGGGGTCGTTTCTAACAATGTTTTATATATCAACATCTCCCCAGTGTTCTTTTACCAAGTTAACTTTTCACTGTTATTAATTAAGTTATGATCAAATGAATTTCATGCCTAAACTGATATTCATCCCAAAACAAAGATGGGCAAAATTCAAACATGGAGCAGATACTACTTCTACTGTGACTCACTTTTCTTTAGTGAATTGTTAGGAGTAAAAAACCAAACCCATTCCAGGCTCCGGTCCGATGTGGGATTCGAACCAGGATTCGATGTGGGATTCGAACCGGGGGTACACAGAAGTGAAAGGTTTGTCACGATACCATCAAGCTAAACCACTCGTGAATCGCGGATCTGCTAGACCGGTGAATACAACATAATTGCTGGTTTTAGTTTTACAGATAATCCCACTAAACATTTCGTGCCACTCGAGTCAATTTATCAACTTTGAATTTTCGTCATAAGATGTCATAATATTGTTAAAAATGAGTCGCTTAATGTACTTAAAAGAAAACCGATTTTATTGTTGAGTAAACAAAACAAACATTCGGGTGTAACCAGCAAAGGCTATTTAAAGGTAACATGTCACGAGATAAAAAGAGAGGATACAACAAAATAACAACCCAACAAAAGTTCAATACTCCTCAACAACAAAAAACAAAACAAAATCCAAACACGGAAACTAAACAAAGCCGTTTCCTGTACAGTAATTCACAATTCGAACCTCTACTTTATCACATTTGGTTATTGCCAGTACATCTATTTTAAACATTGAAATTTGTTATTTTAACACCCCCACACAAAACGACAAAAACACGCCAAAACAATAACAAACAAAATGTTTATACAGAAAACATGGACTTCTATAACTGGTTGGAAAAGAGCAGCAGCTTGGAAGAAGACAAAAGTGATAAGTTCGACAACCGGCTAAGCAGATGTTCTGCGGGGAACCAGTCAAACGATATACAACACATGGTAGTTTTGGCTGGTAATCTGCATCTGTTATTAAGCAGAACGTTCGTTCGCGCTGGTCCCCACCGGAGGATCCCAGCGAAACTCCGCACTTCTAATTGTTCATACCCTTCAGGCTGTCTTGCTCTGGAAACCCATCACACCTTGATGAAAAGATCAGGGGTCCAACCTCCCCCCACCCCCTCTTGCCAACAGTCGACTGTTGGAGACGGCTTATTTACAGGTGCCAACTTTATGAGAGGAGGGGCCTTATTGGCTGAAGTTCAATGTGTCATTCGAGCTGCGGTAATGCCATTGATTGATGGCTAGAAACCAATAGCTTCGTTCCTGTGACGTTTGTCCGATTTTGTTGATGAGAACACCCCCCCCCCCCGTCCACCAGCCGGGTCTCTTACTAGCATGGCTCGTCCTTCCGGGCAAATATTGTGTTTTCTCTGGAAGAGTTGGCGTGTTGGTAATAAACTGTCAAGTGTGTCAAGAAGAGTCTCCGTTTTATCTAGAAATTGTAGTGAGGTCAACATATTTTTTCTTTGGTAACGTCCCTACACTATGAAAATCAAAACGGTCAAAACAAACAGACAAAACAACAACAACAACAATCAACAAACATCAACAGAGAGGTTTCCGTGATTTGCCGTTGAATCTATGACGGCACACGAACGTGCAAGAAAGCCCTGACAAAACGTTAACCGTGTTACGTCGTGTACACTCAATAGGTACCCACCCGGTTTTATGACTTTTGTTAAACAGATTTGTTGGATGGGGTTGTTTGTATTGAACACACACAACAAAAAAAGATCGAAATGAATTGAACCTTCTGAAAATCCAATGGCGTATTAGACTATCCCTTTAAACGACAAAGAGAGACGGGGGGAAAAATACATGGCTCCCAGCAGTCACTATTAACTCTTGGTAATTCGGCCGGGACAATTTAATAAACATCCCGGCGGTTTGTACACACCGTGTGCATCGTGACATCGGAACGAGTTTTTGTTTTTCTTTTCCCCTCTTTGCTTTCCCCTCCTCGGATCTGAGAGAGAGAGTGAGATAGAGACGAGGAGTGATTCGTGATAGAGGAAAGTGGCGAGATCCTTAAAAAAAATATATATATATCACGGAGAAAAAAATCCACGCCGTCATCACACATGCAGCTCCGACTTAAAGGTATCGTACACGTTTGGTAATGACTCAAAACAAATATTAGCATAAAAACTTACTTGGTAACAAGCAACGGAGAGCTGTTGATAGTATAAAACATTGTAGGAAAAAACTCCCTGTGAAGTAACGTAGTTTTTGAGAAAGAGGTAATTTAACACTAAAATAATAAAAACTTCTTGCAAGAAGTTTTTATTCCTATCTGAAAGCACACAAATTTGTACAACAAGGGTGTTTTTTTCTTTCACCATTTTCTTGCAACTTCGATGACCAATATTGAGCCCAAATTTTCACAGGCTTGTTATTTTATGCATATGTTGGGATACACCAAGTGAGAACACTGGTCTTTGACAATTTCCAAACGTGTTCAGTGCCTTTAATGGTGTTTTTTTTTCTCCCCCTGCCCGATCCACTGTTTTTGCGCGGGCTACGTGAACCCCCTGTTCTAACCTGGCTGTTTGCGAAGGGGGGAAAAACGCAACCCGTTGGGAGTTTTTAAGGGCATTGTGAGGTTGCAGCTGCCAACGTGAAACCTTTGGAATAAATGAATATCAAGATATTATGAGAGGGAAAACATTACATTATACTCCTTAACAAAAGCAGTATGAGGAGGGGGGAGGCACAACATTACCCTTGTCTGAAAAAAAAATCTCTGTGTTTGTTTGTTTTGTCCGAATCGATTACGATTAGGGAGCTTTGCACGTGTTTGATAATTCCCGGCTGAACTATACTCGTGAATAAATCTGTAAAGGCTTGCCGTATATTTATGCACGAGAGCGGGCATAAGTTTAGATACACCCTTTTTTTACCAGTTGTTTTTTCATATTATATTTAGTCAGAGGTTTTCAGCTGAGCGATATAATCAATTAAAATGCCACGGCTTTTAGAGGCAGACCCTGCACAATTGTTTTAAGACACCGTGCTATTTTAGCCTCGGCCTGTAGCGATCTCAAATCAAAGTGATACTGCAGCACACTCGGGTTCAGTGAAATGCCAACCACCTCATCACGAGACTAGTATTATTTCTTCCAAGAAGAGGGTCAATAACAATCTCCGGAAGTACAGCTAAACAAAACAAAAACAACAACACTAACCGAGTCTCAACTCTCCATCCTAAACGAAGTCTCAAAATGGTGCATTTCTAAATATACCCACAAACACAGGGCTCACTTCCAGAGCGACATAGTCTTTGCACACACAAACGTCCACAAAAAAAAAACATGGCACAGAAAAAAATAATATGGAGGTGTTTTACACACGGACAGCACGTCGCGTAGACTGTGATAGAACGTCTGGTCTACAGGCTATGGGTGAATCTGGCTTTCTTTATCCGAATCGACCCACAGGGATGAATGAACGGAAGTAACGTCACTTCAAACACACAGTGGCAATTGTAATGGCGTTGGGGCCGAGCAGACGGTAGGGAATTTCTCTTTTTCCTTTTTTTTTAACGCGGGAACAGTGCGTAGGAAATATCCGATCAAGAACAACTGGTTCGCTCTCCCCTCCAACTCAAACAGTACGGACGTGACAGCGCTAACCTCACAGCCGCGTTGCTCAAGGAACGGTGTGCCCCTTAAATAGCACCGGAAATATATTTGTTTGATTGAATTTGTGTTTAATGAACGTCTGACTACGTGCTACGGTTGCGCTCCCGCCCATGGCTGTAACATAGATTTAAGCATAGACGTTAGTACTCCCCATTGAGACGCCATAGACAAATAAATAATAAAAAGGGATGCAGCACGTGGCATTCAAGGTATATAACTTCCTATGCTATTTCCTTGCTATTTCTATAGCCTCGAATTAGAAATACTTAATCTGTGTCGGTGAAATAGTTCGATCAAGATGCAAACCCCGACCAACACATGGTAGATTATAGTACAAGCGCTGATAAATGTTGTCACCAAGTAACACATTCTGTTAGGGGCACCCAAGGTTATCTGAAAATGACTAGCGACCATAGTCTTTAAACATGGGTTCCCCCTTCTAGATAATAACGGTCCCACACCTTCGATATAGTCCTATGACCCACGGACAGTGCACGTTCATGACCCGAACCATAGCATTTCCTTCTCTGTGCCAAAACAAACCTCCCTCTTTTTTTTCCACTGGAGTTTGTTGTGCACACCCGCCGCGTGCGCCCTGGGCAAACCACGGGTCCCACACCAGACGCCCCGCTATACTCCTGAAGCGATTAACGCTATTACCACGCAATGGCCATTTCGGTCACCTACTTTATATCAATCTAGAGCCGGCTGGCCACGCACACAACAACACGCAGACTTCACATGTGGGGGAAAAAGAAAAAAAAACGCACGCAGGCGTCGCATCCACCTTAAAGGGACTCGCAAATCCTTGCGGTGCCACGTTTTCAAGTCAATTAAATTCATGGCTCTCGTTTTTTGCTAACTGCTATATCAAAAAGGCAACCGTCCCGCCACACTTACTGAACTGTGTATACACCGACACTAATAGTGTAAAGCTTTTGGTTAAATTAATTTCAACGCTTTGGGCATACGCCTAGTGGTTTCAAGAATAACAACAGTCAATTTCAGTCCATTGGGGCGCTCTTGAATCTTTCACCCCGGTTTTTCGTTCTAAAACAATCATTTGCCGGTACGGTGTAGGGGATGTAATGGCGACACCCACGCACGATCATGTATCTCTTCGTATGCATTTCAGGGTCACGTTCGCGCCTACCTAGTACTACAACAACAACCGCCCGAGTTGGACAGGCTCGTGTTGTTGAGCAACGCACTAGTTTCTGTACCACCCTTGAAGAGTGTACAGGAGGGCGGTTCCAACGGTTTTCCATTTTTTTTTTTGGATGTGAGGCAGTGCACCAACTGTTTATCACACGCCATTCAGAGCGTGTTTATTTTTCGATGTATTATCACCGGCTTTTGATAAAGTTAAACTTCGACGTGTACTGTCGGCGTTTTGAGTGTCTGTGTGTGTTGTGTTTGCGCTCGCGATGCGCTTGTTGTTTGTACAACCGGTGACGTAGCTAATACTGAATTTTAAAGTTGGAACGTCCACGTCCGAAGGCGGCGTGAAGCCGCGATACAAAATATAATTGCCGCAGCGAGTTTCGATATCTTTCATGCAGCCGTTTTTAGATAACCACGTTGATTTATGTAAAGCCAAAAAGACATGATGTGGGACGGAGCGGCTGGCTGAACCCTGATTGATCTTTGCAAGGTCAAAGATTACATCATTTTGAAATGTTGTGCCCCCCCATACAGAAAATCCTTTTGATCAGCCGTGTCACCAGTTAGATTGGTGGGTATATTCAGATATTGTGCACAGGGTATGCTGCAATGGGCTTGCGTTACCTGCAATGGTTCATTTACTACGATATGCTGCTGCTGTCTCTACCTACATAGTGGTCAGCTTTTGAAGTCTTTAAAGGATCATGTTTGGTAATGACTCTGAACATTAATGGCAATACAAACTTACTCGGTAAGAAGTACAGTAGCTTTGGATAGTATAACGCATTTTGAGAAACTTTTCACTTTGAAGTAGTCTACTGCGGTTATGGAAAAATATATCACTTTTTATCCCAACAAATATGACTCTGAGAAGCGTTACTGCAGTAACACTTCTCATATTTTGTATTCCAATTGCACATTATTCTTCCTGCGTGGACAAACCGCTCCATATTTTCGGCAATATCTCTGTTTACAGGTTAGTTTTATGATATCTACAACTATATAGGATTGAAACAAACAGTGGGTTCCAATTACCAAACGTATACAATCCCTTTAAGTCTCCCCAGCTCATCAACTACCCTTGGAAATTGCACAGCTAAAACAAAATTGAGCAATGGTTACTCGTTTAGACATCAACAAGGCACGAAATAGAATATCAGTGAATAAATTTGCAGATGCAATGTTTTTTTTCACATCACGTTTCGCATCGCTCTGCCGATTTCAGCCAACATCAAAGGCCATGCGACTCCGCTTTGCCACACCATGCCCGTAGTGTTTTAATTCCCGGCAAAAGAAAAAAAAACCTTCTTCCTTAACACTTTCCCAAAACCATAAAAGTAAGCCATAAGATAGGTATAACAAATATTTGCGTTTACATTCTCAGCAAAAAGGAAACTTCAACAACCTATTAATATAAAATGATTTTTCTCCAAACCACCAGGAAATGCCACAAAAATGAACTTATTGCTATATCATTGCGTTGCTTCTACATTCAGTTTCCCCCGGAATCGGAAAAAAACCCCTTCAGAATATTTGATAGGTAAATGAAACTGATGATGTAAACAAGAAAGTAAATATACTCCTCGAGCATGAAAACAACACAGTTGCAGTTTTGTTTGAGAACAAAAACTGCTTCCAAAATACGGTACGTATATTAAAGTACTCCTTTGAACGTCTCAAATCTTCCGACAGTTTAACTGTATTATAGACAAACTCAAAGATTAGAAAGAAAAAAAAAGCACTTGCCTGTTTTCGTTGAATTTTTGTTTTGCCTGATCGGCCTTCAGTCACTTGGAGCAAAGATCCGGTGCCGGTTTATAACGGTTGGTTTAATAGTTTGCCGTTGTGTGCAAGGACACTTGGCGAGTCACGTTGACGTAAGATCAATGCAGAGAAGCCAAGAAAGGGAGAAATACTATCTGCAAGCAAATCCGCCGGGTACACGACTGTCTATGCACAAATAAACTAAAATGAGAGAACGTTTTCCTTTATATATATATGTCCGTGCCGACTGGTAAAAGGCTGGACGCTCTGGATCATGGAAGGTAGGTATGCTCACTGGAAGAAGGGTACAGGAGTTTAACAATCTAGGGCATTCCAACCGAGACTATGACAGGTCGAGTCGGTTATTACTAACGTGACACAGGCGTTACTTTTTCGGGTAGACGAAATCCATTTTCGGCCCCACAAGTCGTGGACACTCGATGCTGAGCATTCACGGCCAGTACTTTGTTCAGAGCCGTGACCATTTCACGCCGTAGACCCACACGAGCCACGGACAGTTGATAAAGATAAATCTAGTCTAAATGCGCCAAACTGCTACCGCTGTATGCAACGTTAATACCCCCTCACACATTCAACACGCAGACGTTCAACGTATACATACGGGGTGGTGTGTAGATGTGCAGGTCCGTCGTTGTCTGAAACGGGAGCCCCCGTCTTCGGGAGGCCGTATCTGCATAGATGTTTGACCCATATACCTGAAATTCCAAGAGAAGAAACTTTGATAGTGCAAGTACAGATCCTGCAAAAAAACTAGAAGATTGAGACCATGAAAAGGTGTTGTCCGTGTCCTTAAATGACGCACTCCGATGGCTTTTTTGGCGTGTGGTTAGGGAATAATCGCCTTACAGTTGAACTGCACAACGATTTCCAGAAAAAGAGACACTTTCTTTCACGGGCCGCCACGGGAATTCCTCTTGGAGCAGTCCAAAAATTGTTGCAGGGTATAAATCTCGAAGAATACAGCTCCAAGTGGTTAATCCCAAATCCGGGATAATCTCTCGGACACGGAAGTTATGACGTCAGAAATTACGCACTTCTGTCAGGATTGCGCGCAGTGCTGATCGTCCGTGCAGGAGCCGGTATTGAAATGAGAGCGAGGTTTGTGAACTGCAAGGCAGCGCGATTATGTAGCACGCCGTGCGATTGGCCAAGTCCCAAAGTGGTCCATCAATAGTGATTAGGCGCGTGTGTACTCTTGCGGAACTACCGGATCGTGCAGACGTGCCGGGTCGGTACCATTTGAAGACAGGGGTGTTTACACATCATCACGACTGGAAGGGGGAAACACTCCATTAATGAAGTGTGCAAAATTCAACACCGAATGTTCCATTGAAAAACGGCATCGTACCGTGGAACATGACGCACATACTTCAAAACAAAGTCCATATTAAGATGAATAATCTAATAATTCTACAAAATAACACATGATTCGTTTGTGTTAATGCTTAAAAATGAAAGAAATCAGTTATAATGCGTGGATAGTCGACTCGAAATTACAGCCCTCAGGCTGCAATATGGAACAAGACCGGCTCTTTTTTCTCCGAAGGGGTGAATGCATACGTTTCACGGCTTACTAGTACAAACTGTGTGTTTTTTATTTAGTAGGTCAAAGTACAAGGAGGTTCGTGCTGCTGTCAAATCCGGCCGCCGCACACACTATCAGCCCAGAAATAAACAGCAGCTTTCCGGGTGATTGGAAAACCACCTGGATCGCAAAATGGTACGTCCCTCGATCGCCGGTCTGTAATAATGCCGCGACACGCATCCGCCTGGCGATGCTGCTGGGGAAATAAAATGTGTCCCCTTTGTGCAGGACTCGGCTTTCATGGGCACGTAGGCAGGCGTTGTTATAGCGGTGACGAGTCGATATGCCAGGCAAACACAATGAACTGGGGCCTGTGTTCTCTAAGCACGTTCTATTGACCGCGTATTGAACCCGCGCGCTAGGCCGATAGCCACTTGAGAGAGCCGTAAACCCCGCGATCCCTCGGTTTTTTCTTTCTCACTCTGTGTGTTGTGAATTCCGTGCTTGCCCCGTTACGTGTGGAATATGTAATCACTAAGGAGGAAGGCACACACACACAGAAACTAAAAATACAAAAACAAGTGATAAGCGTTGCA